>CM019830.1:82683476-83321168 GCA_009763385.1 Coix lacryma-jobi var. lacryma-jobi
TGTTAGTATAATTACATTTACATATACATATGCTAGAGTGAGATTATTAAATTGAAGGATCACTTACAAACAAAAGCAGTTGACTAGAGATTTGTCTAGAGCATCCAGGTGGCATAGCTGGGGTAACTCAGTGAATTGGACAAGTATGATATCATCGCCATGAAAGTAATGATGGTCTCTAATTCTAACGCAAATCCAATCATCCGCTTTTTTGCTACACGCTGCCATGTACCACTGGTTTACCAAGTACATTTGAGTGCCAAGTTCTGTGAGGGCCGCAGGGTTGTATCGACTCTGGCCATATACATAATTCTTCTTCCAGTGATCAATTTCCGGAGCACTTTTGATGGCTGATTCACCGAGTATTTGGGACAAGGTTAGACCAGTTTCTGCGAAAAATGCATCAAGATGCTCAGGATCCACATCAAGTTGTTCTAGCGCTTTGATGTTAGAACCATATTCATTCGCAATATATAGCGGGGGCACTGATTGTTTTGATTGTTCCCCGAGCTGTGGGACACCCTTGTTTGCTCTCTTCTGTTTCTGCTTTGCCTCCTCAAGTGACTTGGTGATAGTGCGGTCATAGTCTGATAGTGGCGATTTCTTACGAGAATCACGCAATTTTTTCTGATGAGCATCCACCTTTTTCCTGAGCATATCAGGACGTACAAAAAGGTACGGCTTCTCTGGGTTTTTCTTCGCTTTAATTTTAGCCGCGGTGTCCGCCCAGAATTGGTCCAAATGTGCTTTCGCTGCAGCATTAGTTTCCTCATCAGTCATCTCATATGGAAGTTTCGTCATCTTAGGAATAGGTTGTCTTCTTTCTAAAGAGGCTTTCTTCTTCAGTGGCGGTGGGGCCGATGCCTTCATTTGTGTGGCTGGCCTCTTCTTTGGTGTAGTCGGTGATGGGGATGAAGCCCGTGGCGGTGGAGGAGATTGGGCCAGTGGCGGAGATGGAGCCCGTGGTGGAGGATATTGGGCCAGTGGCGGAGATGGAGCCCGTGGTGGAGGAGATTGGGCCAGTGGCGGAGATGGAGCCCGTGGTGGAGGAGATTGGGCCAGTGGTGGAGATGGAGCCCGTGGTGGAGGAGATTCGGCCAGTGGCGGAGATGGAGCTCGTCGTGGAGGAGATTGGACCAGTGGCGGAGATGGAGCCCGTCGTGGAGGGGATGGAGCCGGTGGGGATGTAGCTGTGTGTTTCATTGCATCGCCTGCAACACTATGACTTAGGTCGGGACAGGTCCTGCTGTGAAAACAACATGGTATGGGTAAACAATTATATTTAAGCCAATACATAACTAGTGAAAGAAAAATGTTTCATTCACTTTCATCCGCACCTAGGGTTAGTTTGTTGAGGAGGAGGTGATGCCCCAGGAATAATGATATAGCGCTTACGCCAACATATGAATGCCTTCTTCGCTTCTCCTAAAGTCTTCTCACCATCACCTCCTTCAATGTCAAGAGTCACATTGCTATGCCCTTTCACTACTATATCCACCGAGACACTAGCATAACCAGGTGGTACTAATGCTCCATGGCATCTTGGTGTCTTCGTAGGGTCAATAGGAGATACAACACCAATAGCCACCATTATTGTGTCATTCCCCTGTGGAATGTGCAGCTCACATGTCGTGAGAGGATCAGTGATGTCATCCACGGGGAAGCGTAGCCCTACGTCACCTTGAATCGTTGGCACCTCCGTGGAAGCGCAACTGCTTTTCAACTGACCAGGGGGGCTGATGTTGACTCTCGGCTCTGATGCAGATTGCCTTTGGAAGGAACTTACTGCTAACTGCACTTGCCTTTTGATTTCCTCACTCATTTTGCCTTCAAGTGCTTTTTCTCGCTCTACCGCTTCACGAGCCGCGGCCTGTAACTGCATAACCATTTCCTCCATCCTTCGCATCCGCTCTGCCTCGTCCTCATTCTTTCTTGCGCGGCTTCTATAGGTCTCTTTGTCTTTTGGGAAGGCATGCTCCCACGACAACTCCCCATAGCCTCTTGTTCTCCCACCGTGTTCAGGATTCTCCAGGGCATATGTCAGCTCATCCTTTTCTCTGTTCGGCTCTCACGCACCACTGTCAGCCATGTCTCGAGCATAAGCCAATCTTTCGGCTCCTCTTTGGAGTTTTGTGCCATACACTACCCTTCCTGTCTGTAGGTCCAGACTTCCTCCATGACCAAAAAACCAATACTTGGCGCGCTCAGGCCAGTTGATTGATTCTGGTTCGATGCCCTTGGCTAGAATCTCCCGTTCCATTCTTTCCCACTTAGGAATGGCACTCTTGTAGCCACCTGATCCCAAGTGATGGTGGTATTGTTTTTGTTGGGCATTTTGTTGGTTCCTTCGGACCCGTGCCTCACCCTCTTCTGATTTCTTAAATTCTACAAATTCATCCCAAAATGGCCTCAACTTGACGTAGGCCCTAGTGTTGAAGTCCGGAGTTAGGTCCTTCTTGATAAATCTGTTGTACAAGTTCTTCTTCCAGCCCTGGAATAGTGTTGACATTTTCTTCATAGCCCACTCCCGAACTCTTGCCTTCAAATTTCTATCATCTGTTTCAAGTGTGAAATGTGCAAGGACATCTTCCCAAACCAGTTCGTTATCAAGATCAGAGATGAAACTTATATGAGGAGCACTTGTCTTTTTCTTCCATTCACGAGCACTGATCGGGATCTTATCCCTTACAAGGTACCCACAGTGGCCAACAAATTTCTATGCATGTTCTCCAAGTACTTGGCATGTTTCATCGTTGAATTCCGAGATAATGTACCGGCCATCCAACGGCTTCTTCGGACCTCGTATGGTCCTACTCTTCCCGGTAGTCGTTGTCGATCTGGAGGGCAACGTATGCAGGAACAGTAGATTATAAATACATTTATAAATTATTTAGAATAAAATGTGCACATAGAGATTGTACTTATACCTCGCCAGTATTTTCTTGCATGATTTCTTCATAATCAGCAAAGTATTGACTGCCGTCATCTACTTCTTGATTATTATTGTCATCACCTGCTAAATCTTGATTAGCGCCGCCGTTGATTAAGTCGTACATTTCCTCCTCCATGTTGTCAACTGGGTCAGCCATTTCTGCGAATAACACGATAACATGGAGAATAACATATCTAAGTGACATACCGACATACATGACCATATCTAAGTGACTATTCCTCCACAAAGGACACACCGTTGACGAGAGGACGACGATGGACGACAGCGAGGATGATATCGCGGTGAGGAGGTGAGGATGACGACGAGGATGACGTTGCGGTGAAGATGATGGCGGACGGCGACGAGGTCAACGCGACCAATCTCTTTTTATCTACATGTGTAAACATATATTTTGTTAGATTAAAAAACTTATATATTTATTTTTTTACTATAAATATATATGTATTTATATTCATTTTTCTATAATCTTTTTTCTATATACAAGTGCACACACTTCTTTTTTTCTCTGCAAACAGTAAACACACGCACACACTCTGTCCACACACGCACACGACCAGCGCTCACAGACACGGCGAGGACACGGCGAGGCCACGGTGGGGCCACGACGAGACCACACGGCGAAGACACTTCAGCGAGGCACGGCAAAGACGACGGCGACCGAGAGGACAACGGCGAGGCTACACGGTGAGGCCACGGCGAGGCACCCGGCGAGGACACGACGGCAGGGTGAGGCACGGCGAAGACGACGGCGACCGCGAGAGGACGACAGCGAGGCCACACGGCGAGGCACGCGTGCGGCGCAAGCCGCACGAGGCACGGCGAGGGCGGAGAGCGGCGCGGGAGAGGACGACGTACGGCGACACGGCGAGGGCGGAGAGCGGCGCGGGAGAGGACGACGGCGAGGTACGGCGAGGGCGGAGAGTGCCGCGGGAGAGGACGACGGCGAGGTGGA
This sequence comes from Coix lacryma-jobi var. lacryma-jobi, assembly GCA_009763385.1. Taxonomy (NCBI): domain Eukaryota; kingdom Viridiplantae; phylum Streptophyta; class Magnoliopsida; order Poales; family Poaceae; genus Coix; species Coix lacryma-jobi. The sequence goes on from CM019830.1 coordinate 82,687,382, forward strand.
CGTCGGCGACGGAGATCGAGGAGGACGGCGGCGCGGCACTGGATCGAGATCGGAGACGGCGAAGGAGGCGGCGACGCTGGAGTCTGACGTCGATCTGAGGAAGGAGGAACGACATTGTGCCCTATATACGCGGGGAGGCTTTAGTCCCGGGCGGTGACACCACCCGGGACTAAAAGCCCTTTAGTCCCGGGGCGTAAGCCCGCCCGGGACTAAAGGTCCAAACCTTTAGTCGCGGGTTGGCTTACGGTCCGGGACTAAAGGTACGGGTGGTGTCACCGCCCGGGACTAAAGCCGTTTCTCCTGCCAATTTTTTGGGTTTGCTGTATTTTGGGTTTTGTATTAAGTTTTCATTATATAAATATGTTGTAATATTGTTGATTGCATAGTAAATTAAATATTAGGCATAAAATTTCTTTAAAATAACAGTTATATTTCCTTTTACCTTATTGTATAGTACAAAAATTTGTAGCATAAATTCTTTTCTTTTCTTATAATAACAAATATAAATGTAAATAATAATTCATATTTTGTTAATGCAAAAATGTAATGTTAAATTTAAATATCTGAAACAACTAGTTCTCGATAGGAAAATAAATTTTGCATTATCTCAACGTTAAATTTTGGGTTGTTCATCTTTTATTGTTCAAATTCAGTAGACGGGTATAGTAATCATTATTAACCATGACTATCCATAATCATTATTAACCATGACTATCCATAATCATTATAATGTAATAAATCAAGTCATTTCGACACCGACATCAACGAATCGAACCTATCCATAATCATTTATTAATTACACAAAAATTGTAATACATAATATTAGTTAAAGCATAACTGTATATCAAGCGGGTACACTGGTGATCTTCTTCTTGACGTATGTCCCTTGGTTATGATCATGTCGTAACCATGGAGTCTCCTCAGCATTTAGCAGGATGCTTGGATCTTTAGTCACACTGAAGGGCGGTATTCGGTCATCCCTTTCATAATCTTCTGACATGTCTGACTTGTCCTCAATTCCCACGATGTTTCTTCTTCCTGAAAGAACTATGTGGCGTTTTGGCTCTTTGGTTGATTTATCATCATTTTCCCTCTCTTGGGTTTTGTAGACATGTCTTTCACGTAGAACACCTGATTCACATCAGCAGCAAGGACGAATGGTTCATCTTTGTATCCAATATTGTTGAGATCCACTGTTGTCATTCCATACTCCTTGTCAACTGTTACTCCGGCTCCGGTCGTCTTGACCCATTGGCATCGAAACAAAGGGACTTTAAAATCAGGTGCGTAGTCTAGTTCCCGAATCTCCTCTATGAGGCCATAATATGTTTCCCTCTTCCCAGTTGGGTCTGTGGCATCTACGCGAACACCACTGTTTTGGTTCGTGCTCTTTTTATGTTGGGCAATGGTGTAAAATGTGTTTCCATTTATCTCATACCCTTTGTACGTGAGGATGTGCCACGATGGTTGCCTAGCCAACAAATATAGTTGCTCATCAATATTGTTATCATTCAGACATTCTTTTCGCAACCAAGTGCTAAAAGTATTCATGTGCTCACGTGTAATCCAAACTTCATTCTTCCCAGGAAATTGGGATCGTAGGAACTCCTTGTGTACCTCGATATATGGATCCACCACGGATGCGTTTGAAAGAACTGTGTAGTGCGCTTTATTGAAATAATCGTTCCTCGTACTGTTATATGTTTTCTTCCCTAGTGTCCCCTTTCCACACAGCCTCCCCTCGTGCCGCGATTCAGGAACACTAATCGGGTGAAGGTCAGGAATAAAGTCAATACAGAACTCAATGACCTCCTCTGTCCTATAGCCCTTGGCGATGCTTCCTTCTGGCCGAGCACGTTGGTGAACATATTTTTTCAGTACTCCCATGAACCTCTCGAAGGGGAACATGTTGTGTAGGAACACAGGACCGAGAATATGAATCTCCTTGACCAGGTGAACTAGGAGGTGTGTCATGATATTAAAGAAGGATGGAGGGAACACCAACTCAAAGCTCACAAGACATTGAACCACATCATTCTGTAGAGTAGCTAGTTCTAGTGGATTAATTGTCTTCTAAGAAATTGCATTGAGGAATGCACATAGCTTCACAGTAGCCAGACGTACATGTGGAGGTAGAATTCCTCTTAAAGCAACCGGAAGCAATTGCGTCATAAGCACGTGGCAGTCATGCGACTTTAAGTTTACAAATTTCTTCTCATGCATATTTATTATTCCCTTTATATTGGAGGAGAATCCAGATGGGACCTTGATGGTATTTAGGAATTCAAACATGATTTCCTTCTCTTCATTGCTAAGAGTATAGCTAGCAGGTCTTAAGTAATGGCGTCCATCATCTGTCTTCTCTAGATGTAGGTTGTCTCGTTCTTTCTTGCGCTGCAAGTCTTGTCGTGCTTCAAGTGTATCCTTAGACTTCCCATACACACCCATGAATCCTAGAAGGTTGACACAAAGATTCTTTGTTAGGTGCATCACGTCGATCGCGTGGCGGACCTCTAGTACATGCCAATAGGGTAGCTCCCAAAATATTGACTTCTTCTTCCACATGGGTGCGTGTCCCGTAGCGTCTTTCGGAATAGGTTCACTACCCATCCCCTTTCCAAAGACTACTTTCACATCCTTGATCGTCTCAAGTACATCTTCCCCAGTTCTGTTGCGAGGCTTGCTCTGGTGGTCCGTCTCACATTTAAAATGCTTGCCTTTCTTTCTAACCTGGTGATTAACAGCAAGAAATCGACGATGTCCAAGGTACACTACCTTTCTACATCTTTTCAAATATATACTATCCATGACATCAAAACAATGTGTGCATGCATTATATCCCTTGTTTGTCTGTCCTTAAAGATTACTTAGAGCAGGCCAATCATTGATTGTTACGAACAACAATGCTCGCAGGTCAAAGTGTTCCTGTTTGTAATCACCCCACACACGTACACCTGATTTACTCCATAAAAGTAGGAGTTCCTCAAGTAATGGCCTCAGGTAGACATCGATGTTGTTGCCAGGCTGCCTCGGGCCTTGGATGAGCACTGGCATCATAATGAACTTCCGCTTCAAGCATAACCATGGAGGAAGGTTGTAGATACATAGAGTAACAGGCCACGTGCTATGACTACTACTCTGTTCCCCAAAAGGATTCATCCCGTCCGTACTTAAACCAACCCTTAAGTTTCTAGCGTCTTTTGCAAATTTCGGGAATTCTCTATCTATTGCTCTCCACTGGGACCCATCAGCAGGGTGTCTCAACATGTTGTCTACCTTACGGTCTTCTTTGTGCCAGCGCACCAACTTTGCATGGTCCTTGTTTCTGAACAGACGTTTCAGGCGTGGTAATATAGGAGCGTACCACATAACCTTGGCAGGGATTTTCTTCCGGGGACGTTCTTCACCCTCAGGGCATTCATCGTGACGCTTTACATACAGGGCACTCATCCAAATTCTCGTATTCCTTGCCACGGTAAAGGATGCAGTCATTAGGACATGCATGTATCTTCTGGATTTCTAAACACAAAGGACAGACGACTTGTTTTGCTTCGTACGTAGTGGCGGGCAATTCGTTAGGCTTCGAAAACATCTTTTGTTTTATAATCTTCAATAATTGTCCAAATGCCTTGTCAGATACACCATTCTGTGCCTTCCATTGTAGGAACTCAAGTATTGTACCCAACTTTTTTTGTCCATCTGCAGCAGACGGATATAGTAATTTCCTGTGATCCTCTAGCATACAGTCAAACTTAGCCTTCTCCTTTTCACTTTCGCAATCTCTTTGTGCATCATGAATGACATCACCAAGAGCATCATCTTCAGCGAGTGTGTCTTCTGCACTTGCCTCTTCTTCACCTTCCCCCATTGCAGTATCACCAAAGTCACTATATTGAGCAATAATGTCATCGTCATGGTCCAATTGTTCTTCTTCACCTTCTGCCATCATAACCCCAGTTTCTCCATGCTTCGTCCAACAACTATAGTTTGGCATGAAACCCGACTTGAACAAGTGTGAGTCAAGACTCCTTGAGCTAGAATATTCCTTCGAATTATTACAAAGGGCACATGGACAACACATAAAACCATTCCGCTTGTTTGCCTCGACCACTCTTAAAAAATAATGCACGCCGTCAATGAACTCTTTTGAGCGGCGATCCGCATTGTACATCCAGTGACGTGTCATCGTCTGCATTATATGACATATCACATAATTATATCTCTCATTCTTATAAACAAATGAAATTATATGGTATATATCAGATAATTAAATTATAAGGTATATATACTAATTACTTTAATGAAATAATTTAAACCAGACATATTTTGTAAACTAAAGTATTATATATTTCTAAAAGATTAAAATAAATTAATTAAACGAGTCACATTTTGTAGACTAAAGTATTATATATTTCTATTTTTTGTAAAAAATGATTTAAATGATCTCTATTTCTCTAAAAGATTAAAATAAACTAATTAAATGGTCATATTTTGTTTTTAGAGTACTAATTTGAACTATCAAGTCAATGAACTCAAAATAGCTACAAAAACCATATATACAAGTGGCGGCTACAAAAATGAAAAACTGAAGTTAGTAACCTTTCAAGGAGTCAATGGCAGCGTAGATGTGATGAAATAAATCAATCGCCGGAGATGTGTTAACAAACAAAAATCACCGGAGAATAGAGAGCCAACAAGCAAGCAAGTGACTGAATGAAGAAAAAATGAAGACAGGAGCTCGGGCACGGCTGGAGGTGGAAGAACAGTTCAAATATAGGGAGGGACATTTAGCCCCGGTCCTTATTCCCAGCCGGGGCTAAATGACAACATTTAGCCCCGGCTGGATACAACAACCGGGACAAAACCTTTTAGTCCCAGTCGGTAACACCACCCTGGGCTAAAGATGCCAACATTTAGCCCCGGCTGGATACAGCAACCGGGGCAAAACCTTTAGCCCCGATTGGTGTCACCAACCGGGGCTAAAGGTCAATCTTTAGCCCCGGTTGGTGACACCAACCGGGGCTAAAGGTCCCTCTGACAAATGAGCCGTTGGGCAGGGGAACTTTAGCCCCGGTTGGTGTTACCAACCGAGGCTAAAGACCTTTCTAGTCCCGGACGCAAATTTTTCCGTGACTAATGCTGATTTTCCAAATCGTCCAAAGGCCTGTTCTCTAGTAGTGTTAACCTGGATACTAACCGAGCAATGGATACATCTGATGTCACCTTCGACGAGACCATGCATTGTCCTTCTTCTAGATTTGAGCGTGCAGGTGATCACGAGATTGGTGAGCCTCTTTTTGATGATGAGGACGAGAGTGCTGAAGAGATGGATGATCCAGCACCTCCTGCACATGTTGTGCCTCAAGGAGCGGCCTCTACTACGACTCACGGCCCCGACCCTTCTTCTTCGACTGCTTGGGGGTCGTGGGATCCGCCGCCTCGGGCTGTACCATTTGTACCCGGGGAGGCACCAGCCGCTGTTGAGGGGGAGGTATCTTCAGCTCGGGAGGCGCCATGACACATTCAGCGCCAACACCCGCCTCAACAGATGATCAGCAGCATCGACGAACGTGTCACTCGATCCTGGTCACAACAAATCTCTCACTTTGCTCGTTCTGCTTTTGTTGCTGATTTTGAACCCCGAGATGTTGGACACGCTTTTACGGATCCAGATTAGGTAAATGCCATATGCATGAGGAGTTAGAGAATTTTGAGCGAAATCGGGTTTGGGTTTTGGTTCCACCTCCTCCAGACTGTAATACTATTGGGACTAAATGGGTTTTCAAAAACAAACAAGGAGAGGATGACTACATTGTGAGGAACAAGGCCAGACTTGCAGCCAAGGGGTATAGTCAGAAGGAGGGGATAGACTATGAGGAGACTTTTGCTCCTGTAGCTCGTTTGAAGGCAATTAGGATACTCTTGGCTTTTGCTACATCCAAAGGGTTTAAACTTTTTCAAATGGATGTCAATAGTGCCTTCTTAAATGGCTACATAGAAGAAGAGGTGTATGTCGAACAACCCCCCGGTTTTGAAAATCCCAAGTTTCCAAACCATGTATTTAAACTTCACAAAGCTTTGTATGGTTTGAAACAAGCCCCTAGAGCCTAGTATGATAGGTTGAAAACCTTTTTGCTTGCTAAGGGTCTTAAAATGGGATGTGTGGATAAAACGCTCTTGGTTTAGACTTACGTGGATGATATCATTTTCGGTGGTTCTTCTCACGCTTTGGTTGCCAAGTTTGCAGATCTTATGAGCAGGGAGTTTGAGATGACCATGATGGGTGAGTTGACATTCTTCCTCGGTTTGCAAATCAAGCAATCCTGAGAAGGGACGTTTGTGCACCAGGGCCAGTAAACCAAGGACATCTTGAAGAAGTTCGATATGGGTGAGGCCAAGCCTCTTCCAACACCTATGTCGACCACGATGGCCCTGGATGCAGACGAGGACGGAGAAGCTGTAGACCAGAAGGAGTACCGAAGCATGATTTGCTCTACCTAACGGCAACACGCTCGGACATTCAGTTCGTGGTGTGTCTTTGTGCACGCCTTCAGGCGTCTCTATGCACCTCTCACCATCAGGCGGTCAAGCGCATTATGAGGTACCTTCATTTCACACCTGAGTTTGGGATTTGGTATTCTGCTTCTTCCACCCTCTCTCTTTGCGGTTACTCGGATGTTGATTTTGCTGGTTGCCGACTTGATCGCAAGTCCACTTCTGGGACTTGCCAGTTTATAGGTTCTTCTCTCATTTCTTGGTCTTCTAGCAATCAGTCTTGTGTCGCCCAGTCTACCACAAAGGCTGAGTATGTTGCTGCAGCTAGCTGCTGTTCCCAGTTGCTTTGGATGAGGGCCACCTTGTGTGATTTTGGTCTGAGATTTTCGCGAGTTCCTTTGCTTTGTGACAACACGAGTGTGATTAGCATTGCTAAGAACCCCGTTCTGCATTCTAAGACCAAACACATAGATGTGCGCTTTCATTTTTTGCGAGACCACTATGAGAAGGGTGATATCGACTTGAGACATGTCGATACTCATCATCAGTTGGCCGATATTTTACCAAGCCTTTGGACCAATCAACCTTTGCTAGGTTGACAGGTGAGCTTGGACTGTGTTTCCCCTTTTAGTTGGGGGAAACATTTTGGTTATTGTATCATAGACTGACTCTTTTTGTTTCGTTCTTTTCAGCTTGTTTCGATTTTTGTTCGACCTTGTTAGTTTAGACTTTGCATTTCATCATGCATATTTACATTTTTCGAGCTTCATGACTATATTCCTAGAATGAATCTGTGCTCTGTTTAGTGTATGTTCTGATGCGATATGATGATGCTTGTAGCTTAGGCTCCTTTTGATCACTGATATATGTTGTGAGCAGAGCTATTTTATGAATGGTGAATATGTCTAATGAACTTAAAAATTTGAAACTTGTTCACCATTGAGATTGGCAACTAGCATGTGTAGAATGTGTTGAAATCACTTGTGCTTTTCATATATGCTAGGTTGCTATGTCTCTAGTTCTGAGTCATTCACTTGCTTGGTATGTTCATATTCTGCTTTAAAATTGAACCAAGTTTAAGTGAATTGAAAAGATTGAGATGAGATTGCTTGTCAACACATCACGGTATCGAGACAGTTTCTTATTGCACATTGAGTTAAACTTGAGCCATGTAGTGTAAGACCAAAACCGTTACTTTAAGCTTCTGATTGCTCATGCATAGGCTTTGCACGGTTGAAAAGTTAGGCAATGACAAGCTTTCAACCTCTCACAGTCACATGCTGAACTTTGAACTTGTGTATTTACCGCTGCAACTCCGATAAAATTTGAAAACACAAGTCTATGTTTCATTCTATAGCATGATGATTGCACTTTGCTAGGGGTAGTTCACCTTGTATATTTGTTTATCATTTGTTTGACTTCCTGTCTATACATGTTCAGTGCTATTTTAATGGTGAAACCCCTTTCTGAATGACTTAAAAGTGCTCACTTTGCTCATATGTTCATATTTCGTATATTGTGATCAGTTTGAGCCATTGCTGGCATTTATGATTATTGTTGAGTCGTCAGATCAGCACTATTTTAGAGCATCTATTCATCCTATCGACTATATTCCTGAGGCTGCTAATCTGCATTTTCTGGCTCATATGCATTTGCTTGATAGTGCATTATCAACTAAGGGGGAGAAATTTGACAAATCATGTCATAGTTGTGTGCATCATTGAAGGGGGAGTACATGTCCAGGGGGAGTTTGCTCGTTTAATGAGTTTTCCGTTTGATGAGTTTTCAATTGGTATGGAGTGCTTTTACAGCTAGTTGTGTAGAGCCTTTGCCTCTTTCTTGAGGGACTAGCCGTCTTTGCATTCTTATGCGCTTTCAAGTTGGTATCATTTCAGTTGGTATCGAGCTTTCTCGAACTATCGAGCTTTCTTGCTAAGTGTAGCTTTGTTTTGCTTCAATTGTTATCGAGTTTTCTCGCTAGTGGTGTTGAGCCTGTTCTACCTCTTCTTCAGGGCTAGCTTTTGCTTTGCTTGGTTGCGTCGAGCCGTTGCCCATGTCTTTGGGGACCAAGCTATTTTGCTCACTCCACTTGACCTCCTTTCGGCTTTGATATGCTTTTGGGTCATTTGGTTGAGTTCTCTACTCTCTCCTCTTATTCTTTCTTCTACCTTCATATGATTTTGTTGGTAGTTGACAATGCACTCATCAAGGGGGAGATTGCGGATACATGGGTGTATGCCGGATCTTGAGATGATGAGTGATTGTCAACTAGTTTGATGCGCATGTTCTTTGGCTTGTGTTGTGCAGGTGTCGAGCACGGAGACAGTGATCAAAGGCAAGGTGAAGGTCAAGTAGAGATGTGTCGTGCCGATGGACCCGGAGCGGTGAAGGGCGAACGAGAGGCTTGAACTGACGGACCGGTGGCCTGAGGATCAGCTGTGGTGGCTGACAGCTTGAGACAGCGACGAGCAGAGACTTGCGGGACACGGTGTGGCTCGGGTCATGGACCTGAGGACACGTGTCAATGGACAGGGTGCACGCGCGGTGCATCCCCTCTACGGCGTCGGTTTGGTGGTTGAGCCACAGAAAAACCACCGGTGGACGGTTTTCAGGTTTGGGCCACAAAACCTCGGTGCTGCCGATTTCTGAGTTTGGGCCACAAAACACGGGCTGAGGACAGTTTCCAGGTTTGGGCCTCAAAACCTGGGCGCTGGCGGGTTTCTGAGTTTGGGCCATAAAACTCAGGTGATGGATGACAGGTTTCCCGATTTCGGCATCAAAACCGGGGAAGATTTGAAGACTGATTTCTCGGTTTCAGCCTCAAAACCGCGGGGAGGTCCAGGAAAAGGACGAGCGGCGCGTTGGCGGCACTTGGCGGCATCAGGTGACACTACAAGATATATGTCATCTTATGACAATTACCCCATGACATTAGTCTAAATAGTCACTACTTTGGTGAGTTTATGACTTTTTTTCGTGGAACCAGATCAACTTAGTGACTTTAAATAATTTGTCATAAAAAATGTCTTAATACTAATAGAATGGTACGTTATGACTTTCTTTGTCATGTCATAACAACCATTTCACTATTGTTATATAGTAAATGGTCTATTATTATTTTTCTGGCCACTTAAAGATATTACTATTTTTAGTAGAGCCACTAATACAAGTTTAATGATATTATTATTTTTATTAGAGACACTAATTAAGATAGAAGTTTGATTTCGTGATATCATTCACCATTTTGTTTTTTTAACAATTTGCTATTTTCTTAGATCCGCTAAAATACAAGTTTGATTTCGTGACATCATTTGCCATTTTGTTTTTATAGAATAATTTTCTGAAAAAAATCATGAACAAAACAAATAAAAGAGCGCTAGTCACGAAGGGAACAGAGGGCTTATACATTCTGTGGCGTGCGGCGTAGGCTTGGCCCAACATCCATCTGAAGTTGTACATACGACCTGGTAGAAAACAAGCGATCGGACCCATTAAAAAATGTTAGTTGGTCAGAAGAAATATACACAAAAAAAATCATGTTGAACACAAAAGTATCATGCAAACCAAAGTTATTATGATTTAATTGCAATGGTTAAAGTGAAAAACATGAGACATGTTGGGCCTTAAAATGATACTCAGGTTCAGCCCAAATCGGAAAATCAGGACCCCCTCTCCCAGCCGTTAGATCTCAAAAGGGACGGTCGATATACACTATATACTTAGTATAAAACCTACAAAACCCTACCCTCCCACCTGCGCCTCCTTTTCTCTTCGCCTCGTCGGGCAGCAGCAGAGCGGCTTCCTCACTTCCTCCTATCCACCAGCGGCCAGCTACCGCCCGCCCCGCCCACCCCCAAATGGTCCAAGCCTGCGCTGTGCCGCACTCCCCTCACGGTCAGCAAGAGCCCCCTGACCGCCATGCCGTGGCAGGAGAGGAGGCAGATGGATGCACCATGAATAGGATTCAGTGGCGCACGACTTGGATCCGGTAATATCTATGTCGGATCCGGCTTTGGCACGGGGCAGGAGGTGGCGGCGCCCAAGCATGGTGGCAGCCTCGTGCACGCACAAGATAGATCCATCGTCACGCAAGGTGGGCGGTGGCGGCACTTGAGCTCTCCTCGTCCTACCCTGTGCGCTCCTACTTCCTTCCGTTCTGAGGTACTGTATTGCACATCCTCGTACTCTCACTATGTCGTTTGGTGGATAATCATTCTATTGTTTGGTTCATAATTATTAATAGCTGAAATGTGAATGGTGATGCTAGTCTCTTCGGTATTTTGACTTGTCAGATTCCATTAGTATCAACTGATCTTGGAAGAGTAACCATTCAGTCTTAAGCATCTGTTGGCTGAGCGTGGATAATAAAATTAAGTGCTGCTGGTAGCAATGAAATCAAGTGTTGCTGGTAGCAGATACAATATATTTATATATGCACATCTTAACTAACCATGTCGATAGTACATATGTGTTTTAAGGAGAAAGATTTGGTCAGAACCCCACCAACAGTTAGTTAATACTTATTTTATTATGAATTTTCCTCTTATGATTGCTGATGGAGCCTTGTCATGCAATATTTTTATGTAGGAGACTAACATATCCAAGTGGTCTTGCATGTGAAAGCACAGCTGAAGTAGCCGAACAAGCTTCGCCCTGTGATGTGCGTGTAAAATAACGGTACACCCTGGAATCCAAGAATTAAGCTGTGCTAGACTAATATGTTGCTTCATATATGGTGGATTAATGATATCTGTTGCTTCCTATATGAAATGGGGTGCAATATAATTGCTTCGAGATGTGTACAAGAGCAACTAAGAAACTAAGATTTAGGCTTTGATGACATGGATATTATAATTTGTGCTGTCAAGTAGAACTAGAACTCTATTAACATGTGACTCACTGACGTGAAATATTGGATAATGTTTGTTACTGACTATTGATATTTTTCAATGGCAGCATCTTTATAATTTGTGCATGGATTTAGCTTGCTTAAATCAAAACATATTATGTGCGTGCCATCTTTATATTCTGCTGTTGTTTTATTGAGATGCACACTGTAATAAACTATGTATCTGCCATCTATATCTCTTTTGATGACAGAACCATGAACAACCAATTTTGAAACAAGACTATTGCTTACAAGTGAAGTACACTATAAACATTAAAGAGTAACTATGTTTGCTCATCTGCTCCTACTATTAAAGTTTTGTCCTACAGGAAAATTTAACAAGCTGCCTTAGTGTCTTATGTATGCATCTTACGTGAGATTGGATACACAACTAATTTATTTGGGATCTGAACTATTATTGTCTTAACTATGTTTTAGGTGTTGTGGAAAACAGTGGAGAACCTTCAATGGTGGGGACAAAATGGCTCTGATGGAAAGCGTCTCCCACCTGGTTCAAGAGGAGCCGAGGAGGATATGATACATTATGAGCAGTTACAGAATGTATGTCCTAATTTTGCTTGATGCCCAATCCATACTTTTTTGTAATTCTTCTACTTAATAATGGATGTTTTCCTTTCCTAAAGTAAAGATACCTTCCAAGCAACAATATCAAACTGAAATGTTCACTTGACTTCTCTAGTACTGTTATGTAGGCTAAGGTGCTTAATTGAAATAAGGTCTGTTGTGGAGTTATAAGTGAAGTCCAGTTAACTGCTTGAGACAATTCCTTGTTTTGTGAAATTTGAGCTCTATTATTTCTAACCGTGGCATGCTTTTTGGCAGCATGCATTTTCTGTTTCACTATGCAACCTGGTGCTAACTTAACTTTTTCCTTATCTATACACAATGAATAAAAGGAATAAATGAACTTCTATGCTCATTATGCAGAACCTGAAACCAATTAAATATTTATACTCAATATGGTCATTTGTTAGAAAAGCTAAGCGATTAACTCTAGCTATAGTTGACTTCTTTTCTTGATATTGCTAGGCTGAAATGGAGGAAAAAGCTCTTGTTCCAGCACAAGGACATGATACAATGACCCCTACTAAATTTATACTTCAAGTTATGCCGAAGTCAACCTTCCTTAAGAAGAACTTGATTTTGGATGTGACCTTGATTATGTTGTATGATCTGGTTATCAATTGAACACCATGGGACCTATTTTTGCACTTGTATGTGATATTAGATCCGTCTGGAGATGAACTTTGAGCTTACTTGGGATATGATTGTGGTTATTTGTGTAATGTTCTGTGACTTTGGACTATGACTAGCGATTGCTATTCATGTGTAGTGTTCTGTGACTTTGGACTGACCAAGTTATCCTGTGAACAAGTGATATTGGGCCCTTTCAATATTGACCATTTTTTGTCCTGATTACTACATAGGCTTAAAGAGGCTAAATTCAATTTTAATGACATTTCAAGTCTGTGCCACCTCAGCAAGGTATCTGACGTGGCATCTGATGATGTGGCTAGCTTCAAGAAACCTATGACTTTAAAATAGTTGTCATAAACGTTTATGACTTTCAAAATCAAAGTCACAATGCTATGACTTTGCCAACTAAAAGTCACAAGTGATCATTAAAGACAGTCATCTTTTGACATTTCAATTTTTGTGAACTTGATATCACAAATGACAACTTATGACTAATTTTCTTGGTATTATGACTAATGTAAAATGTCAAAAGATGATAGATTTCTTGTAGTGTGAGGTCGCGTCGAGGCGAAGCTACCAGATGTGCGGGCGTGGCCGTCAGACCGACTACACCTCGAGTTGGTTAGGAATACCCCTGGGGTTAGCCTGCCCGCTCATTAGTTGTAAGCGTAGAAGGGGAATAATTGTATTACGCTATATAAGGAGAGGCCACCCCTCCCTCCAGACATCTCAGCCATTGCTATTTTCACTTAGGGTTTCCTGCTCTCCTACATCCCTGCTGTAGCTACTGAGATCCGCAGAGACGACAATCATACCTTTGTGTTCTTGAGATTTTGAGGAAGTGAGACCGTAATCTCACTATTGTCTCGTGTGTTTGAGACACGGTTGAATTTGTGGTTGTGATTCGCGTTTTGAACTAGTTCTTCACGTTTGTCTTTTCTTCACGATTTTCCCGTGACTTGATCTCTTTACTCGCTGAGTCTTTCTCGAATCCGTTTGAATCAACTTGTTCTTTGCTGTGAGGGGATCATTTCCACCGAAGGAATTCAACTCAAACCTCACGAACAAGTAAATCGATCGGTTTTTCGTTTTGGATCGGTTTTCTCCTCCTTTGCCTCGAACTCTTCCAATTCACTAATTGGAGTTAGGTTCGAGCCATGATCTCTTAGGAGGAGCTCACTAACCTCCTTAGGACTCCTCATACGAAGTCTAAGCCTTAGAGCTTTTGATTCTGCGGATACATTGGTGTATGCCGGATCTTGATTGATGAGTGATTGTCAACTGGTTTGATGCGCATGTTCTTTGGCTTGTGTTGTGCATGTGTCGAGCACGGAGACAGTGATCGAAGGCAAGGTGAAGGTCAAGTAGAGACGTGCCATGCCGATGGACCCGGAGCGGTGAAGGGCAGACGTGAGGCTTGGACTGAGGGACCGGTGGCCTGAGGATCAGCTGTGGTGGCTGACAGCCTGGGACAGCGATGAGCGGAGACTTGCGAGGCATGGTGTGGCTCGGGTCGAGGACCTGAGGACACGTGTCGGTGGACGGGGTGCACGGGCGGTGCATCCCCTCTACAGCGTCGGTTTGGTGGTTAAGCCACAGAAAAACCACCGGTGGATGGTTTCCAGGTTTGGGCCACAAAACCTGGGTGCTGCGGGTTTCCGAGTTTGGGCCGCAAAACTCGAGCTGAGGATGGTTTCCAGGTTTGGGCCTCAAAACCTCGGCACTGGCGGGTTTGTGAGTTTGGGCCACAAAACTCAGGCGACGTATGTCAGGTTTCACGGTTTCGGCCTCAAAATCGGGGGATGGTCTTGAAGACTGGTTTCCCGGTTTCGGCCTCAAAACCGGGGGGAGGTCCAGGAAAAGGACGAGCGGCACGTTGGCGACACGTGGCGGCATCGGGTGAGGTCGCGTCGAGGTGAAGCTACCAGATGTGCGGCCGTGGCCATCGGATCGACTACACTTCGAGTTGGTTAGGAATACCCCTAGGGTTAGCCTTCCCGCTCATAAGTTGTAAGGGTACAAGGGGAATAATTGTTTTAGGCTATATAAGGAGAGGCCACCCCTCCCTCCAGACAATCTCACCCATTGCTATTTTGGTCCTAGGTTTTCTTGCTCTCCCACATACCTGCTGTAGCTACTGAGATCCGTAGAGACGGCAAATCATACCTCTGTGTTTGCGAGATTTTGAGGAAGTGAGACCGTAATCTCACTATTGTCTCGTGTGTTCGAGACACGGTTAAATTTGTGGTGTTGATTCGCATTTGTTCTCCACGTTCTTGTTTTTCTCCATGATTTTTCCGTGACTCGATCTCCCTACTCGATGTGTCTTTTATGAATCCATTTGAATCAACTTGTTCTTGGTTGTGAGGGGATCATTTTCACCGAAGGAATTCAATTCAAACCTCACGGACAAGTAGATCGATCGGTTTTTCATTTTGGATCGATTTTCTCCTTCTTTGACCCGAATTCTTCCAATTCACCGATTTGGAGTTAGGTTCGAGCCATGATCTCCTAGGAGTAGCTCACTAACCTCCTTGGGACTCCTCATACCAAGTCTAAGCCTTAGAGCTTTTGATTCTGAGGAGATCGGGTTGAATTCGCGGAAGAACAGTATAGTTTTGGGGGCATCGGACGCTGGCCACGGGACCATCAGACGCTGAGTTCGTCACATCGGACGCTCAAGTGCTGTCTCGGAACCGTCCAAAAAATAAGAGCTCAAGTACCGTCTTAGTCAAATTAAGCTGACTCTGACCCATACTTGAACCCATATAACTCTGGTAGTTTGGAAATCTCTAAGGATTTCAAACAACTTACAACAGACAAGATCACATCGTTCAAGTACCACATTCGCGAGGATACAACAGTTGATAATCGAAATCAAAATTAACATCATAGTGCGAAATCTTAAGTTATTACAACACCGAGTTTGAATTGCGGAAGCTTAAATAAGTCTGAAATACGACCACCACACATGTGGTCCAAATAAAATATTGTTTTTGATAACTCACTCCTTCTTTTTCAAATAACGTGCCACCATCAGTCTTAGTCCAGCAAAAGCAAAGGAGAAGCTTCTAGACAACCCTGCCGTGGGCCTACTCCTCATCACCCTCCACGGGGTAGACCTGGCCATCTGCAACAACGGAATACGCCCTGAGTACGGGAATGTACTCAGCTAGACTTACCCGTCCAACTGAAAATAAAAGGACACCAAGGGTATGCAAGGCCTTTTGGTGGAGCTGGGAGTTTAGTTGCGAAAAGCTCAATTGAGGCGAGTAATATTTAATTAGATGAGTGAGCAGTCATATTTTAAGCTTATCTCTTAATCTAGGTTTGCACCTGAGCTACGACATTCACATGAGTCTAACAATCAATAATATAAACCATATCAGGTTGACTTATCCACATTTTAGTTGAACCTTAAAACATCACATGGAGTTGTATCGTGGTGAAGCTCGACATAGTTTCCCACAAACCGGGGGAGACGGCGACTCGAATCGAATTACAAACAAGCTGGCGAGAAACCTTTAATACAAACCCACACTTTCTCCGTCAGGTTGGTGCATTGGGTCACCGCTCGATACTGTTCGTGGTGGTAATCAACGCGGCTCACAGCACGGACCACCCAATTGGAACTAAACGATGGCCATACCGAGGCAGATCATGTTTCTATACTAGAGGTTGCGACACGGGTTGAGACCGGCCCGAACAACGTCTAACCGGCTTCGGGGTCGGGGATTACAGCACCGACAACCCTAAGTGAAAGGGCGCTTTCAAAAATGAACGAGGGCCATCATCGATACAAACCTACACGATCCAACGGACGAACTGCCTCAAAGTTCCAACTTGGTGCCTTGCCTTCCAGTTGACCGTATTTCATTAATACTTAGGTTCTTGCCTTGGGAGAAGACTGAGGCCTCGTGAGAGGGACACTCGGCAGGTTAGTTTCCGCTGCGGGTTCGGCCTCCTCGCTTCAGGGCACCTCCTCGATCTCCGGCTCGACGTTTGCTTCCTGCTCCTGTTCGGTCTCCGGGACTATCGATCCTATTACAATGTGGTAAAATTAAATAATGTACAGTGCACTTATGATGGTATGCAAAGTAAACATTTTTTGCAAACCAACAAACCCAACTTGTTAAACCACTTTTGACATTGAGGAAAAACACTTATTTACTGCATTAAATAAAACCATTAACTTCACCATTTTCCATTTATTAATTCAAAAGAAACCTAGGTTTAAACAACAAGTACTATTTCCTGTCCTCAGAAAAATCCATAAAAATTAAGTAGGTAACCTACACCCACTAGACTCCACTGTGCAAATTTCAGCAAGAGATAAATTACTGGACAACAGATATAAAAAGATGAAATTCACTACTAAAAAGGTACTTTGAACTAACTTTTCTTTTGAAAAGTATCAAACAACAAATTTCACATTTTTTCTAGCTTCATCTACCTATTACAACCTTACTGCAGAAAAATCACTGCTAAAGCATGAGCATATAAATCTACACAAAATTCCAAATTTTAAGCCAAATCAAATCTTTTGAACTACAACCCTTCCGGAATACGGTGCAACATCCATTTTCATATTTTTTCCAGATTCTACTCCACATTTCTTACTTATCAAGAAAGTTTCATGAACAGTGACATTGTATTCTTTTCTGCATGAATTTTCTAAGAAAAACTCAGAAAAACAAACTGGTACTACAACTCCATTTTACTCCATACCACTACCCATACTTAACATTTTTGTCAGCTTTAATAAGACATACAGAGACTGCATAAATTTTCCCATATTTTATTTCCTCAAAATTTTCTCTTAATAATTATTCCATGAAAACAGCTAAAAAGACATTTAAACCTAAATAGACACTTTTACACAGAAACAGACCCTCATATATTTTTCACAGGTGCTTTACAGGATAAGAAGCATACACAAATTTTTCCATGAATTAATTCGACAAGAAAATATGTAAACATATTTATTTAACAATCTGCACATAAATTGAAATAAATAAAAACAGTACAATAAGCTTCCACCAAAAATACATTCATATTTTTTCCTGATAGGTCTACTCATGAACAAGTTTACAAAACTGAAACTACTTTAGTTGGATCAATAAACGTGCTACACAAAATAATCAAACTTTTCTGGAAAAATAAATAAAAAAGGAAAAACATTTGCATCTCCGGCTGGGCTTCCGTGGGCGCGGTCCATGGGCCGTGGGTGGCTGAAGCGTGGGGTCAGCTGGTCAACAGGACGCACCTATCGGCCAAGGCAGAACAGGGGAGGTGTTTGACCGATGATTTCTCGCGGACGACGAGGTCGCCGGCGGTGAGGCGGGGCTTGGTGAGACCGTCTCGACGAGGCGGGTCGGGTGGTAGTGTTGGTTTGGCTAGCGCACGACTATAGCTCGTCGGCGACGAGCAATGGCGGGCGGTGACGGTGGTGAGGCTCGGCTATGCCATCTCCGGCGGTTGCCGGTGAAATTGGTGAGTGCGCAAGCTCGAGTGAACCCTGGGATGGCTACTAGGAGGGTCGAATTGGCCGGCGAAGCCTCGGAGCGGCTCGGCCATGTGCGGGGTCACGGCGGCACTAATGGCGCTCGGCTAAAGAAGAGAGAGAGCTAGGAAGCGGTAGCGTTGGGGCCGAGGGCTGTTCTCACCATGCCTTGGTGTGGTGATGAGCTTCGGGGAAGATGGGGCTCGGCGGAGGCTTGGTCAGCGTGGAACGGCAACGAGCTCTCCTCAGCGGCGATGGCGACCGACGAGGGATACTTCGTGTTCTAGCGTTGATGGGGCTAGGCTGGAGATGCGGGCGCGCGCACCGTGTGTGCAGGACGAAGGCAGAGCGATGTGCGAGAGGGATCAGACGGTGGTGCTCGGGTGTGGCCGGAACGGCGGTGGCGCTCTTGCGGTGGCGAGCGCTCGGCTTGCCGTGCGTTTTCGTGTGTGAGAGAGGGAGTAAGCGGGAGCGGTGCGACGACGTGCAAGTGAAGAGTGGAGAGAGGGAGCGAATGGGTGCGGGTTTTTGCCTCCTCGGCTGGTCGGCCGATGGTCGTGGCGGGGGCCACGGCGACGGCGGCGAGTGGCGGCACGACGGGCGAGGGCGACGCGGCAGGCGATGCATGCTAGGAGTGGCCGTGGGAGATTTTGGCGTGATGGAGGCGAAGAAGATCGCGCGCTGAGTGGTCGGGGAGGATCCGGGGTCATGTGCGGGCGGCCACGCGGCAGACGGCCGGCGTACGGCGCGGCCGCTGTCGGGCGCCGGCGCGGCGCAGGAGCGGCGGGGAGCGGGAGCGGGGGCGCAGCGTGGGCTGGGCTGAAAGGCTAAGTGGGCCGAAAGCGAAGCGCCGGGAGAAAAAACAATTTCCTTTTTCTTTTTCCAAACTTTGACCATTTCAAAACAGTTTCAAAAACTCAAAACTAGGTTTTGACCCAAAAATAAAATTTGTTCAAAATAATTTTCTCTACAACTTTCCTATAGGACACATTTTCTGAAAACCATTTCTTAAGGCTACACATAATTAAAGCTAATTTTGAGCTATAAATAATTTTTGTTTCTACATTTTTAATTATTAATTCATACTGAGTTAGGATAAGGTGTCTACATGAAAAGTGTTACACTCAATATTATTTAATTTATAAAATTATTTGCCAAGATAGAAATTCATTTAAACAACCAAATCCTATTGAAACCAATTTTCAAATAAACAAACAAAAGGCAAAAAGCACTTCTAGGCAACATGAAATGATGCAATGCAATGCTCATGTTAATTAGTAGCTAATGTTGTTCCTAATGCAATGCTTGACACTAGGGTGTCATAGCCCTTCCCCCTTAAAGAAATCTCGTCCCGAGATTTAGGTTATGTACCACTTCTTAAAGAAAGCGGGGTAATTCACGCGCAAGTATCCTTCGGTTTCCCAGGTAGCATCATTGGGTCCATGATTACTCCAGAGAATCTTGTAAGTTTTGACTTCATGGTTGGGAGTTGCTCTGGTCTTAGTGTCCAAGATCTCTTGTGGTTGTTCGTAATATTCCAGGTCGGATCGGATAGTGACATTTGGGATTCGAACTTCTTCTCGTTCGGGCACTCTGAGACATTTCCTTAGTTGCGATCCATAGAACACCAGAAAGATTGCACTCATCTCCGGGGGCAACTGTTTCATAGTCCACTTCTCCATTTCTGGCTATGATCTGATATGGTCCCACATATCGAGGTGCTAACTTCTTTTTGATTCCAAAATGTTGGACTTTTCTCAGGGGTGAGAATTTAAGGTAAACATAGTCTCCTACATGGAATTCCAGAGGTCTCCTTCGGGTGTCAGCATAACTTTTCTGTCGAGACTGTGCTGTCTTGATATGTTGCTGCACGGTTTGCACAATTTCTTCAGCATCCTTTACATAATCTGATCCATAGAATCCTCAATCTCCTGATTCAACCCAGTTTACTAGTGTCCTACACCTTCGCCCATACAAAACTTCAAACGGTGCCATTTTTATACTCTCTTGATAACTGTTGTTGTATGAGAACTCTGCTAGAGGTAACCATCTTTCCCATGATTCTCCTGAGGAAAGCACACATGCTCTGAGAATATCTTCTAAAATTTGATTTACCCTTTTCGTCTGCCCTGCGGTTTGGGGGTGGCAAGCGGAACTGCGTACCAACTTGGTTCCTAACTCCTTGTGCAGTTGTTCCCAAAAACGAGCTATAAACTGGGGTCCTCTATCAGAAACAATCATTTTGGGAATTCCATGTAATCTTAAGATGTTCTGAATGTACAAATCTGCATATTGATGAGGTCGATATGTAGTCTTTACTGGTATGAAGTGAGCCACTTTTGATAAACGATCCACGATAACCCAAATAGAATCATGCCCCTTTTGGGTGACTGGCAGTCCTGTGATAAAGTCCATACTAATTTCTTCCCATTTCCACTCCGGAATTGACAGGGGTTGCAGCAGTCCAGCGGGTTTCAAATGTACAGCCTTAATCCTGCAACAAGTATCGCACTTAGCGACATAAGCTGCGACCTCTCTTTTCATCTTAGACCACCAATACCTTGTTTTCAAATCCTGGTACACCTTGCTACTTCCTGGATGAATAGACAGTTTTGAATTGTGAGCTTCGTTCAAAATCCTGTCTCTCAGTTCTGTATCCTTGGGTACTACCAACCTTTGGTTATACCATAAAATCCCTTGCTCATCCACTCGAAAGTTTAACGAACTACTCGTTTCCAGTCTCTTCTTGATCTGACAGATTTCTGCATCGGTCTTTTGCCCTTCGATGATATCACTTTCCAGGGTACACTATATGGTGATATTATTTAGCATAATAGGGTGCATTAGGTTGAATCCATTTTCCAACAATGGTTGTATGGAGTTGCAATGAGTCTTGCGACTCAAAGCATCTGCCACGACATTTGCTTTTCCAGGGTGGTAATGCACTTCTAGGTTATAATCCTTGATTAGTTCTAACCATCTTCTCTGTCTCATGTTTAACTCAGGTTGGGTGAAGATATACTTCAAACTCTTATGATCTGTATACACGTGACAAAGGTTGCCCATAAGATATAGTGCCTCCAAATCTTGAGTGCATGAACTACTGCGACCAAATCCAAGTTGTGAGTCGGGTAGTTCTCTTCGTGTGGTCGTAACTGACAGGAAGCATAGGCTATGACTCTTCCATTTTGCATAAGCACACATCCAAGTCCAATCTTGGATGCCTCACAAAACAAATCAAAAGGTTCCTCCAGATTTGGTTGAGCCAAAACTGGTGCGGTAGTCAACAAGGTTCGAAGAGTGCGAAATGTTGCTTCACACTCTGAAGTCCATTCAAACTTCTTGTTCTTCTGAGTCAAGCGGGTCATCGGTTTGGCTATCCTTGAAAAGTCCAGGATGAACCTACGGTAATATCCGGCCAATCCCAAAAAACTATGGACCTCATGTACGCTAGTGGGTGCTTTCCAATCCATAACTTCCTGCACTTTAGTGGGGTCCACAGAGATTCTTTCTTCTGAAAGGATGTGTCCGAGAAAAGGCACTTTCTTTAACCAAAATTCACACTTGCTAAACTTTGCATACAACTTATGCTCTCAAAGCCGGGTTAAGACAACTCGTAAGTGCTCAGCATGGTCTTGCTCGTTTTCGGAGTACACCAAGATGTCATCAATGAATACCACAACAAACTTGTCCAATTCAGGCATAAAGACGGAATTCATCAGGTACATGAAATGTGTCGGTGCATTTGTTAGTCCAAATGACATGACTAGATACTCATAAAGTCCATATCTAGTAGAAAAAGCTTTTTTTGGTATGTCCTCGTTTCTGATCTTGATCTGATGCTAACCTGACCTTAAGTCAATCTTGGAGAACACTTTTGCCTTGGATAACTAATTGAACAAGACGTCAATTCGGGGTAAGGGATACTTGTTCTTTATAGTTACTGCATTCAGAGGTCTATAATTCACACACATCCTCAAAGTTTTATCCTTCTTTTTCACAAAGATGGCAGGACATCCCCAAGGTGACGAACGAGGACGTATCAAACCCTTATCCAAAAGCTCTTGCAACTGGGTTTTGAGCTCTGCTAGTTTAGTAGATGGCATCCTATATGGCCTCCGAGAAATAGGTGCTATTCCAGGAATCAACTCTATAGCAAATTCCACATCCCTATCCGGAGGTAATCCTGGCAACTCATCAGAAAAAACATCTGGGAACTCGCACACTACTGGAATCTCGGCTATCTGCATTGCCATGATATTGAACAACACTCCTATCTCATGGGGGATTCGAGGTAACTTGAATCAGAAAGAAGACCCACTCTGGGACTAACCATGGAAACTACTCGTTCTGCGATGTCAAGATTGACCTTCCAGAGTTTCATCCATCCCATACCCAAAATTACGTCTAGACCCAAACCAGGGATTACTATGGGATCCACTATGGCCTTTTTGTCCCCAAAGGTCATTTGCACTCCTTTAGCCATTTTACAGGTGGAGAGAACAGCCCCTACTGAACTTATCTGATAACCCCGATCCAACTCTACTAACTCAAGATTATTCCTTATAACAAAATTCTCACTTATGAATGAATGCGATGCTCCGGAATCAATCAACACAACTGTAGGGTATTGGTTAACAAGAAACGTACCAGCGGTGACAGGCTCTCCTTCGGGTACCTCCTCAATGGTGGTAAAATGCACATTACCCGTGCAGGGGCGAGGTTGAGTGTACTGCTTCTTGGGATGCAGGCACTGACGCAACTGATGTCTCATCTGACCACAGTTATAACATGGCCCGATTACATACGGGGTCTTTTGACCTCCCGAACCTCCTGCCTTTGCCTTGTTCTGCATCAAGTGAGCGGTGTATGGCTTCTGAAAGCTCGGACGAGGACGGTTGGTGGTTATCTTTCTCTGCGGGGGATATAATCTTGCTCCTGCAACTGGCGGGCAGTACGGAGCGCGTGCTCCAAAAGGGGTCCTCTGTTGAGACGAACCGCCATCATTCGCACGATGGCGAGTCTCCGTAACCAGCCTGCTGTCATTCACCTCCTGGTTCAAGCAATCACTGACGAAGTCACTGAAGGTGGTGCGGTGACTGTTTCCCATCTTGGAGAGCATGATGGCATTCATGCCACGCTTGAAGCCTGCTATCTTCTTGGCCTCAGTGTTCACAAAGTCCGGGGCATAGCGAGACAGATTATTGAAGTTGCGCAAATACTCTGACATCGACCGGGTTCCCTATGACAGCCTCATGAACTCTGTAACCTTCATTTCCATTAGACCACTCCGAATGTAAGGGTTACGCATAGCGGTGGAGAACTGCTCCCAAGTAACAGGTGCATTCCCTAGCAGAGATGCACGGTACTGGGACCACCATAAGCCTGCAGGTCCCTCCAACATATGGGTGGCATATTCCGCCTTAAGCTCCTCAGTCAAGCGGAGAAGACGAAACTTCTGGGTGATGGAGTTGAGCCATTCATCTGCCTCGAGCGGTTCCGTGGCTTCCTTGAACACAGGGGGACGTGTGTCCAAGAAGTCACGGTACGAGCTGTACTGGTTCGGCTCGGGTCCCTGATGTTGCTGATGCTGCTGCGCAGTGTTGTCGGCGATGTTGCGGAGCGTAGCCTGCATATGCCTTTGCATTTCCTCCATGTTCCTCTGGCTGCCCAAGAACTGCCCGAAGAACGCTTCCGGCGTCATCGGCGGTGGTGGAGGTGGTGGCAGATTATCCTCCTGCCCCGATCCTTATCCACGCTGGCTGCGAGTGTGGGCCGACATCTGTGTTGATGGTGCTTAAAGCATCATTTCACCAACAACATTTCACCCAAAACCAAGGTAAAATAACATAAAAAGTAGAAGATTTGGTCTATAACTAACCTATTTCCACATGTGCATAGTTTCTTATCTTAATGCAGGAAATGATGGAATTTGGGCCAAACAAGTGTACCGAGAGCAAGGCCAAGCCACTCTGGCCCGTTTGGGCCTGAGTAGGGTGGCGGACGCCACCTATTACTGGCGGCCGCTAGGTCCATCATGCTAAAAGTGGCCCAAGCCACGTCATCTATCCGTGGGAGTCAACTCAAGCTCAAATCCTGGCCATTGCACACTAAGACGGTTTGATCCAAGGGCTAAGAGGAGTATCACCTGGATAGTGGGCTTTGGACACGTGTCTAAAACCCTAACCGACCCACAAACCGACTTAGGGGAGCAAGTGAAGACCATTGGATGAGTGGCGATTGCAATGGATGGCAGAGAGGTGGTGGGCGCCAGGGATTAGTGGCGGGCGCCACCCCCCTAAACCCTAACCGACCTCCCCTTCACTCTATAAGTACCCCACTAGCTTCCAAGCACTATAAATATGACCCTAGAGTTCTCATTCGGAGAGCCTCACATCAATCTTCACCATTTGGTTAGATTGGCACACTTGCTATGCTAGAGAGATTAGAGAGAGTGTGAGTGCCTCACTAGAAGAGGAGCTGCAGAGGAGAAGAGTAGAAGTCTGGAGAGTTCTGGAGTTGTCGGAGACCTCTGCTTCTCTCTGCTCTGCGCTTCAACTTTGGTAACTTAGTATCTTTTTTATCTTCATGTATTTATTTTCAGTACTTGTATGCTCGTTTCATTGCTTGATATTAGTTTCAAGTGCTCTAGTTCTAGTACAGGGCTAGTAGTAGTAATATATAGATTAAGTGTGGTACTTAGGCTATATATTGCTAGTGAATACGGCTAGGCCCCCGGATAGCTGTGGTAGCAAGCAGGTGGTGACAGCCCTGTGCGCCTTGAATTCCACCACGTAGTTGGTCTAGTTTAACAGTAACGCTCGTTGTGCTAGCGTTCAACCTAAGTCAGTGGTAAAGGCTAGTACGCCCACAGTACACTAGTAAAGAACTTAAATCACCAGAAGTCTAATAGAACTAGGATCTACCCCAGTAGATAGTGCCCGTTCCCCTTCATCTATCCTAGATATCCTTACCCCCCTAGTTTTCTCAAAATCACTTCGCGTTCCTCGTGGATTCGATACCCCGGAATACTCTGAGGTGAAAAGCTACAACTGACAGCCGTGCGCTTGCGGTTTCTTCTGCGTGCCACCCGAAGTGTCAACAAGCTTTTCTGGCGCCGTTGCTGGGGACAGAGTTTATCTCTACTCTTGGTAGCGATGTTAGTAAGTGTCAAGAAGCTTTTCTGGCGCCGTTGCCGGGGAACGGTAGCTGATTTTTGAGACTAGAGTTAGGATCATCTTTACCCTCTCCATATGGAGAACCAATCTATCTTCCAATTCGCAGCTCCTAAGAGTTCGCGATTAGAGCCACATTCATCATCACAACCTATATATGCCGATAGTTCCGAATTGCGCCCTGACTTTATTAACAAAGTTCAGGAGAGCATATTTACGGGATCAGAAAATCCCTACACACATCTACGTGAGTTGGAGCAAGTCTGTGCATGTCTGAACATTTCGGGCATTTCACCTGACACTGTCAAGTGGAAGTTGTTTCCGTTCACTTTGACGGGAGCAGCTAAAACATGGCATGCTCGAACCGTGGAAAGTGCCAGAGGAGACTGGGGAACTTTACGAACCAAGTTTATCTTAACATATTTCCCTGTCCACCGAGTGGTACAACTACGAGTAGAAGTGTTGACCTTTAGACAAAATGATAAGGAGACATTAGGGGAGGCTTGGGCACGTTTTATTGATTTAATTAATTCAGGACCCGATTTAGCCATACCCGATCCAATGCTCCTTTAGCATTTTTATGTCAGTTTAGAGAAAGAGAGCGCCCTTCACCTTGATCATTCGTCAGGTGGAGCGTTTCTTCATCTTTCTCCACGAGGTGGAAAGGAGGTTCTTGATAGAATTCTCGAGAATACTCCTTATACTAGAGTTTCCGATGAAATCCCTGAGGAAGAAGTCGTAGAAACTCAAATTTCTACCGTAGAACAACAAGAAGAGCCCGAGTCTAGCTCGCTGGACTTAGCGGAGCCTATTCCGTCCACATCTGGGAGAGAAATTCTTCCGGAATTTTTGGGCGAGATAGAGGATGATGTGTTTGAGGATTACGGAAATGCTATGAACTACTCCGTTCAAGCTCTCCCATCCGACAAACCACTTCCTGAGTCTTCTGATGGAATCTATAGCCGAGAGCGTCTTTTGGAACTTTCAGCTGTCATGAGTCATGAATGGACAATGGAAGCCGAAGTAATAGAAAACATCCCTCGCATAGATAATGTACCTAGCATAATAAATTGTCGAATTAGGGGAGAAATAGCCTTTGCCTTTTATGACCCTGTCATGGGAATCAATGTTCTTGCTAGCAATTATGTATCCAGAACATTCCCCGACCTTCAAAGACAACCAAGTAAACGGTGTTTATGAGACCCAAATGGTGACATCTTGGAAAGTGAAGGAATCCTAAAGATGGTCCCCATCCAAGTAGATGGAGCGGATATGGTCTTAGATTTCTACATTTTCGATGTATTCCTTTTTGACATCTTCTTAGGACAACCTTGGTCCATACTTGCCTTGCAAGGACCATGTCAAGAGCACTTCAATGCTCAAATCGGTGGAAAAGAGTACTCAGTACCTTTCGTTCGTGCATTAAACTCTATTGCCGAACAACCACCAGAACCAGATCTTCTCGATCAAGCTAGAACCTCTACCCTTTATGAGTTGGCTCAGCCTGATTTTGAAGAAGATTCTGAGTTCTTTGTCGAAGAAGAAGCCGAGACAGATGAACCGTTTCGCTTAGACGAATCGGAAAAGCCATCTCGACCTTCCATAGAGCTAAAACCTCTGCCCGAAGGCCTGAGATACATTTTTCTAAACAATGACCCCGAGACTCCCGTAATCATTAGCAGTAAGCTATCTGAAGAGGAAGTCTGTAGGTTGACCCTTGTCTTAGAAAAACACCAATCTGTCTTTGGCTATTCACTTCAAGATTTGAAGGGAATGAGTCAAAATCTCTGCACCCATCGTATCCCTCTCGATCCTGAGATACCCCCTTCAAAAGAGCCCTAAAGACGACTTAATAACGCTATGCGTGAAGTCGTGAAAAAGGAGGTTCTGAAACTCTAGCACGCGGGAATTATTTATCCAGTTCCTTATAGTGAATGGGTAAGTCCTGTGCAAGTAGTTCCAAAGAAAGGAGGCATGACAGTCGTTAAGAATGAGAAAAATGAGTTAATCCCTCAACGCACTGTCACTGGATGGAGGATGTGTATAGACTATAGGAAGCTGAATAAAGCCACAAAGAAAGATCATTTCCCACTTCCTTTTATAGATGAGATGCTAGAGAGATTGGCAAACCATTCCTTCTTTTGCTTCCTGGACGGATATTCTGGTTATCACCAAATTCCAATCCATCCAGATGACTAAAGTAAGACCACTTTCACATGCCCGTATGGAACTTATGCCTATAGACGCATGTCCTTTGGACTTTGCAATGCGCTGGCATCTTTCCAACGGTGTATGATGTCCATCTTTTCTGACATGATTGCACACATCATGGAGGTATTCATGAACGACTTTTCGGTCTATGGGAAAACCTTTGACGATTGCCTAGCCAATTTAGACAAAGTCCTCCAACGTTGTGAAGAGAAGGACCTAGTTCTTAACTGGGAAAAGTGTCACTTCATGGTGTGGGAAGGAATTGTCCTAGGCCATCGAATTTCAGAACGTGGGATAGAAGTGGATAAAGCCAAAATCAATGTAATTGAACAATTGCCACCACCCACTAATGTGAAAGGAGTCCGAAGCTTCTTGGGCCATGCTGGCTTTTATAGAAGGTTTATTAAGGATTTCTCACAAATCGCTAGACCCTTAACGAGCCTGTTAGCAAAAGACACCCCGTTCAAATTTGACGAGGATTGTCTACAAGCTTTCAATATTTTGAAAAAGGATCTAACTTCTGCACCAATCATACAACCCCCAGATTGGAATTTGTCGTTCAAAATCATGTGTGATGCTAGTGATTATGCTGTGGGAGCCGTCCTTGGTCAAACTAAAGATAAGAAGCATTATGCTATTTCTTATGCTAGTAAGACCCTGACTGGCCCCCAGCTAAACTATGCAACCACAGAAAAGGAACTTTTGGCCGTAGTCTTTGCCATAGACAAGTTTAGATCCTACTTAGTGGGAGCTAAGGTGATCGTTTATACCGATCACTCTGCTCTAAAATATCTCTTCACTAAGAAAGATGCTAAGCCAAGGTTGATCCGCTGGATCCTTCTCCTTCAAGAATTTTACCTGGAAATAAGAGACAAGAAAGGAGTAGAGAATTCAGTAGCTGATCACTTGTCTAGACTACAAGTCAATAAGTCGGACAATCTCCCAATAAATGACTTTCTTCGCGATGATACCCTTTTAAAAGTCACATATACCAACCCTTGGTATGCAAACATCGTGAATTTTATAGTCGCCGGGTATGTCCCGCCGGGGGAGAATAAAAAGAAACTGCTATATCAAAGCAGAACGCACCTATGGGATGAACCATATCTCTATAAGGTCTGTGCAGATGTTCTCTTGAGAAAATGTGTCCCCATAGAAGAAGCAACAAAAATCATAGATAGATGTCACTCCGCCGAATATGGAGGACACTATGGAGCTATTCGGACACATGCTAAAATATGGCAAAGTGGTTTTTATTGGCCATCCATGTACGAGGACACATAGAATTTTATGAGACGTTGTCCTCGTTGCCAAAAGCAAGGTAACATTAGTGCCCGAGATGCTATGCCTCTCGTGAACAATCTCCAAGTTGAGTTGTTCGATGTCTGGGGTATAGATTTCATGGGCCCCTTTCCTAAATCCTATGACGCCGAGTACATTCTTGTGGCGGTGGATTATGTCTCGAAATGGGTAGAAGCCATACCCTGTCGAGCGGCAGATGCTAAACATTCGAAGAAAATGTTCAAAGAGAACATCTTTCCTCGTTTTGGAGTTCCTAGACTAGTCATTAGTGACGGAGGCCCTCATTTCATAGATAAGAGCTTCTGACATTTCTTAGCTAGTCAAGGAGTCCAACATAATGTAGCCACTGCATACCACCCCCAGACAAGTGGACAGGCCGAAACGTCCAATAAACAAATAAAGAATATCTTGCAAAAGACGGTAGAAGAAATGGGAAAGGGATGGAAACATAAGTTACCCGAAGCTCTGTGGGCCTATCGGACCGCCTATAAGACCCCAATTGGAATGTCCCCATACCAACTAGTTTATGGGAAAACTTGTCATCTTCCTGTTGATCTTAAGTTCAAAGCTCATTGTGCCATTAAGAAATGGAACATGGACCTTGACCAAGCTGGCCAGAATAGGAAGATGCAAATTTCCGAACTAGAAGAATGGCGAGAGAAAGCCTATCATAGTGACAAGCTCTATAAAGAGAGAACTAAGAGATGGCACGATAAACGGAACAAAAAGAAAGAGTTCGAAGTAGGAGATAAAGTTTTACTCTTTAACTCCCGTGTTCGACTTTTTGGACATGGTAAACTTCGAAGCAAATGGGAAGGAACTTTCAAGGTTGTTGCAACCTCGTCCCATGGAGCCGTCACATTGGAAAGTGACGATGGGCAAATCTTCAAAGTCAATGGACAAAGATTAAAAATGTTCTATGACTTTGATAAAAATGAGCTAAACGAAATTGATATAATTAACTTTGAAGTAGCTCAAGACCATGACCATTAATAGATGGACCTAGTTTATCCTTTGTCTATTTCATGCACCTAGTCCATCCAAAACCCCAAGAAAGGCCTCTTTAGGCCCAACCAAGCAATTTCGACCTCGGGACTTTGAATTTTAGGAGACTTACCTTCTCCCGCTCGATGCCCGGCGAAGGAGGAGTGGCGGTCTCCACTCTCAACTCGCGGCCGCCAACAAATCCTGGCGCCCGCCACGCTAGGCGGTGGTTTAGAGGCCCCCCTCCACGTGGCAACCAATCCCGAGCTCGGGAGAGTGAAAGGAGGAGGAGATAAGGGCGTGTTAGTTCATCTAAGGCCTATCCCTCCACTTCTCCCCCCTCTTAAAAGAAGAACTCCTTCTTCTTCCTCCATCCACCCATGTGAAGGACCGAGAAAGCAATATCAAGGCGACCAGAGGGGGGGGTGAATGGGAGCTCAAAAATCTCTTTCGAAACTTTGGCCTATTGTCCCCAAAATCAACCCCAAGTGCTTCAATCGAAACCGTGATGCCCACGACCCTTGGAAGAGGGTGGATGATCCCTAGGATCACAGCGAGGCACCACAAAGCGATAGCGAACCAAACGCCAAAAGCACCGGCACAAGTTCGACCATCAAAAACCAAGTCCTGAACGTAGATAGACAGCTACGTCGAGAAATCCCCAAATACCTATGCTAACAAGTAGCAAAGATACCTAGAGAAGTTCCTTGATCAACTGTAGGGCCAAACAGGAAGTCCAGAAACCAAGCGGAGAAGCCGGGAGGGCAAAAGCACAAAACTGCAGGCTTCAGCCAAATCTCGGACTGTCCGGCCCTGGGGTCCCGGACTGTCCGCCCCTACTGCGGACTGCCCGCGAGGGGTTGGCGGACTGTCCGCCGGCCAAACACCAGAAACAGCAAGGCTGCTGAACAGTCCCTGGGTAACTCCTGGACTGTCTGCGCGTCCCAACGGCGGACTGTTCGCGGTTCAAAAAACACTTGCCCAATATCGCGGAGTCAGGCCACTGGTCTGACCGACCCCGATGCGCGGACTGTCCGCGGTAGCTGTGGCGGACTGTCCGCGGATGAACAGAGAGGGCGATTTCGGTCGCCTCTCACATGAATCCTCACAAATCCGAATCAAAACTCAATCCCACGTTCCCAAACTTGGAGAAGATGATCACGAGATAGTTAGGAGACTATCCCCAAGAAATCATCCGCTCAAATCAACTAAAACACCAGGAAATCGAAGGGGAGGAGTATGAATGAAAAAGCTCCACGAAAACGAAATCAACCCGATCTACTTGTTCGTGAGGAGTTAGATGAATTCCTTCGGTGCAAATAATCTCCTCACTATAAAGAACAAGTTGATTCAAACGGATTTCACAAAGACGCAACAGAGAGGGAGATCGAGTGACGGGAAAATCACGGAGAAACGAAGAACGCGAAGAACACGAACAAAACGCGAATCAAGTCATCGATCTGCAACCGTGTGGCTACCACATGCTACAACAGTGAGATTACGCTCTCACTTCCTCAAAATCTCCAGTACACAGAGGTACGATTCTCTGCGGATCTCAGTAGCTACAGCAGGGGATTGGGAGAGCAGAAAACCCTAGAAGCAAAGAGCAAATGGCTGAGATAGATGGGGAGGTGGGTGTCTCCCCCTACTTATCCTAATTCTAATTCCCACTCTACCCCTAACTAATTACTGAGCGAACCAGCTAAACCCTAGGGTTATTCTAGACCAACTCGCGGTAGGTGGTGATCCGACGGCCACGCCCGCACAACTGGTAGCGTTGCCTCGACGCAACCTCACCGATTGCCGCCACGTGCCGCCACTGCTCTGCTTGTCCTTTTCCCGGACGTCGCACCCCCGGTTTTGTGGCCCAAACCAGGAAACCAGCCTTCACAGCCAACCCCCGGTTTTGAGGCCCAAACCGGGAAACCAGCCGACCATCGCCTGAGTTTTGTGGCCCAAACTCAGCAAACCCGCAGCACCCAGGTTTTGAGGCCCAAACCTGGAAACCGTCCTCAGCCCGAGTTTTGTGGCCCAAACTCGGAAACCATCAACTCCCAGGTTTTGAGGCCCAAACCTGGAAACCGTCCACTCAGTGGTTTTTCTGTGGCTCAACCACCAAACCGAGCCGTAGAAGGGATGCACCGCCCGTGCACCCCGTCCACCCGCAAGTCTCCGCTCGTCGCTGTCCTAGGCTGTCAGCCACCACAGCTGATCCTCAGGCCAGCGGTCCCTCAGTCCAAGCCTCACGTCCGCCCTTCGCCACTCTCGGTCCATCGGCATGGCACGTCATTACTTGACCTTCACCTTGCCTTCGATCACTGTATCCGTGCTCGACACCAGCACAACACAAGCCAAAGAACATGCGCATCATCCCAGTTGACAATCACTCATCATTTAGAGACTCGGCATACACCCATGTATCCGCAATCTCCCCCTTGATGAGTGCATTGTCAACTACCAACATAAATCATAGTGAAATAGAAGAAGGAAGGAAGAAAGAGAGAACTCGACCAAATGACCCAAAAGCATAGCAAAGCCGAAGAAGGTCAAGTGGAAAGATCAAGACAACTTGGTCCCCAAAGACATGGGCAATGGTTCGACGCGACCAAGCAAACCAAAGCTAGCCCTCAAGAAGAGGTAGAATAGGCTCAACACCGCTAGCAAGAAAACTTGATACCAATTGAAAGATCAACTAAAATTCAAGCAAAAACAGAGCTAGCCCTCAAGAAGAGGCAGAACGGGCTCAACACCACTAGCGAGGAAACTCGATACCAACTGTTACCAACTCAAAAACCAAAAGAGTTTGATAGCAATTGAAGAGCAATAAAGAGCTGAAAATGTTTGCTAGTCCCTCAAGAAAGAGGCAAAGGCTCAACACAACTAGCAAACTCCCCCTCAAATAGTGCACACAACCTAGGGAACACATGATTTGTCAATATTTTCTCCCCCTTAGTTGAAAATGCACCATCAAGCAATTGTGCACAAACACTCAAATTTCTCCCCCTTGACAGAAAATCTCCCTCCAAAAATGTATATGAGTTAAAATGCAAGTTAGCAGCTTCAGGATATAATCAAGAGAGTGCATAGATGCTCTACACAGTTCTGATCCGATGACTCAACAACATCCATAAAAAGCTAGCAAAGTCTCAAACTGATCACTAAATACGAAATATGAACATGAGAGGAAAATGAGCAGTTTTCAGCCAAAAAGGTATTCACCATCAAAATAGCACGAGACTTGTATAGATAGGAAGTCAAACAAGTGCTAAAAATGTATACAAGATGAACTACCCCTAGCACAGTTCAATCATCATGCTATAGAATGAAACATGGACTTGTGTATCCAAATTTTATCGGAGTTGCAGCGGTTAAATTACACAAGTTTAAATTTCAGCATGCGGTTACGAGAGGTTGAAAGCTTGTCATTGCCTAACTTTTCAACTGTGCGAAGCCTATGCAGAAGCAACCAGAAGCTTAAAGCAACAGTTTCGGTCATGCACTACACAGCTCAAGTTTAACTCAAGTGCAATGAGAAACAGTCTCGAAACTGTGATGTGTTAACAAGCAATCCCATCTCGATCTTTCCAATTCACTTAACTTGGTTCAGATTTTAAACAGAATATGAACATACCAAGCAAGTGAATGAATCCACACTAGAGACATAGCAACCTAGCATATATGAAGAGCACAAGTGATTTCAACACATTCTACACATGCTAGTTGCAAATCTCAATGGTGAACATTTTCAAGTTTTATGTTCATTAATCAGATTCACCATTCAAAAAAATAGCTCCGCTCACAACATGCAACTGTGATCAGAAAGAGCATAAGCTACAGCATCGTCATAAAGCATCGGAGCAAATACTATACAGAGCATAGTTACATTCTAAAGATTATATGCATGAAGCTCTGAATGTAAATATGCAGGACGAAATGCAAAGATGCATGAAGAAACCAACTGAAAAACACAAAGTCAGTTTATAATACAAGAATCAAAATGTTTCCCCCATCTAAAAGGGGAAACACACACCAAGCTCACCTCTCAACCTAGCAAAAGTTGATTGGTCCAAAGGCTTGGTGAAAATATCAGCCAACTGATGATGAGTATCGACATGGCGAAGGTCGATATCACCCTTCTCATAGTGATCTCGCAGAAAATGAAAGCGCACATCAATGTGTTTGGTCTTAGTGTGCAACATGGGGTTCTTAGCAACGCTAATAGCACTCATGCTGTCACAAAGCAAAGGAATGCGAGAAAAGCTCAGACAAAAATCACGCAAAGTGGCCATCATCCAAAGCAACTGGGAGCAGCAGCTAGCCGCAGCAACATACTCAGCCTCTGTGGTAGACTGGGCGACACTAGACTGCTTGCGAGAAGACCACGATACAAGAGAAGAACCAATAAACTGGCAAGTCCCAGAAGTGGACTTGCGCTCAATGCGGCAACCAGCAAAATCGGCATCGGAATAACCACAAATGGAGAGGGTGGAGGAAGCAGAATACCAAATCCCAAACTCAGGTGTGAAGCATAAGTACCTCATAATGCGCTTGACTGCCTGACGGTGAGAGGTGCGCGGCGAAGACTGAAATCGCGCGCAGAGACACACCGTGAACTGGATGTCCGGGCGTGTCGCCGTCAGGTACAACAGCGACCCGATCATACTCCGGTACTCCTTCTGGTCCACTGCTTCTCCCTCCTTATCCACATCCAAGGCCGTTGTGGTCGACATGGGTGTTGGAAGAGGCTTGGCCTCACCCATATCGAATTTCTTCAATATATCCTTGGTATACTTACCCTGGTGCACAAATGTTCCCTCTCGAGATTGCTAGATTTTCAATCCGAGGAAAAACGTCAACTCGCCCATCATGCTCATCTCAAATTCCCTGCTCATAGTATCTACAAACTTGCCAACCAAAGCGTGAGAAGAACCACCAAAAATGATATCATCCACGTAAATCTGGACCAAGAGAGTATCATTGCCTTGCTTGAGGAGAAAGAGCGTTTTATCCACACATCCCATTTTAAAACCCTTAGCAAGCAAGAAGGTTTTCAACCTATCATACCAGGCTCTAGGGGCTTGTTTCAAACCATACAAAGCTTTGTGAAGTTTAAAAACGTGGTTTGGAAACTTGGGATTTTTGAAACCGGGGGGTTGTCTCACATATACTTCCTCTTCTATGTAGTTGTTTAAGAAGGCACTCTTGACATCCATTTGAAAAAGTTTGAAACCTTTGGATGCAGCAAAAGCCAAGAGTATCCTAATTGCCGCCAAACATGCTACAGGAGCAAATGTCTCCTCATAGTCTATCCCCTCCTTCTGACTATACCCCTGGGCTACAAGTCTGGCCTTGTTTCTCACTACATGGCCATCCTCTCCTTGTTTGTTTTTGAAAACCCATTTTGTCCCAATTGGGTGACACTCAGAGGGAGGAGAAACTAGAACCCAAACCCGATTTCTTTCAAAATTTTCTAACTCCTCATGCATGGAATTGACCCAATCTGGATCCGTCAAAGCGTGTCCAAGATCTCGGGGTTCAAAATCAGCAACAAATGCAGAATGAGCAAAGTAAGAGATTTGTTGTGACCTTGACCGAGTGACGCATTCGCCGATGCTGCCGATCATCTGCTGAGGCGGGTGTTGGCGCTGAATGTGTCGTGGCGCCTCCCTTGCCGAAGTAGCCTACCCCTCAACAGCAGCTGGTGCCTCCTCGGGTACAAAAGGTACCGCTCGAGGTGGCGTATCCCACGGCCCCCAAGTCGAAGAAGAGGGATCGGGGCCGTGAGTCATAGTAGAAGCCGCTCTTTGCGGCATAGCAGGTGGAGGAGGTGCTGGGTCATCCATCCCTTGAGCACCCTCTTCTTCATCATTGAAAAGAGGCTCGCCAGCCTCATGATCACCTGCACGCTCAAAACGAGAAGAAGGACAAACCTTTGTCTCGTCGAAGGTGACATTGGATGTCTCCATGACTCGGTTAGTATAAAGGTTAAGTACATGATAAGCTCGAGTGTGAGTGCCATAACCCAAAAATACACCGTCAGAAGAACGAGACTCAAACTTGTCCAAGTTGCCCTTTTTGAGTATAAAACAATGGCAACCGAAAACTCTAAAATAACTCACTTTGGGCAGTTTTCCAAAATGCAACTCATAAGAAGTCTTTTTCAAGAAAGCTCGGAGAAAAATGTGATTGGAAATGTAGCATGCAGTGCTCATAGCTTCGGCCCAATATCGCCTAGGAGTCCTATGCTCATCGAGCTTCGTCCTGGCCATCTCTACAAGGGTCCGATTCTTCCTTTCTACAACACCATTCTGAGGCGGTGTGTAGGGGGAAGAAAACTGATGCTCTAAACCCAAAGAGTTACAGAACTTCTCAAAATCCGAGTTTTTGAACTAGGAACCATTATCACTTCTAATAGCTCGCATTGAGTTCAAAGGGAACTCGTTTTGAAGATGCAAAATCAGATTGTGAGCAAAAGAGAAACTCTCAGTTTTCTCAGCTAAAAAGAAAACCCACGAATATCTTGAAAAGTCGTCAACAACAACAAGCACATACCACTTCCCCCCAACCGAGCTCACCCGAGCCGGACCAACAAGGTCCATGTGCAAAAGCTCTCC
Source organism: Coix lacryma-jobi var. lacryma-jobi (assembly GCA_009763385.1). Taxonomy (NCBI): domain Eukaryota; kingdom Viridiplantae; phylum Streptophyta; class Magnoliopsida; order Poales; family Poaceae; genus Coix; species Coix lacryma-jobi. Next base: position 82,723,772 of record CM019830.1, read on the forward strand.
AGGGCGCTTAGTCATGACCTGTGTCACTGGATGGTGGGGAGCAACAACCATCTTCCCATGTCTACAAGAATGGCAAACAAGATCGTTCTCCATGCACAACTTGGGCAATCTTCAGATTAGGCCAAGTGAACTAAGTCTTGCAAGCAAGTCGAAGCTCAAATGTCCTAGTCTCCTATACCACTTCCAAAGATCAGAGGAGGAAGGTCCAGCCAAAAGACAACGAGAAACTCCAAACAACTCCGAGAAATCCGCACGAAAGACTTTCCCAAAGGGCGAAATCCCACAAACGAGATTGCCCTAAGGATCCAAAATACGACTGAGATTCGGCTTAAAATGAATCTCAAGTCGTCATCAAAGAGTTACGAAACAGAAAGAAGGTTAAAATGCAAGTTAGAGACAAGAGCAACATCGCGCGACACAAAGTGCTCATTAACTCGCACCGACCCACGAGACAACACTCTACCTTTGCTATTGTCGCCGAAGCTGATAAACTCCTTTCCAGCGACCGGACTAAGACTGGAGAACCACTTGTCATTTCCGGTCATGTGCCTCGAGCAACCAGAATCCACCAACCAAACGTTCTCCAATCGTTTTACCTATATCAATAAAAAGACATAGGGTGAGCATACGGTCCAACACTGGGGTTAGTGAAGTAAGGGGAATACCAGTGTTGGGCCGGCTACTCAAAAGAACGGTTAGCAGAAAAACCATTCCTAGCACGCCTACGGGAAGAGCGATCACCACGTTGAGGAAAATGTGGTCCGCTAAGGGAAGAGCGTCCATCGCGATACTCAAAACGCGGTGGAGGAAAACGCTCTACAACAAAGCCACCGCCACGGGGTCCATAGCCTACAACTGCAGGCTCCCACCGGGCACGTCCTCTCCGCTGCCTAGGCCTAGGAACTTGAGGTTCTGGACCTCTAGGCCTAACAGCACGCCTCTGAACATTCGGCACATGTACATCATGGAAAGGATGGTACATGTCCGTGTTGTTTATCTCCTTTGCACGGCACGCCTCTCTCTTGCGCCGAAAGCAGAACTCACTCAAGTGTCCATCTCTCCCACAGTGCTCACAATGGTACCTCACCGCTCTCAAAGGGGGTTGTTGGTACTCACGGTAGTGGGTGTGGATCACTTTGCCCTTCTCTGGCATAAGCTCCTCCTGGATGGGTGGCATGGTGTCCAGCTTGTTCTTGAGGTGGTTTTGTTTGGGAGCCCATGACTGTTTCTTGGGTGGAGCTCTCGGAAGTTCAACAAAGACCCCATCCTTGGTGTTAGGCTTGAGAGGCTCTTTGGGTGGAATCTTAGTAAGCTTGGGAGTAGTGGTGGAGTTTGGCTTCTCACATGGGTTAGGACCACTCGACTCTCCAATCTTCCCAAAAGATGAAACATCAACACCCAGAGCAAAACCTACACCTGGACCTCCAGCAGCTCGCTTAAATTGGGAGATCATCATCCCGAGCTGTGGCTCACCGCTAGACACCCATGACAAGATCGTCTGAAGGTATGTGTTTTCCTCCTCGGTTTGCATCTTGTCATGCTTGAAGGACCGAGAAGCACTCAGAAAGCGACCAGAGGGGGGGGGTGAATGGGAGCTTCAAATTTTCCTTACGGAAACTAGTAGCCACTGTCCCAAGAATAAACCCCAGACGCAAACCCTAGAGCTTGCAAATGTCCACGACCCTAGATGTAGGGTGGATGCTACCAAGAAGCACAACGGGACACTAGACAACTCGAGAAAGGCAACGCAAAAGACAGAAATCAATTCCGTCAACGAACGAGCGAACCGCGGACAAAACTGTGTGAAAACAGTAGCATCGGATGGTGCCTGCGTCCGATGCCAGACCACCGGACGCGTCCGATGCGAAAACTGCCTCTCGGAAACCTTACTGTTCCACCATCGGACGCTGTGAACAGTGAACAACCAGCGTCCGATGCTTTGGCTCTGGCGCGTCCGATGGCCAAAGGACGCGTCCGATGCCTAGCGTCCGATGCCACTACAAATGCTCAGAAAGTGACACGCGTCACCGGAGCGTCCGACGCTTAGAACCCTAGCATCCGATGCCCTCGAAAACTGTGCGGTTCTTTGATGATTCAACCCGATTTCCTCCGAATCAAAAGCTCTAGGCCTGGGATTCGATCTGAGGGGTCACAAGGATGTTAGAGAGCTATCTCTAAAAGATCATGGCTCGAACCTAACTCCAAATCGGTGAATCAAGAAATTTCGGGACAAGGAAGCAAAAACATGATCCAAAACAAAAATCAAACGATCTCCTAGACCGTGAGGTTAGAGGTTAATTCCTTCGGAGGAAAGAAGTGCCTCATGATCTAGAACAACTTGGTTCAAACGGTTTTGCAAAAGATGAACCAACCAAAGAGATCGAGCGACGGGAAGAACGTGGAGAAAAAGGATTCCGCGAAGAACACCAATGAAACGCGAATCACAACCACGATCTTGCAGCCGAAGCGCAAACACACACTACGACAAGGAGGTTACGGCCTCCTTTCCTCAAAATCAACAGTACACAGAGTCAAGTCTCTCTGCGGATCTCAGCAGGCTACAGCAGGGGATGGGAGAGCAAGAAACCCTAAGTGCGAAAGAGCAAATGACTGAGATAAGGGAGGAGGGTGTCTCCCCTGACTACTTATCCTATTCTAGACTAAGTCTATTTCCTACTCTACCCCTCTCTATTCTAATTACAGAGCGAACCAGCTAAACCCTAAGGTTATTCTGGACCAACTCAAGTGGTAGGTAGATCCGACGGCCACGCCCGCACAAGTCGTCCGCGTTGCCTCCACGCAACCTTCCGATTTCCGCCACGTGCCGCCCTCGCTCTGCACCCCTGGTTTTGTGGCCCAAACCGGGAAACCAGCCTTTTCCAGCCAACCCCCGGTTTTCAGGCCCAAACCGGGAAACCAGCCCATCAGCCTCTGAGTTTTGAGGCCAAACTCAGCAAACCCTCAGCGCCCAGGTTTTGAGGCCCAAACCTGGAAACCGTCCTCAGCCCGAGTTTTGTGGCCAAACTCGGAAACCCTCAGCCCGAGTTTTGTGGCCAAACTCGGAAACCGTCCTCGCCCAGGTTTTGAGGCCCAAACCTGGAAACCGTCCATCGATGTTTTTTCCCTGGCTCTACCACCAAACCGACGTCGTAGAGGGGATGCACCGCCCGTGCACCCCGTCCACCGACACGTGTCCCCAGGTCCTCGACCCGAGCAACACCGTGCCCCGCAAGTCTCCGCTCGTCGCTGTCCCAGGCTGCCAGCCACCACAGCTGATCCTCAGGCACTCCGGTCCCTCAGTCCAAGCCTCACGTCCGCCCTTCACTGCTCGATCCATCGGCATGGCACGTCCGCCGCACGGCACGCCCATCCTTCATCGCACCCAGTCCATCGGCACGGCACGTCTCAACTTGACCTTCACCTTGCCCTCGATCACTGTCTCCGTGCTCGACACCTGCACACACACAAGCCAGAGAACATGCGATCAAACCCATTGACAATCACTCATCACTCAGAGACTCGGCATACACCCATGTATCCGCAATCTCCCCCTCGATGAGTGCATTGTCAACTACTCACACAAATCATAATGAGAGAAAGAGAAAAGAAAGAAGAAGGAGAAGAAGAGAACTCGACCAAATGACCCAAAAGCATAGCAAAGCCGAAGAAGGTCAAGTGGAAGAAGCGAAAACTTGGTCCCCAGAGACATGGGCAACGGCTCGACGCAACCAAGCAAAGCAAAGCTAGCCCTCAAGAAAAGGTAGAACAGGCTCAACACCGCTAGCAAAATACCAATTGGAAATCAGAGCTAAAAATGGCAAAATGCTAGTCCCTCAAGATAGAGGCACAGAGGCAATTGAAAAACAACCGAAAGGTCTCCGAACCAATCAAAATCAACCTCGACGCCAAATCAGGAAAATGTTTCTAGTCCCTCAAGACAGAGGCAACGGCTCAACACAACTAGCAAAACTCCCCTCGACACGTGCAAGCAACCCGGGACTCGCCCTTAGCAAAAGCTCCCCCCTTAGTTGAACTCCAGGAGACATATGATTTGCAAAAACTCTCCCCCTTAGTTGAAAATGCACTTAGCAAGCATAAACTCGTCTCTTGAGCCAACACAACTCCCCCTTCCAAAATGCATATGAAGTTAGAGATGCAAGTTAGCAGCTTCAGGCATATAGTCAAAAGAGTGCAAAAATGCTCTAATCTGTAAAGCTCCAATGTCACAACTAAGCACTCAAATAGCGAAGGCTCAAACTGATCACACATACGAGATATGAAGCATATGAGCAAGTGAGCAGTTTTTAGCCAAAAAGATAGTCACCATCAAAATAGCACTACACATGTATAGATAGGAGTCCAGACAAGTGCTAAACATGTATACAAGGTGAACTACCCCTAGCAAAGTTCAATCATCATGCATAGGAATGAAGCATATACTTGTGATTTCAGTTTTATATCGGAGTTGCAGCGGTAAAGAATTCACAAGTTCAATTATTTAGCATGTGATTGCGAGAGGTTGAAAGCTTGTCTTTGCCTAACTTTTCAACCGAGCGAAGCCTATGCCGAAGCAATCAGAAGCTTAAAGCTACGGTTTCGGTCATACACTACACGGCTCAAGTTTAACTCAAAGTGCAATGAGAAACCGTCTCGATACCGTGATGTGTTGACAAGCAATCCCATCTCGATCTTTCCAATTCACTAAACTTGGTTCAAATTTTAAACATGATATGAACAGACCAAGCGAGTGAATGACTCAGAACTAGAGACATAGCAACCTAGCATATATGAAAAGCAGGAATGGACTCAACACACCCTACACATGCTAGTTGCATATCTCAATGGTGAACATTTCCAGATTTTATATACATTAAGCAACTTCACCATTTCAAAAATAGCTCAGCTCATAACATGTATTAGTGATCAGAAGGAGCATACACTACAAGCATCAATCATAAGCATCGGAGCATACTAAACAGAGGATAGTTACATTCTAGTGATTATAAACATGAAGCTCAGAATGTAAATGCGTATGCTAAAATGCAACAGAAAAGAAGATCTAAGTAAAAGAGTCAGACTAGGATACAACTCAAAAATGCTTCCCCCATCTAAAAGGGGAAACACACACCAAGCTCACCCCTCAACCTATTAAAGGTTGATTCGTCTAAAGGCTTGGTGAAAATATCAGCCAGTTGGTGATGAGTATCGACATGGCGAAGGTCGATATCACCCTTCTCCTGGTGGTCTCGCAAGAAATGAAAGCGCACATCAATGTGTTTGGTTTTCGAGTGAAGCACGGGGTTCTTAGCAACGCTAATAGCACTCGTGCTGTCACAAAGCAAGGGCACTCGAGAAAAACTCAAACCAAAATCACGCAAAGTGGCCATCATCCAGAGTAATTGGGAACAGCAGCTAGCCGCAGCAACATACTCAGCCTCCATGGTAGACTGGGCGACACTAGACTGCTTGCGAGAAGACCACGAAACAAGAGAAGATCCAATAAATTGGCAAGTCCCAGAAGTGGACTTGCGCTCAATGCGACAACCAGCAAAATCGGCATCGGAATAACCGCAAAGCGAGAGGATGGAGGAAGCAGAATACCAAATCCCGAACTCAGGTGTGAAACGAAGGTACCTGAAGATGCGCTTCACCGCCTGACGGTGAGAAGTGCGCGGCGACGCCTGAAAGCGCGCGCACAGACACACCGCGAACTGAGTGTCCGGGCGTGTCGCTGTCAGGTAGAGTAGCGACCCGATCATGCTGCGGTACTCCTTCTGGTCCACTGCTTCTCCATCCACATCCGCATCCAGGGCAGTCGTCGTCGACATGGGTGTTGGAAGAGGCTTGGCCTCACCCATATCGAACCGCTTCAGCAAGTCCTTCGTGTACTTGCCCTGGTGCACAAACGTCCCCTCCCGGGATTGCTTAATTTGCAACCCGAGAAAGAATGTCAGCTCGCCCATCATGCTCATCTCGAACTCCCTGCTCATAGTATCTGAAAACTTGGCAACCAAAGCGTGATAAGAACCACTGAAAATGATATCATCCACGTAAATCTGGACCAAGAGCGTGTCTTTGCCTTGCCGGAGGAGAAAGAGCGTCTTATCTACACATCCCATTTTAAAACCCTTAGCAAGCAAAAAGGTTTTTAACCTATCATACCAGGCTCTAGGGGCTTGTTTCAAACCATATAAAGCTTTGTGAAGTTTAAAGACATGGTTTGGAAACTTGGGATTTTCAAAACCGGGGGGTTGCTCAACATAAACCTCCTCCTCTATGTAGCCGTTTAAGAAGGCACTCTTGACATCCATTTGAAACAGTTTGAAACCTTTGGATGCAGCAAAAGCCAAGAGTATCCTAATAGCCTCCAAACGAGCTACAGGAGCAAACGTCTCCTCATAATCTATCCCCTCCTTCTGACTATAGCCTTTCGCTACAAGCCGGGCCTTGTTTCTAACAACGTGGCCATCCTCTCCTTGCTTGTTTTTGAAAACCCATTTTGTCCCAATAGGCTTACAGTCAGGTGGAGGTGGAACTAGAACCCAAACCCGATTTCTCTCAAAGTTTTCTAACTCCTCATGCATGGCATTGACCCAATCCGGATCCGTCAAAGCGTGTCCAACATCTCGGGGCTCAAAATTAGCAACAAAAGCAGAATGAGCGAAGTGAGAGATGTGCTGTGACCTGGAGCAAGTAACTCGCTCGCCGATGTCGCCGATCATCTGCTGAGGGGGGTGCTGGCGCTGGATGTGTCGTGGCGCCTCCCGGGAAGAAGTGACCTCCCCCTCAACAGCAGCTGGTTCCACCCCGGGTACAAAAGGTACCGCCCGAGGTGGAGGATCCCACGGCCCCCAGGAAGAAGAAGTGTCGGGGCCATGAGTCGTCGTCGAGGCCAGCTCTTTGCGGCGCGGCAGGTGGAGGGGGTGCTGGATCATCCATACCTTACGCAACCCTCGTCCTCGTCATCAAAAAGAGGCTCTCCAACCTCATGATCACCTGCTCGCTCAAACGAGAAGAAGGAGAAACAAGAGTCTCGTCGAAGGTGACATCTGATGTCTCCATGACTCGGTTAGTATCAAGGTTAAGTACACGATATGCTCTAGTGTGAGTGCCATAACCCAAAAATACTCCGCCAGAAGAACTAGACTCAAACACTACTAGAGAACAGGCCTTTGGACGATCCACCAACCGAGCTTTAGTCCCGGAAAAAAATTGCGTCCGGGACTAAAGACTTTTAGTCCCGGTGGTATTATTACCAACCGGGGCTAAAGGTGAATCTTTAGCCCCGGTTGGTATTATCAACCGGAACTAAAGGTCCTGGACCTTTAGTCCCGGTTGGTAACCAACCGGGGCTAAAGGGTCACCCTTTAGGCCCCGGTTTGTGTTACCAACCGGGGCTAAGTCCTTTTAGCCCCGGTTGGTGTTACCAACCGGGGCTAAAAGTCCTTCCCGAGGGGATTCAAAAGGAAAACGTCTAGAACTACAATCACGTGGGTTGCGTAGCTCAGTTGGTAGACGTGCCTGAGGCGGATGTGGCTGAGTTCGAATCTCACACAACACACATTTATTTTTTCCTCTCTGGACCTTTAGCCCCGGTTGAAAGCAACCGGGACTAAAGGCCGGGACCTTAGGTCCCGGATTCTTAGCCCCGGTTGACATACCCGGGGCTAAAGGCCCATTTCAACCGGGGCTAAAGGCCCTTTCTCTACTAGTGAAACTTGTCCAGGTTGCCTATCTTCAATATAAAACAATGGCAACCGAAGACTCTAAAATAACTTACCTTGGGCTGGCGACCAAAACGCAACTCATAAGAGGTCTTCTTCAAAAACGCTCTCAGAAAAATGCGATTCAAAATGTAGCATGCAGTGTTCATAACTTCGGCCCAAAGCGCCTAGGAGTCCTATGCTCATCAAGCATCGTCCTGGCCATCTCAACAAGGGTCCGATTCTTCCTCTCTCTACCACCCATTTTGGGGCGGTGTGTAGGGAGAAGAAACTGATGCTCCAAACCAAGCGGTTACAAACTTCTCAAAATCCGAATTTTTAATTCGGAAACCGTTATCACTTCTAATAGCTCGCATCGAGTTCAAAGGAAACTCGTTCTGAAGACGCAAAATCAAATTGCGAGCGAAGGCAAAAGTCTCGGACTTCTCAGACAAAAAGAAGACCCACGAATACCTCGAAAAGTCGTCAACAACAACCAAAACATACCACTTGCCACCAACCGAGCTCACCCGAGCCGGACCAACAGGGTCCATGTGTAAAAGCTCTCCAGGGTGCGAGGTCATAACCTTGGTCATAGGATGGTGGGGAGCGGTGACCATCTTCCCATGTCTACAAGAATGGCAAACTAGATCCTTTTCCATCGAGAGCTTGGGCAATCCTCGGATTAGGCCAAGTGAGCTAAGTCTTGCAAGCAAGTCGAAGCTTAAGTGACCGAGCCTCCTATGCCACTTTCAAAGATTGGAAGAAGAAGGACTAGCCAAAAGACATCGAGAAGAACCAAACGAATCCGAGAAATTCGCACGAAAGACTTTCCCAAAGGGCGAAATCAGACATACAAGATCACCATGAGGATCTAAGATGCGACTAAGGTTCGGTTTAAAACGAATCTCGTAGTCATCATCAAAAAGTTGCGAAACAGAAAGCAAGTTAAAATGCAGGTTAGAAACAAGAGCAACAGCGCGCAACACAAAGTGCTCATTAACCCGCACAGTCCCACGAGACAATACCTTACCTTTACTATTGTCGCCGAAGGTTATGTACTCCTTTCCGGCGACCGGGCTAAGGCTGGAGAACCACTTGGCGTTTCCGTCATGTGCCTCAAACAACCGGAATCCACCAACCAAATGTCCTCCAACCGTCTTACCTACATCAATAAAAAGACATAGGGTGAGCATACGGTCCAACACTGGGGTTAGTGAAGTAAGGGGAAAACCAGTGTTGGGCCGGCTGCTCAAAAGAAGGGTTAGTGTAAAAACCATTCCTAGCACGTCTACGGGGAAGCGATCACCACGCAGAGGAAAACGTGGTCCGCTGGGGAAGAAGCGCTCACCGCGATACTCAAACTGCGGTGGGGGAAAGCGCTCAACTAAGCTTCTGCCACGGGGTCCGTCACCTGCAAAAGCAGGACCCCGTTGGGCACGCTCTCTACGAGGCCTACGCCTAGGAACCTGGGGCTCAACACCTCTAGGCCTAGCGTCTCTCCTCGGAGCTCTCTGCTGCTGGCTAGGCCTGGGGACTTGAGGCTCTGGACCTCTGGGCCTAGCAGCTCTCCTCTGGACGTTCGGCACATGCACACCATGGAAAGGGTGGTACATGTCCGGGTTGTCCATCTCCCGTGCACGGCGCGCCTCTCTCTTGCGCCTAAAGCAGAACTCGCTCAAGTGTCCATCTCTCCCACAGAAATCACAATGATACCTCACCGCACCGCAAAGGGGTTGTTGGTACTCATGACTGTGGGTGTGGATCACTTTGCCCTTCTGTGGCAACTCCTCATGGATAGGTGGCATTGTATCCAGCTTGTTCTTTAGGTGGTTGGGTTTGGGATGCCACACTTGGTTCTTGGGTGGAGCTCTCGGAGGTTCCTCAAACACCCCCATCCTTGGTGATAGGCTTGACCGGCTCTTTGGATGGAAGCTTGGTCAGTTTGGGAGTAGTGGTGGAGTTGGGCTTCTCACTAGGATTCAGACCACTCGACTCTCCAATCTTCCCAAAGGCAGAAGATCACACCCTGAGCAAGACCTACACCATAACCTCCAGCAGCTCGCTTAAATTGGGAGATCATCATCCCGAGCTGCGGCTCACTACAAGAGACCCATGACAAGATGGTCCGAAGGTATGTTTTTCCTCCTCGGTTTGCATCTTGTCATGCTTGACATTCGCAATCTCCATCTCCAAACCCTCACACAAAGCGCACCTAGCCACACTAGTGCTACCTGAGTTGGCCTCCTCAAGAGACACAATCTTGGCATTCTTCTCTGCCAACTCAGATTGCAAGACAGGACAAGTCTTGCACGCACCTAACAGAGAAGGTCTAGCCTTCAGCTCATCCACCTCTCCTACCAACGCAACATACTTACCTCTCAAAGTGAGAAGGTCAGTCATGTGCGTGGTGCACATCTCACACTCAACCTCTTCCGACACGACCACGGTGGACTTGGCAAACTCAAGCTCTCTCACCGTGTCCTCCCACTTCTGCCTAAACTCCTTGCGCTCTCTAGCGGCACGCCTAAGCAACTTGTCCTGACTAAGGAGCGCGGCAGTAAGCTTCTCAACCTCAGCAGATAGCTCGTCGTGGGTGAGGGATACCTGGGAGGTGTCGTCGTCGTCGTCGTCCCGAGGGGCGAGCTCCAGCTTGCCATCGACCTCATCACCAAGCGCCATGGTGCAAAAGCCGTCGTCGTCGGCGAAGAAGCAGAGGCCGTTCAGCTTGTCCTCGATCCTCTTCTTCTTCTCGGACTCGTCATCGCTTGAGCAAGCGGAGTCGTCATCCGAGCCATCGACGTCGCTGAGCGTGGCGAAGAACGCACGCTGCTCAGCTTGGGCCTTCTCCAAGTACTTCTTCTTGATGTACTCCTTGTCGAAGCCGCCCCTCCGCTTGTGCCTCGCGGGGACATACTTCTCCTTGCGCTTGTCGGAGTCGTACTTGTGCCCATGATCGCCCTCCCAGATGAATGCTTCTTCTTGGGGCAGTTGGCGATGAAGTGTTCGGGGTCGCCACACTCATAGCATCCTGAGCGTCCTCCTCCTCGGCGACAGTTCATGCGGTTGTTGTGGAACCGCGAGAACCGGTTGGCGAGCATTGCCAACTCGTCATCCCCCAACGACTCAAGCTGGTCCTCTGTGACAGAAAAGAGTGAAGAAAGAGCAAAGCCAGCAGAGGGGTTAGCAGAAGAGCCAGAAACCAAAGCCATAGTCGGGCCAGAAGGATTCGCATAAGAAGCCCTCGACATGGCGTCAATCTCACTGGACTTGAGCTCGCTAAAGAGCTCGTCGCAGGTGAGGGTCTCATAGTTAGGCGATTCGATGATTGCCTAAACCTTGGAATCCCACACCGAACGGTCAAGAGTGTGCAAGAGCTTCAAAGCACGCTCATGATTGTCAAAAGGCAACTGCTCCTTGTTAGCTCTCATCCTATTGACAATCACCTGAAAGCGAGCGAATAAACTTTCTATGCTCTCGCCAGGTGATGTCGGAAGTTCTCATACTCTCGCTTGAACGACTCATAGAGTCGGGTTTTGACTTGAGAGGTACCCTCATGGAAACGCATGAGGGTGTCCCAGATCTCCCGAGCCGTAGCGAGGTGAGAGACGCGATCGAACTCTCCATGCTTAAACATGAAAAGAGAGCATTACGGGCTCGGCTATTGGCATCGTGCTCATCGATCTGTTGCTGAGTGACACAAGCAGCCAAGACCACGTAATCGGTAGAGTTGCAAATATCCCAAATAGAAGCACCCAAACTCTGCAAATAGGCCGACATGCGTATCTTCCAATACGCATAGTTCGTCCTATCGAAAAACGGCGGTTTGCCCACGCCGCGATCCATGTCGCCTTCTGTGGATCTGGAACCGGCTAAGGTGGAAGATCCTTAACCTGCTCCGATACCAATTGAAGGACCGGGAAGCACTCAGAAAGCGACCAGAGGGGGGGGTGAATGGGAGCTTCAAATTTTCCTTACGGAAACTAGTAGCCACTGTCCCAAGAATAAACCCCAGAGGCAAACCCTAGAGCTTGCAAATGTCCACGACCCTAGATGTAGGGTGGATGCTTCCAAGAAGCACAGCGGGACACTAGACAACTCGAGAAAGCCAACGCAAAAGACAGAAATCAATTCCGTCAATGAACGAGCGAACCGCGGACAAAACTGTGTGAAAACAGTAGCATCGGATGCTGCCTGCGTCTGATGCCAGACCACCAGGCGCGTCCGATGCGAAAACTGCCTCTCGGAAACCTTACTGTTCCACCATCGGACGCTGTGAACAGTGAACAACCAGCGTCCGATGCTTTGGCTCCGGCGCGTCCGATGGCCAACGGACGCGTCCGATGCCTAGCGTCCGATGCCACTACAAACGCTCAGAAAGTGACACGCGTCACCGGAGCGTCCGACGCTTAGAACCCTAGCGTCCGATGCTCCCGTGTCAGCATCCGATGCCCCCAAAAACTGTGCGGTTCTTTGATGATTCAACCCGATTTCCTCCGAATCAAAAGCTCTAGGCCTGGGATTCGATCTGAGGGGTCACAAGGATGTTAGAGAGCTATCTCTAAGAGATCATGGCTCGAACCTAACTCCAAATCGGTGAATCAAGAAATTTCGGGACAAGGAAGCAAAAACACGATCCAAAACAAAAATCGAACGATCTCCTAGACCATGAGGTTAGAGGTTAATTCCTTCGGAGGAAAGAAGTGCCTCATGATCTAGAACAACTTGGTTCAAACGGTTTTGCAAAAGATGAACCAACCAAAGAGATCGAGCGACGGGAAGAACGTGGAGAAAAAGGATTCCGCGAAGAACACCAATGAAACGCGAATCACAACCACGATCCTGCAGCCGAAGCGCAAACACACACTACGACAAGGAGGTTACGGCCTCCTTTCCTCAAAATCAACAGTACACAGAGTCAAGTCTCTCTGCGGATCTCAGCAGGCTACAGCAGGGGATGGGAGAGCAAGAAACCCTAAGTGCGAAAGAGCAAAGACTGAGATAAGGGAGGAGGGTGTCTCCCCTGACTACTTATCCTATTCTAGACTAAGTCTATTTCCTACTCTACCCCTCTCTATTCTAATTACAGAGCGAACCAGCTAAACCCTAAGGTTATTCTGGACCAACTCAAGTGGTAGGTAGATCCGACGGCCACGCCCGCACAAGTCGTCCGCGTTGCCTCCACGCAACCTTCCGATTTCCGCCACGTGCCGCCCTCGCTCTGCACCCCGGTTTTGTGGCCCAAACCGGGAAACCAGCCTTTTCCAGCCAACCCCGGTTTTGAGGCCCAAACCGGGAAACCAGCCCATCAGCCTCTGAGTTTTGAGGCTAAACTCAGCAAACCCTCAGCGCCCAGGTTTTGAGGCCCAAACCTGGAAACCGTCCTCAGCCCGAGTTTTGTGGCCAAACTCAGAAACCCTCAGCCCGAGTTTTGTGGCCAAACTCGGAAACCGTCCTCGCCTAGGTTTTGAGGCCCAAACCTGGAAACCGTCCATCGATGGTTTTCCCTGGCTCTACCACCAAACGACGTCGTAGAGGGGATGCACCGCCCGTGCACCCCGTCCACCGACACGTGTCCCCAGGTCCTCGACCCGAGCAACACCGTGCCCCGCAAGTCTCCGCTCGTCGCTGTCCCAGGCTGCCAGCCACCACAGCTGATCCTCAGGCACTCCGGTCCCTCAGTCCAAGCCTCACGTCCGCCCTTCACTGTTCGATCCATCGGCATGACACGTCCGCCGCACGGCACGCCCATCCTTCATCGCACCCAGTCCATCGGCACGGCACGTCTCAACTTGACCTTCACCTTGCCCTCGATCACTGTCTCCGTGCTCGACACCTGCACAACACAAGCCAGAGAACATGCGATCAAACCCGTTGACAATCACTCATCTCTCAGAGACTCGGCATACACCCATGTATCCGCAATGCTTCACATTAGCGATCTCCATCTCCAAACCCTCACAAAGAACACACCTAGCCACACATGTGCTACCTGAGTTGGCCTCTTCAAGAGACACAATCTTGGCATTCTTCTCTGCCAACTCAGATTGCAAGCCCGCACAGGACTTGCACGCACCCAACAGCAAAGATCTCGCCTTCAGCTCATCCATCTCTCCTACCAACACATCATACTTGCTTCTCAAGGTGAGAAGGTCAGTCATGTGTGTGGAGCACATCTCACACTCCTCCTCCTCGGTAACAACTACAGTGGACTTGACAGATTCAAGTTCCTTCAATGTATCCTCCCACTTCTGCCTAAACTCCTTGCGCTCTCTAGCAGCACGCCTAAGCAACTTATCCTGACTAAGGAGCGCGAAAGTAAGCTTCTCGACCTCAGCAGAAAGCTCATCGGGGGTCTGAGATACCTAGGAGGTGTCGTCATCATCGTCATTCCGAGGGGTGTCCTCCAGCTCGCCGTCGACCTCCTTGCCGAGGGCCATGGTGCATAAGCCGTCGTCGTCGGCGAAGAAGCAGAGGCCGTTCAGCTTGTCCTCGATCCTCTTCTTCTTCTCGGACTCGTCGTCGCTTGAGGCAGCAGAGTCGTCATCCGAGTCGTCGACGTCGCTGAGCTTGGCGAAGAACGCACGCTGCTCAGCCTGGGCTTTCTCCAAGTACTTCATCTTGATGTACTCCTTGTCGAAGCCGCCCTTCCGCTTGTGCTTCGCGGGGACGTACTTCTCCATGCGCTTGCCGGAGTCGTACTTGTGCCCATGATCCGCCTTGCCGAAGGTCTGCTTGTTCTTCTTTGGCCAATTGGCGATGAAGTGGTTGGGGTCGCCGCACCCGAAACATCCCGGGCGTCCTCCTCCGCGGTGACGGTTCATGCGGTTGTTGTGAAACCGCGAGAACCGGTTGGCGAGCAATGCCAACTCGTCATCCTCCATGAACTCCAGCTGCTCCTCTGTGACAGAAAGAAGAGAAGAGAGTGCAAAACATCCAGAGGGGTTAGCAGAAGAACCAGAAACCAAAGCCATCGACGGGCCAGAAGGATTTTCATAAGAAGCCCTCGCCATGGCATCAATCTCACTGGACTTGAGCTTACTAAAGAGCTCGTCGCAAGTGAGGGTCTCATAGTTCGGTGATTCGATGATCGCCTGAACTTTGGAGTCCCACACCGACCGATCAAGAGTATGCAAAAGCTTCAAAGCTCTCTCATGATCGTCGAAAGGCAACAACTCCTTGTTAGCCCTCATCCTGTTGACAATCACCTGAAAGCGAGCAAATAAACTTTCTATGCTCTCGTCAGGCATATGTCGAAAGTTCTCATACTCTCGCTTGAACGACTCGTAGAGACAGGCTTTGACTTGAGAGGTTCCCTCATGGAAACGCATGAGGGTAGCCCAAATCTCCCGAGCCGTAGCGAGGTGAGAAACGCGATCAAACTCAGACATGCTCAAGCAAGAGAAAAGAGCGTTACGGGCTTGGCTATTGGCATCGTGCTCATCGATCTGACGCTGAGTGACACGAGCAGCCAAGACCACGTAATCGGCAGAGTTGCAAATATCCCAAATCGAAGCACCAATACTTTGCAGATAGGCCGACATGCGTATCTTCCAATACGCATAGTTCATCCCATCATAAAATGGCGGTGTGCCCACGCCGCGATCCATGTCGCCTTCTGTGGATCTAGAACCGGCTATTGTGGAAGATCCTTAACCCGCTCTGATACCAATTGAAGGACCGAGAATGCAATATCAAGGCGACCAGAGGGGGGTGAATGGGAGCTCAAAAATCTCTTTCGAAACTTTGGCCTATCGTCCCCAAAATCAACCCCAAGAGCTTCGATCGAAACCGTGATGCCCATGACCCTTGGAAGAGGGTGGATGATCCCTAGGATTACAGCGAGGCACCACAAAGCGATAGCGAACCAAATGCCAAAAGCACCGGCACAAGTTCCACCCTCAAAAACGAAGTCCCGAACGTAGATAGACGGCTACGTCGAGAAATCCCCAAATACCTATGCTAACAAGTAGCAAAGATACCTAGAGAAGTTCCTTGATCAACTCTAGGGCCAAACGGGAAGTCCGGAAACCAAGCGAAGAAGCCGGGAGAGCAAAAGCACAAAACTGCAGGCTTCAGCCAAATCTCGGACTGTCCGCCCCTACTGTGGACTGTCCGCGAGGGGTTGGCGGACTGTCCGCCGGCCAAACACAAGAAATAGCAATGCTGCTGAACAGTCCCTGGGCAACTCCCGGACTGTCCGCGCGTCCCAACGGCGGACTGTTCGCGGTTCAAAAAACACTTGCCCAACAGCGCGGAGTCAGGCCACTCGTCTGACCGACCCCGACGCGCGAACTGTCCGCGGATGAACAGAGAGGGCGATTTCGGTTGCCTCTCACACGAATCCTCACAAATCCGAATCAAAACTCAATCCCACGTTCCCAAACTTGGAGAAGATGATCACGAGATAGTTAGGAGACTATCCCCAAGAAATCATCCGCTCAAATCAACTAAAACACCGGGAAATTGAAGGGGAGGAGTATGAATGAAAAAGCACCACGAAAATGAAATCAACCCGATCTACTTGTTCGTGAGGAGTTAGATGAATTCCTTCGGTGGAAATAATCTCCTCACTATAAAGAACAAGTTGATTCAAACAGATTTCGCAAAGTCGCAACAGAGAGGGAGATCGAGTGACGGGAAAATCGCGGAGAAACGAAGAACGCGAAGAACACGAACAAAATGTGAATCAAGTCATCGATCTGCAACCGTGTGGCTACCACACGCTAGAACAGTGAGATTACGGTCTCACTTCCTCAAAATCTCCAGTACATAGAGGTATGATTCTCTGCGGATCTCAGTAGCTACAGCAGGGGATTGGGAGAGCAGAAAACCCTAGAAGCAAAGAGCAAATGACTGAGATAGATGGGGAGGTGGGTGTCTCCCCCTACTTATTCTAATTCTAATTCCCACTCTACCCCTAACTAATTATAGAGCGAACCAGCTAAACCCTAGGGTTATTGTGGACCAACTCGCGGTAGGTGGTGTCCGACGGCCACGCCCACACAACTGGTAGCGTTGCCTCGCGGCAACCTCACCGATTGCCGCCACGTGCCGCCACCGCTCTGCTTGTCCTTTTCCTGGACATCGCACCCCCGGTTTTGTGGCCCAAACCGGGAAACCAACCTTCACAGCCAACCCCCGGTTTTGAGGCCCAAACCGGGAAACCAGCCGACTATCGCCTGAGTTTTGTGGCCCAAACTCAGCAAACCCACAACACCCAGGTTTTGAGGCCCAAACCTGGAAACCGTCCTCAGCCCGAGTTTTGTGGCCCAAACTCGGAAACCATCAGCACCCAGGTTTTGAGGCCCAAACCTGGAAACCGTCCACTCGTTGTTTTTTCTGTGGCTTAACCACCAAACCGAGCCGTAGAAGGGATGCACCACCCATGGACCCCGTCCACCCGCAAGTCTCCGCTCGTCGCTATCCCAGGCTGTCAGCCACCATAGCTGATCCTCAGGCCACCGGTCCCTCAGTCCAAGTCTCACGTCTGCCCTTCGCCACTCTCGGTCCATCGGCACGGCACATCTTTACTTGACCTTCACCTTGCCTTCGATCACTGTATCCGTGCTCGACACCTGCACAACACAAGCCAAAAAACATGCGCATCATCCCAGTTCACAATCACTCATCACTTAGAGACTCGGCATACACCCATGTATCCGCACCATGAATCCAGCCAAGCCTCCTACAAAACCATGTCGTCTCCACGGAAATCTGTGTCCTACAACCCTCAAGGATCCGTCTCGTCCTCCACCAAAGCCATCATCTGGTCATTGATCGACGACGACATGGAGGTGCTTGATGTGCCTCCTTTAGCGATGATGCTGCCTGACGGAACCTATGTCGAGGGGACACCACAGGAGGGTGCGGGGAAGGCACCAGCCACTACTCCAGTGGCGGGCGCCACCCCTGCTGGGCGGCCGCCAGGGGTGAAGCACCCCCTGGCCTCGCCTCCGCTCCGTCTTCATCCTCCTCCGATGATGCCACCCGGAAAGAAGTTGAGGACGCCCACCAGGCCGACCACGGGGGAGATCACCCCGAGGAAGTCTCCAGCCGTCAAGACCAGGGGCGATGAGATGCCCACTCCATCAAGGGTGAAATACTAAGAGGGCATTGGATAGCCACGGGGGAGGTCAGCTTTGGCTCGGATAGCCGCACCCGTTGTTATAGCCCCAATACTAAGAGGGCTAAACTGGAGGTGTATGGCGTGAGAATGCCTGATTGGCATTATGAGAAGAGGCTGCGTGAGCGCGAGCCGAGCACTCATGACTCCAATGGGTCGCTCTTCGCGCCATCTGTGCACCGCCGTCTCAACCCATCGTCGGCAAGAGTCCCCGACGAGATGGAGCACAGCGGTGGTGAGGAGGGGTTAAGCCTCGAAAAACTCGCCGCCGAGGTGAAGAAGCTGCGCAAGGAGAAGAGCGCCTTGGAGGATCAAGTCGCAGAGATAGCCCTGTGGTGGATGGATATGGAGGATCGGTTCACCTTCCTCCGCAAGGGCTGCACCTCGAAGATCAAGCATCTCTTCAAAGAGACGGGCTTCGAGGATCTCCACGAGACTCCTTCAGTAGATTAGATTAGATTTAGGGTGTCTAGTTAGGTTTTTAGTTTGATTAAGTTTAAATTTTAGTTTGCTTGATTTAAATTTTAGTTTGTTTAAATTTCAATTTCAATATTTGTTTAAGAAATTTTTATAATGAATAAAAAGACACCCTTATTTTTCCTTCATAAAGATTGTTCATTTTTAAAAATAAAAGTACCAAAACTTCTAGTGTGGGGGAAATCCCCTCTCTAAACACCTCTATAAAACGTGCTAAAATGTTCAAAGCAGTAACATGTTCTTAGCAAGGTAGCTACCACGCTGTTTGCAAGCCATGTGGGCCAAAGCCCATGGCGGCCGCCACTTATTACTGGCGGCCGCTAGGCCACTCTGCGCCGAAACACCCCCGCTGAACCCGTAAACCTGTGTTTTAAATTCTGTACAATTTGGATAACTGGATGTCTCGGTTTGAACTAAAAATGCAGCTAGGAAATAAAAATGCTGGAACAATTTCTTTTGAATTGAGTGTTTACACGACATGTTATTCTACCTTTTATTCATGTGTAGTAGCCTACTCATTTTGATAGGGAAATCAACCTAGGTTGTTGCTTGATAAGATATAGAAGTAGTAATTGAAATTGCATTAGTACTCTGCTACACCTTGGGAGTTTTTATTTTGAAAACCAAAATTACCATGGTTCATGATCTTTCTTTCCTATCCACCTACCAAAGCCAAAATCTTAGAGTATAGGAGAACAGCCCATAAAGCCTTCCAAATCAATCTTTGAGCCTCGTCAAGAATAGTTGATCTAGGTAGAGTTTAGTCATGCTCTAAAAGCCAAGGCAAACCATGCCTTTTTGAGACAACTCTCACACTGAGAGTATACTCATGTAGTTCTCCTCCAAAATTTTGTTCTAAAAGAGTTGAATAAATTTTCTCATTCCTTCAAAGGACATGGCTATATAGTATCTAAAAAAAGAGCAAATGCTCTCAAAAGGACAAGTGTCCAAGTATTCAAGAGAGAGAGAGAGAGAGAGAGAGAGAGAGATGCATATAGCCATGATCCTTGGTAAAAGAAGAGATTCAAAAAGAACAAAGGAGATGAGTTAGTCCACCTTATACCTTGGCTAGCGCATATACTATACTCTCCCATGATCCTAAACTTGACCTAGCAATAAAGAGAGATAGAAGTGCCTTACATTCTTTCCTTCCCCTATAAACTCCACATAAACCATAGGATAGACTCTGGCATTTCTTTTGCCATAAAGAGAGGATATACACCATGAGTGCCTTGAGATTTTAAAGAGAGATTCAATGAACCATGATTTTCTTTTTGAAAATATCCTGAAACCCCAAGGTATGTAAAAGAGGAAAGTGTGTTTTCTCTTATTTGCAAGCTATTCTATCTTTCAACCAACGCCATAGGTATGATTTATTAGCCACTTGGAAAGGTTACTAACATGAGTATAGGTAGTTGAACATCTTGTGTGAATACTTAGTTCAATGAATTGTTGCAATTCTTAAAAGTCCATGCTTGCTCGGGACGAGCAAGAGGTTAGTGTGGGGGAGCTTCTTGATGGTGCTTAAAGCATCATTTCACCATCAACATTTCACCCAAAACCAAGGTAAAATAACATAAAAAGTAGAATATTTGGTCTATAGCTAACATATTTCCACATGTGCATAGTTTCTTATCTTAATGCAGGAAATGATGGAATTCGGGCCAAACAGTGTACCAAGAGCAAGGCCAAGCCACTCTAGCTCGTTTGGGCCTGAGTAGGGTGGCGGCCGCCACCTATTACTGGCGGCCGCCAAGTCCATCATGCCAAATGTGTCCCAAGCCACGTCATCGATCCGTGGGAGTCACCTCAAGCTCAAATCCTGGCCATTGCACACTAAGAAGGTTTGATCAAAGGGCTAAGAGGAGTATCACCTAGATAGTGGGCTTTGGACACGTGTCTAAAACCCTAATCGACCCTCAAACCGACTTAGGGGAGCAAGTGAAGACCGTTGGATGAATGGCGGTTGCAATGGACGGCAGAGAGGTGGCGGGCGCCACCCCCTAAACCCTAACCGACCACCCCTTCACTCTATAAGTACCCCCTAGCTTCCTAGCACTATAAATAGGCCCCTAGAGTTCTCATTCGGAGAGCCTCACATCAATCTTCACCATCTGGTTAGATTAGCACACTTGCTATGCTAGAGAGATTAGAGAGAGTGTGAGTGCCTCACTAGAAGAGGAGCTGGAGAGGAGAAGAGTAGAAGTCTGTATAGTTCCGGAGTTGTCAGAGACCTCTGCTTCTCTCTGCTCTGCGCTTCAACTTTGGTAACTTAGTATCTATTTTATCTTCAAGTATTTATTTTCAGTACGTGTGTGCTCGTTTCATTGCTGGATATTAGTTTCAAGTGCTCTAGTTCTAGTACACGGCTAGTAGTAGTAATATATAGATTAAGTGTGGTACTTAGGCTATATATTGCCAGTGAATACGGCTAGGCCCCCGGATAGCTATGGTAGCAAGCAGGTGGTGACAGCCCTGTGCGGCTTGAATTCTACCACGTAGTTGGTCTAATTTAACAGTAGGGCTCGTTATGCTAGCGTTAAACCTAAGTCAGTGGTAAAGGCTAGTACGCCAACAGTACACTAGTAAATAACTTAAATCACTAGAAGTCTAATAGAACTAGGATCTACCCCAATAGATAGTGCCCGTTCCCCTTCATCTATCCTAGATATCCTTACCCCCCTAGTTTTCTCAAAATCACTTTGCGTTCCTCGTGGATTCGATACCCTGGAATACTCTGAGGTGAAAAGCTATAACTGATAGCCGTGCGCTTGCAGTTTCTTCTGCATGCCACCCGAAGTGTCAACAAGCTTTTCTGGCGCCGTTGCCGGGGATAGAGTTTATCTCTACTCTTGGTAGCGACGTTAGTAAGTGTCAACAATCTGCATATCTCATTGATGAGCAACAATTAGGCGATGTTATATTGAACATGAATAAATACTGTGTTGTACATAATTCGAAAATTTAGCACGCGACCAAGAATAATTACTCATTTCCATACAACATCACACAACAAGTGCTCGAAAATAACAACGCAAAAGACAAATTTCCATAAATAAAGGTGCCAGATCGAAGTCTGGACTTTGTTCAAAAGTCATACATACCATCATGCAACTTAAACATAAAACCAACACATGTCTGGGTTACATCAAGAGCGACCATGATCAAAGCTTAAACAAAAGAAAGACTCCTAGTGAAACTAACGCTCAAGCGTCTCCAGCGGCGGATGCGGCGTCGTCCTGATCAGCGTCGATCATGGGCTCGGTAGCATGGGCCTCGTCGTCTGATGGAAGGTCTGGACCAAGTTCTACTCCATCCTGGGGCTCTGGGACCTCGTCAGCTGCTGGGGCGGTGGCCTCCTGTGCCTCGTGATGCATCTGGTGGATCGCATCGTGGAGGTGGTCGATGTAGGCTTGTTGATCATCCACCTGCTGTATCAGGTGAAGGGCACCCTCCCTGAGCTGGTCAAGCACGGTCCAGGCTTCATCCCGCTGAAAAGCCATCGACAGGTACATCTGCTCAGCGACAGTCCTGGCGGTGCTCTCTGCTCCTGCCCTGGCATGTGCCTCGTCACGCTTCAGGGTGACTAGTGCAGCTTCTCCTGTCGAGCTACCTCGGCGTCGAACTCCTCCTGCAGCTTCCTCTTGCTATGGTAAGAGGCGGTGAAGGTAAACTACACGCTATCCAAGCTGCGCTCCAAACTCTCACATACGCCCACCAAGGCTCCTATGGCGCTCATCGCAGATGTCTCACAAAAGAACCTCTCTTCTGCCCCTCCTGTCAGGACCGACTCCACGGTCTACCTCCAGTGTAGTGGAAAAGGTGATCCATGAGGGAACACTCCTGCAATAGCACTAGCAAGGTCGGTGGGGAAGCGGGCTATGATGTCCTTCAACACGAAGTAAGCTGCCCTGTTAGCTCCATCCTTAGCAAAACTGCCCTTGGTGATCTCTGTCCATCCTGACTAGTGGGGCTTGCTAGCCAAGGCCTTAACCTTGACCTACACCATGACCAGAGAATTCTGCCCATAGATATCCTTCTGCCAAGAGTACCGGGGGCTCCTGTCCTTCCTCGTACCCAACTTTTTGCAGAATCCTCCAGACGATCGTTGGCAACCCAAAGTAGGACAAGAACGTGTTCTTGGTCAACTTTGTGGCCAAGCGACGATGTGGGACTCCTCTGCCTCCGGTGGCCTTGCGAGCCGTCAACTTAGTCCGGGCCATCTGTAGAAACAAAGGGGTTTCAAACTCTCGTGAGAAGCATATTTAAGTTGGCAAATTTTATAAGAAAAAGAGAACTTTTAATTAAGGGGAGGTAATGCAAGAGCAAGAACATAAACATGATGCATGATCGTACTTATGTTCTCACTCACTAATCATGACTCATAAGTCCTAACGTTCTAGTTGATGGCAAGAACGATCTCTCATGCGTTATCTACTCGTTCTATTTGATCACGTAGTTAGTGTACCTGCAGAAGATTCATTTCAGCCCGAGGAAATCCCAATGATAAAAACAATTCAGCACCTGCCCATATTTACGAAGGTACATACAAGCCGATACTAAACCCCATGCACCAATCCAGAAAAACATACCCAGCACTAGATACCCTCATATATGTTTGGGTAAAGCTCACACATACTTGGTGTAACAATACTCACCCTAGACCGACGGTTGGACAGTCATGCGCTCATATCTCACCAAATCATTTTATGCATGTTTTCGCAATCGACGCATTCTCTTTTCCCCCGAGAATGGACCAGCAAATAAAAGATCCAGCATGAAGCAAATCTCTGAACCTTGTTAGCAGTTAAGCCACCTGAATCCTAGTATAGGGCTTAAGGACAAGACTGGGCACACTTAAAATTTCAAAATAGTTTTTAAAATAGTTTGGAAATACCCCTTTTATTTCAAAAATAGGTCCTTACAGATGCAATAACTTGAACCATGCTCCGATACCAGCTGTGGCAGAATCGTCCAAATTATAAGAGCTTGAAGGACCGAATTGGCGACCAGAGGGGGGGTGAATGGGAGCCTCAAAATTCAACTCGTGAATTGGATGGCCCTTGTCCAGAAAATCACCCCAAAGACGAAGACTCGAAACGACCGGAGAGTTCATGACCTACGAGTTGGTGGATACCCTAGGAGATGTCCTAGTGGTACAGCGGAACCCCCGGAGAAACCTCGAAACCAAGTGCCAAAGCCCCAAAGCAAAACTGCACAGTCTGCAGATTCGCGGACTGTTCGGAGTCAGGGTCCCGGACTGTCCGGTGACTGCCGGACTATCCGCGACTGAAGGTCCGGACTATCCGCCGGCAACAGACCAAAAACAGAACTGATCTGAAACAGTTCTAGACGTGTACCGGATTGTCCGCGGTTTGAACGCCGGACTGTCCGCGGTTCACGTGAACAGTGAAACCCTAGCGTCCGATGACCACCCTGTGCAGCGTCCGATGTGACCCCGGACTGTCCGCGGGTCACTGGCGGACTGTTCGCCGGTCACTTGACCGAGAACACTGTCGCGCTGCGCTATTCTGAACTGGCCGAGTCCCAAGTCCCGGACTGTCCGCCGCTGGGGCGCGTACTGTCCGCGGATGAACAGAACGCAGAAAAACAGCTTGGGACAAAAGCAAATTCGATCGAAACTTCACCAAATCAAAAGGGACTTCGATCAAACTCCTTCCAGGTGTTCCTCTACGTATTGGGGTGCTAATCCTAAGAAATCATCGCACCTAACCAAGTCAATCAAGAGAAATCCGAGGATCACCGGAAAGGGGGGAAAAATGAAGAACTAACGCGAAATCAACCCGACCTATGGATTCGAGAGGTTAGGAGAGAAATACTTCGGTGGAAAGAAGGATCTCACGACCAAGAACAAATTGATTCAAGTTGAATCAAAAATTATCTCGCGAAAAGGGAGAACGAGGCAAATCTCCGGGATATGAAAAACTGAAACGCGAAGAACGCCAACACAAGACGCGAATCGATTCAATTCCAGCCGAAACTCCTCCACACGAGGAGACAACGAGATTACGGTCTCGTTTCCTCAAAAGATCCAAATACACAGAGGTATGATTCCCGTCCCTGCGGAACGCTAGCAGCGAGGAATGATTAGAACCTAAGCGAGGGCTAGAGAGAGAGAGCTCAGGAACAAGTGACTGCTAGGATCAAGAAAGAGGAGGGGCGCCTCTCTTATTATAGCCTAATAACAATAGTCCCCTTCTACTCCTAGATACAAGACTGAAGTGGCCAACCCTAGGGGTATCCCGGTCCAACTCTACTGATTGACGATCCAACGGCCACGCGCCCTTCTCATCCTTAGCTTCGCCTCGACGCGAGCCTCAGGATGCCGCCACGTGCCGCCCTGTCGACCGCCGCGCCTACCTCGCGGATAGCTGCGCCGCCGCGTCAGCCTCTCCACGCCGCCATGCTTCGACCGTCCTTTTTGCGGACCTTCCCTCGGTTTTGAGGCCGAAACCGGGAAACCTGGCCTTCCCCCGTTTTTGAGGCTGAAACCGGGAAACCTATCCTCCGGCTGAGTTTTGTGGCCCAAACTCAGAAACCCGCGAGCCCCAGGTTTTGAGGCCCAAACCTGGAAACCGTCCACCCCGAGTTTTGAGGCCAAACTCGGAAACCGGCCACCCCGAGTTTTGAGGCCCAAACTCGGAAACCGTCGAGGGTAGTTTTTCGAGCCTCAACTACCAAACCCGTGCCGTAGACGGGATGTGGTTCGCACACCCTGAGTTCCAGCACCGTTGTCAGAGCATGTCCAGCCTCCACGCCGAGCACAGTGCATTCGCCATCCTTCTCGGCCTCTCGCCAAGTGTCATGACGCCATCACCTTCCTCCCGACTCGGCCGATGCACCGCACATCCCCATGTGCTCTTGCTTGTCGATGCCACATGCCAGCAACCACAGCTGGTCCTCAGGTCTCCTAGTCCGTCGGTCCAAGCCTCACGTCCGCCCTTCACCGCTCCCGGTCCGTCGGCACGACACGTCTCTGCTTGACCTTCACCTCACCTTCGACCACTGTCTGAGCTCCGCACCTGCACACCAACACAGCCAAGAGACATGTTGCCCGTTGACCGATCACTCATCACTCAGGAAGGGAAACACAAGGGCACATATCAACCTTGTGTTCGCAGAGCTCAAGTACCGTCTTAGTCAAATTAAGTTGACTCCGACCCATACTTGAACCCATATAACTCCGGTAGTCCAGAAATGTCGAAGGATTTCAAACAACTTACAACATACAGGATCACATCGTTCAAGTACCACATTCGCAAGGATACAACAGTTGATAATCGAAATCGAAATTAACATCAGAGTGTGAAATCTTAAGTTATTACAACACTGAGTTTGATTTGCGAAAGCTTAAATAAGTCTGAAATATGACCACCACACACGTGGTCCAAATAAAACATTGTTTTTGATAACTCACTCCTCCTTTTTCAAATAACGTGCCACTATCAGTCTTAGTCCAGCAAAAGCAAAGGAGAAGCTTCTAGACGACCCTTCCCTGGGCCTACTCCTCATCACCCTCCACGGGGTAGAGGCAGTGCTTACAATAGCCGAAGTAAACCTGGCCATCTGCAACAACGGAATAAACCCTGAGTACGGGAATGTACTCAGCTAGACTTACCTGTCCAACTGAAAATAAAAGGACACCAAGGGTATGCAAGGCCTTTTGGTGGAGCTGGGAGTTTAGTTGCGAAAAGCTCAATTGAGGAGAGTAATATTTAATTTGATGAGTGACCAGTCATATTTTAAGCCTATCTCTTAATCTAGGTTTGCACCTGAGCTACAACATTCACTTGAGTCTTACAATCAATAATATAAACCATATCAGGTTGACTTATCCACATTTTAGTTGAACCTTAAAACATCACATGGAGTTGTTTCGTGTGAAGCTCGACATAGTTTCCCACTAACCGGGGGAGACGGCGACTCGAATCGAATTACAAATAAGCTGGCGAGAAACCTTTAATACAAACCCACACTTTCCCCGTCGGGTCCATGCATTGGGTCACCGCTCGATACTGTTCGTGGTGGTAATCGTCGCGGCTCACAGCACGGACCACCCAATTGGAACTAAACGATGGCCATACCGAGGCAGATCGTGTTTCCATACTAGAGGGTGTGACACGGGTTGAGCCCGGCCCGAACAGCGTCTAACCGGCTTTAGGGTCAGCGATTACAGCACCGACAACCCTAAGTAAAAGGGCGCTTTCAAAAAAAGAACGAGGGCCATCATCGATACAAACCTACACGATCCAACGGACGAACTGCCCCCAAGTTCCAACTTGGTGCCTTGCCTTCCAGTTGACTGTATTTCATTACTACATAGGTTCTTTTCCACGATAGCAAATATAGCCAACCGTGATCCGGTAAATACCCACCGGGGGTATTACGGGAACATCCTTTCTACTACTTTATTAAGCAGGCTAAGCAATTCTACATATAAATAAGTAACAAGATAACAGGGAGGTGTAAACAATAATCATGGAAGGGTAATGCAGCAAGTAGGATTCAAATAACTCCTATACCTAATGCATCACAATATAAAATACTCAAGTAAATTAATTATAAAAGCTAGGAGGCTTAATAATGCTCCGGGGCTTGCCTTGGGAGAAGACCGAGCCTCATGAGAGGGACACTCGGGTAGGTTAGTTTCCGCTGTGGGTTCAGCCTCCTCACGTCGGGGCATGTGACAGAACTGACCATTTATACCAGATTAAGCACCGAATCGCTGCTTGCGCAGAGACTACAAGTACTTAAGCTCGTATAAACCCGGTAGTCCGGAAATCTCGAAGGATTTCAAGTCATTCAACTTTAACCAAGATCGTAATAGATTAGCGTACATGTCCACGATCTACATTCAGTTCGCATATAGTTCAAAATACATCGGAGTTCAACAGTTATTACAAACCATAGTTTGAGTTCAAAAGCGGAAGCACATAGTTTTGAAACACAAGTCCTTAGTTCACAATACAGCGCCATATGCTTGATCAGTCCACAAAAGCAGCAGGGAAGATAAGAGTTCACCATGCCCATGGTCTAGTCACTGCCACTCGACGGGGTACAGACAGTTCTCGCAATAGCCGAAGAAGCATTGCCCATCTGCAACAACAAGGGATAAAACCCTGAGTACGAGAAGGTACTCAGCTAGACTTACCCGCCATAAACCAGAAATAACAACACCAAGGATTATGCAAGGCTGTATCTGGGGTTGGCCACACTTACCTTTTTGCATAAAAGCATTTTATTATTAAATAATCATCATTAGAGTATTAGCAGTCACTTTTATGTAATCAGCCTGATTATCTAGATTTGCACCTGATCTAGAGCAAACACTTGACTACTTATTCAAGCAAGAGTGACTATTTCATCAATAGCCTTTCAGATTCACCAACCATAACCATCATTAATTCCATATATTACTACGGTAACACATGCTCAGTCAAGTTACTCACTAACCAGGAGCGATGGCAATTATAATCGATTCCTACCAGCTGGGGACAAAATGTCGCACACTCCTCGCCCGACACACCCTGCCAGGTGGCCGTTGGCGACCACTTCAGGAGGTTCGAGATCCTCCGCGTCTCCTTCCGGAATCCTCTCCTCGGGTGTCTCCTCCTGACGCTGCTCCTCCGGCGTCTCCTGGGCTTCCACTACCGATCCTGATCCTGCATGATGCGGTACATGAATGAATAACATGAATGCACATGGGATGCATGGCGATGCAACATGGAGTAACCATTTAGGAGATAAGCACATGTCATCTACTGCTACTTACTTACTTAATTTAACATACTACTTACTAAGTCTTGTTGTCACCACATCAAAGTTGCTTAACGGGTTTGTTAACCTCTAGCCAGAGCTAGACTAACTCTAAACAAACCAACCTATAACAGCAACCCATCCTCGATAGCTTGGAAAAACTCTACAAAAATTACTGGAGATTAACAGCACTTAATCTAATCCTCTGTCCAAATTTCACCCCATTTGGACCTAGACTCTATCCCCTATGAAAAAGACAAATTCTATCATGAAAATTTGTTTTGAACTACACCCCCTAGCACAAAGTATCAAACAACAAATTTCATAATTTTCTTCTGAACTTCTTAACACAAGAGCAGTCAGTAAAAATTACCAAGCTCATACTCTTCATATTTTAATTACTACAAAATAAACAAGAAAACAGCATTTAATCTTTTAATTACTACTGCCAAATTATTTCACAGAGCATCCTCATTTTACATTTTTCCCAGAAACTATTCCTCAACACAAACCTAACAAACAAGAATCACATTTTTCTGAGATAAATACAATTTACTATGCATTTAACAAGATTTCAGCCTAAACATGAATTAAATATAACTACACACAAAAATCACCACAAACTGGACATATTATATTTTTCATGCATAGACCTCAACATAACAAACCTAACAAAACTTGTTTCACCTTTTTAGCATTTATATTTCACAAGATATGAATTAAACAAGCATTATAACAATTTCTGAAAACTATTTAACAAACCTGAAAACATTCAAACAGAAAACTGCTATGGGTACCCGAACTAGTGCACACAGACAAACTAGACTCGCTGACACGCGGGCCCTCGGGTCAAACCGACCCCACCTGTCATCCCCACCGAGACAGGGGAGGAGTTGACCACGGCGGAGCTCACCGACGGCGAACTCCCCGGCGAAACCACCCCACCGGCGAACTCCCCTCACCTTCCCGCACCCGTCGGTACCCCCTATCTAGCCTGGCGCATGCTCGGATAGAGCTCGCCGTCGACGATGGCGGACACGGCGGCGCGGGCGAGCTACGCCGGCCGACTCCAGCCACGACGAGCTAAACGGACTCCCGAATCCTACTCCGGCGACCTTCGTAAACCTAACCCGAGGCTCAGAAGCCCGGGCGCAAGCTCCGAGCACCCATGTCCACGGCGGTGCCACTCCCACTCGGCGACCTTGGCAAGCGGCGGACGACGGCGTACTCGCGCTTCCGGACCCTAATCGGCCTAACCGTCACCACCACTAGCTCCAGCATACCGAGGCGATTCAAGAACGCTAGCTAGGGCAGATGGTTGAGCTCGGGAAGAGGGTTGGCCACGGCGGACCGAGCGCGCCGGCCATGGCGGTCATGGCGGACGGCGGCGTTCCGCGGGCTCCTAACCCTAATCGGCTAAACCATCACCCTCTACCTCCTCCTCGGACCTCACTAACCCCTAAACGAGCGCTAGGGTGACACGGAACCACGGGACGGAGGCCGGCCACGGCGGACCGAGCTCGGCGGTCATGGCGGCCATGGCGGTGGCTCATCCCGAGGCTTACCTAGGGCTTCCTAGGGAGCGCTAAGGACAGCACGGGGTGCGGGGGCTCACGGTGACTCGATTTGGGGTCGGTTGGGATGGAGGCGCGGCGGAGCGGCGGAAAGACGCCGGCGGACTCGCGGCGGCGCTTATCGGCTCGGGCGACGGCGAGAGAGCGGGAGCGAGAGCGAGTGCGGCGACAAATGGAGGGAGGAGTTCGGACAGGCGAGGCGGGGCTGGCTTTGCCGCTTGCCACGCCGCGCGCGGACGCTGGCTTGGCCGCCGTCGAGCGCCACGCGGTCGGCCACGACGCCGCGCGCGCGCGCGCCGGCACGGCACGGACCGGCCCGATTCAGCGGCCATCAGGCCGACTGACGGCCAGATTTCGCACGCGATTAACTCCTAATCCGCTCGGTGAAATGCTAAACCACTTGCTCCTTTACTTAGAGCTACATGTCAGCTACAACTTTGGTTACAAGATTGGTCTCTGGTTCGGCCTAGATTGCTCCCAAGAAAGCTCCAAAGTTGGCTCCACGAAACTGTTTGGTCAGTTAGAGACTTAGAAAATTTTCTAAGTCTAAACTCCCTCAAATCTGCCTTGTGGGTCCCAAAACACCTGGCTAAACCCATTTTCATGGGTTGGGCCTTAAACAACTTTTGTTCTATACTAAATTCTACACACTTTTGGTTAAGGGCCCACAGCCATGCAAAGCTTCTATCAAGAAGGTCTTAGTTAGTCAAACAAAAGGACTCCTAGGGCTCTATCAAGGCAACTAGGGTTAGAGACTTGGTTAGCCAACATGACCAACATAAACCTAGCTTCATTTTGACTCCCCAACAAGGTCCAACTACTTAGAAGACTTAAGCACTCCACTAACAAGACAAACAAGCATTCCAACAAGCAGAGCATCAATGAGCACACATGAAATGACACTTAACAAAAGAAAGAATGCAACATGAGATGATGATGCTTTATGCTCATGAGATGTCAAGTTATGCATTTAGGGTTGCTTAACACCTAGGGTGTTACAGCCCTCCCCTCCTTAAAGGAATCTCGTCCCGAGATTTAAGTTACTAACCATTTCTTAAAGAAGTGGGGATATACTTCTCTTAGATGGTCTTCTATTTCCCAAGTGGCATCTCGATCATCTTGCTCACTCCAAGATACCTTATACTGCTTCACTATTCTTCCGCGAGTTATCCTTTCTTTTTCATCAAGCACTCGGTGCGGTTCTACTGAGTAAGTGAGGTCGGATTGTAACTTGATGTTGGCCGGTTGTACTTCCTCTTCTGGAACTCGAAGACATTTCTTTCTTTAATTGACAGATGGAATACAGGGAATATAGCCTTTAAATGTTCAGTAACTGTAGTTGATAAGCCACTTCTCCCTTCCTTTCCATTATCCTGTAGGGTCCCACAAACCTTGGCGCTAACTTTCTTTCACTCACGCCAAACGTCTAACTCCTTTCATGGGTGATACTTTTAAATACACATAGTCACCTACTTTGAATTCAAGCGGCCTTCTTCGCTTATCGGCATAGCTTTTCTGTCGGGACTGTGCCGCTGCGATATGTTGTTGAATTATTCTAACTTGTTCTTCTGCTTCCCTAACGAAGTCAATTCCATAGTAGCGACGTTCTCCTGGTTCACCCCAACTCACTGGTGTTCTGCATCTCCTGCCATACAGAGCTTCGAAAGGTGCCATATGAATGCTTTCTTGATAACTGTTGTTGTAAGCAAATTCTGCTAATGGCAACCACTTCTCCCAAGATCCCTTCGCGGATATCACACATGCTCTCAACATATCCTCTAAAACCTGATTTACCCTTTCAGTTTGCCCTGAAGTCTGGGGATGGTAAGCTGAACTATGGATTAACTTAGTGCCTAACTCTTTTTGCAGTTTCTCCCAGAATGGTGCAGTAAACTGCGTTCCAGATCCAAAACTATGACTTTGGGTATACCATGCAATCGGACAATCTGATTGATATAATCTCTGCATAGTCTGGTGCTCGATAACAAGTTTTTAACTGGTATGAAATGAGCGGTCTTGGTGAGACGGTCTACTATTACCCATATTGAATTGTTTCCTTCTGAGTGGTAGGCAAATCGGTGATCACCGACTTGACGGTGATAAAATCCATACTCACTTCTTCCCACTTCCATTCAGGTATTGATAAAGGTTGAAGTGTTCCGGCTGGCTTCAGGTGAATGGCCTTCACTCGACAACACGTGTCGCATCTGGCTACATATGCGGCAATTTCCTTCTTCATTTTGGTCCACCAAAATCTGGGACGCAAATCTTGATACATCTTAGTGCTCCCGGGATGGATAGACAATTTAGAAAGATGAGCCTCATCCATAATCTGATTTTTGAGTTCCCTATTCTTGGTACCACTAAGCGATTATCAAACCATAACACTCCCTTATCATCAACTCGGAAATGTTTTACGGGTTCAGTGGCAGCTCTTAGCTTTTCTTTGATATAATAGATTCCCTTGTCTGTTTTCTGCCCTTCTAGAATCTGATCAACTAAGGTGCTCTACAGCTCGATGTGACGCAGGATCACAGGGTGTACGAGACTAAACTCGTCCTCTGGTTGTAACCTCAAGTTATTACAATGCGACTTCCGACTCAGAGCATCAGCAACTACATTTGCCTTTTCTGGGTGATAATGTATCTGCAAATTATAATCCTTAATCAACTCAAGCCATCTTCTCTGCCTCATATTCAGTTCAGGTTGAGTAAAGATATACTTGAGACTTTTGTGGTCCGTGTACATGTTACAGACGTTACCAAGCAGATAATGTCTCCATATTTTTAGAGCGTGTACCACAGCAGCTAATTCCAAGTCATGCGTAGGATAATTAACTTCATGTTTTCTCAACTGACGTGAAGCATAAGCAATCACTCTGCCTTCTTGCATAAGAACACAACCTAAACCAACTTTTGATGCGTCGCAGAAGACATCAAACGGCTTCTCGATATCTGGTTGAGCTAAGACAGGGCAGTGGTTAATAGTTTCCGCAAGGTACGGAAGCTGTTTCACACTTCTCTGTCCACTCAAACTTCTGATCCTTCTGAAGCAAACTTGTCATGGGCTTGGCAATCTTGGAGAAATCGGGAATGAAACGACGATAATACCCTGCTAAACCGAGAAAACTCCGAATCTCCCCAACTGAAGTTGGAGCTTCCCACTCCATCACTTCTTGTACTTTGCTAGGGTCCACAGAATCCCTTCTTCTGACAGGATGTGACCAAGAAATTGTACTTGCTTCAACCAAAATTCACATTTGCTAAACTTAGCATAGAGTTTATGCTCTCGTAGCCTTGTCAAACATCCTCAAATGTTTTGCATGGTCGTCCGGGTTCTCAGAATAAACCAAAATATCATCAATGAACACCACTACAAACTTATCTAGTTCTGGCATGAATACCGAGTTCATCAAACTCATAAAGTAAGCTGGAGCATTTCAATCCAAAAGACATGACTAAATACTCGTATAGGCCATATCTGGTTGAAAAAGCAGTCTTTGGGATATCTTGTGGTCGGATTCTAATTTGATGATAGCCTGATCTCAGATCGATCTTGGAGAATACTTTGGCTCTGGATAACTGGTCAAACAAAATATCTATCCGTGGCAACGGATATTGTTCTTAACGGTCACGGCATTAAGCGGTCGATAATCCACACACATCCGCAGAGACTTGTCCTTCTTCTTGACAAACAAAGCTGGACATCCCCACTCTGACACACTAGGTTGAATGAAACCCTTGTCCAAAAGTTCCTTAATCTGCGTCTTGAGTTCAGCTAGTTTCATTGGGCGGCATACATAAGGTCTTCTCGAGATCGGTGCAGTCCCTGGTAACAGCTCAATGGTAAACTCTAAGCCCGCTTGGGCGGTAAACCCGAAACTCATCTGGAAGACGTCTGGGAAAATCCGAACAACTGGAATTTTTGATAGGTCCTCTATAGATAAGGTACAAGATAGATCAACAAAATCAGCCCCTCGAGGAAGAGAGATACGTAACTTTGTTGTCCATCCTTGGATCAGACAAGGTAAGAGTTCTATCTGCAGTTGTCCAACACCGCTTTCCACATACTCATCCAACTCATTCCTAGGACTACATCCATATTGAGTCCTGGCAAAACTACTAAATTAGCCCCAAACTTATGCCCTCCGATGTCGATGGTTGCATCACAGACCATCTGCCTAGACAACACACTACTCCCCACAGAGCTTACGCGAAAACCCATAATCCATTTTAGACACCTCTTGATCATGCTTTTGTGCAAATGCTTTACTCATGAACGAATGTGATGATCCAGTATCAACAAAACAACTGCAGGATGATGGTAACAAAACACATACCAGCAGTCACGGGTTCTCCAGCACGAGCTTCTTCAGCGGGTCATGTTGTGCAGGCGTGCGGGGTAGGTTGGCCTGTTGCTTCTTTGGGTAGGGGCAGTATCTTGCGAAGTGCCCCTCTTGGTTGCAGTGTTGTAGCATGGTCCCCGAACCAATGGTTTGTTTCCCTGAAGAACTGCACTTGACCTCCACGAGCCTGAGCAGCAGCTATCTTGTATGGCTTCTAATTGCGCTGAGCTTGTTGGCTGATTCTTCTCTGCGGCGGCCTAAAAACGTGCCCCCGGCGCTGGGTGGTCGATACTGATTTCGCTGAGCTGGTGGTCCTCTGGGTTGTGATGATCCTGATTCAAAGGTCCTCTTCCGGGCCTTGGCTAGCAGCATGCTTGTTGTTATGATTCTCTTGAATCAGACAGTCACTTATGAAGTCACTGAAATTGGTACGGGACGATGTACCCACTGACTTTCCCATTTTAGTATTCAAGCCTCTCTTGAAACTAGCAATCTTCTTAGCGTCTGTGTCAACGAAGTCTGGGACATAACGAGCCAGTGAATTGAATATGTGATGGTACTCCGTAACAGATCGAGCGTCCCCTGAGTCAGGTTCATGAACTCGGCCACCTTTCATCTGGGTCAAACCCCGGCGGCATGTAAATGACCTCGAACAGCAGCAGTAAACACCCTCCAAGTGATTGGGAACATTGGCAGGGTAGGTGGTGCGGTGATGCCCCCACCAAATCCCGGCTGGTCCCTGCAAACTGGTGCGCGGCATATTCTGCTTTTAGTTCTTCTGTGAGCCTGAGCAAACGAAACTTCTGCTCCAGAGTATGCAGCCATTCTTCTGCCTCCAATGGTTCTGTAGCTTCCTTGAAGATTTGTGGTTTGGTATCCAGGAAATCCTTGAAAAGAACTATATTGGTTCGGCTCAGGGCGTTGATGTCCCTGGGCCAAGTTCTCCCTCAGCAAAGCTTCGATGTTGCGCTGGCTTCCAAGAAATTGAGCAAAAAGTTGCTCAGCCGTCGGGGGCGGAGGAGGTGGTGGATTGCAGTTTTCTCTGGGGTCCTCATTTCCGCCACTACCGCCTGCTCCACTACGAGTTGTCGTCATCTGCATATAGGATAGTAAGCGACCATTAGGCGAAGTTGCAACTTGTAGAGAACAATAAATCATAACCCACTGAAATTATTCGGAAAAATTCACCAAACCAATGACAGAGGTACAATGAATTTCAATCCACATCGCATCAACACATAACAAGATCACTTAACACATCATGCAAAAGATAACATAACATCCATAGCTTTGTCCATACATATGGGTCTTTCCAAGGTCTTCTCACACATCACATAAGTCTGCTACCCATGCTTACATTCAGCCCAACACACCAAAAAGATCGGGCGTGCCAACATACGCAAAAGACCATCTAGACGCTAAGCATACGATCTAGACTACTCTCTAGCGATCTCACCAACGTTCACCGTCCTCGCTAGAACATATCTCAAGAACTACTAGAAGAAACTACTCGGCTCCGGATCCTCCTGGGGAAAGATGGGGGTTCCTCTCATTCTCCCTGCGATGGATCTCCTCATGCAAACGGTCGTTGTAGTCCTGCAGGGGGTGATGGCGTTGCAGCTCTAGGTCTCCCACTCGCAAACCTCAGCAGCCTGTTCTCTTCTGAAACACGAATGCCCTCAACGCAAACTCCTCGAAGCGCCTCCTCAGTCTCCCTCATGACTGAGGCCAAGAAGTAGTCGACCCCCTGCTGAATGGCAAGCTGATGAGCAGTCTCCTGCTCCCTCTGAAGTGGCCTGTTCTCTCTCTACTGTCAACTGAGCTAGCTGTGTAGTGAGGGAGGTCTATCTCTGTAGCGTGCTCCTCCATGCCGGCGATGTTGTGCAGGCCATCTCCTCGCTAAGAATATGATCCAGATCATCATAGCTGCGCGACAGGCACCCGTAAGCAGCCATCAGAGCAGCCATCCGCACCTCCCTGGTGGTCCAGCACAATGCTCCCTTCAAGAGAGCTAGCCTCAAGTACGGTAGCGCCTGGATGATGCCACACTGCCTGGTAAGGATCTGTCGTCGGGAAGATACTGGCCGGTAGCCTTGGGCAACCACCTCCTGGATGGTCGTCCATGATGTCCCGGAGAACTGTGTATGCAGACCCTGTTGGCTGCATCCCAGGGGGTCCTCCCCTGCAAAGCAAACACTCGACGGCACCAGACGTGATCCTGCTCATCGCGGCTGGGTACGTCCCACCTCCATCGTGTAACACGTGACGAGCCCTCTGACAACTGCACACGGTGCTAGTCGTACTGCCGGCTCCTGGTTCTCCTGATATCCGACCAGGTGCAGAACTCTCCAGAGGATTAGTGGGCATCCCAAATTCTCCCAAAAGTTCCTCTGATCCCTCATCGGTCCATGGCCCCAGCATGTAGTTAGGCCTCTTGCCTCCGGTGGACTTGCGAGCATTGCGCTTGGTGCGTGCCATCTGTAAGAAGTGTACCCACACATTAGATTTTTATTAGTTTGAGAACAACTTTTATTAGGAAAACGGGACGGAAATCATAAGGAAGGAAGTAAGATTAATGCAAGATTATATGATCATGATGCATGCACGTTCATACGTCCTCACTGCCTAACAATCTAACGACTAGGCGGTGGCATACACGCTCACTCATAACGTTAACTAAACGGACTACACGTTCGCAAGTTAGCGTACCTGCAGAAACTCACTTCAGCCCTTCCCACAGTATGAACATCATGCACTGCGGAAATATAAATCTAATACTCACTTAGGTGTACACCCGGTATACACGTAAGCAGTATATGCACCCATCAGAAATTATTACGCCCACAATCAATACTTTCACATATACATGTGTAGAACAGGTATACGCGTCGGTATCATATAAGCACTTCCCTAGATTGGCGGTTGTCCAATCATGCTCTCACAACTCTCATTACCTTTAGCGTAGAGGCAATTGATCCATACATTACTATTCCGAGGAATAGCATCCATACAATTTCACCCTTGCCGTATGGACGACAGAATAAACAGAAAATAAGTATGATGCACGACCCCCAAAGTTAGTACTTAAATAGCCACCTAAGTTCCTATTGGGCATAAGGACTTGATCAATGGCACACCTAAATTTTTATAAGAAGGGTTTTTCAGAACCTACTATAGCTACAAGTTTTGACAATGAAGGAATTTTATTTGAAAATACAGTTTTTCAAATAGAATCATGAACAGTAACGCTAACCACGCTCCGATGCCAGCTGTGACAGAACCGACCAATTTATACCAGATTAAGCACCGAATCGCTGCTTGCGCAGAGACTACAAGTACTTAAGCTCGTATAAACCCCGGTAGTCCGGAAATCTCGAAGGATTTCAAGTCATTCAACTTTAACCAAGATCGTAATAGATTAGCGTACATGTCCACGATCTACATTCAGTTCGCATATAGTTCAAAATACATCGGAGTTTCAACAGTTATTACAAACCATAGTTTGAGTTCAAAAGCGGAAGCAACATAGTTTTGAAACACAAGTCCTTAGTTCACAATACAGCGCCATATGCTTGATCAGTCCACAAAAGCAGCAGGGAAGATAAGAGTTGACCATGCCCATGGTCTAGTCACTGCCCTCGACGGGGTACAGACAGTTCTTGCAATAGCCGAAGAAGCATTGCCCATCTGCAACAACAAGGGATAAAAACCCTGAGTACGAGAAGGTACTCAGCTAGACTTACCCATCATAAACCAGAAATAAACAACACCAAGGATTATGCAAGGCTGTATCTGGGGTTGGCCACACTTACCTTTTTGCATAAAAGCATTTTATTATTAAATAATCATCATTAGAGTATTAGCAGTCACTTTTATGTAATCAGCCTGATTATCTAGATTTGCACTTGATCTAGAGCAAACACTTGACTACTTATTCAAGCAAGAGTGACTATTTCATCAATAGCCTTTTAGATTCACCAACCATAACCATCATTAATTCCATATATTACTACGGTAACACATGCTCAGTCAAGTTACTCACTAACCAGGAGCGATGGCGATTATAATCGATTCCTACCAGCTGGGGACAAAATGTCGCACACTCGCCCGACACACCCTGCCAGGTGGCCGTTGGCGACCACTTCACGAGGTTCGAGAACCCAAATCACGGGACGGCCATGGACCCTTCTACACCGAGGGTTATCTCAATGCCAGGTCGCTCAAGCTATTAACTGCCCACGGTCATGCCAGGTCGATCAGGCCCAGCCTGCCCTCGGACCATGCCAGGTCGATCAGAATAGTTGCCCACGGTACATGTAAGGCCCTGGTGTTAGGCGTCAACGTCTCCATCACCGGCTCGAAGAACCTTACTCGGCTTCACGGGAGGTACTCCGACCTACTCCGTTAAGTGATTGACGCGTTCAAAATGACTTAGGTGTGCCTTCGTCGGGTCCTAATTGACACAGACGGGAGACTACTAGCACACAGAACCCGTGTCCTGCTGCTCCTACATCCCGCTTGATCTCAGATTAATTATCACATGGTTATTTCCATGATAGCACGAGGCTAGTCATGATCAGTATCCACCTATATGCGGGAGACAGGAAATCACCCGACTTTTACCGGTCTAAGCAGGCTAAGCATATACGATCCTAGACCTAAACAGGGATATCAAGATATATTGCAGGTGGACAAGGATAAGTAATAATGCATCAACGGTAGCAATGAATTCCTATAACCTAATGCAACATCCATCATCAGGTTAAATAGAAAACATTTGCAAACCGTAGGAGTTAGAATGCTCCGGGGCTTGCCTCGCTCGAAGTCGGCGGGGCGGTGATCACGGCACTCCGGCAGATCCTCCGCGTCTCCTTCCGGAATCCTCTCCTCGGGTGTCTCCTCCTGACGCTGCTCCTCCGGCGTCTCCTGGGCTTCCACTACCGATCCTGCATGATGCGGTACATGAATGAATAACATGAATGCACATGGGATGCATGGCGATGCAACATGGAGTAACCATTTAGGAGATAAGCACATGTCATCTACTGCTACTTACTTACTTAATTTAACATACTACTTACTAAGTCTTGTTGTCACCACATCAAAGTTGCTTAACGGGTTTGTTAACCTCTAGCCAGAGCTAGACTAACTCTAAACAAACCAACCTATAACAGCAACCCATCCTAAATAGCTTGGAAAAACTCTACAAAAATTACTGGAGATTAACAACACTTAATCTAATCCTCTGTCCAAATTTCATTCTATTTGGACCTAGACTCTATCCCCTATGAAAAAGACAAATTCTATCATGAAAAGGTGTTTTGAACTACACCCCCTAGCACAAAGTATCAAACAACAGATTTCATAATTTTTTTCTGAACTTCTTAACACAAGAGCAGTCAGTAAAAATTACCAAGCTCATACTCTTCATATTTTAATTACTACAAAATAAACAAGAAAATAGCATTTAATCATTTTAATTACTACTGCCAAATTATTTCACAGAGCATCCTCATTTACATTTTTCCCAGAAACTATTCCTCAACACAAACCTAACAAAACAAGAATCACATTTTTCTGAGATAAATACAATTTACTATGCATTTAACAAGATTTCAGCCTAAACATGAATTAAATATAACTACACAGAAAATCACCACAAACTGGACATATTATATTTTTCATGCATAGACCTCAACATAACAAACCTAACAAAACTTGTTTCACCTTTTTAGCATTTATATTTCACAAGATATGAATTAAACAAGCATTATAACAGTTTCTGAAAACTATTTAACAAAACCTGAAAAACATTCAAACAGAAAACTGCTACGGGTACCCGAACTAGTGCACACAGACAAACTAGACTCGCTGACACGTGGGCCCTCGGGTCAAACCGACCCCACCTGTCATCCCCACGGAGACAGGGGAGGAGTTGACCACGGCGGAGCTCACCGACGGCGAACTCCCCGGCGAAACCAACCCCACCGGCGAACTCCCCTCAACCTTCCGCACCCGTCGGTACCCCTATCTAGCCCGGCGCATGCTCGGATAGAGCTCGCCGTCGACGATGGCGGACACGGCGGCGCGGGCGAGCTACGCCGGCCGACTCCGGCCACGACGAGCTAAACGGACTCCCGAATCCTACTCCGGCGACCTTCGTAAACCTAACCCGAGGCTCAGAAGCCTGGGCGCAAGCTCCGAGCACCCATGTCCACGGCGGTGCCACTCCGGCGACCTTGGCAAGCGGCGGACGACGGCGTGCTCGCACTTCCGGACCCTAATCGGCCTAACCGTCACCACCACTAGCTCCAGCATACCGAGGCGATTCAAGAACGCTAGCTAGGGCAGATGGTTAAGCTCGGGAAGAGGGTTGGCCACGGCGGACCGAGCGCGCCGGCCATGGCGGTCATGGCGGACGGCGGCGTTCCGCGGGCTCCTAACCCTAATCGGCTAAACCATCACCCTCTACCTCCTCCTCGGACCTCACTAACCCCTAAACGAGCGCTAGGGTGACACAGAACCACGGGACGGAGGTCGGCCACGGCGGACCGAGCTCGGCGGTCATGGCGGCCATGGCGGCGGCTCATCCCGAGGCTTACCTAGGGCTTCCTAGGGAGCGCTAAGGACAGCACGGGGTGTGGGGGCTCACGGTGACTCGATTTGGTGGGTCGGTTGGGATGGAGGCGCGGCGGAGCGGCGGAAAGACGCCGGCGGACTCGCGGCGGCGCTTACCGGCTCGGGCGACGGCGAGAGAGCGGGAGCGAGTGCGTGTGCGGCGACAGAATGGAGGGAGGAGTTCGGACAGGCGAGGCGGGGCTGGCTTTGCCGCTTGCCACGCCGCGCGCGGACGCTGGCTTGGCCGGCCGTCGAGCGCCACGCGGCGGCCAAGTCCTGGCGCGGTCGGCCACGACGCCGCGCGCGCGCCGGCACGGCACGGACCGGCCCGATTCAGCAGCCATCAGGCCGACTGACGGCCAGATTTCGCACGCGATTAACTCCTAATCCGCTCGGTGAAACGCTAAACCACTTGCTCCTTTACTTAGAACTACATGTCAGCTACAACTTTGGTTACAAGATTGGTCTCTGGTTCGGCCTAGATTGCTCCCAAGAAAGCTCCAAAGTTGGCTCCACAAAACTGTTTGGTCAGTTAGAGACTTAGAAAATTTTCTAAGTCTAAACTCCCTCAAATCTGCCTTGTGGGTCCCAAAACACCTTGCTAAACCCATTTTCATGGGTTGGGCCTTAAACAACTTTTGTTCTATACTAAATTCTACACACTTTTGGTTAAGGGCCCACAGCCATGCAAAGCTTCTATCAAGAAGGTCTTAGTTAGTCAAACAAAAGGACTCCTAGGGCTCTATCAAGGCAACTAGGGTTAGAGACTTGGTTAGCCAACATGACCAACATAAACCTAGCTTCATTTTGACTCCCCAACAAGGTCCAACTACTTAGAAGACTTAAGCACTCCACTAACAAGACAAACAAGCATTCCAACAAGCAGAGCATCAAATGAGCACACATGAAATGACACTTAACAAAAGAAAGAATGCAACATGAGATGATGATGCTTTATGCTCATGAGATGTCAAGTTATGCATTTAGGGTTGCTTAACACCTAGGGTGTTACAGGGCACCTCCTGGTTCTCCGGCTCGACGTTTGCTTCCTGCTCCTGTTCGGTCTCCGGGACTATCGATCCTATTACAATGTGGTAATATTAAATAATGTACAGTGCACTTATGATGGTATGCAAAGTAAACATTTCTTACAAACCAACAAACCCAACATGTTAAACCAATTTTGACATTGAGGTAAAACACTTATTTACTGCATTAAATAAAACCATGAACTTCACCATTTTCCATTTATTAATTCAAAAGAAACCTAGGTTTAAACAGCAAGTACTATTTCCTATACTCAGAAAAATCCACAAAAATTACAGTAGGTAACCTACACTCACTGGACTCCACTGTGCAAATTTTAACAAGAGATAAATTACTGGACAGCAGATATAAAAAGATGAAATTCACTACCAAAAAGGT
Source organism: Coix lacryma-jobi var. lacryma-jobi (assembly GCA_009763385.1). Taxonomy (NCBI): domain Eukaryota; kingdom Viridiplantae; phylum Streptophyta; class Magnoliopsida; order Poales; family Poaceae; genus Coix; species Coix lacryma-jobi. The sequence continues at coordinate 82,765,817 of CM019830.1, forward strand.
ACTTTGAACTAACTTTTCTTCTGAAAAGTGTCAAACAGCAGATTGCACATTTTTTCTAGCTTCATCTACCTATTAAAACCTTACTGCAGAAAAATCACTGCTAAAGCATGAGCATATAAATCTACACTGGGTGCAACATCCATTTTCATATTTTTCCCAGATTCTACTCCACATTTCATACTTATCAAGAAAGTTCCACGAACAGTGACATTGTATTATTTTCGGCATGAATTTTCTAAGAAAAACTCAGAAAAGCACACTGGTACTACAACTCTATTTTACTCCATACCACTACCCATACTTAATATTTTTATCAGCTTTAATAAGACAAACAAAGACCGCATAAATTTTCCCATATTTTATTTCCTCAAAATTTTCTCTTAATAATTATTCCAAGAAAACAGCTAAAAAGACATTTAAACCTAAACAAACACTTCTTACACAGGAACAGACCCTTATATATTTTGCTCAGGTGCTTTACATGATAAGAAGCATATACAAATTTTTCCATAAATTAATTCGACCAGAAAACATGTAACACTATTTATTTAACAATCTGTACATAAAATGATATAAATAAAAACAGTACAATAAACTTCCACCAAAAATACTTTCATATTTTTCCCTGATAGTTCGACTCATGAACAAGTTTACAAAACTAAAAGTACTCCATTTGGATCATTAAAACGTGCTACACAAAATAAACAAGCTTTTTCTGGAAAATAAATGAAAAAGGAAAAACATTTGGATGTCCGGCTGGGCTTCCATGGGCGCGGTCCATGGGCCGTGGGTGGCTGACGCGTGGGGTCGACTGGTCAATAGGACCCACCTGTCGGCCAAGGCAGAACAGGGGAGGTGTTTGACCGGTGATTTCTTGCCGACGGCGAGGTCGCCGGCGGTGAGGCGGGGCTTGGTGAGACCGTCTCGACGAGGCGAGTCGGGTGGTGTTGTTGGTTTGGCTAGCGCACGACCATATCTCGCCAGCGACGAGCAATGGCGGGCGGTGATGGTGGTGAGGCTTGGCTATGCCATCTCCGGCGGTTGCCGGTGTAATTGGTGAGTGCGCAAGCTCGAGTGAACCCTAAGATGGCTACTAGGAGGGTCAGATTGGCCGGCGAAGCCTCGTAGTGGCTCGGCCATGTGTGGGGGTCACGGCGGCGCTAATGCCGCTCGGCCGGAAAAGAGAGAGAGCTAGGGAGCGGTAGCGTTGGGGCCGAGGGGTGTTCTCACCTTGCCTTGGTGTGGTGATGAGCTTCGGGGAAGATGGGGCTCGGCGGAGGCTTGGTCAGCGTGGAACGGCGACAAGCTCTCCTCGGCGGAGATGGCGACCGAAGAGGGATACTTTGTGTTCCGGCGTTGACGGGGCTCGGCTGGAGATGCAGGCGCGCGCACCGTGTGTGCAGGACGAAGGCGGAGTGATGTGCGAGAGGGATCGGACGGTGGTGCTCGTTTGTGGCGGAACGACGGTGGCGCTCTTGCGGTGGCGAGCGCTCGGCTTGCCGCGCATGTTCGTGCGAGAGAGAGGGAGCAAGCAGGAGGGGTGCGACGACGTGCATGTGAAGAGTGGAGAGAGGGAGCGAACGAATGCGGGTTTTTGCCTCCTCGGCTGGCCAGTCGATGGTCGTGGCGGGGGCCACGGCGACGGCGGCGAGTGGCGACACGGCGGGCGAGGGCGACGCGGCAGGCGAGGCGCGCTAGGAGTGGTCGCGGGAGATGTTGGCGTGATGGAGGCGAAGAAGATCACGTGCAGAGTGGTCGAGGAGGATCCGGGGTCAGGTGCGGGCGGCCACGCGGCAGATGGCCGGCGTACGGCGTGACCGCTGTCAGGCGCCGGCGCAGCGCGACGCAGGAGCAGCGTGGAGCGGGAGTGGGGGCACGACGTGGGCTGGGCCAAAAGGCCAAGTGGGCCGAAAGCGAAGCGCCAGGAGAAAAATCAATTTCCTTTTTCTTTTTCCAAACTTTTCTAAACTTTGACCATTTCAAAACAGTTTCAAAAACTCAAAACTAGGTTTTGACCCAAAAATAAAAGTTGTTCAAAATAATTTTCTCTACCATTTTGCTATAGGACACATTTTCTAAAAACCATTTCTTAAGCCTACACATAATTAAAGCTAATTTTGAGCTATAAATCATTGTTGTTTCTACATTTTTAATTATTAATTCATACTGAGTTAGGACAAGGTGTCTACATGAAAAGTGTTACACTCAATATTCTTTAATTTATAAAATTATTTGCCAAGACAGAAATTCATTTAAACAACCAAGTCCTATTGAAACCAATTTTCAAATAAACAAACAAAAGGCAAAAAGCACTTCTAGGCAACATGAAATGATGCAATGCAATGCTCATGTTAATTAGTAGCTAATGTTGTTCCTAATGCAATGCTTGACACTAGGGTGTCACAGGTGCCACGTGTCAAAGAACAACGTTTTTGAAGGAGCATCGGACGCTGACCATTGGACGCTCCGTTGACCATCGGACGCGTCCGGGGTCTGAGCATCGGACGCTGAGGGTTCACAGTCGCAGCGTCCGATGACCATGTAGTAAGGTTCCAGAATAGTTCATTTGGCATTGGACGTGTCCGGCACTTTGACATCGAACGCTGCCAGAGTCTGATGCAGTGAGTTTTGCATTGTTTCGATCGCCGTTTGCGCGTCCGTCTTCGGATTTGATCGGGGGTTTTGCGTTGGGTTTCTAGACTTGTGTAGTGTCTCGCTGTGCTTCTAGGAAGCATCCACCCTAAATCTAGGGTCGTGGACACTAAGAAGCTCTAGGTTTGCTCTTGGGGTTGATTCTTGGGACAGTAGCTATGAGTTTTTGAAAAGAAATTTAAAGCTCACATTCACCCCCCTCTGGTCGCCTTTTGGTAGCACTTTCGGTCCTTCAATTGGTATCGGAGCGGGTTAAGGATCTTCCACCTTAGCCGATTCCAGATCCACAGAAGTCGACATGGATCACGGCGTGGGCAAACCGCCATTCTTTGATGGGACAAACTATGCGTATTGGAAGATACGCACGTCGTCCTATCTTCAGAGTATAGGTGCTTCTGTCTCGGACATTTGCAACAAGGCTGATTACGTGGTCTTGGCTGCTCGTGTGACTCAGTTGCAGATCGATGATCACGATGCCAATAACCGAGCCCGTAATGCTCTTTTCTCATGTTTGAGCATGTCTGAGTTTGATCGCGTTTCTCATCTCCCAACGGCTCAGGAGATTTGGGCGACCCTCATGCGCTTCCATGAGGGAACCACTCAAGTCAAATCTCATCTCTACGAGTCAGACAAGCGGGAGTCTGAGAACTTTCGACACATGCCTAGCGAGAGCATAGAGAGTTTATTCGCTCGCTTTCAGGTGATTGTCAACAGGATGAGGGCTAACAAGGAGTTGTTGCCTTTCGACGATCATGAGAGGGCTCTAAAGCCTTTACACACTCTCGATCGGTTGGTGTGGGACTCTAAGGTTCAGGCGATCATCGAATCGCCTAACTATGAGACTCTCACATGTGACGAACTCTTTAGTAAGCTCAAGTCCAATGAGATTGATGCCATGACGAGGGCTTCTTATGAAAATCCTTCTGGTCCGTCGATGGCTTTGCTTTCTAGATCTTCTACTAACCCCTCTTGAGGCTTTGCTTTGTCTTCTCTTCTTTCTGTCACAGAGGAGCAGCTCGAGTTCATGGGAGACGATGAGTTGGCTTTGCTTGCCAACCGGTTCTCACAGTTCCACAACAACCGCATGAACCGTCGTCGTGGAGGAGGACGCGCTGGGTGCTATGAGTGCGGCGATCCCGATCACTTCATCATCAACTGCTCGAAGAAGAACAAGCAAGCTGTGGGCAAGGGCGATCGTGGCCACAAGTACGACTCCGGCTGGCACAAGGAGAAGCACAACCCTCTCAAGCACAAGCGGAAGGGTGGCTTCAACAAGGAGTACGTCAAGAAGAAGTACTTGGAGAAGGCCCAAGCTGAGCAGCATGCTTTCTTTGCCACGCTCAGCGACGTCGATGACTCGGATGACGACTCCGCTACATCAAGCGATGACGAGTCCGAGAAGAAGAAGAGGATCGAGGACAAGCTGAACGACCTTTGCATCTTCGCCGACAATGAGGGCTTCTGCACCATGGCTCTCGGCGATGAGGTCAACAGCGAGCTGGATGAGATCCCTCAGAACAACGACGATGGCGACGACACCTCCCAGGTATCTCAAACACCTAAAGAACTTTCTGCTGAGGTTGATAAGCTTACTGCCGCTTCTTAGTCAAGACAAGTTCCTTAGGCATGCTGCTAGAGAGAGAAAGGAGTTTAGGCAGAAGTGTGAGGATGCGGTGAAGGAACTTGAGTTTGCTATGTCCACCGTTGTAGTCACCGAGGAGGAGTGTGAGATGTGCTCCAAGCACATGACTGACCGTCTCACTTTGAGAAGTAAGTATGCTACTTTGGTTGGAGAGGTGGATGAGCTTAGAGCTAGGTCCGTGTTGCTTGGTGCATGCAAGTCTTGTGTAGGCTTGCAATCCGAGTTGGCAGAGAAGTGTTGACGCAAAATGTGGTCTGCGCCTCACACACAGCAAGCCGGAAAAAAGCGTGGCTTCACCCGAGTGCCCGGATGGTTTGGAATCCGGAGACGTGCCAGTCGGTTTGACCTGAAAACCTACAAGGGATAAAACTGTGAGACTAAACTGGAACATGCCGGATAAAACCAGACAGTTCCATATTTACGGCTTTAAAGCCAATCACGACGGCACATAGCTATAGAAGTTGTCTATCAACAGATTTAAAGATCATTCGGCTAACATTAGAATAAACATATGTAAGCAATTGATTGTCGAATGCACATGTAAGAAAACATCATCAAGATATAGTAAATTATGAATAAATAAATTTGAGAATATAAATCTATTCAAACAACACACGCATAGATTAATCCAATTAATCTGCCACGCGTCTAATCTTCATAAATGCATCAAGCATAAACCTAAGCAAGATTAATACTCACTATAAGTCTACACCACTTCTTATAGCCAGGTTAATCCACCGCATGAAACAACCTGACAATAAGAAGCTAAAAGTGTGTGTACATCTAAACAGATCTATAAACTCTCATTACTCGTGTAAGCTTAACCAAGCTCGGCAAACTAGCCGAGTTGGGGTCCATGAGGAAGGAACATACAAACAAGCATGATTAAACCAATCTAAAACCTGTATCTGCCGCACGACACCTAGTTTTATCAAAGCTCAAACGTGATTGACATGCATGAACCCACAACATGTAACAACCTAGATTGGAAATCATATCGGCCATCATGATCATGCAATTATTGGAACACAAGTAAACTTGTAAAGCGAGGCCGAACAGAGATCAATCTAGATTGGGAAAAAGAGTGTTGCAAAAAATAATTAAACATGCAACACATGATAACTTGATGAATCTATTAGATCCTGCCAAATCTAGTAGAGCCGATAACTATCTCGCTTTTGCTAAACATATGAATAAACACCTGCCGCACGGTATTTACCCATAAGCAAAACATAAGCAAAGACTTCTTGATCGCTAACAAAGGTCCGCAGCACGACCATTGAAAACAAACAACACTACTTGCATCACATCTAAATCCACCGCATGATACTAGATATGATAACAAGGTTGCCGGGACTTACGGAGGTCGACGGATCGATGATTCCTCTCGAAGAACTCGACAACACGACTAAGGACTCGAAGATGGCACGGGGCCGGTTTGTATTGATATGGTTGTGAACACTTTTACAATGGCCGAGGGTCTATATTTATACCCTAGGCGAAACACGAGTCCTAGACGATTACGATTTACATAACAAAAATTTGGAAAGATACAAGTCCTATCCTTATTCTTTTCGGCGTTCTCCATTGTCATGTGTCTTCTCATGCAAGCCAGCTCCACTTGCCATATCTGTTTCCCGAACAAAATTACTGCCTTGCAAGATAGCCGACCGCTCATGCACTTGCCAGGACCCCGAGAATTAACCGATCTTGGCCTTCTGCCGAATGCATCATATGACCATCTCTCGCACATTGGCCCATCTGTCATTCCCTTGTGTGTGCGAAAATCTGGTGTCAACACATGCCCCCTAATTTTGGGACAAATATTTGTTCCAAAATTCCTTTTCTCCGTATACATACGTGGAACCTCCGGAAGCATCCACTTTTGTAGAAATTTTGCATGTCATAATTACTTCACCTACCGATTCTTCTCCCGATGCACCTCTTGGGATCCTTTAAAGTCTCTCCTCACTCTGTTTCGGCTTGCGCACTCCAAACTCCCCTGCTTCAATCTCAAAACCAGAAAACCCTCCTCTCTCCTGTCATCTTCCAATTTAGAGGATGTCCTCCGCAGCGAGCCGACACAGCTCCGAGCTTGGTGCTTCTAGCACCTCTAAGAGGAGGTTGCTCTTTTCTTCCTTTTCTCTTGTTTCAAAATGAAGTAGCCGTCCTTACTTTATTACTTCCATTTAGGAGGACCGGTGATGACCTCCCCGAGGACTTCACTCAGAAGGTCGTAGACCTTCAATTTGTTCTAGAGGGGAAGGATCGGGAGATTACCCGAATCTCTCCGGAGCGTGATGCTGCTCAGAATCGGGCCGCCGGTAAATATATTTTTTATCACTTCTTTCCTTGTTCTCCTCCTCTTGCTCTTACTTATCCTTCTCTCTTTCAGCTCTGGAGGCCAAACTTCATGCTCTTGAGGCTGCTGTCGCCAACCTTGCTATCACGGCCAATGTACCGGGTACGACAGCCCTGAGGCGGGTGAATGAGGTCAATCGAGTCCTCCCCGACATCTCCAGAGCTGGTATGGGTTACGGTGCAGCGCTTGCCTTCAACGCTGTACGGATTCATTCTGGTGCCGATTACCGCAACTTTGATGTCTGTGAGCGAGGGCTAGAATACAGGGTAGCACACTCCGTAGATGATATGAAGGAAGCTGGAACAGATCTGGCTGATTCCTTCGACTATGATCTCCCGATTAGGAATAGGATAGAGTGGACGAACTGACCGTCCTCATTGTAATCTTGTATTCCCTTTCTTTGTAAATAAAAAGTCTTTCTGTTCGATTTCCAAAATCAATCTGTGACTGATTCTTCGAGATCAGTGTATGTTCAACTTCGTGCATCAGCCATTGACATTATCTTTACTCTAGCGGCGATGTACATTACATCGGCTATTGCTGATAATCTTGCTTATCATCTCCGTCCCATAAACGATTGCTGTAATTGATTACTTTAGATCTAAAGTTTTCAATCTTCTCTTAATTTTTCGATCCATGACGACGTCAGGATAGTACTCCTTAAGGGACTTTTCCGTTTTCAGCTTTCTGTCCTTAGTGCCAATCGGTAATATGAGTTTCCAAACAATCAACCAAAATTGAACAACTCTTAGCCGAATCCTATCAGCCTCCCGATTCTGGAGTCACGACTTCTTCTAGTCATCAAAAATCCGCCCTGGCCCAATAACGACCCATAAACTGTGAAAAACTCTACTCCGATGCTTGATTTCCAGTGTGCAAGCCATGGTTCTATAAATATGACCTTACGCAGGCTGTCACTCTTGTCTCCGGCCAAACAGCTTGACTCGCAAACTCTCTACTTCTCGGCTTCTAGCTCAAGCTAAAGAGAAAGTCCTTCGCCTGTGTTTTCATCAATGGCAGGCAACGGCGACCACGGCAGGCATCCTATTGGAGACAAAGCAGGAAAAAACCGAGCATCAACTCACCGGCATTACGGGTAAAAAATTGATTTCTTGCCCCCTTGCGGCAGCTTCCCTTGTTCATCTATTCCTGATTCATTGTCCACTCCCCTTCCAGGGTGGGATCTTCCTCCAGCCAAGCTTGGGTTCCTCTTCCAGAAACGGTAGCTCCAATAGCTTCTCTCAATCTTTTCCCTAAGCCATCAGACTCTAAGTTTGATGATTCACTTTAGCAGACCCGTCTGGATGCCCTTCGGTACTGCGAGGAAAGGGATAAGGCCCAGAAGGAACTGGAAGATGTATCTAAGAAGCATGGCATTGAAGAAGCTGAATGGGCAAACCAACAAAAGCATCTCTGCAACATTATCACAGGTTAACGAAACCCTCGCTCGATTCCCTTTTTCTGATTGAGCTTGTCTTTCCTGACGCATCCTTTCATCTTGCCAGCCCTTTCTGCAGAGAACGACCGTCTGAAAGCAGCAGCGAACAGAGTTGGCAACAAGGTGAATGCCCCTAGGGATTCAGCTAAAGCTTGTCTTGATGCTATGGATGGCCGCATAGATCAAGCTGTCATTCAAGGTGTACACGCTGGGGTCTCCCTTGGGCTAGCGGCAATGAGCTCCTGGACCAAAGAGAACTACTCCTTTCTACCATTTGGCTTCGCAGGCGGAAACCCAGATGAAATTGAAGATATTGAAGTTTATGATGATCATGCCGCTGCCATTGCCAAAGTTATTGACCTGCAATATGTTCTGAACAAATTATTCCAAGGGTAGTCCATACTAGGACAGATCTGTGAATGAAGTTTGTAACAGATGAAACCTGTCCTTCTCTGAATAATTCTACTTGCATTTCTGATTACCTTAGTGATTTTTCCTTGATCGCAATATTTCTTCAGAGAAACATTTCCCAAATGCATGATGTCATCTTAGCTGACTCGATCTCGTTTTTGACATGTCATGTCGCTTGGCATCTTACTTACTGCACTTCACCTTTCTCTTCTCCTGATAAACTTGCCAACTTGAAAAATGATGGGGTCACCAGGATTATGAACATTTTTGTGCTAAAGGCGATATATCGGCTATATTCCAAACCATTAGAATGTTTTTCTCTGCTAAAGACGATGCTTTACATCGGCTATCTTTGTACACAAATATTCTCGAATTTGTCTCGCATACAATCATTACGTGTTTGGCTTTTAACAAGTAGTGCCGAAGCTTGGTTCATAAGCAATACACATATGATCAAAAATTTCCTCATAGCCGAATACCCGTCTCTGGGTCCAACTTTTTCGGCTAAGCAAGCTATCACCCCTCTCTAATTTTTGTATAAGGGCCAATCCTATTGTAAGGCTATCGGCCGCCACGTACAACTTGAAACGATCACCAAGTTGTGGAAGTGCCTTCATATATCCTTCAATTTCATCAAAAGCTTTCTGTTGTACGTCACCTTATGTGAACTCTTGATCTTCCTTTAGCTTTGGTAATGGAGAAATAGACAAAACCCTTTCAAAAGGTTTATCAACTTCAATCTATAATCTGGATCAAACTCGCATATATTGGTTTTCTATCGGCTTCATTACCAACACTTTATCCCTTATCAGCCGACACGAGACTTGGTCTCGACTTTTCTCCATCACCATCAGTTGGATTATTTATTCAAAAATTGCTCTCAGAGCCGATTGTCTGAATCGGCTGTTGGTCTTTGTCGAAAACATTCACAGGACCTACTTCCCAAACTCTTCCAGAGAAGCACTCGACACCATCGTATTCCCAGTAGATAGGCTTTGCGGTAGCAACACTCACTGAATCATCAGCATGGACAATTTCGATATCGTCTCCAATCCACTGGATGAGGAACTGATGCATAGTTGACGGTCCACAGCAGTTTGCATGTATCCAATCCCTTCCTAAGAGTAAACTGTATGCCCCCTTGCCATCGATGACGAAGAAAGTAGTAATCAAAGTCTTTGACCCAATTGATAACTCAACATGAACTGCTCCCCGAGTATAAGAAGAATTACCAGCAAAGTCTCTCAATACCATGTCGGTCTTCAATAGTTCCTCACTTGCCATCCCAAGCTTTCTGAAGGTGGTATATGGCATGATATTTATAGCAGCTCCTCCATCAATAAACATTTTGGTTAGTGGCTTGCCATTAACATACCCCCTCATATAAAGTGGCTTCAAGTGTCGATGCTTAGCTGGTTTATCAAAAACTGCCCGTTGAGCCAAAACAAGATGAGCTAACAGATCTTGGAATTCATCTTCGTCAAAATCTGAATACACTTCCTCTTGGACATCTTGACCTTCGGGGGCTATGAATTCCGATGGAAGAAAGAATGCCATGCACGCATCAGCCGAACCTCCATCAAGTTGTTTTTTAGGACGCCAAACTCGTTTTGTCTTGGCGCCTGCTTGTGCCAATTCCCTGTTCCTTAGGCGCTGCACTCTTCTTTTCTGGCTTTTCCTCAATCCTGGTGGACACCACTGTCCCTTCTGCCAGACATACTCACGGTACTCTTCTTCTTCAGTGTGAGCCCAACTTCGATCGGCAAATCTTCTTCCTTGCCGATTCTCGGAACCATTTATTTTTAAGCGTCGATCGTCCTCAGGGATTCGTGCCCCAAGCCTTTCATGGACAGAACGGCGGTTGACTCAAGACTACCTATACTCAGAATATTGATCACTACATTCAGGGCAATTGTTCTTGGCAGGCAGCTTCAAGCCTTCATTCCAACAATACTTGAGGAATGAGCACTCCCAATGAGACTGCTCTTGCTCCTTCATATACTCTAGCTCCTCTCGGTATACTTCCTCTTTGTACCTTTGTCGTTTCTTCATGAATTCTTGTTCCTCATAAAACATTTGCTTCTGGTACCGGTCCTGCTGCCGACGCCATTTGTTTAACAAAATACGCGTTGTTCGACCCCTCTCAGCTCGGCTATTCTGAAAATGAACTTGTTGCTGAAATTCTTCATTTGTAATTTGCCGATCAGGGTCAACAGCACCAGCTTCTCTTGCTCTATCAGAGGTTAACACCTTCATCTTGCTTTTGCCCCTGGGGTCGGCTGCATTAACCATATTAATAGAGAAGGACACGACATTCTGTCCAAAAGGGTTACCATCAACTTTCATCTTTCCATCAAACCTCAGATGTCCATCCTGGATAGCTTTCTGGATCCGCACTCTGAACACTCGGCAATCGTTTATAGAGTGAGATTTGGTATTATGGAAACCACAATACTTCTTGTCCTTGACCCCTTCAGGGTGCAGCATAGGATGACCTTCTGGCAACTTGATGCGTCCTTCCTTCAATAAGTATTCAAATAGTTTATCTATTTGGAAACATCAAAGTCGTAAGTACCTTTTTGCTGCCTCAGCCATCGTTGATTGACTTGAGTTGGCTCTTTCGCCCAGATTATCTCGGCTGCAGCTACCTCATCTTCATCATCGTATTCTGCTGCTTCTTCTAAGAAAGCCTGATACATCTCGACAGCATATCACCTTTCTGGAACTGATTATTCCTCCTAAACCCTTGAGCTTGACTACTCATCATCGCCAACCGTTGTGATAATTGCCCGAGATCGTCAAATTCCATGCCGAATAACTTTTCCTTGATACTCGGCAACATGCCAGCTATAGCTATTCCTGGCAATTGATCATCTGGTAAGTTCAATGAATATCAAAGGTTTTTGGTCTCCCTGAACCTGCGCAAATATTCTTGCGGTGCCTCGTTGTTGGTGATTCTTAACACATATTCTATATCATCAACATGCATATGATTCTCTATAAAAATGTCACCAAACTAGAGGTAGGGCCTTTTTACACTAACAAATTCCACAGTTTTGGTGAACATGTATTTATACAGGAACAACGTGATTTGGGCCGAAAGTAAAGGAAGAATTAAAGGAAAAATCAAAACCAAGTACCAAAGTGTATCAAACTTCAACCAGATTCAGACTCAGCACGACGTTTCAGGCCAAATGGGCTTTGGCCCAGCCCACGGGGGCCCAGCCAGGGGGTGGCCACCCCCTGGTCGGCCGCCCCCCTGGAGACGCCACCTGTCCACCGCCTCTGCATAGGCGGTACAATCAATGTTCCTAAGGCGGTGCTGGGTGAAATTTGCAGCAAACCCCCTATTGAACCGACCTAGAACCCCTATATAAGCATGGGGAGAGGACCTCTCAAATCATGAAGTATCAAGATACAAGAGAAGAAGTAGAGAGGAAGAGCTTCACTCATATCCTTAGCCTCTAGGTTAGGAATAGAATAGGGAGCGAGATAGAGAGTAGAGTAAGAGAAGTAGCAAGTAACCGGCTCCATCCCCTAGTTGCACTAGTCGGGAGGCCGAAGTATTGACTACTTCCTGCGCTGTACCTCTGCAACCCGACTTACTACATTGGAGTAAGAAAAGGTTGAGTTCTACTTTTGTTCTAGTAAGTTCTTGAGCATTGTTATCTTGTTCTTACAATCTTGCGGGTTCGTTGTCCATCTTTTGGTGGGTACTCTAGTAGAGGAACCTCTGAATCATTTGGAGGGGTTCCTGGCCAACGCTAGAGTAGTAGCTAATAGCGTAGACGTGGTGTCTAAGCTAAGAGCTACCCTCGTTTGCCTCGTATCCCACGGGTGAGGGGTCGGCGGCAGGTGGTGACAGCCCTGTTTGCCCTTAGTTTCCCCCACGTTCGGATACGGCGTAGAGCTATAGGCCGGAGTTACTTGGCAGACCAGGTATAAGCCGGTGCCCAAAGTAAGGTTGTGAAAACACGTTACCTTGTTTGAGGCTTCTAAGCTTTAGAAGAACCTCGTTACCCAAGTCGTTCCCCTCTTTTCTCTCTAGGGTTTATTAGATCCGTGACCTTGAACACATCCGTTCCCTGAGAAATTACGATACCCTGAATACCACCAGGTGAAGTGCTACAACGGTATCTTCCGTGCGCTTGCGGACTTTGCTGCTTCGCTAAGAAATACCAACAAGCATTTCTGGCGCCGTTGCCGGGGATAGATTCAAACCCTATTCTTGGTAGCGACGCTAAGAAGTGTCAACAAGCATTTCTGGCGCCGTTGCCGGGGATAGATTCAAACCCTATTCTTGGTAGCGACGCTAAGAAGTGTCAACAAGCATTTCTGGCGCCGTTGCCGGGGAACGGTTGTCGTTTTTGTGTTCAGGACCTAGTTGCCCGTGTATCTCTTTCTTTTCTTATTTCTTTTACCTTTTATTTATACCCAATGGAGCAAAACTCTCTTTACCAACTTTCTGCTCCCAATGGCGAGCTCATAGAACCACCGCAATCATCAAGGCCCATCACAGCTTCAGGTTATGAGCTCCGTCCTGGTTTTATAGCCATGGTTCGGGAACAACCCTTCTCTGGTTTAGACTACGAAAACCCATACCATCACTTGCGGGAGTTTGAGCAACTCTGTGCATGCCTGACCATTTCAGGCATGTCACAAGAAACTCTTAGGTGGAAACTGTTCCCTTTCTCGCTTGAAGAGGAGGCGAAACAGTGGTACGCCCACAACGTAGGGAAAGTAAGTGGAGATTGGGAAGAACTGAGGAACAGATTCTGTCTCACGTTTTTCCCTATATCTCGAATTGCTGCCCTACGACAAGAGATTCTCAGCTTCCAATAAAAAGAGAAGGAAACCATAGGTACAGCCTGGGATAGATTCCTAATCCTTACTCGTTCTGGCCCTGACTTGTCAATACCTAGCCATGTTCTTTTACAACATTTTTGGCTAGGTCTTCACAAGGAATCGGCCCTGCAACTAGACCTAGCTGTCGGAGGTTCGTTTAACCATAAAACCACAGCGGAAGGAGAAGCTTTGCTAGATCGCATTCTGGAAAACACTCCTCCGCTAGAACCCCTCCGTGTGGAACCCGAACTAGAAGTTGCGGAAGTGTCCATAGCTACCACTAATAGCACACAGACACTTCCACCCGAGTTGGGACCTCCTAAGGAATTTTATCATTCCTTGGACCTCCCGGATTTCGAGGATGATTTTTTTGAAGATTATGGAAACACCTCGAAATACTCGAGCCAAAGAAAACCTCAAGTTGCCGCTTCCACTGATCAGCTGGATGAGGAGTTCATAAGCAATTCTATCAAACAACTCACAGCGATCATGAGTAGTGAATGGACGGAAGAAGTGGAAGGTTCCTCCGATACGCTTCGGATTACTTTCCCATCTTCTTCCATCCGTTGTGAAGTTCGAGGTAGCTGGGATTACGTGCTATACAATCCTCATGTTGGAGTGAATTTGATGTCAAAATCTTTCGCTACCACCTATTTTGGTGATGAGCGTCTCACTCCAACTCACAAAATTCTTAGGTTTGCCCCTCGTACTAATTTGCAAAGTTGTGGAATTCTCCACCAAACTACAGTACGATTTGAGAACATCAAATTATGTCTCGACTTTTATGTCTTTGACATACAAAGTTTTGACCTTTTGATTGGGCAACCCTTAGAAAGCTTAGCCAACGTTATCCCACCTACAGGGGCTCTGGACTTACACTTAGGGAGAGACACTTTTACCATTCCAATCACTCGAGCCAAAAACTCAGTGTCAGACTCTCTCCCTAACCTCAAGATGCCCAAGGAGGTGATGGCCGTTTCACTCTTTGAAACACCCAAATCGTCTTTAGATAAAGATGTTGAGTCCTTCATCCAAGAAGAAGACGAGTTAGGAGAAACGATAGAGCTCCCTAAGGATGAAACACCGCCAAAACCCCCGGTTGAGCTTAAACCCTTACCCGCTGGTTTACGCTATGTTTTTCTTAATGGCAACAAAGAAACTCCCGTTATCATCAGTGATAAGTTATCCGACGAGGAGACAGACAAACTCATTGCCGTTTTAGAAAAGCATAGGGCAGCTTTCGGGTATTCCCTGCAAGATCTTAAGGGAATAAGCCCAACTCTTTGCACACATCGCATACCTACAGACCTTGATATGACACCCTCTCGTGAGCCTCAGCGTAGGCTTAATAATGCGATGCGTGAAGTCGTGAAAAAGGAGGTTCTCAAACTTTTTCACACCGGGATCATCTATCCCGTACCACATAGTGACTGGGTTAGTCCCGTCCAAGTGGTCCCTAAGAAAGGAGGCATGACAGTCGTTAAGAATGATAAAGATGAGCTAATTCCTCAACGACTGCCAACAGGGTGAAGGATGTGCATTGACTACCGAAAACTTAACAAAGCAACAAAGAAAGACCATTTTCCGCTGCCCTTCATTGATGAAATGCTAGAGCGGTTGGCAAAACATTCTTTCTTTTGTTTCCTTGATGGGTATTCGGGTTATCATCAGATACCTATCCACCCTGACGACCAAAGAAAAACCACGTTCACGTGTCCTTACGGAACGTTTGCTTATAGGCGCATGTCTTTTGGGCTATGCAATGCGCCCGCCTCTTTTCAAAGGTGCATGATGTCTATTTTCTCAGACATGATAGAAGAAATCATGGAAGTTTTCATGGACGATTTTTTAGTCTATGGAAAAACTTTTGATCACTGTCTGGAGAATCTAGACAAAGTTCTGCAAAGATGCCGAGAGAAAGACCTGGTACTTAACTGGGAAAAGTGCCATTTCATGGTCAGGGAAGGCATAGTTCTTGGACACTTAGTATCTGAAAGGGGGATCGAGGTAGACAAGGCTAAGATCGAGGTTATAGAACGTCTACCACCCCCAGTGAACGTTAAGGGAATCCAAAGTTTCTTGGGTCATGCAGGGTTCTACAGACGGTTTATCAAGGACTTCTCTCAGATTTCTAGACCCCTCACGAACCTTTTAGCTAAGGACGCACCCTTTGAGTTCACTGATGAGTGTCTTAATGCTTTCCACACCCTTAAGAAAGCACTCATCTCAGCGCCAATCATTCAACCCCCAGATTGGTCGCTACCGTTTGAGATAATGTGTGATGCTAGTGACAATGCTGTAGGGGCAGTTCTGGGTCAAACAAAAGATAAACAACATCATGCAATTGCCTATGCTAGCAAAACTATGACAGGAGCTCAATTGAATTATGCTACCACTGAAAAAGAACTCCTTGCAGTAGTTTTTGCTATTGATAAATTCAGATCTTACTTAGTTGGAGCAAAAATCATTGTTTACACTGATCATGCTGCATTAAAATATTTGCTCACTAAGAAAGATACAAAACCTCGCCTAATTATATGGATTCTGTTACTTCAAGAGTTTGATTTAGAGATAAAAGATAAAAAAGGAATAGAAAATACAGTAGCAGACCACCTTTCGCGCATGCAAGTCACTAACATGCAGGAGCTGCCCATGAACGACTTCTTGCGCGACGACATGCTGTTGAAGGTGACCGACTTGAACCCGTGGTACGCCAACATCGTCAACTACATGGTCACAGGGTACGTACCACCGGGCGAGAACAGGAAGAAACTGCAAGTAGAAAGCCGCCGCCACCTTTGGGACGACCCATACCTGTACCGAGTCTGTTCTGATGGACTTTTGAGGAGGTGCATACCAGCCATAGAAGGAGAACAGATCATTGAGCAATGCCATTCGGCACCATATGGAGGTCATTACGGAGCTTTCCGCACACAATCCAAGATCTGGCAGTGCGGATTCTTCTGGCCAACGATGTATGAGGACACCAGAGAATTCATCCGAAGGTGTCGGAAGTGTCAGCTCCAAGGAGGCATCACTGCACGCAATGCAATGCCTCTCCACTACAATATGCCAATAGAAATATTTGATGTGTGGGGCATTGACTTCATGGGACCATTTCAGAAGTCCCATGATTGCGAGTATATCCTGGTGGCTGTGGACTATGTGTCAAAATAGGTAGAAGCACTACCATGCCGAGCTGCAGACGCCAAGCACGCACGGATGATGTTCCATGAAGTGATCTTTCCTCGGTTTGGAACACCAAGGATGGTCATAAGTGACGGAGGATCACACTTCATCGACAAAACTTTCAGAAGCTTCTTGCGTGAACTCGGCGCAAAGCACAACATAGCTACCCCATATCACCCTCAAACAAGCGGGCAGGCAGAAACTTCAAATAAACAGATAAAGAACATCTTGCAGAAAACAGTCGACGAAATGGGGAAAGGTTGGAAGAATAAGCTTCCAGATGCCCTTTGGGCATACCGGACTGCTTATAAAACCCCCATAGGCATGTCACCGTTCCAGATGGTTTATGGCAAAACATGCCATCTCCCTGTTGAGCTTGAGCACCGAGCTCACTGGGCAATAAAGAAGTGGAACATGGACGTCAAGCTAGCCGGAAGAAATAGGCAAAGACAAATATCCGAGCTAGAAGAATGGCGAGAAAAAGCTTACCACAGTGCCAAGCTATACAAAGAAAGAACAAAAAGATGGCACGACCACCGGATCAAGCCAAAGGAGTTCAAGATAGGCGATCGCGTTCTGCTCTTCAACTCCAAGGTAAAATTATTCGGTGAAGGAAAACTTCGAAGTAAGTGGAAAGGACCATACACTGTCGTCAACACATCTGAACATGGAGCGATCACCGTTCAAGACGACAACGGTAATATTACAAAGGTAAATGGTCAACGTTTAAAAGTTTTCCTAGAACCCACTTTTAAAAAAGAAATTGAAAGAATAAAATTGGTTAATTGGGATTAGAATTTTCAAAATAAAAACTTGAATAAGAACAGAATAAATGATGTTCCTTTATTTGAATATATTTGTCTCCACTTGTTTTTGTATTCTTTGTGTCTACTTGTTTAAATCAAAAGATAGGTACAAAAACAAGTGTGGGGGAGGAGGAATCAACACTAAGGTATATCTACATAGCAATTTCACCAACATTCTTTTGTTCCTCCCATGACAATAAAAAAAAGAGAGAATTACTCCAATTCCTTTCTATCATTGAAAATGATTTGCATACTCTTTATTCCTCGCTAAAATTCATATGACTCATGAGCAACTTGTTATAGGGACCCCAATTCTCTAAGTAATTGAAATTTGCGATATAGTAGGATGATATGAACTTGTTCACTCTTGCAACGAACTTGGGATTTATTTTACAAATCAAATTCAAAAACCTGCTCTTCTATGATATATCCTACCAGAGCCATATGATGAAAAACTTTGCAAACCGTATAGTCATATGCTGCTTGTATTTGTATTGAGCTTATTCAAATAGTTGTGACCTATGTGTAGACTTCTTTCATGCATTCAAGATCAAGATTCACGTACACCCACCAAATAAAGCTAACTCTTGCATTAAGAGTTACGCAAGACATGCCATGCATCCACCACAAAAATAAATGCTCCACCATTGATCATGATCTTTCTCTCCCAAAAATCTTGAAAAGAATTATGGGCTATCCAAAAAAATGAGAGAGTAAAAAAATGGACAAGTGTCCAAATGAAAACAATGGGTACTCCGATGCCCGCCTCTCTCTAAAAAAATAGAGAGAGTAAAAAAAATGGACAAGTGTCCAAATGAAAACAATGGGTACTCCGATGCCCGCCTCTCTCTAAAAAAATGATGAATAAAGATAGCCCATAGTTACCAAGTTTCCAAAAGGAGAGAAAGACATGAGAAAAGGAGTATCCAAAAAGAAAATATTTCCATACACTTGCATTTCTTGATCTAAGTGTATGACTGAAATCTCCTATGGTCCAATTCTTTGACTTTGCAATACCTACAATACAAGTATGCCTACGTCTTTCTCTACCCAAAACTCCAGATACAGCTTTAGTTGGTAGAATGAAAAGAAGGGCAAAAGCCTTTGGTGAGGATCATACACTTCTTGAGTGACTTGAGAGTATCATTTTGAAGAGCAAGGCTATTTCTTTTATCAAAATACAAAACCCCAAGTTTCAAGCAGAGTTGAATAAGAAGAGTTGATTTCACACTGTTCCATTTTTCAATTACTCAAGATGACTTGGTAGACACTTCTGAATGCTCATAAGTTCTGGTGAAGCCTGGAATAACTTGTATGTAGATCTTTTATCATGAGAAAAGGAACCATCTTAGTCTAAACACAAAACTTTACTCGAGGACGAGCAAAGGACTAAGTGTGGGGGAGTTTGTTGGCGATTCTTAACACATATTCTATATCATCAACATGCATATGATTCTCTATAAAAATGTCACCAAACTAGAGGTAGGGCCTTTTTACACTAACAAATTCCACAGTTTTGGTGAACATGTATTTATACAGGAACAACCTGATTTGGGCCGAAAGTAAAGGAAGAATTAAAGGAAAAATCAAAACCAAGTACCAAAGTGTATCAAACTTCAACCAGATTCAGACTCAGCACGACGTTTCAGGCCAAATGGGCTTTGGCCCAGCCCACGGGGGCCCAGCCAGGGGGCGGCCGACCGGGCCGCCCCCCTGGAGACGCCACCTGTCCACCGCCTCTGCATAGGCGGTACAATCAATGTTCCTAAGGCGGTGCTGGGTGAAATTTGCAGCAAACCCCCTATTGAACCGACCTAGAACCCCTATATAAGCATGGGGAGAGGACCTCTCAAATCATGAAGTATCAAGATACAAGAGAAGAAGTAGAGAGGAAGAGCTTCACTCATATCCTTAGCCTCTAGGTTAGGAATAGAATAGGGAGCGAGATAGAGAGTAGAGTAAGAGAAGTAGAAAGTAACCGGCTCCATCCTCTAGTTGCACTAGTCGGGAGGCCGA
This sequence comes from Coix lacryma-jobi var. lacryma-jobi, assembly GCA_009763385.1. Lineage (NCBI taxonomy): Eukaryota > Viridiplantae > Streptophyta > Magnoliopsida > Poales > Poaceae > Coix > Coix lacryma-jobi. The sequence continues at coordinate 82,785,178 of CM019830.1, forward strand.
AGTATTGACTACTTCCTGCGCTGTACCTCTGCAACCCGACTTACTACATTGGAGTAAGAAAAGGTTGAGTTCTACTTTTGTTCTATTAAGTTCTTGAGCATTGTTATCTTGTTCTTACAATCTTGCGGGTTCGTTGTCCATCTTTTGGTGGGTACTCTAGTAGAGGAACCTCTGAATCATTTGGAGGGGTTCCTGGCCAACGCTAGAGTAGTAGCTAATAGCGTAGACGTGGTGTCTAAGCTAAGAGCTACCCTCGTTTGTAACTATCCTCTGTTTAGTATGCTCCGATGCTTATGATTGATGCTTGTAGCGTATGCTCCTTCTGATCACTAATACATGTTATGAGCTGAGCTATTTTTGAAATGGTGAAGTTGCTTAATGTATATAAAATCTGGAAATGTTCACCATTGAGATATGCAACTAGCATGTGTAGGGTGTGTTGAGTCCATTCCTGCTTTTCATATATGCTAGGTTGCTATGTCTCTAGTTCTGAGTCATTCACTCGCTTGGTCTGTTCATATCATGTTTAAAATTTGAACCAAATTTAGTGAATTGGAAAGATCGAGATGGGATTGCTTGTCAACACATCACGGTATCGAGACGGTTTCTCATTGCACTTTGAGTTAAACTTGAGCCGTGTAGTGTATGATCGAAACCGTAGCTTTAAGCTTCTGATTGCTTCGGCATAGGCTTCGCTCGGTTGAAAAGTTAGGGAAAGACAAGCTTTCAACCTCTCGCAATCACATGCTAAATAATTGAACTTGTGAATTCTTTACCGCTGCAACTCTGATATAAAACTAAAATCACAAGTATATGCTTCATTCCTATGCATGATGATTGAATTTTGCTAGGGGTAGTTCACCTTGTATACATGTTTAGCACTTGTCTGGACTCCTATCTATACATGTGTAGTGCTATTTTGATGGTGACTATCTTTTTGGCTAAAAACTGCTCACTTGCTCATATGCTTCATATCTCGTACGTGTGATCAGTTTGAGCCTTCGCTATTTGAGTGCTTAGTTGTGACATTGGGGCTTTACAGATTAGAGCATTTTTGCACTCTTTTGACTATATGCCTGAAGCTGCTAACTTGCATCTCTAACTTCATATGCATTTTGGAAGGGGGAGTTGTGTTGGCTCAAGAGACGAGTTTATGCTTGATAAGTGCATTTTCAACTAAGGGGGAGAGTTTTTGCAAATCATATGTCTCCTGGAGTTCAACTAAGGGGGGAGCTTTTGCTAAGGGGGAGTCCCGAGTTGCTTGCACGTGTCGAGGGGAGTTTTGCTAGTTGTGTTGAGCCGTTGCCTCTGTCTTGAGGGACTAGCAACATTTTCCTGATTTGGCGTCGAGGTTGATTTTGATTGGTTCGGAGACCTTTCGGTTGTTTTTCAATTGGTTCGAAGTAGTTTTCGTGCTAGTTGTGTTGAGCCTCTGTGCCTCTATCTTGAGGGACTAGCATTTTGCCATTTTTAGCTCTGATTTCCAATTGGTATTTTGCTAGCGGTGTTGAGCCTGTTCTACCTTTTCTTGAGGGCTAGCTTTGCTTTGCTTGGTTGCGTCGAGCCGTTGCCCATGTCTCTGGGGACCAAGTTTTTGCTTCTTCCACTTGACCTTCTTCGGCTTTGCTATGCTTTTGGGTCATTTGGTTGAGTTCTCTTCTTCTCCTTCTTCTTTCTTTTCTCTTTCTCTCATTATGATTTGTGTGAGTAGTTGACAATGCACTCATCGAGGGGGAGATTGCGGATACATGGGTGTATGCCGAGTCTCTGAGTGATGAGTGATTGTCAACGGGTTTGATCGCATGTTCTCTGGCTTGTGTGTGTGCAGGTGTCGAGCACGGAGACAGTGATCGAGGGCAAGGTGAAGGTCAAGTTGAGACGTGCCGTGCCGATGGACTGGGTGCGATGAAGGATGGGCGTGCCGTGCGGCGGACGTGCCATGCCGATGGATCGAGCAGTGAAGGGCGGACGTGAGGCTTGGACTGAGGGACCGGAGTGCCTGAGGATCAGCTGTGGTGGCTGGCAGCCTGGGACAGCGACGAGCGGAGACTTGCGGGGCACGGTGTTGCTCAGGTCGAGGACCTGGGGACACGTGTCGTGGACGGGGTGCACGGGCGGTGCATCCCCTCTACGACGTCGGTTTGGTGGTAGAGCCAGGGAAAAACCATCGATGGACGGTTTCCAGGTTTGGGCCTCAAAACCTGGGCGAGGACGGTTTCCGAGTTTGGCCACAAAACTCGGGCTGAGGGTTTCCGAGTTTGGCCACAAAACTCGGGCTGAGGACGGTTTCCAGGTTTGGGCCTCAAAACCTGGGCGCTGAGGGTTTGCTGAGTTTGGCCTCAAAACTCAGAGGCTGATGGGCTGGTTTCCCGGTTTGGGCCTCAAAACCGGGGGTTGGCTGGAAAAGGCTGGTTTCCCGGTTTGGGCCACAAAACCGGGGGTGCAGAGCGAGGGCGGCACGTGGCGGAAATCGGAAGGTTGCGTGGAGGCAACGCGGACGACTTGTGCGGTCGTGGCCATCGGATCTACCTACCACTTGAGTTGGTCCAGAATAACCTTAGGGTTTAGCTGGTTCGCTCTGTAATTAGAATAGAGAGGGGTAGAGTAGGAAATAGACTTAGTCTAGAATAGGATAAGTAGTCAGGGGAGACACCCTCCTCCCTTATCTCAGTCATTTGCTCTTTCGCACTTAGGGTTTCTTGCTCTCCCATCCCCTGCTGTAGCCTGCTGAGATCCGCAGAGAGACTTGACTCTGTGTACTGTTGATTTTGAGGAAAGGAGGCCGTAACCTCCTTGTCGTAGTGTGTGTTTGCGCTTCGGCTGCAAGATCGTGGTTGTGATTCGCGTTTCATTGGTGTTCTTCGCGGAATCCTTTTTCTCCATGTTCTTCCCGTCGCTCGATCTCTTTGGTTGGTTCATCTTTTGCAAAACCGTTTGAACCAAGTTGTTCTAGATCATGAGGCACTTCTTTCCTCCGAAGGAATTAACCTCTAACCTCACGGTCTAGGAGATCGTTTGATTTTTGTTTTGGATCATGTTTTTGCTTCCTTGTCCCAAAATTTCTTGATTCACCGATTTGGAGTTAGGTTCGAGCCATGATATTTTAGAGATAGCTCTCTAACATCCTTGTGACCCCTCAGATCGAATCCCAGGCCTAGAGCTTTTGATTCGGAGGAAATCGGGTTGAATCATCAAAGAACCGCACAGTTTTCGAGGGCATCGGACGCTAGGGTTCTAAGCGTCGGACGCTCCGGTGACGCGTGTCACTTTCTGAGCGTTTGTAGTGGCATCGGATGCTAGGCATCGGACGCGTCCTTTGGCCATCGGACGCGCCGGAGCCAAAGCATCGGACGCTGGTTGTTCACTGTTCATAGCGTCCGATGGTGGAACAGTAAGGTTTCCGAGAGGCAGTTTTCGCATCGGACGCGTCCGGTGGTCTGGCATCGGACGCAGGCAGCATCCGATGCTACTGTTTTCACACAGTTTTGTCCGCGGTTCGCTCGTTCGTTGACGGAATTGATTTCTGTCTTTTGCGTTGGCTTTCTAGAGTTGTCTAGTGTCCCGCTGTGCTTCTTGGAAGCATCCACCCTACATCTAGGGTCGTGGACATTTGCAAGCTCTAGGGTTTGCGTCTGGGGTTTATTCTTGGGACAGTGGCTTCTAGTTTCCGTAAGGAAAATTTGAAGCTCCCATTCACCCCCCCTCTGGTCGCTTTCTGAGTGCTTCTCGGTCCTTCAAGCATGACAAGATGCAAACCGAGGAGGAAAACACATACCTTCAGACCTTCTTGTCATGGGTGTCTAGCGGTGAGCCACAACTCGGGATGATGATCTCCCAATTTAAGCGAGCTGCTGGAGGTCCAGGTGTAGGTTTTGCTCTGGGTGTTGATGTTTCATCTTTTGGGAAGATTGGAGAGTCGAGTGGTCTTAACCCATGTGAGAAGCCAAACTCCACCACTACTCCCAAGCTTACTAAGATTCCACCCAAAGAGCCTCTCAAGCCTAACACCAAGGATGGGGTCTTTGTTGAACTTCCGAGAGCTCCACCCAAGAAACAGTCACGGGCTCCCAAACAAAACCACCTCAAGAACAAGCTGGACACCTTGCCACCCATCCAGGAGGAGCTTATGCCAGAGAAGGGCAAAGTGATCCACACCCACTACCGTGAGTACCAACAACCCCCTTTGAGAGCGGTGAGGTACCATTGTGAGCACTGTGGGAGAGATGGACACTTGAGTGAGTTCTGCTTTCGGCGCAAGAGAGAGGCGTGCCGTGCAAAGGAGATAAACAACACGGACATGTACCATCCTTTCCATGATGTACATGTGCCGAATGTTCAGAGGCGTGCTGTTAGGCCTAGAGGTCCAGAACCTCAAGTTCCTAGGCCTAGGCAGCGGAGAGGACGTGCCCGGTGGGAGCCTGCAGTTGTAGGCTATGGACCCCATGGCGGTGGCTTTGTTGTAGAGCGTTTTCCTCCACCGCGTTTTGAGTATCGCGATGGACGCTCTTCCCTTAGCGGACCACATTTTCCTCAACGTGGTGATCGCTCTTCCCGTAGGCGTGCTAGGAATGGTTTTTCTGCTAACCGTTCTTTTGAGTAGCCGGCCCAACACTGGTATTCCCCTTACTTCACTAACCCCAGTGTTGGACCGTATGCTCACCCTATGTCTTTTTATTGATATAGGTAAAACGATTGGAGAACGTTTGGTTGGTGGATTCCGGTTGCTCGAGGCACATGACCGGAAATGACAAGTGGTTCTCCAGTCATAGTCCGGTCGCTGGAAAGGAGTTTATCAGCTTCGGCGACAATAGCAAAGGTAGAGTGTTGTCTCGTGGGTCGGTGCGAGTTAATGAGCACTTTGTGTCGCGCGATGTTGCTCTTGTCTCTAACTTGCATTTTAACCTTCTTTCTGTTTCGTAACTCTTTGATGACGACTATGAGATTCATTTTAAGCCGAATCTCAGTCGTATTTTGGATCCTTAGGGCAATCTCGTTTGTGGGATTTCGCCCTTTGGGAAAGTCTTTCGTGCGGATTTCTCGGAGTTGTTTGGAGTTTCTCGTTGTCTTTTGGCTGGACCTTCCTCCTCTGATCTTTGGAAGTGGTATAGGAGACTAGGACATTTGAGCTTCGACTTGCTTGCAAGACTTAGTTCACTTGGCCTAATCTGAAGATTGCCCAAGTTGTGCATGGAGAACTATCTTGTTTGCCATTCTTGTAGACATGGGAAGATGGTTGTTGCTCCCCACCATCCAGTGACACAGGTCATGACTAAGCGCCCTGGAGAGCTTTTGCACATGGACCTTGTTGGTCCGGCTCGGGTGAGCTCGGTTGGGGGGAAGTGGTATGTGCTTGTTATTGTTGACGACTTTTCAAGATATTCGTGGGTTTTCTTTTTAGCTGAGAAAACTGAGAGTTTCTCTTTTGCTCACAATCTGATTTTGCGTCTTCAAAACGAGTTCCCTTTGAATTCAATGCGAGCTATTAGAAGTGATAGTGGTTCCTAGTTCAAAAACTCGGATTTTGAGAAGTTTTGTAACTCATTGGGTTTAGAGCACCAGTTTTCTTCCCCCTACACACCGCCTCAGAATGGTGTTGTAGAAAGGAAGAATCGGACCCTTGTAGAGATGGCCAGGACGAAGCTCGATGAGCATAGGACTCCTAGGCAATATTGGGCCGAAGCTATGAGCATTGCATGCTACATTTCCAATCACATTTTTCTCCGAGCTTTCTTGAAAAAGACTTCTTATGAGTTGCATTTTGGAAAACTGCCCAAAGTGAGTTATTTTAGAGTTTTCGGTTGCCATTGTTTTATACTCAAAAAGGGCAACTTGGACAAGTTTGAGTCTCGTTCTTCTGACGGTGTATTTTTGGGTTGTGGCACTCACACTCGAGCTTATCATGTACTTAACCTTGATACTAACCGAGTCATGGAGACATCCGATGTCACCTTCGACGAGACAAAGGTTTGTCCTTCTTCTCGTTTTGAGCGTGCAGGTGATCATGAGGCTGGCGAGCCTCTTTTCAATGATGAAGAAGAGGGTGCTCAAGGGATGGATGACCCAGCACCTCCTCCACCTGCTATGCCGCAAAGAGCGGCTTCTACTATGACTCACGGCCCCGATCCCTCTTCTTCGACTTGGGGGCCGTGGGATCCGCCACCTCGAGTGGTACCTTTTGTACCCGAGGAGGCACCAGCTGCTGTTGAGGGGTAGGCTACTTCGGCAAGGGAGGCGCCACGACACATTCAGCGCCAACACCCGCCTCAGCAGATGATCGGCAGCATCGGCGAATGCGTCACTCGGTCAAGGTCACAACAAATCTCTTACTTTGCTCATTCTGCATTTGTTGCTGATTTTGAACCCCGAGATCTTGGACACGCTTTGACGGATCCAGATTGGGTCAATTCCATGCATGAGGAGTTAGAAAATTTTGAAAGAAATCGGGTTTGGGTTCTAGTTTCTCCTCCCTCTGAGTGTCACCCAATTGGGACAAAATGGGTTTTCAAAAACAAACAAGGAGAGGATGGCCATGTAGTGAGAAACAAGGCCAGACTTGTAGCCCAGGGGTATAGTCATAAGGAGGGGATAGACTATGAGGAGACATTTGCTCCTGTAGCATGTTTGGCGGCAATTAGGATACTCTTGGCTTTTGCTGCATCCAAAGGTTTCAAACTTTTTCAAATGGATGTCAAGAGTGCCTTCTTAAACAGCTACATAGAAGAGGAAGTATATGTGAGACAACCCCCCGGTTTCAAAAATCCCAAGTTTCCAAACCACGTTTTTAAACTTCACAAAGCTTTGTATGGTTTGAAACAAGCCCCTAGAGCTTGGTATGATAGGTTGAAAACCATTTTGCTTGCTAAGGGTTTTAAAATGGGATGTGTTGATAAAACACTTTTTCTCCTCAAGCAAGGCAATGACACTCTCTTGGTTCAGATTTTTAGTGGTTCTTCTCACGCTTTGGTTGCCAAGTTTGCAGATCTTATGAGCAGGGAGTTTGAGATGAGCATGATGGGCGAGTTGACATTCTTTCTCGGGTTGCAAATCAAGCAATCCCGAGAAGGGATGTTTGTGCACCAAGTCAAGTACACCAAGGATATTTTGAAGAAGTTTGATATGGGTGAGGCCAAGCCTCTTTCACCACCCATGTCGACCACGACGGCCCTGGATGCAGACGAAGATGAAGCTGTGGACCAGAAGGAGTACCGGAGTATGATCGGGTCGTTGTTGTACCTGATAGTGACACGCCCGAACATTCAGTCCACTGTGTGTCTTTGCGCATGCTTTCAGGCGTCGCCGCGCACCTCTCATCGTCAGGCGGTCAAGCGCATCATGAGGTACCTTCGTTTCACACCTGAGTTTGGGCTTTGGCATTCTGCTTCTTCTACCCTCTCTCTTTGCCGTTATTCTGATGCCGATTTTGCTGGTTGCCGACTTGATCGCAAGTCCACTTCTGGGACTTGTCAGTTTATAGGCTCTTCTCTTGTTTCTTGGTCTTCTCGCAAGTAGTCTAGTGTCACCCAGTCTACCACAGAGGCTGAGTATGTTGCTGTGGCTAGCTGCTGTTCCCAGTTGCTTTGGATGATGGCCACTTTGCTTGATTTTTGTCTGAGCTTTTCTCGAGCCCCTTTGCTTTGTGACAGCACGAGTGCGATTAGCGTTGCTAAGAACCCCGTGCTGCATTCTAAGACCAAACACATAGATGTGCGCTTTCATTTTCTGCGAGACCATTTTGAGAAGGGTAATATCGACCTTCGCCATGTCGATACTCATCATCAGTTGGCCGATATCTTTACCAAGCCATTGGACCAATCAACCTTTAATAGGTTGAGAGGTGAGCTTGGTGTTTGTTTCCCCTTTTAGATGGGGGAAACATTTTGTTTATTCTATTATAAACTGACTTCTTTGCTTTGTTTTGTTTTCTTTTTGGGTAGATTAGACTTTGAATTTCATCATGCATCTTTACTTTTTCGAGCTTCATGACTATATTCCTTAGAATGAATCCATGCTCTGTTTAGTGTATGCTCTGATGCTATATGATGATGTTTGTAGCTTAGGCTCCTTTTTATCACTGATACATGTTTTGAGCTGAGCTGTTTTATGAATGGTGAATATGCTTAATAAACATAACATTTGAAACTGTTCACCATTAAGATTGGCAACTAGCATGTGTAGAATGTGTTGAAATCACTTGTGCTTTTCATATATGCTAGGTTTCTATGTCTCTAGTTCTGAGTCATTCGCTTGCTTGGTATGTTCATTTTCTGCTCTAAAATTTGAACCAAGTTTAAGTAAATTGGAAGGAACGAGATGGGATTGCTTGTTAGCACATCACGGTATCGAGACTGTTTCTCATTGCACTTTGAGTTAAACTTGAGCCGTGTAGTGCAAGACCGAAACTGTTGCTTTAAGCTTCTGATTGCATATGCAGTGGCCTAGCTCGGTTGAAAAGTTAGGCAATGACAAGCTTTCAACCTCTCGCAATCACATGCTGAAATTTGATCTTGTGTATTTCACCGCTGCAACTCTGATAAAATTTGCAAACACAAGTCTATGTTTCATTTTATAGCTTGATGATTGAACTTTGCTAGGGGTAGTTCACCTTGTATACATGTTCAGCACTTGTTTGACTTCCTGTCTTTACATGTTCAGTGTTATTTTAATCGTGACACCCTTTTCTGAATGGTTAAAACTGCTCACTTTGCTCATATGTTCATATTTAGTATTTGGTGATTAGTTTGAGCTTTTGCTGGTATTTATGCTTATTGTTGAGTCATCGGATCAGCACTCTTTAGAGCATCTATTCATTCTATCGACTATATTCCTGAAGCTGCTAATCTACATTTTCTAACTCATGTGCATTTGCTTGATAGTGCATTATCAACTAAGGGTGAGAAATTTGTCAAATCATGTCCTAGTTGAGTGCACTACTGAAGGGGGAGTTCATGTCCAGGGGAGCTTGCTCGTGGTTGGATGTGGTTTCAATTGGTTTGGAGCGTTTTGCAGCTAGTTGTGTTGAGCCTTTGCCTCTTTCTTGAGGGACTAGCAATTTTTCATTCTCATGCGTTTTCCAGTTGGTATCATTTCAGTTGGTATCGAGTTTTCTTGCCAAGCGTAGCTTTGTTTTGCTTCATTTGGTATCGAGCTTTTTTGCTAGCGGTGTGAGCCTGTTCTACCTCTTCTTGGGGGCTAGCTTTGCTTTGCTTGGTTGTGTAGAGCCTTTGACCATGTCTTTGGGGACCAAGCTGTTTTGCTCACTCCACCTGACCTTCTTTTGAGTTGAAATGCTTTTGGGTCATTTGGATGAGTTCTCTACTCATTCTTCTTATTCTTTTTTCTACTCTCATATGATTTGTATTGGTAGTTGACAATGCACTCATCAAGGGGGAGATTGCGGATACATGGGTGTATGCCGGATCTTGAGTGATGAGTGATTGTCAACTAGTTTGATGCGCATGTTCTTTGGCTTGTGTTGTGCAGGTGTCGAGCACGGAGACAATGATTGGAGGCAAGGTGAAGGTCAAGTAGAGACGTGCCATGCCGATGGACCCGGAGCGGTGAAGGGCGGACGTGAGGCTTGGACTGAGGGACCGGTGGCCTGAGGATCAGCTGTGGTGGCTGACAGCCTAGGATAGCGACGAGCGGAGACTTGCGGGACACGGTGTGGCTCGGGTCAAGGACCCGAGGACACATGTCGGTGGACGGGTGCATGGGCGGTGCATCCCTTCTACGGCGTCGGTTTGGTGGTTGAGCCAAAGAAAAACCACCGGTGGACGGTTTCCAGGTTTGGGCCACAAAACCTGGGTACTACGGGTTTTCGAGTTTGGGCCACAAAACTCGGGCTAAGGATGGTTACCAGGTTTGGGCCTCAAAACCTGGGCGCTGGCGGGTTTCTGAGTTTGTGCGGATACATGGGTGTATGCCGAGTCTTGAGTGATGAGTGATTGTCAACGGGTTTGATCGCATGTTCTTTGGCTTGTGTTGTGCAGGTGTTGAGCACGGAGACAGTGATCGAGGGCAAGGTGAAGGTCAAGTAGAGATGTGCCATGCCGATGGACCGGGAGCGGTGAAGGGCGGACATGAGGCTTGGACTGAGGGACCGGTGGCTTGAGGATCAGCTGTGGTGGCTGACAGCCTGGGACAGCGACGAGCGGAGACTTGCGGGGCATGGTGTTGCTCGGGTCGAGGACCTGGGGACACGTGTCGGTGGACGGGGTGCACGGGCGGTGCATCCCCTCTACAGCTTCAGTTCGGTGGTAGAGCCAGAGAAAAACCATCGGGTGGACGGTTTCCAGGTTTGGGCCACAAAACCTAGGTGTGCTGCGGGTTTGCCGAGTTTGGGCCACAAAACTCGGGCTGAGGACGGTTTCCAGGTTTGGGCCTCAAAACCTGGGCGCTGGCGGCTTTCCTGGTTTCGGCCTCAAAACCAGGGGATGGGCTTGGAGGCTAGTTTCCCAGTTTGGGCCTCAAAACAGAGGGTGGACGTAAAGGCCTGGTTTCCCGGTTTCGGCCACAAAACCGGGGGTGCAGAGCGAGGGCGGCACGTGGCGGCAATCGGGATGTTGCATCGAGGCAACGCTACGAGTTGTGCGGGCGTGGCCGTCGGATCACAGCTATCTTCGAGTTGGTCCAGAATAACCATAGGGTTTAGCTGGTTCGCTCTGTAATTAGTTGAGGGGTAGAGTAGGAATTAGAATTAGGATAAGTAGAGGGAGACACCCTCCTCCCATCCTATCTCAGTCATTTGCTCTTTGCTTCTAGGGTTTCCTGCTCTCCCAATCCCCTGCTGTAGCTAGCTGAGATCCGCAGAGAACCATACCTCTGTGTACTAGAGATTTTGAGGAAGTGAGGTCGTAACCTCACTGTTGTAGCGTGTGGTAGCCACACGGTTGCAGATCGATGACTTGATTCACATTTTGGTTCATGTTTTTCGCGTTCTTAATTTCTCCGTGATTTTCCCGTCACTCGATCTCCCTCTCTACTGCGTCTTTGCGAAATCCGTTTGAATCAACTAGTTCTTTATAGTGAGGAGATCATTTCCACCAAAGGAATTTATCTAACTCCTCACGAACAAGTAGATCGGGTCGATTTAGATTTCGTGGCGCTTTTTGGTTCATACATCTTCCCCTTCGATTTCCCATTGATTTATTTGATTTGAGCGGATGATTTCTTGGGGATAGTCTCCTAACTGCCTCGTGATCATTCTCTCCAAGTTTGAGATCAATGGATTGTGGTTTGAATCGATTTGGAGAAGATTTGGGTGAAGGGCGACCAAAATCGCCCTCACGGGGAGTTGGCGGACAGTCCGCCATCCCAGTCGCGGACAGTCCGCGCGTCGGGGGCACGCCAGATTAGTGGCTGTGTTCTCCGGCTGTTTTACTGTTCCTTGACCGGCGGACAGTCCGCCGTTGGTTTTTGCGGACAGTCTGGGAACTGTCCAGAGAACTTCAACAGCTGTGCAGTTTTGCACATTCAGCCGGAGGATAGTCCGCCACCTGCTCGCGGACAGTCCGCAGTAGGGCCAGACAGTCCGGGACCGTACCGGCGGATAGTCCGGGATCCTGCTGAAGGTTGCATTTTAGTCCGTTTGCTCTCCCGGCTTTTCCGTTTGGTTTTCGGACTTCTCGTTTGACCTTGTAGTTAACCAAGAAACATCTCTAAGTATCTTTGCTACTTGTTAGCATCGGTATTTGGTGATTTCTCGACGTAGCCTTCCATCTACATTTGGGACTCAGTTTTCAAGGGTTAAACTAGTGCCGGTGCTTTTGGTTTTTGGTTCGCTATCGCTTTGTGGTGCCTCGCTGTGATCCTAGGGATCATCCACCCTCTTCCAAGGGTCGTGGGCATCACGGTTTTGGACATAGCTTCTGGGGGTTGATTTTGGGACATTTGGCCAAAGTTTCGAGAGAAATTTTTGTGGCTCCCATTCACCCCCCCTCTGGTCGCCTTGCTATTTGCATTCTCGGTCCTTCAGTTTGGGGCACAAAACTCAGGCGACGGATGTTAGGTTTCCTGGTTTCGGCCTCAAAACCATGGGATGGTCTTGAAGACTGGTTTCCCGGTTTCGGCCTCAAAACTGGGGGGGAGGTCCAGAAAAAGGACGAGCGGCGTGTTGGCGACACGTGGCGGCATCGGGTGAGGTCGCGTCGAGGCGAAGCTACTAGATGTGCGAGCGTGGCCGTTGGATCGACTACACTTCGAGTTGGTCAGGAATACCCCTAGGGTTAGCCTGTCCGCTCATTAGTTGTAAGGGTAGAAGGGGAATAATTGTATTAGGCTATATAAGGAGAGGCCACCCCTCCCTCCAGACTATCTCAGCCATTGCTATTTTGCTCCTAGGTTTTCCTGCTCTCCCACATCCCTGTTGTAGCTACTGAGATCCGCAGAGATGGCAAATCATACCTCTGTGTTTGCGAGATTTTGAGGAAGTGAGACCGTAATCTCACTATTGTCTCATGTGTTTGAGGCACGGTTGAATTTGTGGTGTTGGTTCACATTTGTTCTTCACGTTCTTGTTTTTCTCCATGATTTTTCCGTGACTCGATCTCCCTACTCGCTGCGTCTTTTATGAATCCGTTTGAATCAACTTGTTCTTAGTTGTGAGGGGGTCATTTCCACTGAAGGAATTCAATTCAAACCTCACGGACTAGTAGATCGATTGGTTTTTTTGTTTTGTATCGGTTTTCTACTTCTTTGACCTGAATTCTTCGAATTCACCAATTTGAAGTTATGTTCGAGCCATGATCTCCAAGGAGTAGCTCACTAACCTCCTTGGGACTCCTCATACCAAGTCTAAGCCTTAGAGCTTTTGATTCTGAGGAGATCGGGTTGAATTCGCGGAAGAACAGTACAGTTTTGGGGGCATCGGACGCTGGACACGGGACCATCGGACGCTGAGTTCGTCACATCGGATGCTCAAGTGCCACGTGTCAATGAACAACGTTTTTGAAGGAGCATCAGACGCTGACCATCGGATGCGTCCGGGGTCTGAGCATCGGACGCTGAGGGTTCACTGTCGCATTGTCCGATGACCATGCAGTAAGGTTCCAGAACAATTCATTTGGCATCGGACGCGTCCGACACTTTGACATCAGACGCTGATAGCGTCCGATGCAGTGAGTTTTGCACAGTTTCGCTTGCCGTTTGCCCGTCCGTCTTTGGAATTGATCGGGGTTTTTGCGTTGGGTTTCTAGACTTCTGTAGTGTCTCGTTGTGCTTCTAGGAAGCATCCACCCTACATCTAGGGTCGTGGACACTAACAAGCTCTAGGTTTGCTCTTGGGGTTGATTCTTGGGACAGTAGCTATTAGTTTCTGAAAAGAAATTTAAAGCTCCCATTCACCCCCCCTCTGGTCGCCTTTTGGTAGCACTTTTGGTCCTTCAGATTCAGAGGAGATCGGGATGAATTCGTGGAAGAACAGTACAGTTTTGGGGGCATCGGACGCTGGACACGGGGCCATCGGACGCTGAGTTCGTCACATCGGACGCTCAGGTGCCACGTGTCGAAGAACAGCGTTTTTGAAGGAGCATCAGGCGCTGACCATCGGACGCTCCGTTGACCATCGGACGCGTCCGGTGTCTGAGCATCGAACGCTGAGATTTCACTGTAGCAGCGTCTGATGACTATGCAGTAAGGTTCCAAAATAGTTCATTTTGCATCGGACGCGTCCGGCACTTTGACATCAGACGCTATCAGCGTCCGATGCAGTGAGTTTTGCACTGTTTCGTCCGCGGTTCGTTCGTTCGTTGTCGGTTTTAGTTTTCGGCTTTTGCGTTGGGTTTCTAGAGTTGTGTAGTGTCTCACTGTGCATCTTGGAAGCATCCACCCTACATCTAGGGTTGTGGACACTACCAAGCTCTAGATTTGCTCTTGGGGTTGATTTTTGGGACAGTGGCTATAAGTTCCTGAAAAGAAATTTAAAGCTCCCATTCACCCCGCCTCTGGTTGCCTTTGTGTAACACTTTTGGTCCTTTAGGATTTTCTTCAATTCCTCACGAGAGCAGAGATCGGGCGGATTTTGTGTTGGATCATCTTTTCCTTTTTCTTCCTCGATTTTCTTTGATCATCGATTTGAAGTTAGGTTCAATCAATGATCTCATAGGAGTAGCTCACTGACTTGCTTGTGACCCCTCACAGGAAGTTTGAGCCTTAGTGCTTTTGATTTTAGGGAGATCGGGTCGAATCTGTGGATGAATAGTGTTGTGTCGGGGTGACTAGACGCTCTGCCCAGAGTGATGGAATGCTGACCATAGAGTCCAGTCATTGAACAACTACAGACCGTTGTGACCTGACGCTGCTCAGGAACTGACTGGACGCACTCCTTGCAGAGTTCGGTCAGTTCCAGAGAGGTCCAGCTTTGACCAGGCATGCCATGTGCACAATGACCGGACGCTATGCAGTCACTGTTCACCGAGTGAAAGTGAGCGGACACTATTACTGTTCTGACCAGACGCTCCCCTGTGCAAACCAGTCACAAATAGAGAGGTCTAGAAACCTATTTTCTGGGACTAGACGCACACAGAGTCCAGTCAGTGTTGTTGTTGCACGTTTTCATCTGCAGTTTCTTCGGTTGGTTTCCGTTTTGAGTTCCAACTTTTGCATTGGAATCCTTGACCTTTGAAGTGTCCTGCTACGTTCCTTAACAACATCCACCTATCTATAGGGTCGTGGACATTACTTGAGTCAGCTTTGCTTTTGGGGTTGAAGCTTCAGAGCACTTATGATGATCTGGGTGAAGCTTCAGAGCTATCACGAGGGGACCATTCAGGTCAAGACCAGACTCTTTGAGACCTACAAGCGGAAGTACGAGAACTTCACACAGTTGGAGGGAGATACAGTTAACAACATGTTCGCTCATTTGTAAACGATTGTGAATAAGATGCATGCCAACTGGGCCAACCTACCTTGTGACTATCATGAGAGGGCACTTAAGTTGCTATATGCCCTAGATCGGAAGGTATGGGAGGTGAAGGTGTCGACTATCATTTAGTCACCAGGCTATGACACCCTCACCATGGCATGAGCTGCTCAACAAGCTCAAGTCCACTGGGATCTACTTGCAGACCCAGGCCAAGCTAAAGAACCCATCTTCTCATACCATGGCTTTGGTCTTGGGCAAGTGCGGGTCGACTCTTTGTGCTAACACTTCACTGACCGTCCTTTGCTTTGTTTTCTTTGCTTTTAGTGACAGAGGAGCAGGTGGAGGTGTTAGGTGACGATGAGCTCGTGCTCATCATCCGCCGATTTCCGCGGTTTCACAACAACCGCTTGAACCGCTGGCGTGGTGGCGCAAAGGATGGATGCTTTGGGTGTGGCGACCCCGACCACTTCATCGCAAATTGCCCCAAGCGCGATAAGGTATTCCCCAGTAGGAACAACAACTCCAGGCACAAGGACAAGCGCGAGTACACCACCGGCAAGAAGAAGGCCAAGGGCAAGTTCGACAAGGAGGCCCTCAAGGAGAAGTACTACAAGAAGGCCAAGGCGCAAGAGCGCACTTTCCTCATGTCGATCAGCAACCTCGACGACGACTTCGACGATTACAACACTCCTTGCAACGACAACAAGTCTGAGAGGAAGATAGAGGACCGCTTCAATGGCCTATGCTTCTTCAGCAACTCCACCTCCGGAGGACTCTGCACCATGGCGTTGGGCGAGGAGGTGAACACTCTTGAGGAGGAGCTTCCCAGTGACAACTGAAAGGACCATGACGCCTAAGAGGGTGGTGAATTAGGCAACTAAAAACTTCTACTCTAAACTATGGCTTCTAATATCCACCTAAGCAAAACCTATGCAAGAAAGAAAACTATCTAATGTGCAACTATGGTTTTGCTAGGTGTGTTGCTATCTCTACCGCAAAAGAGTTATGCAACCTAGGTTCCAAACCTATTAACTAGCCTATCAACAAAGCTAGGAAAGGTAAAGCATACAACAACAGTAGCAATGTAAATGTGGAAGCCAAAGTGTATGGTAGAGATGCAAACTCCCGTCGACGACTCTAGTATTTTTACCGAGGTATCGAGAAGTGCGCAAGCTTCCGCCAAGTCCTCGTTGGACCCCTCGCGAGGAATCCCTCGCAAGGGCCAAGCTCCCGGTCAGGTAAACCCGTGGATAGCTCTAGGCCTTCCCCACGTGCAAGTGGGTCTTCGGTTAAGCCACTCGTGGCAAAGCCTCTGCCGGACCGCTATCAAGCTTCCGGTTGAAGCACCGCGGGCCTTGTTCCCTTCGGTACACGGTGGCGGCCACACCACAAATGCGGTTGATGTGGTCTCGCAGGACTACAAGCCCCTCCGATGTACAACAACGGTGCGTGCAAGCACCGGTAGGTAAGAGGTATGCTGTCACACCCCAATTTTAAGAACAAAATTGGAGCACAATATATGTATGCCAGGATCAATTTTCATACATATATTGACATCATAGTAAATATCAAAACAATGCTGTATTAATAATATCGAACTTTATTACAAAAATGACCGTCAGGTCCAAAAGAAAAGTACAAGACTCTCAGTCTAACTCTAATGAAGACTCACGGAAACTGGACGCCATCTCCACAGGAAGGTCAACCGGGGGCTGCGCCATCCTAATACAAGTCGTCGGGGTCGTGTCCACCGTCTTTCGGGTACTCCTGCTCCATGTCGTAGACTCCAACGTCTGGGTGGGGTAGCAGGGGGACAAAGAGGAAGGGTGAGTACTAGTTTATATCCACAGTCTACAATAGTAACAGTAACCACACTCGGAGTCGCACCGAGCAAACTACACTCGGAGTCACACAGAGTAACCAACACTTGGAGTCCACCAAGCAACCACACTTGGAGTCACACCAAGCAACCACACCTGAAGTCCATCAGGCAAACCACACCTGAAGTCCATGAGGCCACCCACAAGGCCGTTACAAAGAGTCCTATGTGTATTAGTTCCGTATGTCACAACATAGAAAGCTACCTTCCGTAATAACACCAGGTCTGCGCCCGAGCCTAGGAGTCACTCCCGTACCAAGAAGTATCCTACGTAGAAGAAGCCTCTGTACCCATGTCATATAAGACTAATAACCACATAAGGCTTCTCTAACGAACTAGAACCAAACCACCAACTAATCTCGAAGAAGTCCAAGCCGCTCGTGACCGTGAGCACGACTGATATATCAGTTTTATACTCTGCAAAGATTGCACATCGTTACCCATGAGTCATGCGACCTTCGCCACACTAAACACTGCCAAGGTGCATAGCGGGTGTTGACATCTATTAACTATCATTATTTATCGTCAACAATACTTGAATAAATGCCAAAAAGAATTGCCAACTTAGAAATAGGAGGTTTAAACTAACAAATTCCACGAGTTTTGGTGATTCTATATTTTCCAGGGATTAAATAGGAAAACCGGACTACATTGCTTCCCCAAGAAGGAACCCGATGTAGATTACTCCACCGCCAAGTCAGGAAGTCTCTAGAAGACTCCAGAGGACACCAGAGGACTCCATGAGGCGGGGCACCTCGGGACCCTGACCAGTGGGACCGACCGGTCAGGTGGGCCCACCGGTCGGTCTGGTCCAGGGCCCCCACGCCTCCTCCTTCCGGAATCTTCCTCCACTGACCTCTAGGACGCATCTCGACCGTACCTTAAGTCAGTTTGATCTAACGATCGCTGTTCCACGCCTAGGGCTATATAACCAGACCCCTGACCACCCCTCCAGAGACAGAGACAGAAGAGACAGAGAAGAGAAGTTCAGATCTTCCAACAAGAGTAGAACAAGGGTTTCTAGAGAGAGAGTTAGAGTTCTACTTCAAGTTCAGAGTTTAGCCTAGCTAGGTTCAAGTAGAGGCAGGTGACTTCGTCGGCATATCCAGCTAGAAGCTTCGTCTGAGTCTCCGGATCGTTGTCGAAGACTCGGTAATTTGTATCTTTATTCGGCTTTGTGCTACATTAATATATTTCAGTTTATTTAGTTTTGGAGTTTATTCTAGTTATATATTTAATATAGATCTGATTATGATAGAGTTTATGATCATGTTCATAAAGTACTTAGCTTTATTTCAGATAGAGTTAAGTGGTCAAACTGGTGTAAACATGGTGTTTAGGCCTAGTTTACCTGCGAATACATCCTATGCTCCGGTTCGAGAGGTAGATCGCAGGAGTGACAGTCCTGTTGAGTCCTTTGTAGTCCTCCCTCCAAGTGTAGTCCTTAGTAGGACGTGGTTGCAAGTTAGAATTCATTACTTTGTTCTTGATTCTAATTTAGTAATGTCCCTTGATCATGGATGATAGATTAAATAGCTATAAATGATTGTATATTAACTAGAGTAATCACTAGGCTTAGTAAATATGAAGTAACTTAGGATTCGAATCTCTTAATTAATCTCCTAACTGCTCTACTTGATACATGTAGTTCGCTCTATCTCTAGAATTCCCGTTATATCATTATTATTCATTATTTATCTTTATCTTGACTTACCCCTGTTTAGACATGTGAGTAGTTAATGAATGAATAGTAATCTCCACTACCTTTGAATCACATTTATGTCCAATTGTTTCCCGCTTCACTGTTCCCCTCGGTAAAATATAAATGATGATACCTAGATAACCTGGGTGAAATGCTGCTATAATGGATATACTTATGTATGTGCTTGCGGATAAATATTTGTTCATATCTTTTGAGCTAGTGTCACAAATGAATTACATTTCT
Organism: Coix lacryma-jobi var. lacryma-jobi; assembly: GCA_009763385.1. Taxonomy (NCBI): domain Eukaryota; kingdom Viridiplantae; phylum Streptophyta; class Magnoliopsida; order Poales; family Poaceae; genus Coix; species Coix lacryma-jobi. The sequence goes on from CM019830.1 coordinate 82,803,862, forward strand.
AGTATCATGTTGGGGATGACAACTTGACATTAAGTGATGCTAGGAGTGTCCCGTACATTTTTGAGGGCTTTTGCTAGAATCAGTTCATTAAAGTTTATTATGGGCAATTGCATTAAGAAGTGTCAACAAGCATTTCTGGCGCCGTTGCTGGGGAATGAGCAGCGGAAGCCACCGGGAACCAAATGGAAACTAGCAAATCATTGGAAACAAAACTTATTAGGAAACTAACATGGCAAAGGAGATTAATCAACTACTCATTCATTAACTTGTACCTCTGTCTTGGCAGGCTAACCCTTGTCTTTCTTTGTTTATATCATATACAGGGTAACACAGGTTCAGTTGTAATTCATCACTTATAAATCAACAATCAACTAGATCGTGTGGAAGATCAACACCAGTAGTCAAGCCATGGCCAACAAGACTCTGCTGGAATTCTCTACTCCAAGTGTCAGGAACATTTGTACCGGACCTACACTCCAGACGAACAACCTTGAGTTTGAGCTCAAGCCAAGTCTTATCAACATGGTGCAAGCTACTACATTTGGTGTAAAGGAAGAAGAAGATGCAATGTAACTGCTCATCTACAAGATTTCTTGGAGATTGGAAGCACTATCATCATCATGGACGTTCCCCAGGACATTATACTTCTTCGTCTCTTTCCCTTCTCACTGAAAGGAAAAGCGAAGCAGTGGTTCTATGCAAACATGGACAACATCAAGACATGGGAGAAATGTTCAGAGACCTTTCTATCTAGATTTTTCCCAATCACCAAAATCAATATCTTAAGGGGAAAGATTTACAACTTTCAGCAACAAAAAGGAGAAACCATTCCAGAAGCTTGGGAACGATTTCAAGAACAAATCTTAAGATGCCCACATCATGGAATAGGGAACGTATTGCTCATGCAACTTTTTTATCATGGATTATCACCAAGAACATGTGAGCAACTCGATGCCACTACTGAAGAATCATTTATGTCACTCACTTTTGGAAAAGCAGAATGCTTAATGGACAAGATAGCTGAGAATCAGGGCTGGAAACAAGGTACTACTCAACGCTGTCACCAGATTAAAGAAGTTCCAGAATAAGTGTGTGCACTGTCAACCAAGATGGATGTGCTTATGGATTGGCTCACTCAGAGAGCCGACTACTAGGAAGAACGTCAAGCTATTCAGGACGCATTTGATGCTCAAACTAGAAGTGGAGAATATTTGGGAATAGAATTTTCCAAAGATCAAGAAGAACCTAACATCATCAATAACTCTACCACTCTACACAAGCAAGGATGTCGTCAACAACAACCTCCCAAACCAGATAAGTACACCAGTAATTTCAGTTCTTCCAATTTTAAGCAACCTACTTTAAGAGATCTAATTTTAGAACAAGCTAGAATAAATGATAGCATTACTAAAAGACTTGCTTTAAATGATAAGACTCTTGAAAATATAAATGCTAAGATGGATGAATTTTCTTCTGCAAGGATCAACTCAATTATAATAAAAGAATAGAAACTCAACTATCACAATTGGTTGTTGTTTTGCCTGTTACCACTAACCATGAGCAGATTAAGGGGATCACCATTAGACGTGGGAGTGAAGGACCGAAAGTGCTACTAGAAAGTGACCAGAGGGGGGGTGAATGGGAACTTCAAATTTCTTTTCAGAAACTAGTTGCCTCTGTCCCAAGAATCAACCCCAAGAGCAAACCCTAGAGCTTGCAAGTGTCCACGACCCTAGAGGTAGGGTGGATGCTTCCAAGAAGCACAACAAGACACTACACAACTCTAGAAACCCAACGCAAAAGCCGGAAATCAAAACCGACAATGAATGAATGAACCGCAGACGAATCAGTGCAGAAACAGCTGCATCGGATGCTGGTAGCGTCCGATGTCAAAGCATCGGAAGCGTCCGATGCAAAATGGACCTTTCTGGAACCTTACTGGACTGGCATCGGACGCTGCTACAGTAAAACCCTAGCGTCCGATGCTTGACCCCCGGCACGTCCAATGGCAACGGATGCTCCGATGGTCAGCGTCTGATGCTCCTTAAAACTCATTGTCAGACGACACGTGGCAACGGACGCGTCCGATGGTATGAACCAGCGTCCGATGCTCACAGCTTGAGTGTCCGATGGTCCCGATATAGAGCTGTTCTTTCGCGAAATTCACCCGATCTCCTCTGAATCAAAAGCACTAAGGCTTAGACTTGGTATGAGGAGTTCCAAGGAGGTTAGTGAGCTATCCCAAGAGAATCATGGCTCGAACCTAACTCCAAATTGGTGAATTGGAAGAATTTGGGAAAAGGAGCAAAACTTGATCCAAAACAAAAATCAACCGATCTACTAGCTCGTGAGGTTAGAGATGATTTCCTTCGGTGGAAGGAAGTGCCTCACAATCTAGAACAACTCAGTTCAAACGGATTTGGAAAAGACGCACCGAATAGAGAGATCGGTCAACTGGAAAAACGTGGAGAAAAGCAACCCACGAAGAACAAGAACAAAACGCGAATCACAACCACGAATTTGCAACCGTGTGGCTACCACACGCTACAATAGTGAGATTATGGTCTCACTTCCTCAAAATCTAACGGGCACAGAGGTATGATTGTCTTCTCTGTGGATCTAAGTTCGCTACAGCAGGGAGTGGGGAGAGCAGGAAACCCTAGAAGCAAAAGAGCAAATGACTGAGATAGTTTGGGAGGTGGGTGTCTCCCCCTACTTATCCTAATTCTAATTCCCACTCTACCCCTAAGTATTTACAGAGCGACCCAGCCAAACCCTAAGGCTATCCTGGACCAACCCGTAGATGATGCTGATCCGACGGCCACGCCCGCACAACTGGTAGCGTTGCCTCGACGCAACCACACCGATTGCTGCCACGTGCCGCCACCGCTCTGCTTGTCCTTTTCCCGGACTCCGCCCCCCGGTTTTGTGGCCGAAACCGGGAAACCAGGCCTTCATGACCAACCCCCGATTTTGAGGCCCAAACCAGGAAACCAGCCGCCCATCGCCTGAGTTTTGTGGCCCAAACTCAGAAACCCGCCAGCGCCCAAGTTTTGAGGCCCAAACCTGGAAACCGTCCTCAGCCCGAGTTTTGTGGCCCAAACTCGGCAAACCCGCAGCACCCCCAGGTTTTGTGGCCCAAACCTGGAAACCGTCCACCCGGTGGTTTTTCTGTGGCTCAACCACCAAACCGGAGCTGTAGAGGGGATGCACCGCCCGTGCACCCTGTCCACCGACATGTGTCCCCAGGTCCTCGACCAGAGCAACACCATGTCCCGCAAGTCTCTACTCGTCGCTGTCCCAGGCTCTCAGCCACCACAGCTGATCCTCAGGCCACCGGTCCCTCAGTCCAAGCCTCACGTTCGCCCTTCACCGCTCCCGGTCCGTCGGCACGGCACGTCTCTACTTAACCTTCACCTTGCCTTTGATCACTGTCTCCGTGCTCGACACCTGCACAACACAAGCCAAAGAACATGCGATCAAACTCGTTGACAATCACTCATCACTCGAGACTCGGCGTACACCTATGTATCCGCAATCTCCCCCTTGATGAGTGCATTGTCAACTACACATACAAATCATAATGAAATAGAAGAAGGAAGGAAGAAGGAGAGAGAACTCGACCAAATGACCCAAAAGCATAGTAAACCCGAAGGTCAAGTGGAAAGAGCAAGACAACTTGGTCCCCAAAGACATGGGCAACGGCTCGACGCAACCAAGCAAAGCAAAGCTAGCCCTCAAGAAGAGGTAGAACAGGCTCAACACCGCTAGCAGTAAAGCTCGATACCAACTGTTACCAGCTTAAGAACAAAAGAGCTCGATACCAATTTGAAAGCTGAAAGGCGTTGGCTAGTCCCTCAAGAAAGAGGCAAAGGCTCAACACAACTAGCCATCAAAAACACTCCGTACCAACTGTTACCAGCTCAAAAACTCAGCAATGAGCAAAAGCAACGAGCAAACTCCCCCTCAAAATGATGCACCCAACCAGGGAATCCCCCCTTAGTTCAACTCGGAAAGCACATGATTTGTCAATATTTTCTCCCCCTTAGTTGAAAATGCACCATCAAGCAAGTTTCTCCCCCTTGACAGAATATGTCCCCCTTCCAAAATGCATATGAGTCAAAGTGCAAGTTGGCAGCTTCAGGAATATAGTCAATAGAAAGAGAAGATGCTCCACATAGCATAACTCCAATGACTCAATAACATCCACGAAATGCTAGCCAAGGCCCAAACTGATCACCAAATACGAAATATGAACTTATGAGCACAAAGAGCAGTTTTAGCCAAAAGGTATTCACCATCAAAATAGCACTAAACATGTATAGACAGGAAGTCAAACTTGTGCTAAGCATGTATACAAGGTGAACTACCCCTAGCAAAGTTCAATCATCATGCTATAGAATGAAACATATACTTGTGATTTCAGAATTTAATCAGAGTTGCAGTGGTGAAATTATACAAGTTCAGAATTCAGCATGTGACTGCGAGAGGTTGAAAGCTTGTCAATGCCTAACTTTTCAACCGAGCTAAGCCTATGCAAATGCAATCAAAAGCTTAAAGCGTCGGTTTCGGTAATACACTACACGGGTCAAGTTTAACTCAATGTGCAATGAGAAACAGTCTCGATACCGTGATGGGTTGACAATCAGACCCATCTCGATCTTTTCAATTCACTTAAAACTTGGTTCAATTTTAAATAGAATATGAACATACCAAGCAAGTGAATGACTCTGAACTAGAGACATAACAACCTAGCATATATGAAAAGCACGAGTGAATTCAACACATCCTACACATGCTAGTTGCATATCTCAATGGGTGAACATTTTTAGATTTTAAGTTCATTAAGCAGGTTCACCATTTAAAAATAGCTCAGCTCACAACATGTATCAGTGATCAGAAAGAGCATAAGCTACAGGCATCATCAAAAGCTTCGGAGCATACTAAATAGAGCATAATCACATTCTAAAGATTATATACATGAAGCTTAGAAAGTAAGGATGCAAGATGAAATGCAAAAGCTAACCTATCAGAAACAAAAACGAAAAGAAAAGAGTTAGACTATAATACAAGAACCAAAATGTTTCCCTCATCTAAAAGGGAAAACACACACCAAGCTCACCTCTCAACCAATTAAAGGTTGATTGGTCCAAAGGCTTGGTGAAAATATCAGCCAACTGATGATGAGTATCGATATGGCGAAGGTCGATATCACCCTTCTCAAAATGGTCTCGTAGAAAATGAAAGCGCACATCGATGTGTTTGGTCTTAGAATGCAGCACAGGGTTCTTAGCCATGCTAATAGCACTCGTGCTATCACAAAGCAAAGGTATGCGAGAAAAGCTCAGACCAAAATCACGCAAAGTGGCCATCATCCAAAGCAACTGAGAACAGCAGCTAGCCGCAGCAACATATTCAGCCTCTGTGGTAGACTGAGCGACACTAGACTGCTTGGGAGAAGACCAAGATACAAGAGAAGAACCAATAAACTGACAAGTCCCAGAAGTGGACTTGCGCTCAACTCGGCAACCAACAAAATCGGCATCAGAATAACCGCAAAGGGAGAGAGTGGACAAAGCTGAATACCAAATCCCGAACTCATGTGTCAAACGAAGGTACCTCATAATGCGCTTGACCGCCTGACGGTGAGAAGTGCGCGGTGATGCCTGAAAGCGCGCACACAGACACACCGCGAACTGAATGTCTGAGCGTGTCGCCGTCAGGTAGAGCAGCGACCCAATCATGCTTCGGTACTCCTTGTGGTCCACAGCTTCTCCATCCGTATCCGCATCCAGGGCCGTCGTGGTCGACATGTGTGTTGGAAGAGGCTTGGCCTCACCCATATCGAACTTTTTCAGCAAGTCTTTGGTGTACTTGCCTTGGTGCACAAATGTCCCTTCTCGGGATTGCTTGATTTGCAATCTGAGATAGAAAGTTAGCTCGTCCATCATACTCATCTCGAACTCCCTGCTCATAAGATCTGCAAACTTGGCAACCAAAGCATGAGAAGAACCACCGAAAATGATATCATCCACGTAAATTTGGACCAAGAGAGTGTTTTTGCCTTGCTTGAGGAGAAAAGCGTTTTATCCACACATCCCATTTTAAAACCCTTAGCAAGCAAAAAAGGTTTTCAACCTGTCATACCAGGCTCTAGGGGCTTGTTTCAAACCATACAAAGCTTTGTGAAGTTTATAAACATGGTTTGGAAACTTGGGATTTTCAAAACTGGGGGGGTTGTTCAACATACACCTCTTCTTCTATGTAGCCGTTTAAGAAGGCACTCTTGACATCCATTTGAAAAAGTTCAAACCCTTTGGATGCAGCAAAAGCCAAGAGTATTCTAATTGCCTCCAAACGAGCTACAGGAGCAAAAGTATCCTCATAGTCTATCCCCTCCTTCTCACTATAACCCTTGGCTACAAGTCTGGCCTTGTTCCTCACAATGTGGCCATCCTGTCCTTGTTTGTTTTTGAAAACACATTTTGTCCCAATAGGATTACAGTCTAGAGGAGGTGGAACCAAACCCAAACCCGATTTCGCTCAAAATTCTCTAACTCCTCATGCATGGCATGGACCCAATCTGGATCCGTCAAAGCGTGTCCAACATCTCGGGGTTCAAAATCAGCAACAAATGCAGAATGAGAAAAGTGAGAGATTTGATGTGACCTTGACCGAGTGACACGTTCGTCGATGCTGCCGATCATCTGTTGAGGCGGTTGTTGGCGCTGAATGAGTCGTGGCGTCTCCCGAGCTGAAGATACCTCCCCCTCAACAGCAGCTGGTGCCTCCCTGGTACAAAAGGTACCGCTCGGGGTGGCGGATCCCACGGCCCCAAGTCGAAGAAGAGGGATCGAGGCAGTGAGTCGTATTAGAAGCCGCTCTTTGCGCCACAACAGGTGGAGTAGGTGCTGGATCATCGATCCCTTCAGCACCCTCGTCCTCGTCATCAAAAAGAGGTTCACCAACCTCATGATCACCTGCACGCTCAAAACGAGAAGAAGGACAAACCATGGTCTCGTCGAAGGTGACATCGGATGTCTCCATGACTCGGTTAGTATCAAGGTTAAGTACACGATATGCACGAGTGTGAGTGCCATAACCCAAAAATACACCATCAGAAGAACGAGACTCAAATTTGTCCAGGTTGCCTTTCTTAAGTATAAAACAGTGGCAACCAAAAACTCTAAAATAACTCACTTTGGGCTGTCTTCCAAAACGCAACTCATAAGAAGTCTTTTTCAAGAAAGCTCGGAGAAAAATGCGAATAGAAATATAGCATGCAGTGTTCATAGCTTCGGTCCAAAATCGCCTAGGAGTCCTATGCTTATCGAGCATCGTCGTGGCCATCTCTACAAGGGTCCGATTCTTCCTCTCTACAACACCATTTTGTGGCGGTGTGTAGGGGGAAGAAAACTGATGCTCCAAACCCAAAGAGTTACAAAATTTCTCAAAATCCGAGTTCTTAAACTCGGAACCATTGTCACTACGAATAGCTCGCATCGAGTTCATAGGGAACTCATTCTGAAGATGCAAAATCAGATTGCAAGCAAAAGAGAAAGTCTCAGTTTTCTCAGTCAAAAAGAAGACCTACGAATATCTCAAAAAATCGTCGACAACAACCAAAACATACCACTTACCCCCAACCGTGCTCACCCGAGCCGGACCAACAAGGTCCATGAGTAAAAGCTCTCCAGGGTGTTGTGTCATGACCTTAGTCACTGGATGGTGGGGAGCGGCAACCATCTTCCCATGTCTACAAGAATGGCAAACAAGGTCCTTCTCCATGGACAACTTGGGCAATCCTCGGATTAGGCCAAGTGAGCTAAGCCTTGCAAGCAAGTCGAAGCTTAAGTGACCGAGCCTCCTATGCCACTTCCAAAGATCAGAGGAGGAAGGACCAGCCACAAAACAGCTAGAAAATACAAACGACTCCGAGAAATTCGCATGAAAGACTTTCCCAAAGGGCGAAATCAAACATACAAGATTGCCCTGAGGATCTAAAATCCGACTGAGATTCGGTTTAAAACGAATCTCATAGTCATCATCAAAAAGTTGTGAAACAGAGAGAAGGTTAAAATGCAAGTTAGAAACAAGAGCAACATCACACAACACAAAGTGCTCATTAACCCGCACCGACCCACGAGACAACACTTTACCTTTACTATTGTCGCCGAAGGTGATAAATTCCTTTCCGGCAACTGGACTAAGACTGGAGAACCACTTGGCGTTTCCGGTCATATGCCTCGAGCAACCGGAATCCACCAACCAAATGTCCTCCAATCGTTTCACCTACATCAATAAAAAGACATAGGATGAGCATACGGTCCAACACTGGGGTTAATGAAGTAGGAAGAGTACCAGTGTTGGGCCGGCTGCTCAAAAGAACGGTCAGTAGAAAAAACATTCCTAGCACGCCTACGGGGAAAGCGATCACCACACACAGGAAAACGTGGTCCGCTAAGGAAAGAGCGTCCATCGCGATACTCAAAATGCGGCGGAGGGAAACGCTCAACAAAGCCACCGCCACGGGGGCCGTATCCTGCAAAGTCAGGACCCCGCCGGGCACCACATCCCTGACGCCTAGGACCTTGAGGCACTGCACCTCTAGACCTAGCAGCTCTCCTCTGGACATTCGGCACATGTACATCATGGAAAGGATGGTACATGTCTGCATTGTCCATCTCCCTGGCACGGTGCTCCTCACTCTTGCGCCTAAAGCAAGACTCACTCAAGTGTCCATCTCTCCCACAATGCTCACAATGGTACCTCACCGCTCTCATAGGGGGTTGTTGGTACTCACGGTAGTGGGTGTGGATCACTTTGCCCTTCTGTGGCATAAGCTCCTCCTGGATAGGTGGCATTGTATCAAGCTTGTTTTTCAGGTGGTTTGGTTTGAGAGCCCATTGCTGTTTCTTGGGTGGAGCTCGTGGAGGTTCATCAAACACACCATCCTTGGTGTTAGGCTTGAGAGGCTCTTTGGGTGGTAGCTTGGTAAGCTTGGGAGTAGTGGTGGAGTTGGGCTTCTCACTCGGGTTCAGGCCACTCTACTCTCCAATCTTCCCAAAAGAAGAGATATGAACAGCCTGAGCAAAACCAACACCAGGACCTCCAGCAGCTCGCTTAAACTGAGCAATCATCATCCCAAGCTGCGGCTCATTACAAGACACCCACGACAAGATGGTCTGAAGGTATGTGTTTTTCTCCTCGGTTTGCATCTTGCCATGCTTCACATTAGCGATATCCATCTCCAAACCCTCGCACAAGGCACACCTAGCCACACAAGTGCTACCCGAGTTGGCCTTCTCAAGAGACTCAATCTTGGCATTTTTCTCTACCAACTCGGATTGCAAGCCAGCACAAGACTTGCACGCACCCAACAACACGGGTCTAGCCCGGAGCTCATCCACCTCTCCAACCAAAGCAGCATACTTACCTCTAAAAGTGAGAAGGTCAGTCATGTGCTTGGTGCACATCTCGCACTCAGCCTCCTCAGAAACGACCACGGTGGACCTAGCAAACTCAAGCTCCTTCACCGTGTCCTCCCACTTCTGCCTAAACTCCTTGCGCTCTCTAGCAGCACGCCTAAGCAGCTTATCTTGACTAAGAAGCACGGCAGTAAGTTTCTCGACCTCAGCAGAAAGCTCATCGGGGGTCTGAGATACCTGGGAGGAGTCGTCGTCGTTGTCATGAGGGATGTCCTCCAGCTTGTCGTCGACCTCATCACCAAGGGCCATGGTGCAGAAGCCCTCGTCGTTGGCGTAGAAGCAGAGGCCGTTCAGCTTGTCCTCGATCTTCTTTCTCTTCTCGGACTCGTCGTTGCTTTAGCAAGCGGAGTCGTCATCCGAGTCATCCACATCACTGAGCGTGGCGAAGAAAGCACGCTGCTCAGCCTGGGCCTTCTCCAAGTACTTCTTCTTGATGTACTTCTTGTTGAAGTCGCCCTTCCGCTTTGGCTTCGCGGGGACGTACTTCTCCTTGTGCTTGCCGGAGTCGTACTTGCGCCCATGATCGCCCTTCCCAGATGTGGGCTTGTTCTTCTTGGGACAGTTGGCGATGAAGTGGTCGGGGTCGCCGCACTCAAAGCATCCTGAGTGTCCTCCTCCGCAGCGGCGGTTCATGTGGTTGTTGTGAAACCGCAAGAACCGATTGGCAAGCAAAGCCAACTCGTCATCCCCCAAAGACTCAAGCTGCTGCTCTGTGACAGAAAGAAGTGAAGAGAGTGCAAATCCTCAGAGGGGTTAGCAGAAGAGCCAGAAACCAAAGTCATAGTCGGGCCAGAAGGATTTTCATAAGAAGCCCTCGACATGTCGTCAATCTCACTAGACTTGAGCTTACTAATGAGCTCGTCGCATGTGAGGGTCTCATAGTTAGACGATTCGATGATCGCCTGGACCTTTGAGTCCCACACCGACCGATCCAGAGTATGCAAAAGCTTCAAAGCCCTCTCATGATCATCGAAAGGCAACAGCTCCTTGTTCGCTCTCATCTTGTTGACAATGACCTGAAATCGAGTGAATAAACTTTCTATGCTCTCGCCAGGTATGTGTCTAAAGTTCTCATACTCCCGCTTGTGCGACTCATAGAGACGGGATTTGACTTGAGTGGTTCCCTCATGGAAGCGCATGAGGGTCACCCAAATCTCATGAGCCGTGGGGAGGTGAGAAACACGATCAAACTCGGACATGCTCAAACAGGAGAAAAGAGCATTACGCGCTCGGCAATTGGCATCGTGCTCATCGATCTGAAGCTGAGAGACACGAGCAGCCAAGACCACGTAATCTTCCTTGTTGCAAATCTCCCAAACAGAAGAGCCCATGCTCTGGAGATAGGCCGACATGCGTATCTTCCAATACGCATAGTTTGTCCCATCGAAAAACAGCGGTTTGCCCACGCCGCAATCCATGTCGCCTTCTGTGGATCTGGAACCGGCTAAGGTGGAAGATTCTTAACCCGCTTTTTGATACCAATTGAAGGACCGAAAGTGCAATCAGAAAGTGACCAGAGGGGGGGTGAATGGGAGCTTCAAATCTCTTTTCAGAAACTTGTTGCCACAGTCCCAAGAATCAACCCCAAGCACAAACCCTAGAGCTTGCAAGTGTCCACGACCCAAGAGGAAGGGTGGATGCTTCCAAGAAGCACAGCGAGACACTATACAACTCTAGAAACCCAACGCAAAAGCCGGAAATCAAAACCAACAATGGACGAACGAACCGCGGACGAATCAATGCAGAAACAGCTGCATCGGATGCTGACCAGCGTCCGATGCCCTGACATCGGAAGCGTCCAATGTGAAAAGATGATTCGGTTAGAGATGATTTCCTTCGGTGGAAAGATGCACCTCAAGATCTAGAACAACTCAGTTCAAATGGATTTGCAAAAGACGCACCGAGTAGAGAGATCGATCAACGGGAAAAAAATGGAGAAAAGCAACCCGCGAAGAACAAGAACAAAACGTGAATTACAACCACGAATTTGCAACCGTGTGGCTACCACACGCTACAACAGTGAGATTACGGTCTCACTTCCTCAAAATCTCACGGGCACAGAGGTATGATTGTCTTCTCTGTGGATCTCAGTTCTCTACAGCAGGGATGTGGGAGAGCAGGAAACCCTAGAAGCAAAAGAGCAAATGACTGAGATAGTTTGGGAGGTGGGTGTCTCCCCCTACTTATCCTAATTCTAATTCCCACAATACCCCTAAGTATTTACAGAGCGACCCAGCCAAACCCTAAGGCTATCCTTGACCAACCCGAAGATGATGCTGATCCGACGGCCATGCCCGCACAACTGGTAGCGTTGCCTCGATGCAACCTCACCTATTGCCGCCACGTGCCACCTCCGCCCTGCTTGTCCTTTTCCCAGACTCCGCCCCCCGGTTTTGTGGCCAAAACCGGGAAACCAGGCTATCACGACCAACCCCAGTTTTGAGGCCCAAACCGGGAAACCAGCCGCCCATCACCTGAGTTTTGTGGCCCAAACTCAGAAACCCGTAGCGCCCAGGTTTTGAGGCCCAAACCTGGAAACCGTCCTCAGCCCGAGTTTTGTGGCCCAAACTCGGCAAACCCATAGCACCCCCAGGTTTTGTGGCCCAAACCTGGAAACCGTCCACCCGGTGGTTTTTTTGTGGCTCAACCACCAAACCGGAGCTTTAGAAGGGATGCACCGCCCGTGCACCCCGTCCACCGACACGTGTCCCCAGGTCCTCGACCCGAGCAACAACGGGCACGTTTGGTTTCCAACGCTGCCTTGCCTTGCCTCGCGTAGCTGATCTGGCGCAGAAACGGAGAAGCTTGTCCACTCGGGAGAGTTGATTCGGCTCTCCCACAAAAGCTAGGAAATTACTTGCTGACACAGAATCCAAAAAAAAAGCTCGGCCGACAACCAAACAACGAATCTATCAGAGATTTTGCTGGGCAAGCTAAGACTTGCTAGCTATGGAACCAAACATGCCTAACATGACCCGCAAGTCTCCGCTCATCGCTGTCCCAGGCTGTCAGCCACCACAACTGATCCTCAGGCTACCGGTCCCTCAGTCCATGCCTCACGTCCGCCCTTCACCGCTCCCAGCCCGTCGGCACGGTACGTATCTACTTGACCTTCACCTTCTCATTAATCACTGTCTCCGTGCTCAACACCTGCACAACACAAGCAAAAGAACATGCGATCAAACCCGTTGACAATCACTCATCACTCGAGACTCGGCATACACCCATGTATCTGCAACCCCAAGAGCAAACCCTAGAGCTTGCAAGTGTCCACGACCCTAGAGGTAGGGTGGATGCTTCCAAGAAGCACAACGAGACACTACACAACTCTAGAAACCCAACGCAAAAGCCAGAAATCAAAACCGACAACGAACAAACGAACCGCGGACGAATCAGTGCAGAAACAGCTGCGTCGGATGCTGGCAGCGTCCGATGTCAAAGCATCGGAAGCGTCTGATGCAAAATGGACCTTTCTGGAACCTTACTGGACTGGCATCGGATGCTGCTATAGTAAAACCCTAGCGTCCGATGCTTGACCCACGACGAGTCCGATGGCAACGGACGCTCCGATGGTCAGCGTCCGATGCTCCTTAAAACTCACTGTCAGACGACACGTGGCAACAGACGCGTCCGATGGTATGAACCAGCGTCCGATGCTCACAACTTGAGCGTCTGATGGTCCCGATAAAGAGCTGTTCTTCCGCGAAAATCACCCAATCTGCTCCGAATCAAAGCACTAAGGCTTAGACTTGGTATGAGGACTTCCAAGGAGGTTAGTGAGTTATCCCAAGGGAATCATGGCTCGAACCTATCTCCAAATTGGTGAATTGGAAGAATTCGGGACAAAGGAGCGAAACTTGATCCAAAACGAAAATCAACCGATCTACTAGCTCGTGAGGTTAGAGATGATTTCCTTCGGTGGAAAGAAGTGCCTCACGATCAAGAACAACTCAGATCAAACGGATTTGCAAAAGACGCACCGAGTAGAGAGATCGATCAACGGGGAAAACGTGGAGAAAAGCAACCCGCGAAGAACAAGAACAAAACGCGAATCACAACCACGAATTTGCAACTGTGTGGCTACCACACGCTACAATAGTGAGATTACGGTCTCACTTCCTCATAATCTCACGGGCACAGAGGTATGATTGTCTTCTCTATGCATCTCAGTTCGCTACAGCAGGGAGTGGGGAGAGCAGGAAACCCTAGAAGCAAAAGAGAAAAATGACTGAGATAGTTTGGGAGGTGGGTGTCTCCCCCTACTTATCCTAATTCTAATTCCCACTCTACCCCTAAGTATTTACAAAGCGATCCAACCAAACCCTAAGGCTATCCTGGACCAACCCGAAGATGATGCCGATCCGACGGCCACGCCCGCAAAACTGGTAGCGTTGCCTCGACGCAACCTCACCGATTGCCGCCACGTGCAGCCACCGCTCTGCTTGTCCTTTTCCCGGACTCCGTCCCCGGTTTTGTGGCCGAAACCGGGAAACCAGGCCTTCATGACCAACCCCCGGTTTTGAGGCCCAAATAGGGAAACCAGCCGCCCATCGCCTGAGTTTTGTGGCCCAAACTCAGAAACCCGCCAGCGCCCAGGTTTTGAGGCCCAAACCTGGAAACCGTCCTCAGCCCGAGTTTTGTAGCCCAAACTCGGCAAACCAGCAACACCCGCAGGTTTTGTGGCCCAAACCTGGAAACCGTCCACCCGGTGGTTTTTTTGTGGCTCAACCACCAAACCGGAGCTGTAGAGGGGATGCACCGCCCATGCAACCCGTCCACCGGCTTGTGTCCCCAGGTCCTCGACCCGAGCAACACCATGTCCCGCAAGTCTCTGCTCGTCACTGTCCCAGGTTGTCAGCCACCACGGTAACACCCCAGGTGTTCGCCGTCAGTTGAGCGGTCAGTTCAGCACGGACTTGGTATATCAAGCAACGATGAAGAACTAAATTCAAGGATAGTTAGTGATGACTGAAGCGTTAGGATCAATCTCAGAGGCAGAACCTCCGTTTGAATTATTCGGGAAATAATTAATGGAGCCAGTTAATAATGATCGCCAATTTTTGAACATTGAAGATTAATGCTAAACAAGGATTTTTCATGTGTCCCATCTCAGTTCCTGTCTATAGTAACTGGTGAAAAAGTTTCGTGAAGTTTGGAATCAAAAAGTCACATGAAATGACGAGTCGCAGCTTTGACAGTGCTGACTGATTAACGGAAGAAAATCATTCGGGTCCAACCAAGTTTTGCAGTTATTCCCGATCAACTATATATGAACTCACAGTCAAAAGTTATGAAAGTTCCGTGTTGAGCAGATGGCCAGAAAATGTGTCGACCGACGAGAAACCCTAAATCGGATCCTACCGGGTGACTACTTTGACCGGTGTTGAACGGTATTTTCGGATGCTCGCATGTCGACGCGCCTTAAACGAAAGTTGTAGTATAGATCGAGAGGAACAAATTTCGTTTTATGGCCGAGACCTGGATCGGTGCCGAAAATGGTGAAAATAAGCTCGCAAGATGAGTTACCGCGCAGTTTTCAGGTTCCGGAAATTGGTTAAGTCTGTACCGCAAAACTCGAATTTCGGTCACCGCGAAGCTGCCGTCGACGATCGTTACCGGGCAAACCATTGGGAATTTGACCAAGTGCCTTTAACGAAAGTCGGAGTACTCGGCGAGACGACGACAACAAAATTAGTTTCGTCGAAATCGGAGTCCGTTTGAGCAGTGTTCGCAATTTTGGAACTTGACCGAAAGTTTCCGGAAACTTACAAATTGGGAAAGAAATTATACGCAGTTTTGTGGCCGACCAGGATGGGACGTCAAGGCCGCGTGGCCCTCGGGTGCGCCCCCTGCCCCCTCTCCGTAAAACACCGAGACCGAGCCCGGACTCTTCTCCCCTGTCCATTTTTTTCCCTCGGTTCTTCTCTTCTTCTTGAGTCTTTCTCCTTCCTCCAGGGAGAAAGCAGCAGAACCAGCAGCAGCCATGGCGCCTCTACCTCTCCTTCCCCTTCCTGGTCAAGCAGTCCAGCAGCAGCAGCCGTTTCCTCTCTCCCTTCTCCTCCTTCCCTCCATCCCCCTTTCCTTTTCCCTGGACGCCGGCTAGAAGGCTGCGGCCCTTCAGGACCGCGAGACCCTTCGTGGCCGCGTCTCCCAGGACGCCAGCAAGGGCCAGCGCTCAGCAGCAGCGAACAGCTAGCAGAGCAGCAGCGCAGCAGCCCGCCCCAGCAGCCAGCCCCCTTGCCCAAACCCTACCCGGCCTTCCCCGCCCGAGCTCGGCCTCCGTCGCCGTTCTCCGTCGATTTCCCGTGAAGAAGAAGTGAAAGGTTATAGATTAGAAGCTGAAACTCTTTTTCGGATTTTTGTGTTAAGTTCCATGACTCAATATGTTTACTAATTAGTCATTAATTGATTTGTGCAGATCCAGGGGTCTCGGATGTGAAATCAGTTTTTATTCACGTTTTTCATTAATTGGCAAATCTGTTGGAAACTTTGTTTAATGCATAGTAAATAGTAGGAATGTCGAAAAATTACGAATGAGGACTTTATGAAATCTCCTACAAATTATATTTAAACACCTCAGCATGATTTGCAAGTTAACATGGTCAAACTAATACATTCCTCCAATCTGGTCCAGAGATTCCAGAGAGCACCTATTTCTGAACTGAACTTTGAACAGCCATAACTCATAATCCATTTGACCAAAAATCATGAAACTTTAACACAAGCTAGATATGTATGTTATCTACGACATTGTTATAGACAAGTTTCACAGAAAACATCATTTACAAGGGACAACTATTTAAGCCCCATAAACTGTCCAAAACATCCCAAAATGAAACATAGAGAGAAGATAAATCTAAAACTCTATGCTTTGCATGACCAATGACCATAATAAAATTATCTAAGCTACAGCAATACCCTAGAAAGTCAGAGGAACCATCAATTCTATTTTTACATGCAAAAATTTATCAAAAATCAATTTAATTCATTTAATGAGCTAAAAGCAAGATAAATGCATAACTACTTTATACATGCACCAATAAATCTGAAATTTTTATCACGGCACACACATGACCAGAGGAGTCTACCATAAAAATTTCACAGCATTTCAAGCAACATAACAGCAGATATCATTTTCTCCCTATTTAAGCCTATTTAACATAAATCAAACATCACCGCAGAAACTTTGCACTAACACACATCATTTTATACATTCACTGAACAGAGCTTTTCAGAGGAATTCCATAAAGTCCCCATTCGTAATTTTTCGACATTCCTACTATTTACTATGCATTTTACAAGTTTCCAACAGATTTGCCAATTAATGAAAAACGTGAATAAAAACTGATTTCACATCCGAGACCCCTGGATCTGCACAAATCAATTAAGGACTAATTAGTAAACAAATATGAGTCATGCAACTTAACACAAAAATCCAAAAAAGAGTTTTAGCTTCTAATCTATACCCTTTCACTTCTTCACGGGAAATCGACGGAGAACGGCGACGGAGGCCGAGCTCGGGCGGGGAAGGCCGGGTAGGGTTTGGGCAAGGGGGCTGGCTGCTGGGGCGGGCTGCTGCGCTGCTGCTCTGCTCGCTGTTCGCTGCTCCTGAGCGCTGGCCCTTGCTGGCGTCCAGGGAGACGCGGCCACGAAGGGTCTCGCGGTCCTGAAGGGCCGCGGCCTTCTAGCCGGCGTCCAGGGAAAAGGAAAGGGGGATGGAGGGAAGGAGGAGAAGGGAGAGAGGAAACGGCTGCTGCTGCTGGACTGCTTGACCAGGTAGGGGAAGGAGAGGTAGAGGCGCCATGGCTGCTGCTGGTTCTGCTGCTTTCTCCGTGGAGGAAGGAGAAAGACTCAAGAAGAAGAGATGAACCGATGGAAAAAAATGGACAGGGGAGAAGAGACCGGGCTCGGTCTCGGTGTTTTACGGAGAGGGGGCAGGGGGCGCGCCCGAGGGCCACGCGGCCTCGACGTCCCATCCTGGTCGGCCACAAAACTGCGTATAATTTCTTTCTAAATTTCTATCCCAATTTGTAAGTTTCCGGAAACTTTCGGTCAAGTTCCAAAATTGCGAACACTGCTCAAACGGACTCCGATTTCGACGAAACTAATTTTGTTGTCGTCGTCTCGCTGAGTACTCCGACTTTCGTTAAATGCACTTGGTCAAATTCCCAATGGTTTGCCCGGTAACGATCGTCGACGGCAGCTTCGCGGTGACCGAAATTCGAGTTTTGCGGTACAGCCTTAACCAATTTCCGGAACCTGAAAACTGCGCGGTAACTCATCTTGCGAGCTTATTTTCACCATTTTTGGCACCGATCCAGGTCTCGGCCATAAAACGAAATTTGTTTCTCTCGATCTGTACTACAACTTTCGTTCAAGGCGGGTCGACATGCGAGCATCCGAAAATACCGTTCAACGCCGGTCAAAGTAGTCACCCGGTAGGATCCGATTTAGGGTTTCTCGTCGGTCGACACATTTTCTCGCCATTTGCTCAACACGGAACTTTCATAACTTTTGACTGTGAGTTCATATATAGTTGATCGGGAATAACTGCAAAACTTGGTTGGACCCGAATGATTTTCTTCCGTTAATCAGTCAGCACTGTCAAAGCTGCGACTCGTCATTTCATGTGACTTTTTGATTCCAAACTTCACGAAACTTTTTCACCAGTTACTATAGACAGGAACTGAGATGGGACACATGAAAAATCCTTGTTTAGCATTAATCTTCAATGTTCAAAAATTGGCGATCATTATTAACTGGCTCCATTAATTATTTCCCGAATAATTCAAACGGAGGTTCTGCCTTTGAGATTGATCCTGACGCTTCAGTCATCACTAACTATCCTTGAATTTAGTTCTTCATCGTTGCTTGATATACCAAGTCCATGCTGAACTGACCGCTCAACTGACGGCGAACACCTGGGGTGTTACAGCCCTTCCCCCTTAAAAGAATCTCGTCCTGAGATTCCGGACGAAAGATTTTTCAAGGGAAGAGAAGCATAGCACCCATCCTTAATCACATGCTATTGACAGCTCAAGGTACTGACTTCTAGACAGAACACAAACTGCTATAAACAGAACAACTTTCCGATCTTTCACGTCATTTCCCGATTACTAGCTCATGTCAGAAGAATCTGCTTCACTGACTTCCATCGAGCATTGAGGTACACTCACAATTTCATTGTTGGGTTGAAAGAAAACCAAAATTGTATTATTACTTTGGAAGGAATCCAAGATAATATTATTGCAAATTTTGAATCTTCATCCGATTTGAACCATAGCAAAAATACATCCTCGAGATGGTCAGGAACTGACTGACCACAACCACTGCTTATACTAGTGTGAATGTCTGTTCCTTCAGATAGCAATTGATGGAAAGCTACATAAGGTTCCATGTGTGCAATTCTCTTTCTCTAATGATAACACTGTATTATCTGAATCTGATAATAGAGCGGTGAATGTAATAGCTGACTCCACCAATTCCACATTTTCACTGATCCTTCTGTACAGAAATTCTTATTCCTTAAGCTGTGACAGTTACTCAGGTTAAATTGGATGCAACCTCTCGGCCAGAAATACCAGGTTACTGAATCTTTGTATTACCAAGCAGATCAATATCATTCTTCTTCCAGGTGTAGTTGCAATTCGGTGAGACTGACTTGCTGTACTACTTGGGTCATAGAGCGACCTTCTTAAATTCACTCAACAATGCAGGAACATAATCTGAAATCTGTTGTTTGACACTTCAATTGTCAGCAGTCTGCACTTCTAAGAGTTGATTTTTGGTAGAACGCCTTGACTGCTCAAGGATAAGGGACTGATTCTGAAAATCCTTTCTGATTTCACCCAAAATAATCTGGAGTAACCCTTTTATAGTAGCCAAACGTATCACCAAGCAATCCTTACTCCCATTATAATAATCCTGACTTGAGTTACTGGGCTGGTGTACCGTTTTGTATTACCATTGAAAATTTTTCCCAGATAGAGTTGGCTGGAACATGGCAGGGACTTGGATGTACGAGTGCCGCAAACAATATCAGTGGGTGTACAGACTTCTGGCAAAACATGGTTCTGTGAGAAATAGCCTTCATAGCTACCAAAGAGTCGTTTCTGAACTGGAGACTGGCTTTTTAATGACC
The DNA here is from genome assembly GCA_009763385.1 of Coix lacryma-jobi var. lacryma-jobi. Classification (NCBI taxonomy): domain Eukaryota; kingdom Viridiplantae; phylum Streptophyta; class Magnoliopsida; order Poales; family Poaceae; genus Coix; species Coix lacryma-jobi. Next base: position 82,823,491 of record CM019830.1, read on the forward strand.
GAAACTAGTCAGTTGCCTCTCAACGATGAGAAGCTCCAAGGTTTCAGCTCTTACTGTACGCACTGTCGAATATCAATGCACATGGTCACGACCAAAGTCAGCAGAGAATCAGACACATCTAGGAAGATGGGGTTGACTGCGAGATCATCATGCAGACATATGTATCAAGTTCAAACAGAAACTTCTGGACCTCAGAGATCTGGATCGATAACACACCATTTCTGTTACTCATCCTTCAGCTGATACTTGCCCACTTTTAAGAATTCAGTACCACTTTGCTTCACTATGACCATATACGATGCTCACTCTTTGTTGTTGATCAAACAAGGTCCTTTGTCTACCACCTCTTACAGTCTGCTACTGCTTTCATCTTTGACCGATTCTTATAAAGGACATCCTTCTTGCCATTTTCAGAAAGAAACACTGCCTTATCCGAGCCGACATAAGGATTTTTCAGAAGGAATATAGGAGATAGCAAGGAGGAAGCTTCATGAAAGATAACACATTGGCGTAGTTCTATAATAGATCTTGATTATAACCCACGGTACCAGCGCGTGCCGAGCAGCACAAACTTGTGTCGGCCGCCACAAGAGGCTCTCGGTTTCGTCGCGGCACCATTAGTTCTTAACCAAGACGCTATTACCGAATCCACAACCAGTGAGAAATCCCACATGATGCAGATAAATCTTGCATGGATAGACGTCACACGCAAGGCATAAGTTGGCAAAACAAGAATAATTACAAGGTTTGGAAACCAACAAGGAGGTGATTTCAAGAACAGAACATGGCACATGACAACAAGAATTCGTCTGGTGCACATCAAGGTCATGATAAGACGAAAGATTTCATGAGCTTGATTTGGCCAAGCAGTAACAAAGGAGCAACCGAGGGGATACATGGTTTTGGGCTTGGTCTCGGCAACTGGGCAAGACAAGCTATGGTCAAAGGCTGAGGTTAACAGGAACTAAACTTGGCTGATCAAACAAACAAAAGTTGTTACAACCAAAAAAAGGGTACCAAACATCTATGGCTTTGGCAACACTTAAGACCAAACTTGGGTCTACAGGTTGGTTAAAGGCATGGCTACACAACAAGCATAGACATACCACGGTTCGGGAATCTACGATTTGGAAGGTTAGCTAGGGCCAACTGGTCTAACAAAGGGCATGGACAGGCCTAGGTACAGGTTTTTGGCACAAGCATCCTGGGCCATCAATCTAGACACACAACGTAAGCCTTTAAGCAACAAGGGTTCAACTAAAGGCATCTCGAAAGGTCAGGAGGGCTTGGGCACGATTCTAACCGAAGGCTGACAAACCACTCAGGCACTCACCGAGGACAAAGGGTTTGACTAACTAATGCATTACTTAGATAACAGCACATCTACACATAGCCTTAACGAGCATTTGGAGCACACAACCAATCAGCTAAAGCAACCAACACTAACCAACAAGCTCAAACAAGACAAGCATCTGTCTCTGGCACACAAGCAAACATCGACATGCAAAACAGGGTGAACAAAGGTTGTCATTATTTTATTTCTTGTTTACTAGATTGGAGCACAACTCTATATCTATGAGCAAGCATACTAAGCAAACTAGAGCATACTTGTTTGTTAACTATAAGCAATTCAAAATTTTAAGATACAGCTCACTTATCTAGCACATGAAGCTATCCATCAAACAACAAGCTCATGCATAGTCTATATTCCAAAAAGGAGTAAACAGACACGAGGTAGCAACAACTAACAAGCAGCATGCAACAACTTGATTTTAGGGTACAATCAAGCGTAATCAACAGTTTAAACATTCTAATCATGTTAGAAAAGCTAAATTGCAGCCACTTCAATTAGTTGCAAGCTTTTAGTTTTAACAAGCATATAAGCTAATATAAATCAAAGCTAAATTAGAGAGCAATTACAAGGCATGGTGCACATGGAAACATAATTCTAGGCATAACCATGTATAAAAACAGTTTACATACATCCCGAATATGTTAGAGAGGTCCAAGGGTTACCCAAATTAAATTTCTTACATGCACTTATTAATTTACCTACTTTAGCAACGTGAGACATAGAGCTGTTTCAATCTATTCCCAGAGAATTTTAGGAAGATTATGGCGGCTCACTCATGTAGTTAGTAGGTTATTACTAGCATTTCACGTATTTGAGCAAGTAAAATAGCCTACACAATTCTAGCAAGTAACATGCTCAAAACAACTTAAACAGGTTTATGCTATTTAATGTTGTCAAACAATAAGTTTTACATTTTTCTTGCAGCAACATGGATACTAGTGAGGTATGAAAATTGATTTCACAAACTTCTAAACCATATAACTCTAGTTCTCATGTTTGCAAGAACATAAGCCTGAACAAAATTTCATTATTATAGCATGAAAAGCAACTAAACAACAGGTTTTAGTACATTCCATGCTAAAGTATACTAAAGCTAAACAAAACTAGAATTACATGTTTAGGAAGCACTTAGCGTACCCAAACAAAACTGCATACAACAGTCTCAAACAACAAGTTTTATTTGTTTCTTTAGATGGAGCATTTCAAAACAAAACTATCTTAATTGGCTTCACCCAAGGGGAGTTTCTTAGCTTAAAACATTGAACCTACAAGCTTAGCACAGTTTTGCCACACAAGCAGGATAACATTGCACAAGCCATTTAGTTACTACAAGATATTTCAACGTAGGGGAAACTTTTAATCATTAGAAGCTTATTGTCTAACTACTTTTCTAGAAAGCATCAAGCAGAGTAAGACAACACACAGTCCTGATGAGCTAACAAGGTTATTCAAACAACATCATACAAGTATTTACTTCTAGTCTAAACAAGCAATCACTTATTTAGCTAATCATAAAAGCACTAATATAAAACCTTGCACACTACCAAACATCATAAGCAAGACCATATTACATCTAACTCAAGGCAACATACCTCATCAAACAGAAAATTTATTTCTAACTTTTACAAGCAATCTAGCACATCACATAGAAGCACTAGTTCACAACAACTTTACCATTACAGGAACAAAGGTGGGGAAGCATTTGATGCATAAACAACCATTATGTTTTATCATAACATTAGTCAACATGACAACAAGTTGTTCATTACTAGAACAAAGGTGAGAGAAGCATGTTTATGAGCAATGCACAACAAGATGTATGCTCGTCCTATACGTCCTCACAAATTGCCAACCTGAGGTAGCAATCACGTTCTAGGTTGGTGGCATAACACGCACTCTCGATATAACTAGTCGTCAACTATGCTTACGCATTCGAAGTTAGCGTACCTGCAGAAAATCTCATTTCAGCCCAGCCCACAGTATGAATATCATGCATTGCTGAAAGTAAATCTAATACTAACTTAGGCGCACACCCAGTATACACGTAAGTAGTATATGCACCCATCATAAAAATATTACTCCCACAATTAAATACCTTCACCCGCATTCGTGTGCTTACGAGTACAGGTTTTAGTACCAAACTATCTCTCCCCTAGACCAACGGTTGTTTGGTCATGCTCTCACAACTCACACTTACCTTGGCGTAGAGGCAATTGATCCATACATTACTATTCTAAAGAATGGCACCCATACAATTTCACCCTTGCCGTATGGACGACAGAAAACAACAGAAATTAAACATGATGCACGACCCCCAAGTTAGTACTTAAATAGCCACCTAAAAGTCCTAGTTGGGCATAACTGGAGGTTGTCGCTAGCACATAATTTACAAATTAGGTTTTGACAAACTTGCCTACTAGCTAAAGCTTTTTAGATAAAATAGGCTTTGCAAAACCAAAACTTTGTTTTAAAACCATGCACATGACAGTATTATGCTTAACCTTGCTCCGATGCCAGCTGTAACAGAACCGACCAATTTATAAGAGCACAAGTGCGAAAACCTCCACCGAAGCAGCTGAATTAGCACACTTGAGCCCATATAAACCCGGTAGTCCGGAAATCTCGAAGGATTTCAAACATTTTCAACATCCCAACCAAGATCGCATGGTCAAGCAAATACAAATCATGTCCACGGAGCTTTGCAGCGGAAATAATATTACAATAGAGTTCACAGATAATTATACAAGTTGAGTTCCACTTAATTTAGAAGAACAACATAACATTGAAATAAATACCATAACATAGGTTGAAATACTTTGCTAGCTTGAGTGACATCCTCCAACAACAGCATAAGAGAAGAAGTATGGAACTGCCGAGCCCACCGGCACTGGCCATCACCTTTCGGCAGGCCTAACCTTCACCTGCAACAAGGTGGGATAAACCCTGAGTACTCGAATGTACTCAGCTAGACTTACCCGTCAAAAACCAGAAATAATTGACACCAAGGAGTATGCAAGGCTGTATCTGGGGTTGGCCATACTTACCTTTTTGCATAAAAGCATTTTCATTATTAAATAATCATCATTAGAGTATTAGCAGTCAATTTTATATAATCAACCTGATTAACTAGATTTGCACCTTATCTAGAGCAAGCACTTGACTACTTATTCAAGCAAGAGTGACTATTTCATCAATAGCCTTTCAGATTCAATATCATAACCATCTTTAGTTCCATAAGTTCTACGGGAGATGATCTAGAGTCAATTGCTCACTGTCCAGGAGCGATGGCGATTATAATCGATTCCTACCTAGCTGGGGATAAAATGTCTCACACTCGCCCAGCACATTCCAGCCACGGCAGTCGTAAGCTACCAGTCAGGAGATTCGAGAACACAACGCGCGGGACGGCCATGGGCCCTTCTACACCGAGGGTTATCTCAGTGCCAGGTCGCTCAATCTATAACTGCCCACGGTCATGCCAGGTCGATCAGGCCCTGCCTGCCCTCGGACCATGCCAGGTCGATCAGAATAGTTGCCCACGGTACAGCTGAGGCCCTGGGTGTTAGGCGTCAACATCTCCATCACCGGCTCGAATAACCTTACTCGGCTTCGCGGGAGGTACTCAGACCTACTCCGTTAAGTGATCGACGCGTTCAATTTGACTGAAGTTACATTCCCGAACGGGTCCTATGCGACACAGACGGGAGACTACTAGCACACAGAACCCATGTCCTGCTGCTTTTACATCCCGCCTCTGTCTCAAATTAATTATTACATGGTTATCTCCATGATAGCACAGGCTAATCATGATCAGTATCCACCTATATGCGGGAGACAGGAAATCACCCGACTTTTACCGGTCTAAGCAGGGCTAACCATATAAATCGAGCCTAGACCTAAACAGGTATATCAAGATATATTGCAGGTGGACAAGGATAAGTATGTAATGCATCAACGGTATCAGTCAACTCCTATAACTTAATGCAACAATCATTATATTGACTCAATTGCATTTATAAAAGAATGGTAGGAGACTTAGAATGCTCCGGGGCTTGCCTGGGAAACAACATTTAAGCTAGTGTTAGATGGCACCACTTCGGGATCATTGCTGCTCCAGGAACTTGCGGGGTTTGCCACACCTTCTTCGGGATGGCCACCCAACAACATCTTCGGGTTGAGCCTCACCGTCACCTCTTTCACGATGCATCTATCGTACCTAGATGGGATGCATAGTGCAAGCGTATGAATGCAGGGTAAACACTCACGATGCAACATAAGACATATAAGACAACTATGATAAGGTCTATCGACATACTACCTAAGTTAATTAACTTACGCTAGTGCAAGACACTAACAACCATAGCCTAAGTAAGTCTACCATCAAACAACCAGAAGGTTACATATATTTTAAGGTTTATTTGGCTTACTAATTAACTCATGGAAATTAGACTTATCAAGCAATTAAGTTCCACACACAAGTCACACTTCAAACTCTGGACAGCAGGACAGTGGTTCACTAATTTAAACATAACTCGAGCTACAGACATCCAAACAAGGTAAATTAAGACTTTCTGGAAAGCTAAAAATATTACCTACAACTTTGCTATTCAACACAAGAGCTAATTCAGAGGTTATCTAACTCAAAAACAGATAACAATGCAGCTCTGTCCAGCTGTTGGACAGCAGGACAGACAGAGATTCAGAGAAGCATAACTCAAGATACAAACGTCACATGAGCATGCAATTAGACATTCTAGAAATCTTACAAGATTAACTAAATCTTTATTATTGTTATCTCAAGGTGAATCAATCATTAACAAGGTCAAACAATATGATTAGTGCAGCTCTGTCCACACTTGGGTAGAACTAGCCACACATCACAACAGTAACTTAAGACAATCATAACTAAAGATCTATAATACCTGGGAACTTGCCCCTAGACTTTTTAGAAAGGTTATTAAGTTTTATACAAATCATCTATAATCATCTTAAGATGATTCACAAGTTAATAAGGTCCAATTAACATAAATAGGCATCTCTGTCCAGACTTGGACAGATTTAGCCATCTGCACTAAAAGAGTCATAACTCAAGTTATATAACTCCAATGGACATGAGCTAAGATAATTTAGAAATCTTATGAAAAGCACTACAACTCATTTATAATCACCTAAGCATGAATCACAAGTTAACTAGGTGAAACAATCCAAACATTCAGATCTGGACAGAATGTTGGCAAAACATGACAGCAATCTTGCAACAGCCATATCTCTTAAACTATTAAGCCTATGGCCATGCAATTTGGTGACAAGCTATATTAAGATGTTATCTACAACTTTTGTATAGACCACATCTACAGAAAACAACATTTACATTACAAATTAATCACCACAACAAGAACTACACATGCAGCCACATTTCAGCAAAACTGGACATACACACAGCAGTTAAGTAATTAAATCACACCTAGAGCTACACAACTCTAAATGACACACAACAAGACATTCTGGAAAGCTTATGAAATCTTGATAACATCCCGGCCTAAGGCTTAATAGGAATAATAGGATACTCATACCAACAAGTTGCAACTTCTTTTTCGGAAGACCATCTCCAAAGAACTCTAAAGTTAAGCGTGCTTGGCCTAGAGAAATTTAGGGATGGGTGACCGACCGGGAAGTTCTTCCCGGGTGCGCACGAGTGAGGACAAAGTGCGTAGAAAAGACTGGTGTTGGTCTGTGAGGGAAGTCTATGTCCTAAAAAAGCTGCCATATGTAAGTGGGCCCGGCCGCGTGGAGGCGGGACGTTACAACCACAGCTGTTCCTCAGGCCACCGGTCCCTCAGTCCAAGCCTCACGTCCGCCCTTCACCGCTCCCGGTTCGTCGGCACGACACGTCTCTACTTGACCTTCACCTTGCCTTTGATCACTGTCTCCGTGCTCGACACCTGCACAACACAAGCCAAAGAACATGCGATCAAACCCGTTGACAATCACTCATCACTCGAGACTCGGCATACACCTATGTATCCACAGGGAGGACCACTTGAGATCCGCCATACCCAGAAGGAGCACAAAGAAGACAGACAGCACCAGTGACGCCCCTGAGGGCAGAAGAAAGAAACGACGAAGTTCAAGAGACTCAAGTGCAAAATGAAGAAATACAGATGGATTTTCAAGACACCAATGTTCTACCATTCCCACGCAGAAATCGAAACGCCAAGCTAGATGCGCAGTTCAGTAAGTTTGTTGAAGTAATCCAGAAATTATATATCAATATTCCTCTGCTAGATGCATTACAGGTACCTACCTATGCCAAGTATGTAAGGGATATACTTAACAACAAATGACCACTGCCAACTACTAAAGTAATTGAGCTAACAGAAGAATGTAGTGCGCCTATCCTCAATCAAACACATGAGAAGAAGAAGGACCCAAGTTGCCCCACTATTGAGTGCTCAATTGGAAATCAATGTGTTAACACCGAGTTTTCGCACTATGACAAGTGGACCAGCACTATGGAGATTCGGCGAACGCCGCCGCTTGAAGGATTCCGCAGACAGCGAACGCGGTCGGCTAACTCGATGCATTCGGCAAGGCTGTAAAGGCGACTAGTCAATGGCGAGCGGGTTCGGCAATATGGCGCTGCGGTCGGCTACCTCAGGTTAAGTCGGTTTGCGACAAATACGGCATATCAGAAGATTCGGCAACAGAAGATCTTGTCATTGTTGGCACGTGCCGATTATTAAGGGAGGCTTAGAATAAAAGGCATCGTATTTTAGATAAGTTTCCCATTTTGTCGTTGTAATCATGTCTTTCTAGGACTCGTAGGACACCAGGGTATAAATATAAACCCTGAGACTATTGTAAAAACGTTCACAATCAATACAACCAACCCGGCCCCGTGCCGTCTTCGAGTCCAAGTCGTGTCGTCGTGTTCTTCGAGAGGGGCCATCGATCCGTCGACCTCCGTAAGTTCCGGCAACCTTGTTATCATGTCTAGTATCGTGCGGCGGATTTAGATATGGTGCAAGTAGTCTCGTACGTTAAGCTTAGTATTGTGCGGCGGATTTAAGCTTATGACGGGAGGTTTTTGCTTATGCCTTGTATCGTGCGGCGGATTGAGTCATGAGTAAAAATAGTTATCGGCTCTGTTAGATTTGGCAATCTGATAGATTCATTAAGTTACCTTGTGTTATATGTTTTGTTACGTTTATTTCATCATAACACTTTTGCCCAATCTAGATACCGTTCGGTTCAGCTTCATCTTTATAGATCTGCTCTGTTCTTTCACGTTTATTATTGAAAGGTCTTTTATGCAGTAGATCCATTGTTCGTAATAGCCGATCGGATCGTATCTGGATTGCCACGTGGTGAGGGTTCATGCATGTTAAGTGTGTTTGATCTATGACAAGGCTAGGTGTCGTGCGGCAGGCGCAGGCTTTAGATTAGCTTAGTCATGCTTAGCTTGTATGTTCAATCTCCATGGATCCCAACTCGGTTGTACAATCGAGATTGGTTAAGTTTTAACTTATATCTAATACACCATGCAAGTACGATTTTTATGCAAACGTGTTCGGCAACCTGTTATTCACGTAACCCTGTTCATATTGCCGAATAATCTTTAAACATGTTGGCAGATAGCTCTCATAGCTATATGTCGTCGTAAGTGGCTTCAGGGCCGTATATTTTGGAACTGTCTGGTCATACCCGGCATGTTCCAGCTTTGTATTTAACAGTTCATCTCCCTTGTTAGTTGCAGGGCAAACTGACTGGCACGCACCGGACTTCCAAGCACCCGGGCCACGATTGAAGCCAGCTTCTCCGGCTTGCTGTGTGATTGGCGCAGTACGTCACTTTTAGCGCCAACACACTTTTTGGCACGCCCAGTGGGACCCTTTTTTCCTGCAGCAATGGTCGAAGTCACTGAAGCCGAGGCCAGCAACAAGGCGGGGCTCGTGCAGGTGCAGCTCACCGAACTACCCGACGAGTACAGAGAGCAGGTGGAGGATGCTTGTGCCGAATTCCAGGCCAAGTGCCTAGAAGCCTTTTCCAAGAACAAGAGCGGGAAGGTTCGCCGTCTGCACGATCTGCCGAAACCCGTCCAGCTCAACCCGAATGATCCCGGGGAGGCGGAGGCAGTGTTGAAAATGTCTCACATAATCAACGAAACTATCTCTGGTGCCATCGGTCGCATGCATGGGGCGTTTCTCAACACTTTCCGCACCATCATGATCGCCCAATTCGGCCCCAAGGCCGATGAACTTATGGAGGCCGAGTTTGGCCCTATAGCAGGACCACATCTTTTCAATCTGCCGAATCACCTCAAGGGGGCAGGAACTGCTGGTGAGGAGACCCTGCCTAAGGCTCAATCGAGCGGAATGACCATTCAAGAGAAGCACACGCCAGAAGGCCAGTTGCCGACCATGGGTCAGCTCACGTTCGGCGCTAAGGATCAGCCGCCAGAGTCAACACGCAAGATCTCCCCGCAAACCTATAGGCTCATAAAAGACTACTACGGAAACGGGTACCATGAGATGCTTGAGCCTCACAACATAGAGGGTGCCCCACATCCAGGATACGGGAAGCCGACGGCCGAGAAGACCGCCGACTCTAATGTCGATGTCATGCTAGAGAGGATGGCAGATATGATGCAGCGCACTTTCGGCCTGAAGCCTAAGGGTACTCATGCTTACAGATCTCCGTTCCCCGAATGGTTCCACCGTGTGGCTCTGCCTCCCAGAGTCAAAGTGCCGACAGACCTATCCAAGTTCTCCAGCTTAGACGACAATAGCACGGTGGAGCACATCAGTCGCTCTCTGCTCCAGCTTGGAGAGGCCAATACCGAGGATGCCTTCAGGGTTCGGTACTTCCCGTCATCGCTCACTGGGCCGGCGTTCGCTTGGTTCACGTCTCTGCCACCGGGCTCTATTCTCTCTTGGGCAGATTTGGAACAGAAGTTCCATACGCACTTCTACACGGGCACCAAGGAGAAGAAGCTGGTGGACATCATGTATGTGCGCCAGAGGCCGAATGAGACACCGCAGGACTACCTACGCAGGTTTAGGGAAGTCAAAAGCCAGTGCTTCGGCATGTACCTGCCGGACGACCAGCTTCCACCATTGGCCGTGGCGGGTATGCTCCCAAGCATCAGAGACAAGCTCTTCGGCCAGGAGTTCGAGGACCTGGGTCATCTCTCTCGCCGGCTGAATGAAATGACTATCCAAGCGCAAGGCTTCCAGAGGGAAGGGCGCTTCCAGAGGGACAATGTCGCGGCCCAGATGTATCAAGCTTTCCTGGACGAAGTCAACGACTATACCGATGCCGAAGATGAGGTGGCCGCTGCAGAGTTCAACTGGGACAAAGAACCGACCCAGGCCAACAAGCAGTGGCTACGCCAGCAGAAAGGAGCGTACGACTTCGACGTCACCAAGGCCGACAAGCTCTTCGAGTTTCTGGTCGCCGAAGGGAGAGTCAAGCTACCCCCGGATCACCCGATGCTGCGTCCTGGAGGGGTTAAAGACAAGAAGTACTGCGGCTTTCATAACACTAACACCCATTCTATTAATGACTGCCGTGTGTTCAGGACAAGGATCCAGAAGGCCATCCAGGATGGGCACATCAAGTTCAATGGCAAGATGAAGATCGATGCCAACCCCTTCGCCTAGAACTCCGTGTTTGTCTCAGTGAACATGGTAGCCCCGGAGGATCCCAGAGGCAAGGGCAAGGTCAAAGTCTTCACCTCCAACAAGGCGCGCGAGTCTGGCGCAGTGGATCCCGATCGGCAAATCACTGGCGATGAGCTACGACAGCACGCCCACGCCGCGAATAGCCGATACGAGCACGGAGAGTCGTCTTCCAGGCGCAGGCCTACCCACAGAGATCTCCTTAACAAGTGGCGCCGGCAAAATGAGAAAGAGCAGAGGCGTCTCCAACGCGAAGAGCGAGAATTCACGGAGGAATACCAGCATGAAGACGATCACGCGGGAGAGCACCGGTATCGTCTGGAGGAGAGGGCTTACCATAGAGAACAGGCCCATCGCTGGGAGCAAGAACGCCGCCAAGAGCAGGAGCAAGCTCACTGGGGCTGCCTGTTCTTCCGCCACTGCTGGAACGAAGGCTTGAAACTGCCTGCCGTCAACAACTACCCCGAATGCAGCGATCAGTACAGGGGGTATAGGCAGGATCGGGTCAACCGCCGTCCCGTCCACGAAAGGTTGGGAGCGCGCATCCCAATGGATGATCGGCGCCTAAAAATGAGGAGCCCGAATCGGCGAGCCAAGAGATATGCCGACCAGGAGTGGGTGCACCACCAAGGCGACAGCGAGGAGGCACAGCCCCGCCCATATAGATGGCAAGAAGGGCAGTGGTGTCCGCCAGAGCTCAGAAAGAGCCAGAAAAGGAGGGTGCAGCGCCTCCGGAACAGGGAGCTGGAAGAAGCAGCTGCCGGTGGGAAGAAGCAAGAGTGGCGTCCGAAGGAAAAGCCAGACAACAATGGCAAGGGCGCTGGCGTGGCCATGACTTTCTTCCTTCCCCTGGAATTCATGGCTCCAATCGGCCAGGGGGCACAGGACGAAGTGCGTTCGGACTCCGACGAGGCCGAGCACAACGAGCTCGCGACACAACTCGTGTTGTCTCAGAAGGCAGCATTTGACAAGCCAGCCAAGCATCGGCATTTGAAGCCGTTATATGTCAAGGGGTACGTTAACGGAAAGCCGCTAACCAAGATGTTTGTCGATGGCGGCGCAGCGACTAACATCATGCCTTACGCCACCTTCAGGAAGCTGGGCATGAACGATGAAGATCTGCTCAAAACGGACATGATACTCCGTGACTTTGCCGGCAATCCCTCTGACACTCGGGGTGCCGTGCACGTGGAGCTGATGATAGGATCCAAGACGCTCATCACGACCTTCTTTGTCATTGACGGCAAGGGGGCATACAGCCTGCTTTTGGGCAGGGATTGGATCCATGCCAACTGCTGCATACCTTCGACCATGCACCAAATACTCATTCAGTGGGTTGGGGATGACATCGAGATTGTCCAAGCTGATGACTCGGTGAGTGTTGCTACCATTGAGCCTACTTACTCGGAATTTGACGGAGTAGATTGCTTCTCCGATCGTGTGTGGGGAGAAGGTCCTGCCAACGTCTACGGCAGAGATCAACAGCCGATCCAAGCAGTCGGCTCTCAAAGCTTCTTTTAGATGGACAACCCAACTGACAACAGCGAGGGCAAACTAGGACGTGGCTTCGCATCGGCCGACCAACTGGAAGAAGTGGATGTTGGCGACACAAGTAAAAGAAGGCCGATGTTCATAAGTTCTGATTTAGACCCTGCTTTCAGAGTGCAGCTAGTAGATCTTCTAAAAGAGTTCAAAGATTGTTTCGCTTGGGACTACACAGAAATGCCTGGATTGGATCGGTCCATTGTTGAGCATAAGTTGCCGATCAAACCCGGGTACCGCCCATATAAACAACCTCCACGTAGGATCTACAAGGAGGAAGTGTTGGCCGACGTGAAAAAGGAAGTGGAAAGATTACTAGAAGCTAAATTCATTCGGCCGTGTCGATATGCGGAATGGATCTCCAATATTGTCCCGGTGTACAAGAAGAACGGGAAGATGAGAGTCTGCATCAACTTCCGGAACCTCAACAAAGCCACTCCTATGGACGGTTATCCGATGCCAGTGGCCGATTTGCTAATAGACGCTTCGGCCGATTTCGAAATTATAAGCTTTATGGACGGCAATGCGGGATACAACCAGATCTTCATGGCCGCGGAGGATGTGGCAAAGACCGCCTTCAGGTGCCCTGGCCATTTAGGGTTGTTTGAATGGGTTGTCATGACTTTTGGTTTGAAAAATGCCGGTGCTACTTACCAGCGGGCCATGAATTACATATTTCATGAGTTGATTGGCAAAGTGGTAGAGATATACATTGATGACGTGGTAGTCAAGTCGAGAAGCAAAGAAAGACACTTAGCCGATTTAAGGAAGACCCTGGAGTGCACAAGGAAACATGTTTGAAGATGAATCCAACCAAGTGTGCATTTGGGGTGTCGGCCGGTGAGTTTCTGGGGTTCTTAGTCCACAAAAGAGGTATCGAGGTTGGCAAAAAGAGCATGGAAGCAATTGATAAGGTAGTGCCGCCGACCAATCTCAAGGAACTGCAATCACTGCTCGGCAAGATCAACTTTGTCAGGAGGTTCATATCCAACTTGTCCGAGCGCGTGTTACCATTCTCTCCACTGTTGAAGCTCAAGAAAGATCAGGAGTTCGTGTGGGGTGACGTGCAACAGAAGGCTTTCAATGAAATCAAAGAATACATGAAGGCGCCACCAGTGTTGGTTCCTCCACAACTCGACAAGCCTTTCAAGTTGTACGTGGCGGCCGACAACCTAACGATAGGGTCGGCCCTCATGGAAGAATTCGAAGGGAAAGAGAGAGTCGTAGCCTATCTTAACCGAAAGCTACTGGACCCCGAAACAAGGTATTCGGCTACGGAAAAGTTGTGCTTGTGCGTTTTCTATTCCTGTACCAAGTTTCGGCACTATCTGCTGAATGCCAAATGCGTGGTAGTATCAGAGTTTGATGTAATCAAGCACATGTTATCAATGCCGATTTTAAGTGGAAGGATCGGTAAATGGGTTTTGGCCCTTTCTGAATTTGATCTGCGTTTTGAATCGGCAAAGGCTGTTAAAGGCCAGATTATGGCTGATTTTGTCACTCACCACCGTGATCCTAATGCTAACATGGTAGCCATTATCCCTTGGGCATTGTTTTTTGATGGATCCTCGTGCAGCAAAGGTGGTGGAGTCGGGATCGTGTTGATTTCTCCCAAGGGGGCACCCTTCAAGTACTCTATACCGATCGAGTACCCGGTGACTAATAATCAAGCAGAGTACGAAGCACTGCTCCGAGGGCTGCGGTTGCTTGTGGACATTAAGGCAGACGCCGTGGAGATCTTCGGTGACTCGGAATTAGTGATCAAGCAATTGACCGGCAAATACGAGTGCAAGAACGACACGCTGCAGGAATATCTCGAAGGTTGCCAAGAGCTCCTCAGACAGTTTCGATCGGCAACCTTGCAACATATTCCTAGGGGGCAAAACGAAGAAGCAAACCAGTTGGCTCAGGCAGCATCCGGGTATAGGGAGAATCAAAACATTTTTGCACTTGAGGGAGAGCAAACAACCCCAGAAGATGATCAAGCAGTCCCAAGTGATAATCAGGCAATTGAAGACTGGAGAGACGACATTGCCGATTACCTCAGGGACCCATCCAGGAAAGTCTCCCGAAAACTCAGGTACAAGGCTCTTAAGTTCACACTCTTGGACAATCAATTGTACTACAAATCCATAGATGGGGTTTTGCTTAAATGCCTGAACCAAGACGGGGCTAGGAAACTGATGTATGAGGTGCACGAAGGCGTATGTGGTGCACACCAGTCGGCTCACCGTATGAGATGGTTAATCAGGAGGACTGGATATTTTTGGCCGATTATGCTCGAAGATTCCTTTGAGTACTACAGAGGTTGTCGGGATTGCCAGCGATTCGGCAATGTGCAAAGGGCCCCAACATCGGCCATGAATCCGATCATCAAGCCTTGGCCTTTCAGAGGGTGGGGCATTGATTTGATCGGCCAGATCCACCCTCCATCTAGCAAGGGACATAAGTTTGTTCTGTTAGCCACGGATTACTTCACTAAGTGGGTTGAAGCCATCCCATTGAAGAAGGTGACGTCAGAGAACATGGTGTCTTTCGTCAAGGAGCATATCATTTACCGATTCGGCATTCCTCAGTCCATCACTACCGATCAGGGAACTCAGTTCACTTCCTCGGAGTTTTGTGACTTTGCCGAAGAGATGGGGATTAAACTCTATAATTCTTCTCCTTACTATGCACAGGCCAATGGACAGGCAGAAGCTTCTAACAAAATCATGATTAAGATCATTCAAAAGAAGATCGAAGAAAAACCTAAAAGGTGGCACTTAGTACTCAACGAGGCTTTGTGGGCTTACCGAATGGCTTGTCATGGGTCAACTCAGACGTCGCCATACGAGTTGGTCTATGGGCATCACGCAGTGCTACCGTGGGAGTTGCAATCGGGATCAAGACGAGTTACATTGCAGAGCGATTTAGCTAAAGAAGATTATAAAGATTTGATGATGGATGAGCTAGAGGATTTGCATTTGATTCATCTTAAAGCCTTGGAAAATATTGAAAGGAACAAGATGCGCGTTGCCAAGTACTATAACTCGAAAGTGAGAGAAAAGGGATTCGAAGAAGGAGACTTGGTTTGGAAAATTATCTTGCCAATCAGTACCAAAGACAAGGTATTCGGCAAATGGTCCCCTAACTGGGAAGGGCCTTTTCGAATTCTGAGACGTGCTCCGGGTAATGCGTACATTCTGAAAACCCTCCAAGGAGAAGAGTTTACTAGGGCAATTAATGGACGCTATCTAAAGAGGTTTCATCCTAGCGTGGAGGTCGGTGCATAACGGAATCAAGGACTAGCGGGCACCGATGGCCGATACAAGGTTGTGTCGCCCTTAGCACAAAAAATGGCCGATAGGTTCTATCGTCCTTAGAACAAAAAATAGCCGGCACGACATGTGTCGCCTCTAGCACAAAAAACGCAGAAATACAGGGCCAAGTGCACGCGGTGCTGTGCAATCGGCTAGATAAATCAAACGCTCAACAAGCGCAGGACAGGAGAACAGATTGTGCGCATGAACATAGCAGAATAGAACATTGTTCATAGTGGGGAATGTGCAAAAGGTGCAGATCAGTTACCGAACATCCTGTTGATGACCGTCTGCGGATTGGTGACTGCGGCGAGGGCGCAAGCATGATCCTCGTAGGAGTCCAGAAAATCATCGATCTGCTCGACGTCCTCCGGACATGCCCCGCCGGGGAAGCCAACCGGCGTCACGGAGAAGTCCTCCTCTGCGCGGACCGTTAGCGCCGACAGCCCCAGCGCCACGCCATGGTGCACACCCTGCAGGGCGACCTGCTCGACGCGGCCGTGTACATTGGCCAGGCGCGCCTCGGCGGTGTCGCCCTGGGCGTTCACCCGGTATGCGACGGCGTTCGCCGCCATCTTCAGGCGCTCCAGCTCTTCAGACAGTGCTATGAACGACGAGTTGAAATGGATCGGTTAAAAGATCAACAAGAACGACCAAAAGCCGATCTAGGATTGGGTGTTCATACCCGTGATTGCGTCGCAGAACTGCCGGCGCTGGTCCTCCCACTCCAGCTGATCTATCCCGTACTGCTTTGAGACGGCGGCCAGCTCTTCCCGGGACTCGTCCCGCAGCGCCATGAAGTTCAAGGCGTCGTTGTGGTCGTAGAGGCCGCCGTCGGAATCCCGGTCTGGGCTTGCCTCCCAAGGATGGGAGTGGTAGGAGAGGCTGTCGGAGGAGCTTGACGAGCCCAATGGTGGAGCCTCTGGCCTCCCCGACGCTGGAGAAGGCCGGGCATGCCCACCGGCGGAAGAGATAACGGGGACCCTGGCAGCGAGCAGTAACCGAGCGTGAGCGAAGTCTTCAAGAAACTGCCACAAAGGACGTAAGCAAGGAGTCCTACCCGCGCCGACGGAGGCGCCGAGCGTGGCTCCCTTCGGCTTCCTCGGTCGCCGGGCGCTTGCCGCGGTCACCATGGCTCGCCATTGCACTCGAAAGTTAGGGTTTTCTGGGGCAGAACGAACAAGGAAGCCGAGGCGGCGAGAGTACTAAAGGAGCGAATGCAACATTGGGAGAAGGCAGGCCTCCAGGGACGATTTATGTCGAATATCAACCGACGGATTGGGGTTTTTCTGCTTCCCAAGATGGGCCTCTACAGTAATGGGCTGTGCAGGCCGTCTGAGTGCACCCACGTACGTGTTCGGCGGGGAATAGAGCGCCTGTCTTTGGCAAAACTGCCGATTTAGATGTTCGAGACAAACACTGGCTAGATTGCCGAACAGGTTCACACGGTTAAACACGATGTCATCAGAACGGTAACCGATTGGATGCAAAATGCAGATATGTTACAAATGGCCAAGTACATGGAATAGAGTACGCCTTGATTCCGAAAGATCAGTCACAGATTGATTTCAAGAAAATAGATAAAAGGACTGCTTATCCACATAACAGGAGTCGATTACAAATGAAGGATCAGTTCGTCCATGTCATTCTATTTCTAATCGGAAGATCAGAATCGAAAGAGTCGGCCAAGTCTGTTCCAGCTTTTTTCATATCCTCAACAGAACGTGCTATCCTAAATTCTAGTCCTCGCTCACAAACGTCAAAATGGCGATAGTCGGCGCCAGAATGGATCCGGACGGCATTGAAAGCAAGTGCTGCGCCGTAGCCCATGCCGGCCCTAGAAATGTCAGGAAGGACCCGCTTGATCTCATTCACCTGCCTTAGAGCCACCGTGCCTGGCACATTGGCTGAAGTGGCAAGGTCGGCAATAGCGGCTTCGAGGGAGTGGAGCCTAGTCTCCAGAGCTGAAGGAAAAAGGGGTCAAGCAGAAGGAAGGGATAAGAAAAGGACAGTTGAGGGATGCTTACCGATGGCTTGTTCCCGAAAGGTATCGCGCTCCTGAGAGATTTGAATAATCTCCCGATTCTTCTTTCCTAGATCAGACTGGAGGTCTGTAACCTTCTGAGCCAGATCCTCGGTGAGGTCGTCGCCAGTCCTCCTGAAGGGGAAGCAAAATGAGGCATAAATATCCAAAGCGAAAAGATCAAAGCAGAAGCAACCTTCTCTACGAAGTGCTGGTGTCGCCGAGCTCGAGACTGTAATGGCTTGCTTGGGAAGACATTTTCCGGTTCAGGGCAAGAGAAGAGAGGGTTTTTCTAGATGAAGAAGCTGAACAGAGGAATTCGGGAAGTTCAGGCCGAAATGGAATAAAGAGGAAGTTTTAAAGGGTCTCGAGTGCATCGGGAGGCGAGTCGGCAGCTGTGATGATTAATGACGTAGGAAGTCGGATGCTTCCAGAGACTCTACAGTAGTGCGAAAAGGAGAAAATGAATTTTAGAATAAAACATTTATCCCAAAATTAGGGGGCATGTGTTAACACCGAGTTTTCGCACTATGACAAGTGGACCAGCACTATGGAGATTCGGCGGACGCCGCCGCTTGAAGGATTCCACAGACAGCGAACGTGGTCGGCTAACTCGATGCATTCGGCAAGGCTGTAAAGGCGACTAGTCAATGACGAGCGGGTTCGGCAATATGGCGCTGCGGTCGGCTACCTCAGGTTAAGTCGGTTTGCGACAAATACGGCATATCAGAAGATTCGGCAACAGAAGATCTTGTCATTGTTGGCACGTGCCGATTATTAAGGGAGGCTTAGAATAAAAGGCATCGTATTTTAGATAAGTTTCCCGTTTTGTCGTTGTAATCGTGTCCTTCTAGGACTCGTAGGACACCAGGGTATAAATATAAACCCTGAGACTATTGTAAAAACGTTCACAATCAATACAACCAACCCGGCCCCGTGCCGTCTTCGAGTCCAAGTCGTGTCGTCGTGTTCTTCGAGAGGGGCCATCGATCCGTCGACCTCCGTAAGTTCCGGCAACCTTGTTATCATGTCTAGTATCGTGCGGCGGATTTAGATATGGTGCAAGTAGTCTCGTACGTTAAGCTTAGTATTGTGCGGCGGATTTAAGCTTATGACGGGAGGTTTTTGCTTATGCCTTGTATCGTGCGGCGGATTGAGTCATGAGTAAAAATAGTTATCGGCTCTGTTAGATTTGGCAATCTGATAGATTCATTAAGTTACCTTGTGTTATATGTTTTGTTACGTTTATTTCATCATAACACTTTTGCCCAATCTAGATACCGTTCGGTTCGGCTTCATCTTTATAGATCTGCTCTGTTCTTTCACGTTTATTATTGAAAGGTCTTTTATGCAGTAGATCCATTGTTCGTAATAGCCGATCGGATCGTATCTGGATTGCCACGTGGTGAGGGTTCATGCATGTTAAGTGTGTTTGATCTATGACAAGGCTAGGTGTCGTGCGGCAGGCGCAGGCTTTAGATTAGCTTAGTCATGCTTAGCTTGTATGTTCAATCTCCATGGATCCCAACTCGGTTGTACAATCGAGATTGGTTAAGTTTTAACTTATATCTAATACACCATGCAAGTACGATTTTTATGCAAACGTGTTCGGCAACCTGTTATTCACGTAACCCTGTTCATATTGCCGAATAATCTTTAAACATGTTGGCAGATAGCTCTCATAGCTATATGTCGTCGTAAGTGGCTTCAGGGCCGTATATTTTGGAACTGTCTGGTCATACCCGGCATGTTCCAGCTTTGTATTTAACAGTTCATCTCCCTTGTTAGTTGCAGGGCAAACTGACTGGCACGCACCGGACTTCCGAGCACCCGGGCCACGATTGAAGCCAGCTTCTCCGGCTTGCTGTGTGATTGGCGCAGTACGTCACTTTTAGCGCCAACACAATGGTTTAGCAACACACTGTGTGATCTTGGAGCCAGTGTTAGCGTGATGCCTGCATCAGTTTACTATAAGCTCAACCATTCAGCACTTGTGTCAACACCAATGTGTCTTCAGCTAGCTGATCAATCACTCAGATACCCAATAGGAATTGCTGAGAACATCCCAGTCAAGATTCGAGAGTTCTTTGTACCAGTGGACTTCGTGGTACTAGAAATGCACCTGGACTCAAAAGTATCACTCATTCTAGGAAGACCATTTTTGAGCACCGCCACGGCCCACATTGATGTTCGAGCTGGAGAGATCAAAATCACCATAAATGGAAAGGAAGAAAAGTTCTCATTCAAACCACGGCCCGAACAATGCTCAACTCTGGAAAGCCATGAAGCACAAGAAACAAGACTACTGTCTTCGGTAGTGGAGACCCATCAAGAAGAATAAAAGAAGACTGAAGAGTCCAATTCGGTGGACTTTAAACCCCGAACCTTCGCCGAAGGTAACTCGGTAGTTATCAGCATTTACTTTTTGCACTTCATATTTATTTACTCATGCATAGGAAAACAAAATAAAAATTAGCATCATCATTATATCATAAAATTGGCCCCATGTAATTAATATTTACAAACCCCATAAGTATTATTTACTATGGCAACAAAAACATATAAGAACTTCATCATTAGAATCCTTGTTTTCTATAGTATCATAAAAGTAATTTTCTTTTGCATACTTGTATTATACAAATACGGGAGACATACAGACCCACAGACACCTGGGACCCACATCATATCACTTCAAATTATCACATGCACTGACAACCACTCATCTCACCTACCACCACATGCAACCGTCGGCATATACTCCAAAGAGTGGGAAATTGAGCAAGGTAGGAAGGAAGTGGGCCCAAGGGGGACCGATCGATCCCACCACTAGACCGACTGGCCTCCCCAATCTCCCCCTATAAAATGGCAACCATCCCTCACACTCTTCACACACTCCACTCTTCAGAAACACTAGCCTCACTTCGAAATTTGGAATTTCCATTTCGAGTTCACTTAGCACTTCATTTGGGGTAGTTTCTGAGTGAGTGAAGATACGAGAGAATAGAGGAGGAAGCTTTGAGCTAGTAGCAAGGAGAAAAGGATAGTTAGAGCAAGCAAGAAAATTGAATAAGAGAGGGGAAGTGTTGTCCAATTAGTTAATAAACTAGGAGAAGTTGAAATAAAAATGCCAACTTGAACGACTGACTCCTGGACTACTGACTTTTGGACCACTAACTCTCTGACATTTATTTGCTCTAACCCTCACTTGTTCCACTAGTTTTGTCTATGTGCTCTCTTGTTTTTGCAAGCAAAGATGAGCAACTTCTTGAGAAAGGCGAAGAACACGCTCACTTTTCGATCAACGAGAAGCCGTTCGCGAGCTGGCTCATCACAAGGAGGCTCGGACATGGATACTTCATCCCTGCCTCGATCCTCTACCATGAGCCGATCCGAGCCACGCGATCTTCTTCACGAAAGGCACATCAAGCTCCAGACACCCTATGAGAAGGACCTGTTCAGGCAATATCGCGACAAATAGTACACCCATACTCCTACCTTTGATTCACAATTTCTCCGAGACACATGTATGGACTCTGAGTTCGATCTACTCTTTCATAATATTGGGTGGGAGAACACTTGAGAACTCACAGAGGAGGGTTGTAGATTGCTTACACTAGAATTTCTTTGCACTCTCTCCTCAGATGACACGTACGTCTACTTTAGGCTGTATAATGAAACTATCACTCTCACATGAAAACAGTTCAGTCTAAATTTTGGCTTTCCTGAAAATTGCGCAGTAGACATAGATGTTGCCTTAAGAAACATTGATAGAGATAGCTTTTGAGAGGACATTACTAGAAAGAAAACAGATCATCACCCCTGCACCAATGATATACACAACCCCACTTTAAGAGTAATGCACAAGTGGCTGGGTTTCAATCTTTTTCCTAGGCAAGAGGGTCGTATTGTTAGAATCGAGAAATTAAAGCTTATGTATGCCATGGTCAAGAAAACTAATATCTCACCCATAAAACTCCTGGTAGACTACTGGCCTTACATCCACACTCTACAAGGCCCCATATCTATCACTTCTTGGGTTACTCGTCTTGCTGGAAATCTAAACTTAAATGGAAATATTGTGTACATCTCCACTCCACGACCAGTAATAGGTTTCTAATTCTTCAATCAAGCACATCTCGTAAAGAAGAGGAATAACAAACTCTACATGCAATATAAAGGATATACAAATGAATGAGTTGTCAAACAGATCACTTGGTTTGTATGTCATGGAAACCTTTTTGCTAAACTTGCAGAGACCTGGCGGGGGAGTAGGAAGGAGCCCCTCCACAAGATTCACCAGAAACACTGCCCCAAGATATCAAGGAGAAGATGCTGCACCACCTGGACCGACTTACACTCACTATCAAGGATTAGAATGAGCTGGACCATCTACATCACACCATCAAGCCTGGGAAGATGCTACTGCCTATGAGCCACATACACCACAAGGTTCATGGGGACAAGGAAACTTTCGCAATTACACTCCACCACATCGCGAAGAGGATACGATGTATGACTTTCAGGGAGGACGTATGTCTTTCTCTGGGAGAGGCGTTCATGATGCCACTCATCATCCATAGTCCTACCATGCCACCCATGGTTACCCAGAACATCAGCCATACCACCAGTTTCCGTACCACCGAGACCCTTACTTTCAGGGCATCGATACTCGTCTTACTCATCTTGAGACGGGTCAAGAAGACATGCGCCACACTCTTGAAGAGATACATCATCAAGGCGCCCAGACGAACAAGAATTTCTGCTACCTCTTCGGACACATGGGAATTAATCCACCTCAGCCGCCACCACCGTACGAGTAAAGCCAGCTTGGGGGAGGACCCCCTATTCCCGAGGTAAGTATGCTATACCCCTCTATTTGTTTTTTTTGTTTGCGTCTAGTATTGTTAGCTAGTATTTGTTTAATATTTAAATAAAATAAACTTGAAGTAGATTTTTTTTAAAAAAAACCTGCTTTACATAGCCTCAACTGTAGAACAAATCCTTTCAAAATTTTAATTGAAAAATCTCAAAACAATGATCTTAACCAAAGTTTGGATAGTTGAGAATTAGAAACTAAAAAGTCTGAGCTGCTATTTATCTTGTTCTTAGTTTCAATGAATCTCCGGAATTTTAATTTTGAAAACTTCTAACATATGATGAGAACCTGTATGACATAATAACTAAAGCCCGATAATAAATGATTCTTACTTTAAGGCTGTTTACTCTGTTCTAAGTTTTTAGCTATGGTAGAGAGATTTCTCATACTCTAAAGATCAAGCTTCTATAAATATAAAAGATTCACTCTTCCGAAGTAGTATTTTGTTAGAGGCATGGGACTATGCAAAAATATGATAAGGAGGAAAGAAAAAGGGACAAGTGTCCGACTACCTCAGGAAAAAAGAGAGAAAAAAAGAAGTGTGTGATAAAAATATGAAAAGAAAAAGAATGATAGCCCATGGTCCCTCTAATTACAATATGCCAGTAAGAGTTGACAAATTTAAAAAGCCTCAAATGCTTGATCTATGGGTATGCCAGTAAGAGTTGACAAATTTTAAAAACTCAAATGCTTAATCTTAAAAATATATGCAATTTGAAAGATGTCATAGAGGGGTTCTCTGAGCTTTTATTATGGAAATCTTGCAAAACTCCAGAGTAAAGTTGGAATGGGGAATTTGAGACATAGTACTTGACTTGATTGCTTCTAACTTTCAATTATTCTGAACTAAGGTAAAAGATTGGCCAAGGAAACATATGAAAATTCTTCCAATTTATTTTCAAGAAAGTTTTTAGTTGATGGCTTGTATATTAATTTACAGTTTTACTCTCAGAACCCGATGTTTGCTAAGGGACAAGCAAAAGTTTAGCTTGGGGGAGTTTGTTGACATCTATTAAATATCATTATTTATCATCAACAATACTTGAATAAATGCCAAAAAGAATTGCCAACTTAGAAATAGGAGGTATAAACTAACAAATTCCATGAGTTCTGGTGATTCTATATTTTCCAGGGATTAAACAGGAAAACCGGACTACATTGCTTCCCCAAGAAGGAACCCGATGTAGATTACTCCACCGCCAAGTCAGGAAGTCTCTAGAAGACTCCAGAGGACACCAGAGGACTCCACGAGGCGGGTGTTGACACTGGTTCTCTATCAAAATTAAAGGATAAATAAATATGAAAAGGGCATGAATTCAATCACCAACAAATGTTTAGGGTTTTAATTGACAATATTCCACGAGTTTTGGTGAATTGTGATTCTGCAGGGACTAAACAAGGAAACCAGCACTAAGTACTTCTCCTAGAAGGAAACCGATGGAAGATTACGGAACCGGCACGTCAGGAATATTCCAGAAGGATCTAGAGGACACCAGAGAACACCACGAGGTGGGACACCCCGAGAGGCTGCCAGGTGGGACCGGTCGGTCCCACCCTTAGACCGACCGGTCTCCCCCCGGGCCCGCTGGACTCCGTCTTCTGGAAGCTTCCTCCACCGCCTTTGAGGATCCATCTCAGCCCTACGTGAAGTCGGTTTGATCCAACGGCCGCGGTTGATCCCTCAGGGCTATATAAACAGGCCCCTAGACCCCAGGGAAGATCAAGTCTCTCTTCAGAAAAGACTACGCCTCATTCAGAAACCCTAGAAGAAGACTTCAAGAGCTAGCTATCAAGTAGAAGACTAGTTACCCCTCTAGTTAGGTTTAGAACCTAGTCTTATATTAGA
The DNA here is from genome assembly GCA_009763385.1 of Coix lacryma-jobi var. lacryma-jobi. Classification (NCBI taxonomy): domain Eukaryota; kingdom Viridiplantae; phylum Streptophyta; class Magnoliopsida; order Poales; family Poaceae; genus Coix; species Coix lacryma-jobi. The sequence continues at coordinate 82,848,114 of CM019830.1, forward strand.
ACTAGAAGAGAGAGAGAGGAAGAGATCAAGAAGTTGCTCTGGCCTGTCGGATCAACTTCTTCATCTTGTACCTGTGGATTCAAGTTCATCTTCAACTTGCTTCAGCGATTGTTTCGGTAATCAACGTCTATATTTAAGTTTGAGCCATTGTTCTTAATTATTCTTAAGGTTTATGACTCTCTTTTGAGTACTTTAATTCCAGTCATTCTAGAGTTAGAGTAGTTGGATAGTGTAAGCGTGGTGCTTAGACTTCATAGCTCATAAATGCCTCCTATAACGCCGGTAGTAGTGGTTGTTCGCAAGAGTGACTCTTATAGCCTTGTTGATTCTTCTGTAGTCCACTTACCCATGTGTAGGCTCGGTAGGATTATACATTTGAATAAAAGGCTCATACTCTGTTTGTGACCTTTTATGGCAACTTCCCCACTATGAATAATATAAACATATCACTCTTGAATTGGAATAAGACAGCCTTAGTGATCCCCTCTATACTTCTAGATTCTCCGTCCTTGTTATAGCTACTGAGGGGTTAGACTTTAAGTCTTAACACTATCCGTTCCTTTGGGTTCGATATTAAAACTGGGTTACTCCGGTGAAGTGCTACATCGGTAGATGTTATCTGTGCGCTTGCAGATAAAGTACAGTGTGCGTTAATTTATACCAACAAGCATTTCTGGCGCCATTGCCGGGGAACGGTAGATCAACTTAAGTCTTAGTTTAACCTTGCAATCATACTTTTATCTTTTCCTTTTTTGTCCCAGTCTTTTCATTATTTTTGTTTTCATTCTTATGAATGTTGTTTTATAATTCCACTCTTATCTATCACTACCCCATGAGCACAAGCTATAACCTGTAGAATCCTTACACCCCATCATAACACTTGGTTATTAGCTACGCCTACCTTTCCGCTGCACTGAGCATAGAAATATAATTGTGAAAATATTCCTTTGGGTATTTTGTCACTAACCTTTCCAGGTTTGGAGCAAAAAAGAACGAAGGAACAACAAACACAAGGTATGTCCCATCAATCATCATGCAACATTGAATTACATTATCCAACCTTGAATTGTGCAAAATCCAAGCTTAGGGAATAGACTTTCTAAGAATATTTCTTGCCGTGTTGCTATGTCGGTTGTCCCTACCTTTAAGATATGCCCATACACAAGTCATACTCTTTCATCACCATCTGAATAAATCTCTACAATGCTTTCATGTTATCTTTATTCGCTATAGTATATTCTTTGGTTTTGAAGTATTTTCATACACCTTTTAAATTAGGCATGGAGCTTAGTTTAACTGTTTTCATGAATTAAAGTAAGACATGGTGATTGGTTTGATTCTTGAGCTAAAAGGTGTGCTGATTTTACCTCAAAAGGCTTTGAAATTGAGCATGGTGCTTAGGGCAGAATACCTTCCTAAATCAAATTAGACGTGGTGTCTAGGTTGATTTCTGAACTGATAGTATGCTATAGTAGATATTAGATATTTCGTTGGACTAACCCCTGCAGGAAAACTTTCATTATCAATTTGGGAAAGTCCTGAGATGAACTCACACCGTAGATGAAGCAAGGCGTACAATGAACTTCAACAACTTTGCACAATGAAGATTCAGCTTATTCATCATGGATGAAAGAACTGTGAGTATCAAAGTTTATTTATTTTGTCTTCTACTTCAAGTTATGCCTTGAATCGTGCAGCCAACACATAAAATACTAGTCTATGCTAAAATAATCCTAAAAATAACTTTTTATTAGCATAGATGCAAAATACATAAGTTATGGATAACAACCCATGTTTCAAATTCTTGCAATCCTTCGGGTATATGTCCACTAACGTTATGCAGGAGAGAAATTTTGTTCATCCATGGTTTGGTGTGAACATTGAAGATCCAAAACCCAAACCATTGACACACAAACCTACTCTCAGATCACAAATGGTGCTAGCCTAGCTTCGAGTCTTGCTTGGGCGCTGATCACAACAGGATGCAACTTACCTCATATGAGACAACTTATGCCTGCAACCATCATTGCCCAAGACATGAAGACAAGAAGTGGGAAGTTATCCTCTTTTCTAATCAAGAGCTAGCTTGGGCGACAAGATGGTACGACTACAAGATCTACAAATCCAACACATGAACATGTTGGTGGAGAATCCATCTACATCACAAGCCAGTCTGGGAGAGAATTCTGTTGTCTAAATGTGTTTCACAGTCAAAGGGAGGAAGGAGAAAAATCACTCATATTGATCTCCCACCCACCAATACAAACCACTAGATGCTATCCCAGTCGAGAAGAAGAATATGATCCTCCACTCATTCATGGAAGATCGTTCTTGAACGCCATCAATGTTATCATCTATGTCGAACCTGGAGAAGTCAAGTCTTGGATCTTTTGCTGATTCTTCAACAACTACATCACTTACGAGCAGCCAAAGAGGACCAAGAGAAGACGTCAAGGGAAGAACCAACTACCAAGAATTGAGGAGGGCATTATGAAGGATGAAGCCACTGCACCACAAGAACTAGAAGATGGAGAGATAACACCTAAGCTAGCAAATCAAAAGAATAGCTGATAAGATCACCATCATCTAGACACTGTCGAGGGAACAAGTCTCAGTCGTGACACTACAAGACAAAAGACTCTCATGGAGGCACTTGAGTAGCAGCTATAAATTCAAGTCTCTTTCCAACCCAATGATTAAAGGAAAACACGAAAGGTTGACAAGAGAAGAATGTGGAACTGTCCCTACATCCTCATAGTACAGAATTAATACATGAAAGAGAGAGGATCCTAGTCAGCATACTCGAGGAACAATGCGCCTTCACTGATAAGTCGACACAAGAGAAGGAAGGTCGATACCTCTAAAGATGATTCCATTGTGATCTTCCTCCTCTCAATCACACTGTGAGACAAACAAGAGAAGAGAAGCCATTCATAAACAACAACCAGCTAGACAAGAGGAGCTTCCACAAGGTGGTTCAGCACAATCACTCTTCAATAACAAAGTAACATTTCAAGGTAAGTGACCATCACTTTAAAAGATTCTCATTGATTCTGGTATGTGCATAAATAAAGAACCAAACATGTTTACGTTGCACCTCACTTGATCCAACCTAATCAACTCAACATATTCAGTCCTTTGATCCTTGTTCATAGCTTTACTCTCTTGAATCTCACTGTCTTAACTAAATGAGCTAAAATATTGTGCATCTAACCTTTGGAAGATGATATATCTCAATTATGAAAAGATCGACACTTTATGGATAGATTATCCTTCCTTGGGTCAAGTTATTTGATCTGTTAAATATTTTAAGATGCTACTTTTATGCTCATCCTCTGATCCTATCACTCATGTTAAGATTGAATAGAACACATAAACAACAAGTTTGTCTTGTGCAATGTGCCTAAGGTTAGAGGGGAATAAACAAAACTTTTGGTTCTGTTGGTGTTTTTCCACCAGCAGAGCCCATGCACTTGATCTCTACCTTGTCTTTATGAGCAGAACACACTCTTGAGCAAAACATGGAGAAGTTTGTCACTCCCAAATTCTACAAAGTGAAGGTCCTAGATCTACAAGAACATGCACACTGAGCAAGATGCTGCCAGCTTCCATAATTAACGCTTCACTTCAAACTGCTGGATGAACGAAGAACATGAGTGAGACCATATCAAGAGGCATAAACAAGAAAGAATGATGGAAGACGTCGTAGTCAGAATTAGAGGTCATGAAGCCCCCACAGACTTCTTGATCCTCGACATGAGAAAACGATGATGTCCACCTCATCCTAGGAAGACCATTCCTCTACGCTACAACTACAAGTACAATCATTTACAAGAGGAAATCCATTTTCACTTTCCTGGAGAAAAAGTACGATGCTACTTCATCAACTACATACCCAATGAAGCACCCAAGAAAAATAGAAGTGAAAGACGCCGCTCTCAACGCCAAAGAAGACAGGCTATCAAGAATAGAGAGGATAATCATGACGAAAAAGCTATCAGCACTGTCCCAGAAAAGAAAGGAGAGAAACCTCAAGACAGTTAACCACAAGAAGTGAATTCTCAGACCAAGAAAGTATGGAATAAAATGTCTGCACCTAAAGGTACAATCAATAACAACTTTCTAAATGTCTGACATACCTTGGGAGGTCTGAACCAAGGGAAGGTCCGGTTCATCGGACCTAAATATCCGAACCTTCGCCAATAGGTAAAACCGGTAGTTATCCTCATATTTACTTTTTTGCATATTTCTCATATCTAATTCTTAGTCATTTATTGCATCATCATATTTAATTCACAAATATTTTAATTTCTACATTGCATTAGAAAAGAAAATAAAAATATTGCATTTGTTACACTACATCATAAACCATGAAGCCCCATGTGAATAATTCTATGATGAAAACCCGCAAGGATATTCACCGTGGTGGCATAAATAATAAAAATAAATATGCATGCATTCATCCTGTTGCATTTTCTCTTGCATCATAAAAATATAAAAACATAAAAATATTGAGAAAGAGATCTTATTGAAATTCTGGACAACTAAGGCTTGAGTGGCCAACCGCTAATGCTTAATCCGTTCCACAAGTTTTGTTGTCTATTTGAGTTTCACAAGATTTAAAAGGCCAATAAAAACTGACAAACAAGTGAATGCTCCATCCACTGTTGGAGCATTGTCTCAACAAACATCAACATCAATCAAAGCTCTAATAGAGGAAGGACATATCCACTGTCAGTCTGCTACATTACAAGATCGAACAACTACGTCAACATTCAGCTTGGGGGAAGGCAATCCCCATATATCCACGTAAGTATCTTTATCCTCTTAAGTTTTTCATTCTATAAACAAATTCAAAGAACAAAAATATGTGAGCACATGAAGGCTCACCATTAAAAAAGACAAAAACATGTGAGCACATGAAGGCTCACCATTAAAAAAAAGAGAGACAAAAATATGTGAGCACATGAAGGCTCACCATTAATTAAAAAAAAGACAAAAATATATGGGCACATGAAGGCTCAACGCTATTAAGGGAACCAGCTTGGGGGAGACGCACCCCCATTATCTTCGCGATTCAGGTATGTCTTTATTATTATTATTACTACTACTCTTAGTTTTTATATCTTAAAGTGTGTTAGATTAAATAAATAAAATAGTGTGTCTAGTTTGTTTTAAGAAGTTGATGACTAAAGAAGAACCCTCTCTCTCTAATATTTTGCATGGAAATGATGAATAGTTGCTCTATCTAATTTCTTTCAAGTATCTAGCCTTCAAAGCATGAGTTCTCCTAATTAATAATGATGCCTTAAAATAAAATTAAATACATGGATGGCAAATACTTAATCTAAGGTCTAGGTAATTGGGATAGTCCACTTACCCGTGTGTAGGCTCGGTAGGATTATACATTTGCATAAAAGACTCATACTTTGTTTGTGACCTTTTATGGCAACTTCCCCACTAAGAATAATATAAACATATCCCTCTTGAATTGGAATTAGATAGCCTTAGTGATCCCCTCTATACTTCTAGATTCTCCATCCATGTTAGCTACTCAGGGGTTGGACTTTAAGACTTAACACTATCCGTTCCTTTGGGTTCGATATTAAAACTGGGTTACTCCAGTGAAGTGCTACATCGGTAGATGTTATCTGTGCGCTTGCGGATAAATTAGAGTGTGCGTTAATTTATACCAACAAGCATTTCTGGCGCCGTTGCCGGGGAACGGTAGATCAACTTAAGTCTTAGTTTAACCTTGTAATCATACTTTTATCTTTTCCTTTTTTGTCCTAGTCTTTTCATTATTTTTGTTTTTATTCTTATGAATGTTGTTTTAGAATTCCACTCTTATCTATCACTACCCCATGAGCACAAGCTATAACCAGTAGAATCCTTACACCCCATCATAACACCTGGTTATTAGCTACGCCTACCTTTTGTAACACCTCTGGTGTTTAAGCCAACTAAAACCTGACATGTCATCATGAGCATGGAAAGCATTCATGTAGCAACACTAATGATGCATTTACAATTTGCATAGAACTTGATCTCGAATGCATCATGTGTGTGTTTAAATTCTGTTTTGCTCATTGATGTGTGGTGTTTAAGAATTTGTAGTGGCTGATTTCTAGTGAAGATAGACTTATAATGTTATAGGGTTCATGAAGTCACAAGTCATTATAGTGGTCCAAAGATAAACACTATGATCTCAGCTGAATCTGGACATGGCCCTTAAAACAAAGTTGTAGATACTAATGAATGGAACAACTTTGGTATATAAAGTTACCACAGATTCTGCACAGGTTTTGAATTTAAACAAATTTGTTTAAACCCTAGAATCTACCCTTGAACTACAACTTTCAATCTATTAAGAATCTGACCTTGGCCCTTTAATCAAAGTTGTAGGGAAAGACAAATGTGATAACTTTCATGTTCACAAAATTTGAAGTTGTTCTGCAAATTTAAATGTAATTTGAGAATTCAGTTTGAGGCAAATTTGAATTCAAACCAAAATTCAAAATCTAGGCCGAATTGGAACATGATTCTTTAAGCAAGTTTGTAGAGCATAAAATTTTCAACAACTTTCATTCTTACAGATTTTGCACTTCTGTTCAAAATTTGGACACATTTTGAGAGGGAACAGAGAGCACTGTAGCTACAGGGTTTTGACCCCTTGCATGGCCACCACGACGGCCGCCGCAGACACCCCGCTCGTTACGGCGTCGCCACGTCCCCGCCCACGCGTCCCTCGCTCCGTTTGCATGTGCAATGCGTTGGCACACGCCCTGAGCTCCTCTCGGTCCACAAAACCAGCTTCCCGTTCCATCCCTCGTTCTTTCCGTTTTCCTCGGTCTCCGCCGGCGTGGTGCAGAGGAGCTCCGCCGAGCTCTAGCGCCACTGTCGAGCTTCCACCGTTGCCACCAATCCATTCCCGAGTTCCGTCACAACCCCACGAATTTCTCCACCCGCTGAATCGGACTCCAGTCACCCACATTGCCCGGTCCGACCGTTTCTTCCCCATCTCTGGCAAGCAGCCGCCGCGAGCAGGTTCACCGTCGCGCGGTAAGGCCAGGGTTTCCCAGGTCAATTCACTTGCGCAAATAGCTTCGCCTTGACTCACTCTCTCTGGTTGGCTCGACATCCGAGCCCCTACCACGCAGGTTCGCCGGAGTAGAGGCGCGGCGCCGGAACCACCGCACTGCCATTGCCGTCGTCGTCGACCTCTACCACCCCGAGCCTCATCGACCGAGCTAGAGCGAGCACCAACCCTAGGTGAGCCCCCTGGTGCCGATGCTTGCCTCGGCTGGGTCATTACTATGCTGTAGCGGCCGGACGCCGCCGAGCCGTCGGGAACGGTGGAAAAAGCCGCCATTTCCCGAGGCCAGGCTAGCTCCGTCTGCGGCCGTCCTTAGTCCCGACCGAGACCTCGGGCGAGTTCGCGAGGCAAACCCGAACAGGTTGGAAGCCTCGGTTCAGCCCCTGGCCTCGCCGTCGGCGAGTTTGGCCGGCGGTCAATGCCGTCGCCGCAGCGGTCAGCGCCGGTGCGCGCGCGGGCCTCGGCACTGGTCCGTTCGTGCGCAGGCCTCGGTCGAGGCGGAGTCTTAAGACTCGAGCCCCGCATATCCGAGGCTTAGTGTTAGGGTTGTTTCTATTTTAGCGTTTTTGGATAGTGCTGCATTTTGTTATTTTTGTCACAATTAATTTACAGCTCCTAAAATCATGAAAATTTTTGGGTAAGCTCTCTGAGATGTGAAGAAAATTATAAAAATACGAAACTGAAAGTTTGGACAAGTTTTATTGGAGTATTAAAATAGTCAATAAATGGTTTAGACTCCTCAAACAATTTTTGTAGGCTGTTCCTGTGGTCCAAAAATTGAGAAACAAATTTTGTAGTGCTTAGTAACACATAACACATCCCTGGTAAAACTTTTAGCCCTTTTTGTGAAAATAAATTTTAAACCTTAATAACTAAGCCATTAGTTAAATAATGATTAGTTAATTATTAATAAGGTCTTATAATTTTTGTTATCCTATGTGCTGTCCATAAATCAATGTAACATTGTTGTTATATTTAGGGACTATTCACACCAAAAGTTTGGGTAAACATATGACCCTTAGTGATCAATTAGATAGTTTAGTTTGGCAATTGCTAAGTTGATTTTGATCTCTGAACAGTTTGGATGGGAACATGATAACATCATAATAATTTGATTTTCTGTCAAAATGTTGTATAGAAAAGTTGTAGCACTTTTGTATATCTAGTTGCTCCTAAAATTTCGTAATTATTGGAAGTATATGCTGGGAGTTATGTTCTGTACAAACTGGGTGTGCAGTGCTGTCCAAAATCTGGACAGTTTGTGAAAACTAAACTGTTTGGGGTATTTAACTTGTGAATCTGATCCGGTGTATTACAAGAAAGTTGTAGAGGATTTCATGTGCTTTCCAGAATAGTCTAGATCATGTATGTTGATATTTCTGAGCTCCAGATATCACTGGATTATTTACAAATGCTTAGATTGCTTAGCCTTGCTCATTAGAGTAGGTTTTTGAAAAGAGAGATGCTATTGTTGGGAGCCCTTCCCCGGTTGGGATGGTATAATTAAACTGAGACCGGGCGGGTAACTTGCACATGAAGGGAGTCCTGGTGTAGTGTTTCCGCCTGTGTCGCTTAGGACCCGTCCGCTGTTGGCCCGTTGGATCGAGAACTATTTGTTAGTACTGGTCACATGCTAAGGTAAGCCCTACTGTGGCTATGCTCTTATTGGAACGGCGCACCCGCGCACTGGGAGTGGAGAGATGGTGGGAGTAGCGTGTACCCACCCTGCACGGTCCCCTGTTGGACGGACTCAGCAAGGCCGTTGTAGGGCGGTGGTGTACTATACTCCCGGGTGGCGCGGCTCCGGTCCGGTTTGAGCGGATCCACGGGACGGTTGATATATGCGAGTTCGGTCTCGCATATGTCGTGTGATAAGGAAGCCCCAGCTGGGTAGATCAAGCGGTTCGAATCGTCGTTTGCTCCACGAGAAAAGGAGACTCGTCCTCGCCCCCTCAGCGTAGTTTAATGATGAAACAATGGAGGATTAATGGGTTGATTATAAGATGTACATTCATTTACTTAGCTAATATTAGAAGGATGAAATGACACAACTACTTAGTTGTAGGAGCTTTTATGCAAAGGAAAACTTTTGGATTCTTGCTAAAGACTTACCTTGACTTCCCCTCAGCCTGCATTCCTGAGTCTTCTCCCCAATTTATTAGTCGGGTAAGTCTTGTTGAGTACTCCTGTACTCAGGGTTCTATGATCCCTTGTTGCAGGTGAACCTTCGGATCAAGTATGTTTTGCTCCTTGTTGCATGACAATAATCCCCGCTGAGGATGATCAGTGATGTGCCCTTGGGCAGGGTTGAATAAAATGATTATGTTTATCAGACTTTATCCAGCACTTAGTACTATCGCAACTTGAACTCATTTTCATCTATGTTGTAATAATGAACACTAGTTTGTAATATTATGTCTATGCAAGACTTCCGCTGAAAACTCTCCGATCTGGTATGTTGTATGAAATGTATATTGCTGTAATGATTACACTCGGATGATTCCTGTGACCCATGGATACATCGTTCGTATCCAACAGATTAATCCAGTCTTGTGACACACTTACATAGCAGTCAGAGGTCGTTGGACAAAATGACAGGTGTAAGTGGGCCACATTATTGGGCGACTCTGTTACAGGCTTGGTATCGGAGCAGGATCCCCGTGGCAATCATTATGGTAATTTGAAAAACCTTCAAAAAAATATTTTCTAAGGAAAAATCTAAAAGACTCTTTCTAATCTTATCTATTGCTTTCCTCAACTTATTTCTTGCTTAGTAGGAAGTGTGTGCTGGAAAGTATTTGCCCTATGTTTAAAATGGTTACAAAACTTATTTTGGTGGGTATACAAGTAAGTAAATAATATCGTATGCGTAGAATCGTAAGTTTGCATCATTTCATCTTGCATCAATTAAATTATAAAATTCTCCTCCATTAATAGATATCGGGTCATGGGTATAATTATACTGACTTATGGGTGCACGAAACTGACTTTAGTTTAAATTTATTCTAGGATGGCTCGTGCTAAGCAGACTGCGCGTAAAAGCACGGGACCAAGGGGAGTCCTGCGTCGCCAGCTCGCGCCGCGTTCAGGGGAGGCTAGCAGCAGCCGTAGCACCCGCAGGTCCGAGGCAGAGCTTCTTGCAGAGATCAGGAGGCTCACTACTGCTTTAGCAGAGTCCACCAGGGATAGGGCTCTGGACGCCATGATCATTAGCCATCAGCGCGAGCAGCTGAAGGAGGCAGCTGAACTGGAGGCTGTCTTGCGCGCGCAGCTTAGTGAGGCATCCAAGGTAGAAGCTAATTTGGAGAGTGAGAATGAGCAGTTCCGTGCTCAGAGGGATGAAGCCTGGATCCGAGAGAACCAAGCTCGCGAACGAGTCTTTGAGCTTGAGTTTCAGATAGAGGACCTGGAGGTGTATAACAACACTCTCCATGAGGAGATTCACGCCCTGCATAACCAGCTCCACCCTCATCATGCTCCAGGCGCAGCCGAGATGGAGGACGGTGTGATCCTGGCTGACGAAGGAGAGCCCGATGAGGAGGAGGACGAGCCCGAGTTGGAGATCGAGATCGACGATAGTGACGACGAGGGTGGCCACGTCTCCGGCCTCGACACTGACCACGAGGAGTGATCGTAGTTTGGTAGTTCTAACTAGTAGTAAGGGTGGGTAGTTGCGCTAGATAGTGCTGCCAGGAGTGGACTTGTGTAATAAATAAATCAGACCATGCTATGTTCATGCAGCTGCTTTTGCTCATGTATTGGAAGTTATGACTAAGTAAATTATGAGTACTTATGGATGTTGTGTAATGCTTACTGTATATTATAGATGCCGGTCAATACACGTGCTTCCGGGGCTGGTATGTCCCAGGATGGGGAAAACCCACCACCACCACCACGGGCACCCCCAGCCTTGGCTGAGGCAATTACTGCTTTAGCAACGGTCACGGCTGATAACACTAGGTTGCTGCAAGCCATGGCATGAGAGCGAGGGCCAGGACACCGCGGGCAAGGAAATCAGAATCCTCACAGTACATATGCAGATTTTATGGATACTCGCCCTCCGCTCTTTACCAAGGACGAAGAACCTCTGGAAGCAAATGAGTGGCTGCATACTATTGAGCAGAAATTTGAGTTGATCCGGTGCACCGACATTCAGAAGCCCTTATTTGCAGCACAACAGTTTAGAGGACCGGCAGGCACTTGGTGGGCAAATTATCTGGCCGCACAAGTTCCTGGACACCAAGTTACTTGGGCTGAATTTTGTGAAGTCTTTAGAGCGCATCACATCCCAGCAGGTATCATGCAAATGAAGCTGGAAGAATTTCTCAAGTTGCAGCAAGGTACTCAAACAGTGATGTAGTATGTGAGCAAGTTCAACCATCTCTCTCAATATGCTCCTGATCAAGTTAACACTGATGCTAAGAAGAAGCAGTGTTTCATGCGAGGATTGAGCACCAAGCTACAAACCATGATGACCACCTGTGCCAACTCCTCATTCAATGACATTGTTAGTATTGCCATCACTCTTGAAGAGAAGAATCGTGTGCACAAGGAGGCAAAAAAGGAGGAAGACTGCTCAAGCTGGCGCATCTAGGAGTGTGCCGAAACGTCCCAAGTTCCTAAACCACCCTGTTCCCCATGCCCATGTACCTGCTCGCCCACCACAACAATATTACCAGCCTCAACCTAATGCCAAAGCCCCTACCCAGTTCCAGTACCCAAGACAGACCAATGCACCTGGCTCCCAATCTACAAATGCCACAAAAACCAGTAACCCCTGTTATAACTGTGGCGGGTCAGGACACTTTGCGAAGAGTTGTCCTTCACCAAAGAATTATAATTCAAATGTTCCTCGACAGCAAGGTAATCAAGCTAATACACAGAATAAGCAGCAGCAAGGCAACCGTTCTAGCTCTCGATCAGGCACACAGAAGATTTATGTGGTACCCAAGACTGGGCAGGTTCATCATACTCAAGTTGACACTATCCCAGAAGGCGAACCAGTTATGCTGGGTACGTTTCCTGTTGCCAATCATTTAGCAGTAACACTCTTTGACTCCGGTGCATCGCATTCATTTATCAATAGAGAGTTTGTCAGAAAGCATGCAATTCCTATATGTGAGTCAAAAGGGAAAATATCTATATTATCCCCTGGGGGGCGGCTGTATGCCAATGAGATAGTGCATCAAGTTCCAATAGAGATGGGACGACATATTTATCCTACATCCATGATTGTGCTGAACCATCAAACCTTAGATGTGATTCTGGGGATGAACTGGATGCAACGTTATGGGGCTATTCTAGATACATTGAATAGGACTGTTCGTCTAAATTCACCAGACCACAAATCCCAACTCCTCATCCAGCTTCCAAAACCCAAACTAACTAGTCCGAAGATATGCGCCATGGTTAGTGAAGGAGTTGAGAATGTCCCAGTGGTCCGAGAATTCCCTGAGGTGTTCCCGGAAGAATTACCTGGTCTGCCACCAGACAGAAACGTGGAGTTTGTGATTGAGCTGCAACCAGGAACAGCACCTGTATCGCGGAGAGCTTATAGAATGGCTCCAAAGGAGTTAGCCGAGTTGAAGACTCAGTTACAAGAACTTTTAGAGAAAGGTTTTATCCGGCCTAGTTCTTCTCCCTGGGGATGTCCCGCTATCTTTGTGAAGAAAAAGGACAAGACTCTGAGAATGTGCGTAGACTATCGTCCTCTCAATGAGGTAACCATCAAAAACAAGTATCCCCTTCCTCGTATTGATCTTCTCTTTGATCAGCTTGCCGGAGCCAAAGTCTTCTCCAAAATAGATCTTAGATCAGGGTACCACCAGATAAAAATTAGACCCAAAGATATCCCTAAAACCGCCTTCACCACTCGATATGGCCTATCTGAATACCTTGTCATGTCCTTTGGTCTAACCAATGCTCCAGCCCATTTCATGTATCTCATGAACTCTGTGTTCATGCCTGAGCTCGACAAGTTCGTAGTAGTATTTATTGATGACATCTTGGTATACTCCAAAACCAAAGAAGAGCATGCTGAGCATCTGTGGATAGTACTGACTCGTCTGCGTGAGCATCAGCTATATGCAAAATTCAGTAAGTGTGCTTTCTGGTTAGAAGAAGTGCAGTTCCTAGGTCATGTGCTATCTGCTAAAGGAATCGCAGTGGATCCCGGAAAAGTGCAGGATATTCTGAAATGGAAGTCGCCAACCACAGTTCACCATGTCCGCAGTTTCCTCGGAATGGCTGGTTATTATCGCCGTTTCATTCTTGGTTTTTCAAAAATAGCCAAACCTATTACCGAGCTGCTCAAGAACCAAGTCAAGTTTAAATGGACTCCTGAGTGTGAGCAGGCTTTTCAAACCCTAAAGAAGCTGCTTACCACAGCACCAATTTTAGCTCAACCAGATATTGAGAAGCCTTTTGATGTATACAGTGACGCCTCCGGAATTGGTCTTGGCTGTGTGTTGATGCAAGAAGGAAGGGTCATTCCCTATGCATCAAGACAGCTCAAGCGGCACGAAGAACATTATCCTACTCATGACCTAGAGTTAGCTGCAGTTGTACATGCACTGAAGATATGGCGGCATTACTTGTTGGGAAACAAGTGCCATATGTACACTGATCACAAGAGTTTGAAGTACATCTTTACTCAGGAAGACTTGAATATGCGACAAAGGAGATGGCTGGAATTAATCAAGGATTATGATTTAGAAATGCATTACCATCCAGGTAAGGCAAATGTAGTTGCTGATGCTCTCAGTCGGAACCCTCACTGTAGTTGTTTGTCAGTAGCGCCCATGCATCTTAGTTTGTGTCAAGAGCTAGAAAAGTTGGGTATAGAGATGGTTTTGCAAGGAAGCTTGAATAATATTAGAGTCGAGCCTACCATCCGAGAAGAGATTATAGCAGCTCAGAAAGTGAATCAAGGAATAGGTCATATTATAACAAAAATCAAAGCAGGGGAAACAACTTGTTTCAGAGTTGATGAAGCAGGTGTGTTATGGTTTGAGGACCGATTAGTCATTCCCAAGGTACTCGAGCTCAGACAAAAGATTCTTGATGAAGCTCATCTTACCAGATTAGCTATCCATCCAGGAAGTAATAAAATGTATCAGGATTTGAAGCAAAGATTCTGGTGGACAAAGATGAAGATTGAAATAGCTCGCTATGTGGCTCAATGCGACACTTGTCAGAAAGTAAAGGCAGTACGTTTGAAGCCAGCCGGTGAGTTACAGCCTTTGCCTATTCCAGCATGGAAATGGGAGGATATTAGCATGGATTTCATCGTGGGTCTTCCCAAAACCTCCAAGGGATTTGATTCAATATGGGTGATCGTAGATCGCTTAACCAAATCAGCTCATTTTATTCCAGTAAAAGCTAAATTTAGAACTCCTGTCTATGCCCGAATCTATATTGCCAGGATTTTAAGTCTCCATGGAGTGCCAAAGACCATAGTCTTCGATAGAGGAACGCAGTTTGTCTCTCAGTTTTGGAAACATTTACATGAATCATTAGGAACCAAACTTCTTTCTAGCACAACATACCATCCTCAGACTGGAGGTCAAACTGAGAGGGTAAATCAGATTTTAGAGGATATGTTGAGATCCTGTGTGCTCACCTATCCTGATCAATGGGATGAATGTCTTCCCTTAGCAGAATTTTCCTATAATAATAGCTACCAAGAGAGTATCAAGATGGCACCATTTGAAGCTCTATGGGCAAAGATGTCGAACCCCGCTGAACTGGTCAGAGCCTGGCGAGAGAAGATTTTTCGGAGTTGATTTAGTAAAGGAAGCTGAAGAAAAAGTAAAGCAAATACAAAGCAACTTGAAGGTAGCTCAGACCCGACAAAAGAGTTATGCAGACAGAAGACGTAGACCGTTAGTATTTTCTGAAGGAAGTTATGTGTACTTAAAAGTATCGCCAATGAAGGGAGTGGTTCGGTTTGGAGTAAAGGGAAAACTAGCACCTCGATACATCGGACCGTTCAAGATTATACAATGGTGTGGAAAGCAGGCTTATCGGTTGGAGTTGCCTGAACAACTTGCTGCTGTACATAATGTGTTCCATGTGTCTCAGCTAAAGCAATGTTTACGAGTGCCCGACAAAGTGATGAATTATGAAGGCGTGGACATTCAGCCTGATATGACTTATGCAGAATATCCAGTTAAAGTGCTTGATCAAAAAGACCGGGTCACTCGAAATAGAACTATTAAATTCTATAAGGTGCAATGGGATCGACACTCAGAAGAAGAAGCCACTTGGGAATCTGAGGATTTTCTATTGGAGCATTTTCCGGAATTCCTCGCTTCCATTTAGGTACATGTCTCACTGGTCTAGGAAAGCTTACAGTGGTATTTTAGAGGATGGTCATAGGTTTAGGTCCTGACACATTTCCTTTTTCATTACTTAGTCAGTTAAACCAATCTCGTGACGAGATTTCTTTAAGGGGGGAGGAGCTGTAACACCTCTGGTGTTTAAGCCAACTAAAACCTGACATGTCATCATGAGCATGGAAAGCATTCATGTAGCAACACTAATGATGCATTTACAATTTGCATAGAACTTGATCTCGAATGCATCATGTGTGTGTTTAAATTCTGTTTTGCTCATTGATGTGTGGTGTTTAAGAATTTGTAGTGGCTGATTTCTAGTGAAGATAGACTTATAATGTTATAGGGTTCATGAAATCACAAGTCATCATAGTGGTCCTAAGATAAACACTATGATCTCAGCTGAATCTGGACATGGCCCTTAAAACAAAGTTGTAGATACTAATGAATGGAACAACTTTGGTATATAAAGTTACCACAAAGTCTGCACAGGTTTTGAATTTAAACAAATTTGTTTAAACCCTAGAATCTACCCTTGAACTACAACTTTCAATCTATTAAGAATCTGACCTTGGCCCTTTAATCAAAGTTGTAGGGAAAGACAAATGTGATAACTTTCATGTTCACAAAAGTTGAAGTTGTTCTGCAAATTTAAAAGTAATTTGAGAATTTAGTTTGAGGCAAATTTGAATTCAAACCAAAATTCAAAATCTAGGCCGAATTGGAACATGATCCTTTAAGCAAGTTTGTAGAGCATAAAATTTTGAACAACTTTCATTCTTACAGATTTTGGACTTCTGTTCAAAATTTGGACACATTTTGAGAGGGAATAGAGAGCACTGTAGCTACAGGGTTTTGACCCCTTGCATGGCCACCACGACGGCCGCCGCGGACACCCCGCTCGTTACGGCGTCGCCACATCCCCGCCCACGCGTCCCTCGCTCCGTTTGCATGCGCAATGCGTTGGCACACGCCCTGAGCTCCTCTCGGTCCACAAAACCAGCTTCCCGTTCCATCCCTCGTTCTTTCCGTTTTCCTCGGTCTCCGCCGGTGTGGTGCAGAGGAGCTCCGCCGAGCTCTAGCGCCACTGTCGAGCTTCCACCGTTGCCACCAATCCATTCCCGAGTTCCGTCACAACCCCACGAATTTCTCCACCCGCTGAATCGGACTCCAGGCACCCACATTGCCCGGTCCAACCGTTTCTTCCCCATCTCTGGCAAGCAGCCGCCGCGAGCTGGTTCACCGTCGCGCGGTAAGGCCAGGGTTTCCCAGGTCAATTCACTTGCGCAAATAGCTTCGCCTTGACTCACTCTCTCTGGTCGGCTCGACATCCGAGCCCCTAGCACGCAGGTTCGCCGGAGTAGATGCGCGGCGCCGGAATCACCGCACTGCCATTGCCATCGTCGTCGACCTCTACCACCCCGAGCCTCATCGACCGAGCTAGAGCGAGCACCAACCCTAGGTGAGCCCCCTGGTGCCGATGCTTGCCTCGGCTGGGTCATTACTATGCTGTAGCGGCCGGACGCCGCCGAGCCGTCGGGAACGGCGGAAAAAGCCGCCATTTCCCGAGGCCAGGCTAGCTCCGTCTGCGGCCGTCCTTAGTCCCGACCGAGACCTCGGGCGAGTTCGCGAGGCAAACCCGAACAGGTTGGAAGCCTCGGTTGAGCCCGTGGCCTCGCCGTCGGCGAGTTTGGCCGGCGGTCAATGCCGTCGCCGCAGCGGTCAGCGCCGGTGCGCGCGCGGGCCTCGGCACTGGTCCATTCGCGCGCAGGCCTCGGCCGAGGCGGAGTCTTACGCCTCGAGCCCCGCATATCCGAGGCTTAGTGTTAGGGTTGTTTTCTATTTTAGCGTTTTTGGATAGTGCTGCATTTTGTTATTTTTGTCACAATTAATTTACAGCTCCTAAAATCATGAAAATTTTTGGGTAAGCTCTCTGAGATGTGAAGAAAATTATAAAAATACGAAACTGAAAGTTTGGACAAGTTTTATTGGAGTATTAAAATAGTAAATAAATGGTTTAGACTCCTTAAACAATTTTTGTAGGTTGTTCCTGTGGTCCAAAAATTGAGAAACAAATTTTGTCGTGCTTAGTAACACATAACACATCCCTGGTAAAACTTTTAGCCCTTTTTGTGAAAATAAATTTTAAACCTTAATAACTAAGCCATTAGTTAAATAATGATTAGTTAATTATTAATAAGGTCTTATAATTTTTGTTATCCTATCTGCTGTCCATAAATCAATGTAACATTGTTGTTATATTTAGGGACTATTCACACCAAAAGTTTGGGTAAACATATGACCCTTAGTGATCAATTAGATAGTTTAGTTTGGCAATTGCTAAGTTGATTTTGATCTCTGAACCAGTTTGGATGGGAACATGATAACATCATATTAATTTGATTTTCTGTCAAAATGTTGTATAGAAAAGTTGTAGCACTTTTGTATATCTAGTTGCTCCTAAAATTTCGTAATTATTGGAAGTATATGCTGGGAGTTATGTTCTGTACAAACTGGGTGTGCAGTGCTGTCCAAAATCTGGACAGTTTGTGAAAACTGAACTGTTTGGGGTATTTAACTTGTGAATCTGATCTGGTGTATTACAAGAAAGTTGTAGAGGATTTCATGTGCTTTCCAGAATAGTCGAGATCATGTATGTTGATATTTCTGAGCTCCAGATATGATCTGTGGAACAGTAGTGTTTGAATCTGTCCAAAATCTGGACAGGTTTAACCAAATGAATTGTTTGGTCCATAAGATCCTGGAATCAGCTGTTGTGTATTGTATAAAAGTTGTAGAGAAGTTGTTAAGCTTTCCAGATTGTCCAGAATCACCTGAATAGCTTTTCTGTAGCTCTAGTTATGGTTTGAGCAGGTTGGTATATAAAATCTGTTCGGGTCATCACTTATGCAAATTTTGTTCCAATTGTGCTCTCAATTTAATATTCTTATATGATTGTTGTTTGCTGTTGTACTCTTCTATTTGTAGTTGTCCAGCATCATAAGCATTCATATTCGCATCACATGCATCTTATATATGCTCGTTCGTATATTGCGTTTAGAAACCGAGGTGAACAAGGAGCAACCGGAGATTGCAGCTCGTGAAACACCGGTATTCTACGAGGTTGGATTTGATATCTGTGGGGACGAGCCTGAAGAAGAACCCCAAGGCAAGCCCCGGTGCATTTGCCCCTACCTTGAAATTTTCAAATAATATACTTGTTGTTAAAATTTGTGCATTAAGTTTAGGAGTTGAATGTTACCTACTTGATGCATTGACTGCCTTGATTATTCCTTATACTATCCTTGTCACTGGGTTATTTACAAATGCTTAGATTGCTTAGCATTGCTCATTAGAGTAGGTTTTTGAAAAGAGAGATGCTATTGTTGGGAACCCTTCCCCGGTTGGGATGGTATAATTAAACTGAGACCGGGCGGGTAACTTGCACAGGAAGGGAGTCCTGGTGTAGTGTTTCCGCCTGTGTCGCTTAGGACCCGTCCGCTGTTGGCCCGTTGGATCGAGAACTATTTGTTAGTACTGGTCACATGCTACGGTAAGCCCTACTGTGGCTATGCTCTTACTGGAACGGCGCACCCGCGCACAGGGAGTGGAGAGATGGCGGGAGTAGCGTGTACCCACCCTGCACGGTCCCCTGTTGGACGGACTCAGCAAGGCCGTTGTAGGGCGGTGGTGTACTGTACTCCCGGGTGGCGCGGCTCCGGTCCGGTTTGAGCGGATCCACGGGACGGTTGATATATGCGAGTTCGGTCTCGCATATGTCGTGTGATAAGGAAGCCCCAGCTGGGTAGATCAAGCGGTTCGAATCGTCGTTTGCTCCACGAGAAAAGGAGACTCGTCCTCGCCCCCTCAGCGTAGTTTAATGATGAAACAATGGAGGATTAATGGGTTGATTATAAGATGTACATTCATTTACTTAGCTAATATTAGAAGGATGAAATGACACAACTACTTAGTTGTAGGAGCTTTTATGCAAAGGAAAACTTTTGGATTCTTGCTAAAGACTTACCTTGACTTCCCCTCAGCCTGCATTCCTGAGTCTTCTCCCTAATTTATTAGTCGGGTAAGTCTTGTTGAGTACTCCTGTACTCAGGGTTCTATGATCCCTTGTTGCAGGTGAACCTTCGGATCAAGTATGTTTTGCTCCTTGTTGCATGACAATAATCCCCGTTGAGGATGATCAGTGATGTGCCCTTGGGCAGGGTTGAATAAAATGGTTATGTTTATCAGACTTTATCCAGCACTTAGTACTATCGCAAATTGAACTCATTTTCATCTATGTTGTAATAATGAACACTAGTTTGTAATATTATGTCTATGTAAGACTTCCGCTGAAAACTCTCCGATCTGGTATGTTGTATGAAATGTATATTGCTGTAATGATTACACTCGGATGATTCCTGTGACCCATGGATACATCGTTCGTATCCAACAGATTAATCCAGTCTTGTGGCACACTTACATAGCAGTCAGAGGTCGTTGGACAAAATGACAGGTGTAAGTGGGCCACATTATTGGGCGACTCTGTTACACCTTTCCGCTGCACTGAGCATAGAAATATAATTGTGAAAATATTCCTTCGGGTATTTTGTCACTAACCTTTCCAGGTTTGGAGCAGAAAAGAACAAAGGAACAACAAACACAAGGTATGTCCCATCAATCATCATGCAACATTGAATTACATTCATTCAACCTTGAATTGTGCAAAATCCAAGCTTGGGGAATAGACTTTTTAAGAATATTTCTTGTCGTGTTGCTATGTTGGTTGTCCCTACCTTTAAGATATGCTCATACACTACTCATGCTCTTTCATCATCATCTGAATAAATCTCTACAATGCTTTCATGTTATCTTTATTTGCTATAGTATATTCATTGGTTTTGAAGTATTTTCATACACCTTTTAAATTAGGCATGGACCTTAGTTTAACTGTTTTCATGAATTAAAGTAAGTGCGGATATATATGTGTATGCTGAGTCTCTGAGTGATGAGTGATTGTCAACTGGGATAATGTGCATGTTCTTTGGCTTGTGTTATGCAGGTGTCGAGCACGGATACAGTGATCGAAGGCAAGGTGAAGGTCAAGTAGAGACGTGTCGTGCCGATGGACCGAGAGTGGCGAAGGGCGGACGTGAGGCTTGGACTGAGGGACCGGTGGCCTGAGGATCAGCTATGGTGGCTTACAGCCTGGGACAGCGACGAGTGGAGACTTGCGGGCACGGTGTTGCTTGGGTCGTGGACCTGGGGACACGTGTCGGTGGACGGGGAGCACGGGCGGTGCATCCCATCTACGGCTCGGTTTGGGCGTTGAGCCACAAAAAAACCATTGAGTGGACGGTTTCCAGGTTTGGGCCTCAAAACATGGGCGCTGATGGTTTCCGAGTTTGGGCCACAAAACTCGGGCTGAGGACGGTTTCCAGGTTTGGGCCTCAAAACCTGGGTGCTGCGGGTTTCTGAGTTTGGGCCACAAAACTCAGGCGATGGTCGGCTGGTTTCCCGGTTTGGACCTCAAAACCGGGGGTTGGCTGTGAAGGCTGGTTTCCCGGTTTGGGCCACAAAACCGAGGGCGACGTCCGGGAAAAGGACAAGTAGAGCGGTGGCGGCACGTGGCGGCGATCGGTGAGGTTGCGTCGAGGCAACGCTACCAGTTGTGCGGGCGTGGCCGTCGGATCACCACCTACCACGAGTTGGTCCAGAATAACCCTAGGGTTTAGCTGGTTCGCTCTGTAATTAGTTAGGGGTAGAGTGGGAATTGGAATCAGGATAAGTAGAGGGAGACACCCACCTCCCATCCTATCACAGTCATTTGCTCTTTGCCTTATAGGTTTTCCTGCTCTCCCAATCCCCTGCTGTAGCAACTGAGATCCGCAGAGAACCATACCTCTGTGTACTGGAGATTTTGAGGAAGTAAGACCATAATCTCACTATTGTAGCGTGTGGTAGCCACACGGTTGCAGATCGATGTGTTGATTTGTGTTTTGTTTGTGTTCTTTGCGTTCTTCGTTTCTCCACGATTTTGCCGTCACTCGATCTCTCTCTATACTGCGTCTTTTCGAATTCCACTTGAATCAACTTGTTCTTTATAGTGAGGAGATCATTTGCACTGAAGGAATTCATCTAACTCCTCACAAACAAGTAGATCGGGTCAATTTCATTTTTGTGGCGCTTTTTCGGTTCATACACCTTCCCCTTCGATTTTCCGTTGATTGAATCGATTTGAGCGGATGATTTCTTGGGGGTAGTCTCCTAACCACCTCGTGATCATCCTCTCCAATTTTGGGAACAAGGGATTTCGATTTGAATCATTTTTGGAGAGATTTGTGAGAAGGGCGATCAAAATCGCCTTCTCTAGGCAGTGGCGGACAGTCCGCCAAACAAGGCGCAGACAGTCCGGCCATCGGGCTTGAGCCAGACCAGTGGCAGCGAGCCTCGGCCACTTTGGTCAGATTTGACCGGCGGACAGTCGGCCATAGTCGGTCGCGGACAGTCCGCGAGTCGACCAGGGACCTTCAGCAACCTTGTTGTTTTGTCCATTTGGCCGGCGGACAGTCCTACCCCCAGTCGCGGACAGTCCGCAGTTGGGGCGGACAGTCCTGGACCAAGAGTCCGGACAGTCCGGGAATAGGCTTTGTGTTGCAGTTTAGTGCGTTTGCTCTCCCGGCTTCTCTACTTGATTTTCAGACTTCTCGTTTGCCCCTAGAGTTCACCTAGAAACCTCTCTAGGTATCTTTGCTACTTGTTAGCATCGGTATTTGGGGAGTTCCCGATGTAGTTTTCAATCTACGTTTGGGACCCGGTTTCTAGAGTTGAACTTGCGCCGGTGTTTTTGATGGTTGTCTTGCTATCGCTTTGTGGTGCCTCGCTGTGATCCTAGGGATCATACACCCTCTTCCAAGGGTCATGGGCATCACGGTTTCATTCGTAGCTTTTGGGGTTGATTTGTGGGACAAAGGCCAAAGTTTCGAGAGAAATTTTTGAGCTCCCATTCAGCCCCCCTCTGGTCGCCTTGCTATTGCATTTTCGGTCCTTCAATTGGTATCGGAGTAGGTTAAGGATCTTCCACCTTAGCCGGATCTAGATCCACAAAAGGCGACATGGATCGCGGCGTGGGCAAACCACCGTTCTTCGATGGGACGAACTATGCGTACTGGAAGATACGCATGTCGGCCTATCTGCAGAGTATTGGTGCTTCCATTTGGGATATTTGCAACTCTGCTGATTACGTGGTCTTGGCTGCTCGTGTGACTCAGCATCAGATCGATGAGCACGATGCCAATAGCTGAGCCCGTAATGCTCTTTTCTCTTGTTTGAGCATGTCCGAGTTTGATCGCGTTTCTCACCTCGCTACGGCTCGGGAGATTTGGGCTACCCTCATGCGTTTCCATGAGGGAACCACTCAAGTCAAAACCCGTCTCTACGAGTCGTTCAAGCGAGAGTATGAGAACTTTCGACATATGCATGGCGAGAGCATAGAAAGTTTATTCGCTCGCTTTCAGGTGATTGTCAACAGGATGAGGGCTAACAAGGAGCTTTTGCCTTTCGACGATCATGAGAGAGCTTTGAAGCTTTTGCATACACTACAAGAAATGGCTGGCTTTGTGACATAAAATTCATTTATGATGCGGGCTTTGTGACATTAATTATGATATAGTTTATGTCATAATACGTTACTTATGACATGAGTTTATGTCATAATACGTTAGTCATGACATGAGATGAAGGGCAATCATCTTTTGACATTGCACTTTTGTCATCATACACATAACTGATGTCATAATTCTCATAACTAATGTCATAATTCACATAACTATGTTATAATTAACGTCACAAAGCCAGCGTCATAAAAAGATTTTATGTCAAAAAGCCAACCATTTCTTGTAGTGATACTCTTGATCGATCGGTGTGGGACTCAAAGGTTCAGGCGATCATCGAATCACCTAACTATGAGACCCTCACATGTGACGAGCTCTTCAGTAAGCTCAAGTCCAGTGAGATTGACGCCATGGCAAGGGCTTCTTATGAAAATCCTTCTAGCCTGTCGATGGCTTTGGTTTCTAGCTCTTCTGCTAACCCCTCTGGAGGATTTGCACTCTCTTCTCTTCTTTCTGTCACAGAGGAGCAGCTGGAGTTCATGGGGGATGACGAGTTGGCTTTGCTTGCCAACCGGTTCTCGCGGTTCCACAACAACCGCATGAACCGTCGCCGCGGAGGAGGAAGCTCGGGATGTTTCGATTGCGGCGACCCCAACCACTTCATCGCCAATTGCCCGAAGAAGAACAAGCAGACCTTCGGCAAGGCGGATCATGGGCACAAGTATGAGTCCAGCAAGCGCAAGGAGAAGTACATCCCCACGAAGCACAAGCGAAAGGGCGGCTTCAACAAGGAGTACATCAAGACGAAGTACTTGGAGAAGGCCCAGGTTGAGCAGCGTGCGTTCTTCGCCACGCTCAGCGACGTCGACGACTCGGATGACGACTCCGCTTCCTCAAGCGACGACGAGTCCGAGAAGAAGAAGAGGATCGAGGACGAGCTGAACGGCCTCTGCTTCTTCGCCGACGATGAGGGCTTCTGCACCATGGCCCTCGGCAAGGAGGTCGACAGCGAGCTGGAGGACACCCCTCGGAACGACGATGATGACGACACCTCTCAGGTATCTCAGACCCCCGACGAGCTTTCTGCTGAGGTCGAGAAACTTACTGCCGCGCTCCTTAGTAAGGATAAGTTGCTTAGGCGTGCTGCTAGAGAACGCAAGGAGTTTAGGCAGAAGTGGGAGGATACGGTGAAGGAGCTTGAGTTTGCCAAGTCCACCGTAGTCGTTTCTGAGGAGGTTTAGTGCGAGATGTGCACCACACACATGACTGACATTCTCTCTTTAAGAAGCAAGTATGTTGTGTTGGTAGGAGAGGTGGATGAGCTGAAGGCTAGATCCTCGCTGTTGGGTGCGTGCAAGTCATGTGCGGGCTTGCAATCTGAGTTGACAGAGAAGAATGCCAAGATTGTGTATCTTGAAGAGGCCAACTCGGGTAGCACATGTGTGGCTAGGTGTGTTCTTTGTGAGGGTTTGGAGATGGAGATCGCTAATGTGAAGCATGACAAGATGCAAACCGAGGAGGAAAACACATACCTTCAGACCATCTTGTCATGGGTTTCTAGTGGTGAGCCGCAGCTTGGGATGATGATCTCCCAGTTCAAGCGTGCTGCTGGAGGTCTAGGTGTAGGTTTTGCTCTGGGTGTTGATGTTTCGTCTTTTGGGAAGATTGGAGAGTCGAGTGGTCTTAACCCATGTGAGAAGCCCAACTCCACCACTACTCCCAAGCTTACCAAGATTCCACCCAAAGAGCCTCTCAAGCCTAACACCAAGGATGGGGTCTTTGTTGAACCTCCGAGAGCTCCTGATACGAACCCGCTAGGGTTTTTGCCCGATCTTTCGATGAGAAGCGGGGGATAACTTCGATTTGGACTGAAATGACGTTCACGACCCGACTACAACCATCCAAGGATGCTGCGCCTTAGCAATCGATACACCAATTCCAGCGGTTGCTCGCGATCTTGTGGATGCACGACCAACCAAACCACTAGGGTTATTCCTGCAAGCAATCGAAGAACAAGCAAGAACAAGTAGGACAAGCACTCTATTGCAAAATAAGAGATGAAGGTTCAAATCTGATACACATGAAGGTGGGGTTCCGAAATCAAGTAGAACGGATGGTCTAGTCGACACAAACGTCTACCAGGAAGTAGCAATAGCTAAACTTACATCTAAACAAAACCCCATCTGTTTGTGGCGGCTATGGGGAGGTATTAGAGGAGGAGAGGACGACCAGGAGGGTGTTGGGGTCGTCCTCCAACCCTAGGACGTGTCCTTAATGGACCCAACTTGATACATGGGCCAATAGCCCAAGATATGGTGACGCAGCACCCTGGACAGCAAGATCTCTCGGTAGTATTTGGATAATTGTCGCCGCTGTGTAGAAGATACGGACATGGGGCTGGATCCAAATGAAAGTAGACTTGTTAAGCTTTCCATCAAGTCCTGAACCATCCAAATCCGAGTCCGTATGAAGTCGTGGTGACCGTAACAAGTTGGGACTTTTCTGCAGTCCGAATTCAACTTCCAAAACGTGTTGGACTTGGACTCTTTCCTTTCTTTTGCCAAAACTGACGTGGTGACTTTGTGGAGAACATTAAGAACACTTGGACTTGGTCCCCAATCAACTTCATTGATCTTCCAAACTTTCCTTATGCAATCAAACCTTCCCTTCATCCATGCAAGTAATTCTGAAAAAGACAATATACACATTTTATGGTGCAGCACCAATTCATCAAATGTATCAATAATAAGTCTCATATAGAATGGTTGCACCTTTGGTTTAGAAGTGGATAAGATGGTCATATTTGAACCGGTGATGCCCTCATCATTCTCCCCTTCTTGGCTGCAAGTCGTCCTCGACTTGCTCCAATGGCATACAAATGTGCTTACTTTGATATCGGAATACCGAAGGACGACCATATTACATGGCCACAACAAACAATACTCCCCTTCTTTAGGATGGCCCTGTTGCATATAAGAAAAACTAGGGATACTTTGTTGGACATTATTAGTGTTAGTGCATCCATTGATTTGATCATGGTATTGTAGCTCCAAAGTAGATTTCATATTAGAGCAAATATAAACTTTATGCACCAAATAATTTCCTTTGCTATCATATTTGCCAATTGCATAAAGTGAACATTGAATAAAGCTTGGCAAAACAGATTTCATAGATATATCATTCTCCAAACTATTCAGGTCACAAAGAAAATCAAATTCGATATAACCTAAGCAATTTAAAGATGATATGATATTCAGCTCCTCTTTCTCACTAGCAATGCGACAAACTCTCCTTACTTTAGCATGCATGTCGTTAAGAATAGAATTATCATGTCCAAGCACTAGTCGTGTTGTAGATATAAGTGAAGCATGGTCATACTCACATGGAGTGATTGCAGCATCATATGTGTTGCTTTTCTCGCTCTCCTCTAACATGGTGGGTGTTGCACAAAAAGTCTTTTCCAACTTTTGTAGTGGGTGTAGCTTCTCAAATGGCTCAATGCATTCAATAGTATTGCTCTCATCCTCCTGCAAAATGTTATGGACAGCAAGGGGAAAAAGAGGGTGCTCTATCTCTAGTCGTGGTGATGAAGTTAGAGAAGAAGTATCACACAACTCTTCTTTGTCACAAGGTACAACAAGCAAATCATGTTGTGACAAAGGCATATCATCAACAAGTTCCACTATATTTTGCTCCCTTTCAACATTTAATGTAGATAATTGCTGGCTATAATGTGTCATACCATTCTTGCAAGTATTCAAAGATGAAAGAATCTGATTTTCAACTTTACAAGCAAGACAAAACAAGCAAGATATATGATTATATGTTTCACTGATGAGCAAAGTTTGAATTTCGGAATTGAGCCCTTTCATGAACCTACTCATAATATCTTCCATGCATTCATCCAGGCCACCAAACAGGATACAAATTTTAAAATCATGATAGTATTGTCTCACGGTCCTACTACCCTGTTTTAATTCCTCTAGTTTGGTAAGCAAGTAATCAGCATAATATGCAGGAACATATACACCTCTAAAATGCATTTTGAAGTCTTTCCATGTTTGCGGAACAATGTCATGCCTACAAAGATATTTCCATTCATACAAAGCATCCTTAGTTAAAGCATTAGAGGCAGCAAAAACCATTTGTTTCTCTGACAAATCATACTCAACAAATTCCTTATCTACAGCTAGCTCCCATTCAATATATGCATGAGGATCGTAGTTTCCTTCAAAGTAAGGTATTGCAGATTTTATTGTATCAAGTAAAACATTGCAAACCTCATGAGTGCCAAGCTTGTTACCATCCATTTGTTGAGCAAATTGCGAATACACAACCTGAGTAAGGCCATGCTTATTTTCCATGTGAATCCCTGCCATGATTAGAAGAAAACCAAAAACATCCACAATAATATCTATGCTCCAATCAACTACTAGGATGTGGTTGTTGTAAATATAATTCTCTCACTCTCAACCTGTTCAAACGAGCTCTTACCAATTCTTACCAAGCCAAACAAGAGGTGGCAGCAACCAACAAGTTGGAAACCCTGGAAAAAGTGTATCGGTGCCACAACAACAATTCCTTTCAAGTTGTAGTTGGATATGTGGAGCTGTAGGAAGGCTGAAATTAATGTGCAAGGAAGTACTAGCACCACATTAGTCACAAAGCAAGTTGAGAAATCGTTCAACGGTGGTACCGTGCTGGTCCTAGGCTAGACCGTGCTAGAGACGCGAGCCTAGACACAAACAAAGTCACGGTACAATAGGAAACAAAAAAGAACAAGAACAGCAAGTTATCACTCCCTTTTTCTCTTCCTCCTCACTTTTTTTGCCTCTTTCTCTTTCTTTTTCTTTTCTTTTCTTTCTGATTTTTCTTCTTCTTTTCTTTTACTTTGCACAACTAGAACAAATCTGAATTTTGACAAATCAGATTTTAAAAGAAACGACTTACAATCTATTTCTCTTTCTTTTCAGGTAGTAACAAGAATAGAGCTAGCAACTCAGATTTTTAAATGTGCCCAAAACAGATTTGCTAGTGTTAAAAAAAAAGCAGGGATAGATATGTGCAGCAAAGATGGTGATTACAACGGAGATGTATATGCTGTAGTGGATATTAATATGGTGGTGGTGATGGCAGCGGAGATGGGTATGATTGACAATGACCGAAACGTGACGAGAACTCGAAACTCTAAAAGTCTAACCCTAAGACCAGCAACTTGACTCAACCGATGTAAACCAAACTCAATAAGCCCTAACTAAGAAGTACCAGCAAAGGCTCAAAAAGATTTATAGGATTATGGAAAAACTAATCTACTATTTTTTGGCTTTTTTGGACTATAGGAAAAATAAAACAGCGAAGGATTGGAAATCTCTCACCGATAAACCTTGCTCTGAATACCAACTGATACGAACCCGCTAGGGTTTTTGCCCGATCTTTCGATGAGAAGCGGGGGATAACTTCGATTTGGACTGAAATGACGTTCACGACCCGACTACAACCATCCAAGGATGCTGCGCCTTAGCAATCGATACACCAATTCCAGCGGTTGCTCGCGATCTTGTGGATGCACGACCAACCAAACCACTAGGGTTATTCCTGCAAGCAATCGAAGAACAAGCAAGAACAAGTAGAACAAGCACTCTATTGCAAAATAAGAGATGAAGGTTCAAATCTGATACACATGAAGGTGGGGTTCCGAAATCAAGTAGAACGGATGGTCTAGTCGACACAAACGTCTACCAGGAAGTAGCAATAGCTAAACTTACATCTAAACAAAACCCCATCTGTTTGTGGCGGCTATGGGGAGGTATTAGAGGAGGAGAGGACGACCAGGAGGGTGTTGGGGTCGTCCTCCAACCCTAGGACGTGTCCTTAATGGACCCAACTTGATACATGGGCCAATAGCCCAAGATATGGTGACGCAGCACCCTGGACAGCAAGATCTCTCGGTAGTATTTGGATAATTGTCGCCGCTGTGTAGAAGATACGGACATGGGGCTGGATCCAAATGAAAGTAGACTTGTTAAGCTTTCCATCAAGTCCTGAACCATCCAAATCCGAGTCCGTATGAAGTCGTGGTGACCGTAACAAGTTGGGACTTTTCTGCAGTCCGAATTCAACTTCCAAAACGTGTTGGACTTGGACTCTTTCCTTTCTTTTGCCAAAACTGACGTGGTGACTTTGTGGAGAACATTAAGAACACTTGGACTTGGTCCCCAATCAACTTCATTGATCTTCCAAACTTTCCTTATGCAATCAAACCTTCCCTTCATCCATGCAAGTAATTCTGAAAAAGACAATATACACATTTTATGGTGCAGCACCAATTCATCAAATGTATCAATAATAAGTCTCATATAGAATGGTTGCACCTTTGGTTTAGAAGTGGATAAGATGGTCATATTTGAACCGGTGATGCCCTCATCAGCTCCACCCAAGAAACAATCATGGGCTCCCAAATCAAACCACCTCAAGAACAAACTGGACACCATGCCACCCATCCAGGAGGAGCTTATGCCACAGAAGGGCAAAGTGATCCACACCCACTACCGTGAGTACCAACAACCCCCTTTGAGAGCGGTGAGGTACCATTGTGAGCACTGTGGGAGAGATGGACATTGGAGTGAGTTTTGCTTTCGGCGCAAGAGAGAGGCGCGCCGCGCAAAGGAGATGAACAACACAGACATGTACCATCCTTTCCATGATGTACATGTGCCGAATGTTCAGAGGCGTGCTGCTAGGCCTAGAGGTCCAAAACCTCAAGTTCCTAGGCCTAGGCCGCGAAGAGAACGTGCCCGGCGGGAGCCTGCAGTTGTGGGCTATGGACCCCGTGGCGGTGGCCATGTAGTTGAGCGTTTTCCCCCATCGCGTTTTGAGTATCGCGATGGACGCTCCTCCCTTAGCGGACCACGTTTTCCTCTACGTGGTGATCGCTCTTCCCGTAGGCGTGCTAGGAATGGTTTTTCTGCTAACCGTTCTTTTGAGCAACGGGCCCAACACTGGTATTCTCCCTACTTCACTAACCCTAGTGTTGGACCGTATGCTCACCCTATGTCTTTTTATTGATGTAGGTAAAATGATTGGAGAACGTTTGGTTGGTGGATTCCGGTTGCTCGAGGCACATGACCGGAAATGCCAAGTGGTTCTCCAGTCTTAGTCTGGTCGCCGGAAAGGAGTTTATCACCTTCGGCGACAATAGCAAAGGTAGAGTGTTGTCTCGTGGGTCGGTGCGAGTTAATGAGCACTTTGTGTTGCGCGATGTTGCTCTTGTTTCTAACTTTCATTTTAACCTTCTCTCTGTTTCGCAACTCTTTGATGACTACAATGAGATTCATTTTAAGCTGAATCTCGGTCGTATTTTGGATCCTCAGGGCAATCTTGTTTATGTGATTTCGCCCATTGGGAAAGTCTTCCGTGCGGATTTCTCGGAGTCATTTGGAGTTTCTTGTTGTCTTTTGGCTGGACCTTCCTCCTCTGATCTTTGGAAGTGGCATAGGAGACTAGGACATTTGAGCTTCGACTTGCTTGCAAGGCTTAGTTCACTTGGCCTAATCCGAGGATTTCCCAAGTTATGCATGGAGAAGGATCTTGTTTGCCATTCTTGTAGACATGGGAAGATGGTTGCCGCTCCCCACCATCCATTGACTCAGGTCATGACCAAGCGCCCTGGAGAGCTTTTGCACATGGACCTTGTTGGTCCGGCTCGGGTGAGCTCGGTTGGGGGGAAGTGGTATGTGCTTGTTGTTGTTGATGACTTTTCGAGATATTCATGGGTTTTCTTTTTAGCTGAGAAAACTGAGACTTTCTCCTTTGCTCGCAATCTGATTTTGCGTCTTCAGAACGAGTTCCCTTTGAACTCGATGCGAGCTATTAGGAGTGATAATGGTTTAGAGCATCAGTTTTCTTCTCCCTACACACCGCCTCAAAATGGTGTTGTAGAAAGGAAGAATCGGCCCCTTGTAGAGATGGCCAGGACAATGCTCGATGAGCATAGGACTCCGAGGCGATATTGGGCCGAAGCTATGAGCACTGCATGCGACATTTCCAATCGCATTTTTCTCCGAGCTTTCTTGAAAAAGACTTCTTATGAGTTGCGTTTTGGAAAACAACCCAAAGTGAGTTATTTTAGATTTTTCGGTTGCCATTGTTTTATACTCAAAAAGGGCAACTTGGACAAGTTTGAGTCTCGTTCTTCTAACGGTGTATTTTTGGGTTATGGCACTCATACTCATGCATATCGTGTACTTAACCTTGATACTAATCGAGTCATGGAGACATCCAATGTCACCTTCGACGAGACCATGGTTTGTCCTTCTTCTCGTTTTGAGCGTGCAGGTGATCATGAGGTTGGCGAGCCTCTTTTTGATGATGAGGAAGAGGGTGCTGAAGGGATGGATGACCCAGCACCTCCTCCACCTGTTGTGCCGCAAAGAGCGGCCTCTACTACCACTCACGGCCCCGACCCTTCCTCTTCGACTTGGGGGCCGTGGGATCCGCCACCTCGAGCGGTACCTTTTGTACCTGAGGAGGCACCAGCTGCTATTGAGGGGGAGGCTACATCAGCTCGGGAGGCGCCATGACACATTCAGCGTCAACACCCACCTCAACAGATGATCGGCAGCATCGGTGAACGTGTCACTCGGTCAAGGTCACAACAAATCTCTCACTTTGCTCATTCTGCATTTGTTGCCGATTTTGAACCCCGAGATGTTGAACACGCTTTGACGGATCCGGATTGGGTCAATGCCATGCATGAGGAGCTTGAAAACTTTGAGAGAAATTGGGTTTGGGTTCTTGTTCCTCTTCCTCCTGAGTGTCACCCTATTGGGACAAAATGGGTTTTCAAAAACAAACAAGGAGAAGATGGCCATGTTGTGAGAAACAAGGCCAGACTTGTAGCCCAGGCGTATAGTCAGAAGGAGGGGATAGACTATGAGGAGACTTTTACTCCTGTAGCTCGTTTGGAGGCGATTAGGATACTCTTGGCTTTTGCTGCATCCAAAGGGTTTAAACTTTTTCAAATGGATGTCAAGAGTGCATTCTTAAACGGCTACATAGAAGAGGAGGTGTATGTAAAACAACCCCCCAGTTTCGAAAATCCCAAGTTTCCAAACCATGTTTTTAAACTTCACAAAGCTTTGTATGGTTTGAAACAAACCCCTAGAGCCTGGTATGATAGGTTGAAAACCTTTTTGCTTGCTAAGGGTTTAAAAATGGGATGTGTGGATAAAACGCTCTTTCTCCTCAAGCAAGGCAGCGACACTCTCTTGGTCTAGATTTACGTGGATGATATCATTTTTGGTGGTTCTTCTCATGCTTTGGTTGCCAAGTTTGCAGATACTATGAGCAGGGAGTTTGAGATGAGCAGGGAGTTTGAGATGAGCATGATGGGCGAGTTGACGTTTTCCTCGGATTGCAAATCAAGCAATCTCGAGAGGGAACGTTTGTGCACCAGGGTAAGTATACCAAGGATATCCTGAAGAAATTCGATATGGGTGAGGCCAAGCCTCTTCCAACACCCATGTCGACCACGATGGCCCTGGATGCGGACAAGGATGGAGAAGCGATGGACCAGAAGGAGTACCGGAGTATGATCGGGTCGCTGCTGTACCTGATGGCGACACGCCCGGACATTCAGTTCGCGGTGTGTCTTGGCGCACGATTTCAGTCATCGCCGTGCACCTCTCACCGTCAGGCGGTCAAGCGCATTATGAGGTACTTATGCTTCACACCTGAGTTTGGGATTTGGTATTCTGCTTCCTCCACCCTTTCCCTTTGCGGTTATTCCGATGCCGATTTTGCTGGTTGTCGCATTGAGCGCAAGTCCATTTCTAGGACTTGTCAGTTTATTGGTTCTTCTCTTGTATCGTGGTCTTCTCGCAAGCAGTCTAGTGTCGCCCAGTCTACCACGGAGGCTGAGTATGTTGTTGCGGCTAGCTGCTGTTCCCAGTTGCTTTGGATGATGGCCACTTTGCGTGATTTTGGTCTGAGCTTTTCTCCCGTTCCTTTGCTTTGTGACAGCACGAGTGCTATTAGCGTTGCTAAGAACCCCGTGCTGCACTCTAAGACCAAACACATTGATGTGCGCTTTCATTTTCTGCGAGACCACTATGAGAAGGGTGATATCGACCTTCGCCATGTCGATACTCATCATAAGTTGGCTGATATTTTCACCAAGCCTTTGGACCAATCAACTTTTGCCAGGTTGAGAGGTGAGCTTGGTGTGTGTTTCCCCTTTTAGATGGGGGAAACACTTTGACTTTTGTATCATAAACTGAC
This sequence comes from Coix lacryma-jobi var. lacryma-jobi, assembly GCA_009763385.1. NCBI lineage: Eukaryota > Viridiplantae > Streptophyta > Magnoliopsida > Poales > Poaceae > Coix > Coix lacryma-jobi. Next base: position 82,881,434 of record CM019830.1, read on the forward strand.
TTTGTGTTTTTCAGTTGGCATCTTTTCTACATTCCATCTTGCATATTTACATTCAGAGCTTCATGTATATAATCTGTAGAATGTGACTATGCTCTGTATAGTGCTTGCTCCGATGTTTTATGATGATGCTTGTAGCTTATGCTCTTTCTGATAACTGAAACATGTTGTGAGCTGAGCTATTTTATGAATGGTGATTTTGCTTTAAAAACATAAAAACTTGAAAATGTTCACCATTGAGATATGCAACTATCATGTGTAGAATGTGTTGAATTCACTTGTGCTTTTCATATATGCTAGGTTGCTATGTCTCTAGTTCTAAGTGTTTCACTTGCTTGGTATGTTCATTTTCTGTTTTAAATTTAAACCAAGTTAAGTGAATTAGAAAGATCGAGATGGGATTGCTTGTCAGCACATCACAGTTTTGAGACTGTTTCTCATTGCACTTTGAGTTAAACTTGAGTTGTGTAGTGCATGACCGAAACTGTTGCTTTAAGCTTCTGATTGCTTCTGTAGAGGCTTCGCACATTTGAAAAGTTAGGCAATGACAAGTTTTCAACCTCTCGCAGTCACATGCTGAAATTTGAACTTGTGTACTTTAACCGCTGCAACTCTGATAAAATTTTGGATACACAAGTCTATGTTTCATTCTATAGCATGATGATTGAACCTTGCTAGGGGTAGTTCACCTTGTATACATGTTTAGCAATTGTTGGAATTCCTGTCTATACATGAATAGTGCTATTTTTTGTGGTGAACATCCTTTTCTGAATGGCTAAAATTGCTCACTTTGCTCAAATGCTTATATTTCATATTTGGTGATCAGTTTGAGCCTTTGCTAGCATTCTGTGCATACTCTGAGTCATCGGATCATCATTTTGACTAGCATCTTCATATTCTATCGACTATATTCCTGAAGCTGCTAACTTGCATTTTGACTCATATGCATTTGGAGGGAGAGTTATTCTGTCAAAGGGGAGCTATTTGATTAAAGGGGAGAAATGAGATCTTTGGTGCATTTTTGCTTGATAGTGCATTTTCAACTAAGGGGGAGAAACTTATTTGACAAATCATGTGCTTTCCGAAGTTTAACTAAGGGGGAGAAAATATTTGCAAATCATGTGTTTTCTGAGTTGAACCAAGGAGATTTCCCAGTTGTGTGCACTAATTGAGGGGGAGTCTGCTAGTTGTGTTGAGCCTTTGCCTCTTTCTTGAGGGACTAGTAAACGTTTTCAGTTCTTCAATTGGTATCAAACTCTTTTGTTTTTGAGTTGGTAATAGTTGGTATCGAGCTTCCTCGCTAGCGGTGTTGAGCCTGTTCTGCCTCTTCTTGAGGGCTAGCTCTGTTTTGCTTGAATTTCAGTTGAATCTTCAATTGGTATCAAGTTTTCTCGCTAGCGGTGTTGAGCCTGTTCTACCTCTTCTTGAGGGCTAGCTTTGCTTTGCTTGGTTGTGTCGAGCCGTTGCCCATGTCTTTGGGAACCAAGTTGCTTTGCTCTTTCCACTTGACCTTCTTCGGCTTTGCTATGCCTTTGGGTCATTTGGTCGAGTTCTCTCTCCTTCTTCTTCCTTCCTCTATTCTATTATGATTTGTGTTGGTATTTGACAATGCACTCATCAAGGGGGAGATTGCGGATACATGGGTGTATGCCGAGTCTCTGAGTGATGAGTGATTGTCAACTGGTATAATGCGCATGTTCTTTGGCTTGTGTTGTGCAGGTGTCGAGCACGGATACAGTGATCGAAGGCAAGGTGAAGGTCAAGTAGAGATGTGCCGTGCCAATGGACCGAGAGTGGCGAAGGGCGGATGTGAGGCTTGGACTGAGGGACCGGTGGCCTGAGGATCAGCTATGGTGGCTGACAGCCTGGGACAGCGAAGAGTGGAGACTTGCGGGCACGGTGTTTCTTGGGTCGTGGACCTGGGGACACGTGTCGGTGGACGGGGTGCATGGGTAGTGCATCCCATCTACGGCTCGGTTTGGTGGTTGAACCACAGAAAAACCACTCAGTGGACGGTTTCCAGGTTTGGGCCTCAAAACCTGGGCGTTGATGGTTTCCGAGTTTGGGCCACAAAACTCGGGCTGAGGACGGTTTCCAGGTTTGGGCCTCAAAACCTGGGTGCTGCGGGTTTCTGAGTTTGGGCCATAAAACTCAGGGGATGGTCGGCTGGTTTCCTGGTTTGGGCCTCAAAACCGGGGGTTGGCTGTGAAGGCTGGTTTCCCGGTTTGGGCCACAAAACCGGGGGCGATGTCCGGGAAAAGGACAAGCAGAGCTGTAGCGGCACATTGCGGCGATCGGTGAGGTTGCGTCGAGGCAATGCTACCAGTTGTGCGGGCGTGGCCGTCGGATCACCACCTACCACGAGTTGGTCCAGAATAACCCTAGGGTTTAGCTGGTTCGCTCTGTAATTAGTTAGGGGTAGAGTGGGAATTAGAATTAGGATAAGTAGAGGGAGACACCCACCTCCCATCCTATCTCAGTCATTTGCTCTTTGCCTTCTAGGTTTTCCTCCTCTCCCAATCCCCTTCTATAGCAACTAAGATCCGCAGAGAACCATACCTCTGTGTACTGGAGATTTTGAGGAAGTGAGACCGTAATCTCACTGTTGTAGCGTGTGGTAGCCAAACGGTTGCAGATCAATGTGTTGATTCGCGTTTTGTTCATGTTCTTCGCGTTCTTCGTTTCTCCGCGATTTTCCCGTCACTCAATCTCTCTATATACTGTGTCTTTTCGAATTCCACTTGAATCAACTTGTTCTTTATAGTGAGGAGATCATTTCCACTGAAGGAATTCATCTAACTCCTCACGAACAAGTAGATCGGGTCGATTTCGTTTTTGTGGCGCTTTTTCGGTTCATACACCTTCCCCTTCGATTTCCCATTGATTGAATCGATTTGAGCGGATGATTTCTTGGGGGTAGTCTCCTAACTACCTCGGGATCATCCTCCCCAATTTTGGGAACAAGGGATTTCGATTTGAATCGTTTTTGGAGAGATTTGTGAGAAGGGCAATCAGAATCGCCTTCTCTGGGCAGTGGCGGACAGTCCGCCGAACAAGGCGCGGACAGTCCGGCCATCGGGCTTGAGCCAGACCAGTGGCAGCGAGCCTCGGCCACTTTGGCCAGATTTGACCAGCGGACAGTCCGCAGTAGTCGGTCGCGGACAGTCCGCGAGTCGACCAGGGTCCTTCAGCAACCTTGCTGTTTTGTCCATTTGGCCGGCGGACAGTCCGTCCCCTAGTCGCGGACAGTCCGCAGATGGGGCGGACGATCCGGGACCAAGAGTCCGGACAGTCCGGGAATAGGCTGTGTGTTGCGGTTTAGTGCGTTTGCTCTCCCGGCTTCTTCGCTTGATTTTCGGACTTCTCGTTTGCCCCTAGAGTTCACCTAGAAACCTCTCTAGGTATCTTTGCTACTTGTTAGCATCGGTATTTGGGGAGTTCCCGACGTTGTTTTCAATCTACATTTGGGACCCGGTTTCTAGAGTTGAACTTGCACCGGTGTTTTTGACGGTTGTCTTGCTATCGCTTTGTGGTGCCTCGCTGTGATCCTAGGGATCATCCACCCTCTTCTAAGGGTCGTGGGCATCACGGTTTCGTTCATAGCTTTTGGGGTTGATTTGTGGGACAAAGGCCAAAGTTTTGAGAGAAATTTTTGAGCTCCCATTCACCCCCCTCTGGTCGCCTTGCTATTGCATTCTCGGTCCTTCAGTAAGACATGGTGTCTGGTTTGATTCTTGAGCTAAAAGGTGTGCTGATTTTACCTCTAAAGGCTTTTAAATTGAGCATGGTGCTTAGGGAAGAATACCTTCCTAAATCAAATTAGACGTGGTGTCTAGGTTGATTTCTGAACTGATAGTATGCTATAGTACATATTAGATATTTTGTTGGACTAACCCCTGCAGGAAAACTTTCATTATCAATTTGCGAAAGTCCTGAGATGAACTCACACCGGAGATGAAGCAAGGCGTACAATGAACTTCAACAACTTTGCACAATGAAGATTCAGCTTATTCATCATGGATGAAAGAACTGTGAGTATCAAAGTTTTTTTATTTTGTCTTCTACTGCAAGTTATGCCTTGAATCGTGCAGCCAACACATAAAATACTAGTCTATGCTAAAGTAATCCTAAAAATATCTTTTTATTAGCATAGATGCAAAATACATAAGTTATGGATAACAACCCATGTTTCAAATTCCTGCAATCCTTCGGGTATAAGTCCACTAACGTTATGCAGGAGAGAAATTTTGTTTATCCATGGTTTGGTGTGAACATTGAAGATCCAAAACCCAAACCATAAACACACAAACCTACTCTCAGATCACAAATGGTGCAAGCCTAGCTTTGAGTCTTGTTTGGGCGCTGTTGATGGTCCTTAAACACCTGTTTTACCATCAACCTGTTACCCTAAAATTCACCAAAAAGGCATGAAATGTAGTCAAATAGGTTTCAAACTAACCGAATTCCACATGTCCATAGATTTTGATTTGAAAGCAGGATTTGAACCAAATTTGGATATTTGAACCACCAAAGGCCAAGCGCACTCAGCAGGGCCCAATTGGGCCTCAGGGGGGTGGCGCCTGCCACCCCTAGGTGGCGCCCGCCACTTGGGTTGGCCAAAGTCCACTCCCTGCCACGTCACCGATCCATGTGACCTCCCTAAGGCCAAATCTTGGCCCTTGGTCACTAGGTCAGTGGCATCGGACGGCTCAAGAGGGGAGTGGCGTGGATCATGACCAAATGGCGGTTATCTGGACATGCAACCGACCTTGGAACCGCCTCTCTGGAGCTCCTAGATGCCGTTGAAGCAATGACGGTGCATCCAACGGTGAGGGGGGTGGCGGCCGCCATCTAGGGCGGGCGCCCGCCACTAGGGTTTGCCCTAGGTCGGTTGGCTGCCCCCTATAAGTACCCCCTCACTCCACAAGGCTATAAATACCCCCCTGGTGGCACCACTTCATTTCAAGCAAGAAAGCAAGGAAGAGAGGAAAGCTAGCAAGGCAAGAGAAGCTAGAAGAGCAAGTGAGAGCTCAAAGAGTTCAGGCAAGTAGGTTAGCTAGTAGAGAGAGTATAGCTCTAGTGCCATCGCTACAGCGCGGCTCTTAGTTTAGCACAGCTCAGCCCTGACCAGTGGTATAGTAGTGTAGAGCTTGCTAGGAGAGAAGCGGGTGCGAGTGAGTGGCATAGGAGGTCGGTTGATTTCCCGGCGTCTCTGGTCTGGTTTGCTCTCTTGTATCTCAGGTACACTTATCTTTATTCCAACATTACTTTAAGTATTACTTTCAGTATTACTTTCAGTATTACTTTATCAAGTACCTTGAGTGTGACCTAGCTATCCCTAAAGTTCAATTCACTTAGCCGTAGTAGTTAATCTCTAGTGTGCTTAGTGTTTGATCTTTGCCAATAGGTTGCTTAATTAGTTTAGTGTTTACCTTATTAAGTCAAGTATTTGCTCTGACATCCGCAAGGGTGTCTCTATTCAAAGCTAGGGTAGAGATAGTTAGAATATAATTAACCGTGGTGCTTAGTTATAGACTTACCTTCAGATACGGCTGGACCCCCGGATAGCTGTGGTAGCAAGCAGGTGGTGACAGCCCTGTGCGCCTTGAATTCCACCACGTAGTTGGCCCAGTTTAACAGTAAGGCTCGTTGTGCTAGCGTTCAACCTAAGTCAGTGGTAAGGCTAGTACGCCTCGGTACTTGACAAGATAGGAATAAAACTATACTTAACTTGGTTGCTTTATTGACATTTGCCTATCCTGCTTCATAGTTATCTTGCTTCGTAGTTATCTTGCTTCGTAGTTATCTAGGAGTAGTTAGTAGTAATTAGTTAGTTATCCTTAGTTATCCCCTATCTATCTATCCATCCACCTTACCTTACCATCCATTTCATCCTTACCTATCCACCCATATATTCTTTCTAGCCTTTCATCCTCTCTCTTCCCTTCTCTCCTTTTCCCTTTTCTCTTTTCTTCGACTCTCATCCCCTCCTTGACTCGACTCATACACCACCCTAGCCTTCCCTTGGGATCAAATAAATTGACACCTGGTACTCCCAGGCGAAGTGCTACTACGATAGTTCTATGCGCTTGTAGAATCTCCTCCTGGTAGATTGCATTCTCTCTAGCTAGCTCCTACTAGTGTCGGGTTTGACAACCCCATTTGACATTAGTAGATAGCTGCTTTAGCTTCACTCCTTTACGTATAGTGACTGGACTTGCTACAAGCATTTCTGACGCCGTTGCCACGAATAGATTCCATAGTCTACTCCTAGTAACGACGTTGGCAAGTGTCAACAAGCATTTCTGTGCCGTTACCGGGGATAGTTGCCTAGCTCTATCTTTAGTGAAGTTAAGAACTACCAACAAGCATTTCTGGCGCCGTTGCCGTGGAAGGCAATCGGTGTATCGGTTGAGTCCGTGTCAAATTTATCTTCGTTTAAGCTCCTGCTTAGCGAATCCCATCTTACCCCATTCTTTCTTTCCTTAGTCCTTCTTATCTTTTTCCTTCATCTTGTTCAACTTCTTTCTTTCTTATCTTGTTCTATCTTCACAATGGCCAACAAGACCATTCGAGAATTTTCTGCTCCTTCTGCCGCCAATGTAGCGACAGGACCAGACGTGATCGATGCCAACCTCAGTTCTGAGTTGAAACCGGCTCTGATCACGATGGTCCAAGCTAGCCTGTTCTGTGGCAAAGCCCATGAGGATGCCAATGCTCATCTCCAACAATTCTTGGAGATTTGCGGCACCTTCACCATTAAGGGGATAACACAAGAAGCCATCCGTCTTCGTCTCTTTCCTTTCTCTTTGCTAGGAAAAGCGAAGCAATGGTTCTATACCAATCGCAATGCTGTAGACACATGGAACAAGTGTTCCAATGCTTTTCTCGCCAAATTCTTTCTGATGGGCAAGACGAACGCTCTTCGCAACAAAATCTCTAGTTTTACGCAACAAGCCGAGGAATCTATTCCCGAGGCTTGGGAGAGGTTGCAAGAGTATGTCGCTGCATGCCCACACCATGGTATGGAGGACTAGCTATTGATCAAGAACTTCTACCATGGCCTAACCCCACTCTCTAGAAGCCATTTGGATGCCGCCGCCGGTGGTGCATTCTTTTCTCTGAATGTTGCAGATGCTAAGGCTCTCATAGAGAAGATGGTGTCGAACCAAGGATAGAATGACGAGAGACTGCAGCCCCATAAGCGAGGTATACATTCCCTTAAGGAGGCCGACATGATCGTGGCCAAGATGGACCTGCTGGCAAAGAAGCTGGACAGCTGTGAGAAGATGATCCAACAAGAATGTCCAATCTCTGGAATCCTACATGACTTGTGAAGTCTATGGAGAAACCGGACATTCTGGGAACTACTTCCCCGAGCTACACGAAGATTTGAACTTCATCAACAACAACGGTTTCTACCAGCAGAATCAAGGATGGAATCAGCCTGCAAACTCTCAAGGTAACAATTCATTCCCCCGCTCTAATTTTCAGAATTCTGATAATTTCTCATTCTTGAAAAATTTAGTTTACTCACAAGGTAGAACTACTGATTTCTTGAATAAGAGATTAATGTCAAATGATAAAACCCTTGAGAATATAAATGCTAAATTGGAAGATTTCTTATCTGCTCTGAAAAAATCAATTAAGTTTTAATAAGATGTTAGAAACCCAATTAGCTCAACTTCCTGCTATCATACCATCCTTTGAAACTGGCAAAATTCCTGCTAAACCTGACATGGAAACTGCAAATATGGTTGAAATAAAATATTTTAACTATTATGAAGATCAAACCATGACTGTTAAAAAGGGTGATCCTGGTAGTCCCATAATTAGATGCTCAATCTTTGGTGAAGTCTTTAAAAATTCCATGTGTGATTTAGGATCGAGTGCGAACATTCTATCTAAAGATTTTTATGAAAACTCGTTCTTTCCACCCATGTCATCCACATCTGCCTATGTTGTGCTAGCTGATCAATCCACTTGCTATGTAGAAGGAATAGTTACTGATTTACCTGTTCATATTAGAGGTTCATGCGTTCCTACTGATTTCATAATACTAGATATGGGAAATAGGAAAGATATGCCTCTAATCTTAGGTAGACCCTTCTTGAACACTGTGAATGCCTGCATATATGTGGGGAGTGGTAAAATGCAAATGACATTAGGAGGGAGGAAGGAAATGTTCTCCTTTTCCCGTGGTCCCGCATATGCCGCTAACATGCAGGAAGCAAAACCTGTTCGTACCAAGAAGAGGCGCCCAAGAACAAGGTGGAACAGAAAGAAAGAACCACCTCCTCCTGAGTTGTGTAATTCACATAACAAAGGAGAGGTGCCAAAAGAAGAAGAACCCGATGAAGTACTTAAAGAAGAAGCACCCAAGGAAGAAGATCCGCCTAGTAAGGATGAAATTCCATGGATTTAAGGTATGGATTTACTTTTTTTAATTTTTCCCTTCAAATTTCCCTTTTTCAAATAAATAACATATGTCATGCATGTAACTAAAAAAAATCAGTTAGCATTAGTTATATGCATAGGTATATGTTAACTTAGATAGAATAATAAAATATCATAATAGGATAGTTTCCCTTTTTCACAACATTAGATAGTTTCCCTTTTAATAAAATGAGAACAAGAGCTCCGACGAGAAGAAGAAGACCCTTCACCAAGCAAGAAGCCAGCTTGGGGGAGACTCCCGTGCCAATAAGGTATGTCTCAAGCCTACACTTTATATTCAGTTCTTAAATTTTATATCTTTTGAATGTTATGTGCTTGCCTAAGTAATTATCCCATGAATAAAATTGATGAAATCTGCTTAAACAAGTTGAAACATGAATAAGATTTGAAATATGTCATGCAAATGCTATTGTTATTGTTTGAATGACTGGTCTTATCTAAGTTGTAGCTTTTGTGGGTTGCACATGCTTTAACTGAAATCATGCTTAGTGAATAAAGTTAGTAAGAAATGGAGTAATTCTTTAAACTTGCTAAAGTGAAATTAGGAACTAATCTGGAGAATTTCTTTTAAAAATCATGAAAACCTTGCTAAAAGTTCCTCCTGGATTTTATCACATCCCACCACTAGCCAAATATTTGGTCAAAACCACAAAGAGCTTTGTCTGTGTTGAGTTTTGTTAGACCTCATAGATCTTAGTAGATAAGCTTATCATATCTTTTGATCAAGATACACACACCCACCATATTGCTTACTATCCACTTTGGAAGTTTGCAACCACCAAATAAATTGCTCATGCTCTACACTGGAGATATGCAATACCTTGCCAAACATCCTATTGCTATCCTTATGCTATTCCTACGCTGGGAATAAGCATTTCTCTCCCTTTCCCTACTCATTTCCAAAATCCTTTCCTATAGATAATCTGGGGAAATCTAGAGCTAAAAAAAGAGATATATATATATATATAAAAGTGAGCAAAGTAGCTCAAGAGAGGACTATGTCCTAAGAAAAGGTGAGGGCACATCTTTTTGTCTACTCACTATGTATCGAAAAAAAGAGAGAGAGAAAGAGAGAATTATCATTAGCTCTAGACCCCAAAAATTAACTAGGAAGGATTATGAAATATCTCTCTATACACATCCACATAACCACACATGCACATCTTGATCAATTTTTATGATTTGCTGCTCCTTATGATCTGAGTGTCTAGCTTAGCAATAAACATTAGGCAATTTGCTCATGATTCTTAGCCTACCTATAGCTCCACATATCGTTCTTTAGAAATTGGAGAGGCTACATTTTGGCCTAAGTGAGGATTTAAACACCATTGAGTGATTGAGTGAATCTTGGAGGACTTAAGCAAGTTGTTATCTTTTGAAAACCTTGAAAAACCTCCAGACAAAATCCTAGTCAAACCTAAGCAAGATAAAAGTTTCCTATCTACTGCTTTATTTCACTCTTGCATGTTTGAAGTGAAAAGCTATAAGCCCCACATTGCTATGATTAATGATATATGCTAAGTTATTTCTCACTATACAATATGCACTTGTATACATCTTAAGTTGCTATCTATTTCATGCTTAATGCTTAAACCGCATTGTTGCTCGAGGACGAGCAACAGGTTAGCTTGGGGGAGCTTGTTGATGGTGCGGATACATGGGTGTATGCCGGGTCTCTGAGTAATGAGTGATTGTCAACTGGGATGATGCGCATGTTCTTTGGCTTGTGTTGTGCAGGTGTCGAGCACGGATGCAGTGATCAAAGGCGAGGTGAAGGTCAAGTAGAGACGTGCCGTGCCGATGGACCAAGAGTGGCGAATGGCGGACGTGAGGCTTGAACTGAGGGACCAGAGGCCCGAGAATCAGCTGTGGTGGCTGGCAGCCTGGGACAGCGAAGAGTGGAGACTTGCGGGCACGGTGTTTCTTGGGTCGTGGACCTGGGGACACGTGTCGGTGGACGGGGTGCACGGGCGGTGCATCCCCTCTACGACGTCGGTTTGGTGGTAGAGCCAGGGAAAAACCATCGGGTGGACGGTTTCCAGGTTTGGGCCTCAAAACCTAGGTGCGGATGGTTTCCGAGTTTGGCCACAAAACTCGGGCTGAGGACGGTTTCCAGGTTTGGGCCTCAAAACCTGGGCGCTGAGGGTTTGCTGAGTTTGGCCTCAAAACTCAGAAGCTGGTGGGCTGGTTTCCCGGTTTGGGCCTCAAAACTAGGGGATGGCTGGAAAAGGCTGGTTTCCCGGTTTGGGCCACAAAACCGGGGGTGCAGAGCGGTGGCGGCACGTGGCGGCAATCTGGAGGTTGTGTCGAGGCAACGCTTCGAATTGTGCGGGCGTGGCCGTCGGATACACCTACCACCGAGTTGGTCCAGAATAACCCTAGGGTTTAGCTGGTTCGCTCTGTAATTAGAATAGAGAAGGGTAGAGTAGGAATTAGACTTAGGCTAGTAGTAGGATAAGTAGTCGGGAGACTCCCTCCTCCCTTTCCATCTCAGTCATTTGCTCTTTCGCACTTAGGGTTTTTCGCTCTCCCATCCCCTACTGTAGCTAGCTGAGATCCGCAGAGAGACTTGCCTCTGTGCATTATTGATTTTGAGGAAGTGAGGCCGTATCCTCACTGTTGTAGCGTGTGGTAGCCACACGGTTGCAGATTCGTGGGTGTGATTCGCGTTTTGTTCGTGTTCTTCGCGGAATCCTTTTTCTCCACGTTCTTCCCGTCGCTTGATCTCTTTGCTTGGTTCACCTTTTGCAAATCCGCTTGAACCAAGTTGTTCTAGATCGTGAGGCACTTCTTTCCACCGAAGGAATTCACCTCTAACCTCACGGTCAAGGAGATCGATCGATTTTCGTTTCGGGTCAAGTTTTTCTCCCTTCCCCCGAAATTCTTCGATTCATCGATTTGGAGATAGGTTCGAGCCATGATCTCTTAGGGATAGCTCACTATACTCCTTTTGACTCTTCTCACCAAGTTTGATCCCTAGAGGATTCGTTTTAGGTGAGATCGAGTCGAATCGGTGGACGAACAGCGTTGTTTCGGGGTGACCGGACGCTCGGTCGAGATGACCGGACGCACGGGCAGAGAGTCCGGTCGTTGAACGTTCAGTGAGTTGATCTCGTAACTTGACCGGACGCTCGTTTTGAACACTGATCGGACGCATAGGTCCTACTGTTCATTGAGCTTGTCGTCTTTTGACCGGATGCACTATTGTTGACCGGACGCTCCCAGCTCGTGAGTCCGGTCAGGAACAGTAAAGTTCCAGAACCATTTTCTTGTGACCGGACGCGTCCGGTGGTGACTGACCGGACGCAGTCAGAGTCCGGTCCAAGCTGTTTCGCGTGTTTTCATTCGCAGCTCGTTCGTTCGTTGTCGGATTTGGTTTCCGTCTTTTGCGTTGGCTTTCTAGAGTTGTGTAGTGTCCCGCTGTGCTTCTTGGAAGCATCCACCCTTCATCTAGGGTCGTGGACATTAGCAAGCTCTAGGGTTTGTCTTTTGGGGTGATTCTCGGGACAGTGGCTACTAGTTTCGGAAAGGAAATTTTGAAGCTCCCATTCACCCCCCTCTGGTCGCTTTCTGGTTGCTTCTCGGTTCTTCAATTGGTTTCGGAGCAGGTTAAGGATCTTCCAGCTTAGCCGGTTCCAGATCCACAGAAGGCGACATGGATCGCGGCGTGGGCAAACCGCCGTTCTTTGATGGGATGAACTATGCGTATTGGAAGATACGCATGTCGGCCTATCTCCAGAGCATGGCCTCTTCTGTTTGGGAGATTTGCAACAAGGCCGATTACGTTGTCTTGGCTGCTCGTATCACTCAGCTCCAGATCGATGAGCACGAGGCCAATAGCCGGGCACGTAACGCCTTGTTCTCCTGTTTGAGCATGTCTGAGTTTGATTGTGTTTCTCACCTCCCCACGGCTCGCGAGATTTGGGCGACCCTCATGCGCTTCCATGAGGGAACCACTGAGGTCAAATCCCGCCTCTATGAGTCGCACAAGCGGGAGTATGAGAACTTTCGACATATGCCTGGCGAGAGCATAGAGAGTTTATTCGCTCGCTTTTAGGTCATTGTCAACAAGATGAGAGCGAACAAGGAGCTGTTGCCTTTTGACGATCATGAGAGGGCCTTGAAGCTTTTGCACACTCTTGATCGGTCGGTGTGGGACTCAAAGGTCCAGGCGATCATCGAATCGTCTAACTATGAGACCCTCACTTGCGACGAGCTCTTTAGTAAGCTCAAGTCTAGTGAGATTGACGCCATGTCGAGGGCTTCTTATGAGAATCCTTCCGACCCGACTATGGCTTTGGTTTCTGGCTCTTCTAACCCCTCTGGAGGTTTTGCTCTTTCTTCTCTCTTTTCTATCACAGAGGACCAGCTTGAGTCGTTGGGGGATGACGAGTTGGCAATGCTCGTCAACCGGTTCACGCGGTTCCACAACAACCGCATGAACCGTCGCCGCGGTGGAGGACGCTCAGGATGCTTTGAGTGCGGCGACCCCGACCACTTCATCGCCAACTGTCCCAAGAAGAAGCATTCGTCTGGGAAGGGCGATCATGGGCACAAGTACGACTCCGGCAAGCGCAAGGAGAAGTACGTCCCAACAAGGCACAAGCGGAGGGGCGGCTTCGACAAGGAGTACATCAAGAAGAAGTACTTGGAGAAGGCCCAGGCTGAGCAGCGTGCGTTCTTCACCACGCTCAGCGACGTCGATGGCTCGGATGACGACTCCGCTTGCTCAAGCGACGACGAGTCCGAGAAGAAGAAGAGGATCGAGGACAAGCTGAACGGTCTCTGCTTCTACGCCGACGACGACGGCTTCTGCACCATGGCCCTCGACAAGGAGGTCGACGGCGAGCTGGTGAACTCCCCTCGGAACGACGATGACGACGACGACACCTCCCAGGTAAAACGGTTGGAGGACATTTGGTTGGTGGATTCCGGTTGCTCGAGGCACATGACCGGAAACGCCAAGTGGTTCTCCAGCCTTAGCCCTGTTGCCGGAAAGGAGTACATAACTTTCGGTGACAATAGCAAAGGTAAGGTATTGTCTCACGGGTCTGTGCGGGTTAATGAGCACTTTGTGTTGCGCGATGTTGCTCTTGTTTCTAACCTGCATTTTAATCTTCTTTTTGTTTCACAACTTTTTGATGATGACTATGAGATTCGTTTTAAACCGAATCTCAGCCGTATTTTGGATCCTTAGGGCAATCTTGTGTGTTTGATTTCGCCCTTTGGAAAAGTCTTTCGTGCGAATTTCTCGTAGTCTTTTGGCACTTCTCGTTGTCTTGTGGCTGGACCTTCCTCCTCTGATCTTTGGAAGTGGCATAGGAGACTTGGACATTTGAGCTTCGACTTGCTTGCAAGGCTTAGTTCACTTGGCCTAATCCAAGGATTGCCCAAGTTGCATATGGAGAAGGATCTTGTTTGCCACTCTTGTAGACACTGAAGATGGTGGCCGCTCCCCACCATCCGGTGACTCAGGTCATGACCAAGCGCCCTGGAGAGCTTTTGCACATGGACCTTGTTGGTCCGGCTCGGGTGAGCTCGGTTGGGGGGAAGTGGTATGTGCTTGTTGTTGTTGATGACTTTTCGAGATATTCGTGGGTCTTCTTTTTAGCTGAGAAGACTGAGACTTTCTCCTTTGCTCGTAATCTAATTTTGCGTCTTCAGAACGAGTTCCCTTTGAACTCGATGCGAGCAATTCGGAGTGATAATGGTTCCGAATTCAAGAATTCGGATTTTGAGAAGTTATGTGACCGCTTGGGTTTGGAGCATCAGTTTTCTTCCCCCTACACACCATCCCAGAATGGTGTTGTAGAAAGGAAGAATCGGACCCTTGTTGAGATGGCCAGGACGATGCTCGATGAGCATAGGACTCCTAGGCGTTATTGGGCCGAAGCTATGAACACTGCGTGCTATATTTCCAATCGCATTTTTTTGAGAGCATTCTTGAAAAAGACATCTTATGAGTTGCGTTTTGGTAGACAGCCCAATGTGAGTTATTTTAGAGTCTTCGGTTGCCATTGTTTTATTTTGAAGAAAGGCAACCTGGACAAGTTTGAGTCTCGTTCTTCTGACGGTGTATTTTTGGGTTATGGCACTCACACTCGCGCATATCGTGTACTTAACCTTGATACTAACCGAGTCATGGAGACATCAGATGTCACCTTCAACGAGACTCTCGTTTGTCCTTCTTCTCGTTTTGAGCGAGCAGGTGATCTTGAGGTTGGTGAGCCTCTTTTCAATGATGAGGACGAGGATGCTGAAGGCATAGATGACCCAGCATTGCCTCCACCTGCTGTGCCGCAAAGAGCGGCTTCTACGATGACTCACGGCCCTGACACATCTTCTTCCTGGGGGCCGTGGGATCCACCACCCCGAGCGGTACCTTTTGTACCTGGGGAGGCACCAGCTGCTGTTGAGGGGGAGGCTACTTCAGCTCGGGAGGCGCCATGACACATCCAGCGCAAGCACCCGCCTCAGCAGATGATCGGCAGCATCGACGAACGGGTTACTCGGTCCAGGTCACGTCACATCTCTCACTTTGCTCATTCTGCTTTTGTTGCTAATTTTGAGCCCCGAGATGTTGGACACGCTTTGACGGATCCGGATTGGGTCAATGCCATGCATGAGGAGTTAGAAAATTTTGGGAGAAATCGGGTTTGGGTTCTAGTTCCTCCCCTCCTAACTGTAATCCTATTGGGACAAAATGGGTTTTCAAAAACAAACAAGGAGAGGATGGCCACATTGTGAGGAACAAAGCGCGTCTTGTGGCCAAGGGTTATAGTCAGAAGGAGGGGATAGGCTTTGAGGAGACTTTTGCTCCTGTAGCTCGTTTGGAGGCTATTAGGATACTCTTGGCTTTTGCTGCATCCAAAGGTTTTAAACTCTTTCAAATGGATGTCAAGAGTGCCTTCTTAAATGGCTACATAGAAGAGGAAGTGTATGTTGAGCTACCCCCCGGTTTTGAAAATCCCAAGTTTCCAAACTATGTTTTTAAACTTCACAAAGCTTTATATGGTTTGAAACAAGCCCCTAGAGCCTGGTATGATAGACTAAAAACCTTTTTGCTTGCTAAGGGTTTTAAAATGGGATGTGTAGATAAAACGCTCTTTCTCCTCAAGCAAGGCAAAGACACTCTCTTGGTCCAGATTTATGTGGATGATATCATTTTCGGTGGTTCCTCTCATGCTTTGGTTGCCAAGTTTGCAGATATTATGAGCAGGGAGTTCGAGATGAGCATGATGGGCGAGCTGACTTTCTTTCTCGGGTTGCAAATCAAGCAATCCCGAGAGGGGACGTTTGTGCACCAGGGCAAGTACACCAAGGACTTGCTGAAGCGGTTCGATATGGGTGAGGCCAAGCCTCTTCCAACACCCATGTCGACAACGACTGCCCTGGATGCGGATGTGGATGGAGAAGCAGTGGACCAGAAGGAGTACTGAAGCATGATCGGGTCGCTGCTCTACCTGACGGCGACAGGCCCGGACATCCAGTTCGCGGTGTGTCTGTGCGCGCGCTTTCAGGCGTCATCGCGCACTTCTCACCGTCAGGCAATGAAGCGCATATTCAGGTACCTTCGTTTCACACCTGAGTTCGGGATTTGGTATTCTGCTTCCTCCACCCTCTCTCTTTGCGGTTATTCGGAAACCGATTTTGCTGGTTGCCGTATTGAGCGCAAGTCCACTTCTGGGACTTGTCAGTTTATTGGTTCTTCTCTTGTTTCGTGGTCTTCTCGCAAGTAGTCTAGTGTCGCTCAGTCCACCACAGAGGCTGAATATGTTGCTGCGTCTAGCTGCTGTTCCCAGTTGCTCTGGATGATGGCCACTTTGCGTGATTTTGGTCTGAGCTTTACTCGCGTGCCTTTGCTTTGTGACAGCACGAGTGCCATTAGCGTTGCTAAGAACCCCGTGCTTCACTCGAAGACCAAACACATTGATGTGCGCTTTCATTTCTTGTGAGACCACCAGGAGAAGGGTGATATCGACCTTCGCCATGTCGATACTCATCATCAACTGGCCGATATTTTCACCAAGCCTTTAGATGAATCAACCTTTAATCGGTTGAGGGGTGAGCTTGGTGTGTGTTTCCCCTTTTAGTTGAGGGAAACATTTTGGATCTTGTATATTTGACTGACTCTTTTGTCTTTCTTTTCTTTTGCATTTTAGCATACACATTTACAATCTGAGCTTCATGTCTATAATCACTAGAATGTAACTATGCTCCATGTAGTATGCTCTGATGCTTATGTTGATGCTTGTAGCTTATGCTCTTTCTGATCACTAGTACATGTTGTGAGCTGAGCTATTTTTGAAATGGTGAATGTGCTTAATAATTTCAACTCTGAAAATGTTCACCATTGAGATATGCAACTAGCATGTGTAGGATGTGTTGAGTTTAATCGTGCTTTTCATATATGCTAGGTTGCTATGTCTCTAGTTCTGAGTCATTCACTTGCTTGGTCTGTTCATATCATGTTTAAAATTTGTACCAAATTTTAGTGAATTGAAAAGATCGAGATGGGATTGCTTGTCAACACATCACGGTATCGAGACGGTTTCTCATTGCACTTTGAGTTAAACTTGAGCCGTGTAGTGTATGACCGAAACCGTAGCTTTAAGCTTCTGATTACTTCGGCATAGGCTTCGCTCGGTTGCAAAGTTAGGCAATGACAAGCTTTCAACCTCTCGCAATCACATGCTAATAATTGAACTTATGTAATTTCACCGCTGCAACTCTGATCTGAATTTGAATTCACAAGTGTATGTTACATTCTTAAGCATGATGATTGAACTTTGCTAGGGGTAGTTCACCTTGTATACCTGTTTAGCACTTGTTCAGACTCCTGTTTATACATTGCTAGTGCTATTTTGATGGTGAATACCTTTTGACTCAAAACTGCTCCTTTCTGCTCATATGTTCATACTTCATATCTGGTGATCAGTTTGAGCCTTTGCTGAGCTTGTATGCTGTTGATGAGTCATTAGAGTTATACTGTTTAGAGCATCTTTGCATTCTCCTAAATATATTCCTGAAGCTGCTAACTTGCATTTTGACTCATATGCATGTTGGAAGGGGGAGAACCTCCCATGTTCGCACTTTTTGTTGGTGCCTTTTCTGATGGGGAGAGTCTTTTACTTGATTAGTGCATTTTCAACTAAGGGGGAGAATTTGCAAATCATTTGTGCTTCCCGAGTGTTCATTTGAGGGGGAGTTTCCAGGGGGAGAGTTTGCATGTCTCCTGGATGATCAACTAAGGGGGAGCTTGAGCTTTGCTGTCTCTTGTTGGCCGAAAGGCATCGGTATCAAGCTTTCTTTGCTAGTTGTGTTGAGCCTCTGTGCCTCTATCTTGAGGGACTAGCATTTTGCTTCGATATTTTCGATTGGGATTGGCTAGCGGTGTTGAGCCTGTTCTACCTCTTCTTGAGGGCTAGCTTTGCTTTGCTTGGTTGCGTCGAGCCGTTGCCCATGTCTTTGGGGACCAAGTTGTCTTGCTCTTTCCACTTGACCTTCTTCGGCTTTGCTATGCTTTTGGGTCATTTGGTCGAGTTCTCTCTTCTCCTTCTTCCTTCTTCTCTTTCTACTATGATTTGTGTTGGTAGTTGACAATGCACTCATCAAGGGGGAGATTGCGGATACATGGGTGTATGCCGGGTCTCTGAGTAATGAGTGATTGTCAACTGGGATGATGCGCATGTTCTTTGGCTTGTGTTGTGCAGGTGTCGAGCACGGATGCAGTGATCAAAGGCGAGGTGAAGGTCAAGTAGAGACGTGCCGTGCCGATGGACCAAGAGTGGCGAAGGGCGGACGTGAGGCTTGGACTGAGGGACCAGAGGCCCAAGGATCAGCTGTGGTGGCTGGCAGCCTGGGACAGCAACGTGCGAAGACTTGCGGTCATGTGTTGCCTAAGTCGTAGACTTGGGGACACGTGTCGGTTGACGGGGTGCACGGGCGGTGCATCCCCTCTACGACGTCGATTTGGTGGTAGAGCCAGGGAAAAACCATCGGGTGGACGGTTTCCAGGTTTGGGCCTCAAAACCTGGGTGCGGATGGTTTCCGAGTTTGGCCACAAAACTCGGGCTGAGGACGGTTTCCAGGTTTGGGCCTCAAAACCTGGGCGCTGAGGGTTTGCTGAGTTTGGCCTCAAAACTCAGAAGCTGGTGGGCTGGTTTCCCGGTTTGGGCCTCAAAACCGGGGGATGGCTGGAAAAGGCTGGTTTCCCGGTTTGGGCCACAAAACCGGGGGTGCAGAGCGGTGGCGGCATGTGGCGGCAATCTGGAGGTTGCGTCGAGGCAACGCTTCGAATTGTGCGGGCGTGGCCGTCGGATACACCTACCACCGAGTTGGTCCAGAATAACCCTAGGGTTTAGCTGGTTCGCTCTGTAATTAGAATAGAGAAGGGTAGAGTAGGAATTAGACTTAGGCTAGTAGTAGGATAAGTAGTCGGGAGACTCCCTCCTCCCTTTCCATCTCAGTCATTTGCTCTTTCGCACTAAGGGTTTTCCGCTCTCCCAAACCCTGCTGTAGCTAGCTGAGATCCGCAGAGAGACTTGCCACTGTGCACTGTTGATTTTGAGGAAGTGAGGCTGTATCCTCACTGTTGTAGCGTGTGGTAGCCACACGGTTGCAGATTCGTGGGTGTGATTCGCGTTTTGTTCGTGTTCCTCGCGGAATCCTTTTTCTCCACGTTCTTCCCGTCGCTTGATCTCTTTGCTCGGTTCACCTTTTGCAAATCCGCTTGAACCAAGTTGTTCTAGATCGTGAGGCACTTCTTTCCACCGAAGGAATTCACCTCTAACCTCACGGTCTAGGAGATCGATCAATTTTCGTTTCGGGTCAAGTTTTTCTCCCTTCCCCCGAAATTCTTCGATTCATCGATTTGGAGATAGGTTCGAGCCATGATCTCTTAGGGATAGCTCACTATACTCCTTTTGACTCTTCTCACCAAGTTTGATCCCTAGAGGATTCGTTTTAGGTGAGATCGAGTCGAATCAGTGGACGAACAACGCTGTTTCGGGGTGACCGGACGCTCGGTCGAGATGACCGGACGCACGGGCAGAGAGTCCGGTCGTTGAACGTTCAGTGAGTTGATCTCGTAACTTGACCGGACGCTCGTTTTGAACACTGATCGGACGCATAGGTCCTACTGTTCATTGAGCTTGTCGTCTTTTGACTGGACGCACTGTTGTTGACTGGACGCTCCCAGCTCGTGAGTCCGGTCAGGAACAGTAAGGTTCCAGAACCATTTTCTTGTGACCGGATGCGTCCGGTGGTGACTGACCGGACGCAGTCAGAGTCCGGTCCAAGCTGTTTCGCGCGTTTTCATTCGCAGCTCGTTCGTTCGTTGTCGGATTTGGTTTCTGTCTTTTGCGTTGGCTTTCTAGAGTTGTGTAGTGTCCCGCTGTGCTTCTTGGAAGCATCCACCCTTCATCTAGGGTCGTGGACATTAGCAAGCTCTAGGGTTTGTCTTTTGGGGTGATTCTCGAGACAGTGGCTACTAGTTTCCGAAAGGAAATTTTGAAGCTCCCATTCACCCCCCCTCTGGTCGCTTTCTGGTTGCTTCTCGGTCCTTCAGATGGTCCTTAAACACCTGTTTTACCATCAACATGTTACCCTAAAATTCACCAAAAAGGCATGAAATGTAGTCAAATAGGTTTCAAACTAACCGAATTCCACATGTCCATATATTTTGATTTGAATGCAGGATTTGAACCAAATTTGGAATTTGAACCACCAAAGGCCAAGCCCACTCAGCAGGGCCCAATTGGGACTTAGGGGGGTGGCGCCAGCCACCCCTAGGTGGCGTCCGCCACTTGGGTTGGCCCAAGTCCACTCCCTGCCACGTCACCGATCCGTGTGACCTCCCCAAGGCCAAATCTTGGCCCTTGGTCACTAGGTCAGTGGCATCGGATGGCTCAGGAGGGGAGTGACGTGGATCATGACCGAATGGCGGTTATCTAGACATGCAACCGACCTTGGAACTGCCTCTCTAGAGCTCCTGGATGCCGTTGAAGCAATGACGGTGCATCCAATGTTGAGGGGGGTGGCGGCCGCCACCTAGGGCTGGCGCCCGCCACTAGGGTTTGCCCTAGGTAGGTTGGCTGCCCCCTATGAGTACCCCCCTCACTCCACAAGGCTATAAATACCCCCCCTGGTGGCACCACTTCATTTCAAGCAAGAAAGCAAGGAAGAGAGGAAAGCAAGTAAGGCAAGAGAAGCTAGAAAAGCAAGTGAGAGCTCAGAGAGTTTAGGCAAGTAAGTTAGCTAGTAGAGAGAGTATAGCTCTAGTGCCATCGCTACAACGCGGCTCTTAGTTTAGCACAGCTCAGCCCTGACCAGTGGTATAGTAGCGTAGAGCATGCTAGGAGAGAAGCGGGTGCGAGTGACTGGCATCGGAGGTCGGTTGATTTCCCGGCGTCTCTGGTCTGGTTTGCTCCCTTGTATCTCAGGTACACTTATCTTTATTCCAATATTACTTTAAGTATTACTTTCAGTATTACTTTATCAAGTACCTTGAGTGTGACCTAGCTATCCCTACAGTTCAATTCACTTAGCCATAGTAGTTAATCTCTAGTGTGCTTAGTTAGTTTAGTGTTTATCTTATTAAGCCAAGTATTTGCTCTGACGTCCGCAAGGGTGTCTCTATGCAAAGCTAGGGAAGAGATAGTTAGAATATAATTAAGCGTGGTGCTTAGTTATAGACTTACCTTCAGATACGGTTGTGTCGCGGAACCGTACTGATTATAAGAGCTCAAGTACCGTCTTAATCAAATCCGTCTGACATCGACTCATACATGAACCCATATAACCCCGGTAGTCCGGAAATCTCGAAGGATTTCTATCATCATACAACATACAGGATCGCATTGTTCAAGAATTACATTTGTAGGGATACATCACAGATAAACGAAACAGGATTTAAAACATCAGAGTGCGAATTTTAAACAGAGTTATTATAATACCGAAAGTAAAGTGCGGAAGCCTAAATAAGTTTTGAAACACGACCACCACACATGTGGTCCAATAAAACATTGTTTGATAACTTCAACTCAACACAACTCAGTCCTCCTTTTTCAAGTAATGTGCCACTAGTAGTCTCAATCCAGCAAAAGAAAAGGGGAAGCTTCTGGACGACCCTGCCCTGGGCCTACTCCTCATCACCTTCCACCGGGTAGAGGCAGTGCTTACAATAGCCATAGTAGACCTGGCCATCTGCAACAACGGGATAAACCCTGAGTACGGGAATGTACTCAGCTAGACTTACCCGTCCAACTGAAAATAAAGACACCAAGGGTATGCAAGGCCTTTTTGGTGGAGCTGGGATTTTTAGATGCGAAAAGCTCAAAATTAAGATAAGGAGTATTAATGACATTGATGAGCTGTCAGTTTTTAGTCCTATCTCTTACTCTAGGTTTGCACCTGAACTATTACACACACTTGAGTCTAACAAGCAATAATATAACCATATCCAGTTGACTTATCCACATTTTAGTTGAACCTTTAAAACATTACATGGAGTTGTATCGTGGTGAAGCTCGCCATAGATTCCCACTAACCGGGGGAGACGGCGACTCGAATCGAATTCCAAACCAGCTGGTGAAAGACCTTTAATACCAACCCACACTTTACCCGTCGGGTCCATGCATTGGGTAACCGCTCGATGCTTGTTCGTGGTGGTAATCGTCGCGGTTCAAGCACGGACCGCCCAATTGGAACCTGGCGATGGCCCCACGCGGCAGATCGCATTTCCATACTAGAGGGCGCGACTCGGGTTGATTTCGGCCCGAACAGCTTCTAATCGGCTTTGGGGTCGATGATTACGGCACCGACATATCCCTAAGTAAAAGGGCGCGTTCAAAAATGAACGAGGGCCAACATCGATACAAACCTACACGATCCAACGGACGGACTGCCCCAAGTTTCCAAACTTGTGCCTTGCCTTCCAGTTAACCGTATTTCATTACTACTCAGGTTCTTTTCTACGATAGCAAATATAGCCAACCGTGATCCGGTAAATACCCATCAGGGGTATTACGGAAACATCCTTAACCACTACTTTTATTAAGCAGACTAAGCAATTCTACTTTACAAAAGATAGCAGGATAACAAGGCAGATATTAATCAGTAGTCAAGGGATGGTAATGCAGCAAATAGGATTCAATCAACTCCTATACCTAATGCATCACAATATAAGCTACTCAATTAAGTTAATTATAAAAGCTGGGAGACTTAAAATGCTCCGGGGCTTGCCTTGAGCGAAGACTGAGGCCTCGTGGGAGGGGCACTCGGGCAGGTTAGTTTCCTGTCCGGGGTCGACCTCCTCGGTTTGATGAGGTTCCGGGATCTCTTGATCGGCGCTTGCTTCCTGCTCCGGGGTCAGCTCCGAGACTGTCGATCCTATTTGCAATGTGGTACATAATTAAATAATGCAAGGTGCAATATGGTGGTATGAAAAGTAACATTTCTTGCAAACCAACAAAACCAACTTGTTGAATCACTTTTGACATTGAGGTAACTACTTAATTACCACATAAAACAAAACCACTATTTCCTATTTAATTATTCAAAAGAACTAAGGTTTGAACTGCAACTGCATTTTTCTAAAATCACAAAAATCCACAAAAATTCCAGAAGATAACTGACACTAACTGGATTTCACTGACCAATTTCCAGCAAGAGATAAAATACAGAACAGCGGCCACAAAAAGATGAAATACACTGCTCAAAAGGTACTTTGAACTAACTCTTTTCCTAAAAAGTCTCAAACAGCAGATTTCATAATTTTTCTAGCTTCATCTACTCATAAACACTCTACTGTAGAAAGTGCACTGCCAAAACATAAATATATCACCCTACACAAAATAAACAAATCTATTCCAAAATAACCCAATTGAACTACAACCCTACTGGAAAAGGGTGACATACTCATTTCCATATTTTTCCCAGATTCTACTCCGTATTTCATATTTATGAAGAAAGTTCCATGAACAGAAACATTATATTACTTCCTACATGAATTTCCAAAGAAAAACACACAAAAGTACATTTATACAGTCACTTCACATTTTTCCATATAACACCCTATGTTTAACATTTTTTCTAACTGGAACATAACACACAGAGGCTACACAAATTTTCCTATATTTTATTTTGACATATAAAACACCTTAACAATTATTCCAAGAAATTAGCCAAAAAGAACTTTAACCCAGAACAGACATTTTTGCTACATAAACAGGGCCTCATATATTTTTTACAGGTACATAACATCATAAGTAACCTACACAAAATTTTCCATGATTTAACTCGACCAGAAAACATATAAACCCATTTATCTCCACAAAAGCATATAAACTAAAATAAATAAAAACAGTAAACTAAACTTTCACCAAAAATACTTTCATATTTTTCCATGATAGATCTACTCATAAACAAGCTAACAAAACTAAAAGCACCTCATTTGGACCTTTAAATCGCGCTACACAAAAATAACAAGCTTTTTCTAGAATTTAAAACAAAAAGGAAAATCATTTTAAACTTCCCGGCTCAACTTGCGCAGACCTGATCCATAGACCGTGAGTGACTGACGCGGGGGACCCACTGGTCAACGGGACCCACCCGTCAGAGAGAGAAAACAGGGGAAGAGGGTTGACCGCGCGGTTCTCGCCGGCGGCGAGGTCGCCGGCGGTGGGACCGGGCTCATCGTGCTCCCCTCGACGAGACGGACCGAGTGGTCGGGTTGGTTTGGCTAGCGCATGGCCATAGCTCGCCGGTGGCGAGCGGTGGCGGACGGCGGTGTCGCACGGCTACGCCGTTTCCGGCGGTCGCCGGCCAAATTGATGGAAGGGGGAGAATTAGCAAACCCTAGGGAGGCTATCGGAGGGCTTGGTCTGGCCTGTGAAGCTCCAGAGGAGCTTGGCCTCGGGCACGGCCATGGCGGCGGCCATGGTGCTCGGCCGGAGGTGGAGGGAGAGCTACGGGGCGGTAGAGAGCTCGCGAACTAGTGTTCTCACCATGCCTTTGCTTGGCGAAGCTGGCGAGTGAAGGAGGGAGGTGGCGGAGCTTTGGTCGGGGGCGAACGGCTCCGGGCTCCGAGCGGTGCTCCTCGGACTCCGGCGTCAGCGGGGCTCGGCTGGTGGCGCTAGCGCGGGCACCGGACGTCCTGGATGGAGGCGGGATGGTTTGTGCGAGGAATCGAGCCGAGGGGCTCTAGGGCGGTGGGAACGACGAGGTGAGCTCGTGGGGCCGAACGGTGGCGGTAGCGGCAAGAGCGAGCAGAGCGCTCGATCTTGCTGGGTTGCGTGGGGAGGGAAGTGCGAGGCGAGTATGAGTGTGTTGTGTGGTAAGAGAGAGGGTGAGAGAGGTGCTCGGGTCTTTGGCTCGGTCGGCGGGCTACCGTGGTCGTGGCCGGGGCCACGGCGGCACGGCGGGCGAGGCACGACAGGGCGATGGCGTGCGCGTGGTGAGCGAGGCGAGCGGCGAGAGGGCGAGAGCGATCCCTTGCGTGATCAGGTGAAAGAAGATCATGCACGGAGTGGCCGGGACGGATCCGCGGCAGGGAAGAACGGCCACGTGGCCGCGTCGCCAGCGTACGGCGTGGCGCGGTCTCTGCCGGCGCGGCGAGGCGTGCGCGGCGCGCGAGCAAGCGCGGGACGGGCCGGCGTGGCACTGGCGGGCCAAAACGCCAACTGGGCCGGAAGTGAGGGCGCGGGAGAAAAATCTTTTCCTTTTTCTTTTTCTGAAAATTATTCAAACTTTGACCGTTCAAAAACAGTTTCAAAAACTCCAAACTAGGTTTTGACCCAAAAATAAAAGTTGCTCAAAATAATTTTCTCTACAACTTTCATATAGAACATTTTTGCTAAAAAGCACTTTTAAAACCTCCACAGAAATAAAGCCAATTTTGAGACAAATCATTTTGTTTACATTGTTTTTATTTGCTTAAACCATTTTGAACTAGGTCAAGATGCCAACATGAAAAGTATTATACTCAATATTCTTTATTTTATAAGATTATTTGCCAAGACAGAAATCCACTTAAACCATCAAGTCTAATAGAAATCCAAAATTCAATAAATAAGCAAAAGGCAAAAACACTCTCATGCACATGAAATGATGCCATGCATTGCTTATGCATTTTAGTAGCTAAATGTAGTTCCTAATGCAGTGCTTGACACTAGGGTGTTACAGGCTGGACCCCCGGATAGCTGTGGTAGCAAGCAGGTGGTGACAGCCCTGTGCGCCTTGAATTCCACCACGTAGTTGGCCCAGTTTAACAGTAAGGCTCGTTGTGCTAGCGTTCAACCTAAGTCAGTGGTAAAGGCTAGTACGCCTCGGTACTTGACAAGATAGGAATAAAACTATACTTAACTTGGTTGCTTTATTGACATTTGCCTATCCTGCTTCATAGTTATCTTGCTTCGTAGTTATCTTGCTTCGTAGTTATCTAGGAGTAGTTAGTAGTAATTAGTTAGTTATCCTTAGTTATCCCCTATCTATCTATCCAACCACCTTACCTTACCATCCATTTCATCCTTACCTATCCACCCATATATTCTTTCTAGCCTTTCATCCCCTTTCTTCCCTTCTCTCTTTTTCCCTTTTCTCTTTTCTTCGACTCTCATCCCCTCTTTGACTCGACTCATACACCACCCTAGCCTTCCCTTGGGATCAAATAAATTGACACCTGGTACTCCCAGGCGAAGTGCTACTACGATAGTTCTGTGCGCTTGCAGAATCTCCTCTTGATAGATTGCATTCTCTATAGCTAGCTCCTACTAGTGTCGGGATTGACAACCCCATTTGACATTAGTAGATAGCTGCTTTAGCTTCACTCCTTTAGGTATAGTGACTGGACTTGCTACAAGCATTTCTGACGCCGTTGCCACGAATAGATTCCATAGTCTACTCCTAGTAACGACGTTGGCAAGTGTCAACAAGCATTTCTGGCCCGTTACCGGGGATAGTTGCCTAGCTCTATCTTTAGTGAAGTTAAGAACTACCAACAGGCGCTGATGACAACAGGATGCAACTTACCTCATATGAGACAACTTATGCCTGCAACCATCATTGCCCAAGACATCAAGACAAGAAGTGGGAAGTTATCCTCTTTTCTAATCAAGAGCTAGCTTGGGCGACAAGATGGTACGACTACAAGATCTACAAATCCAACAGATGAACATGTTGTTTGAGAATCCATCTACATCACAAGCCAGCCTGGGAGAGAATTTCGTTGTCTAGATGTGTTTCACAGTCAAAGGGAGGAAGCATAAAAATCACTCATATTGATCTCCTACCCACCAATACAAACCACTAGATGCTATCCCAGTCGAGAAGAAGAATATGATGAACCACTCATTCATGGAAGATCGTTCTTGAACGCCATCAATGTTATCATCTATGTCGAACCTGGAGAAGTCAACTCTTGGATCTTTTGCTGATTCTTCAACAACTACATCACTTATGAGCAGCCAAAGAGGACCAAGAGAAGACGTCAAGGGAAGAACCAACTACCAAGAAGGAGGGCATTATGAAGGATGAAGCCACTGCACCACAAGAACTAGAAGATGGAGAGATAACACCTAAGCTAGCAAATCAAAAGAACAGCCGATAAGATCTCCATCATCTAGACAAAAGACTCTCATGGAGCCACTCGAGTAGCAGCTCTAAATTCAAGTCTCTTGCCAACCCAATTATTAAAGGAAAACAAGAAAGGTTGACAAGAGAAGAATGCAGAACTGTCCCTACATCCTCATAGTACAGAATTAATACAAGAAAGAGAGAGGATCCTAGTCAGCATACTCGAGGAACAATGCGCCTTCACTAATAAGTCGACACAAGAGAAGGAAGGTCGATACCTCTAAAGATGGTTCTACTGTGATCTTCCTCCTGTCAATCACACTGTGAGACAAACAAGAGAAGACAAGCCATTCGTAAACAACAACCAGCTAGACAAGAGGAGCTTCCACAAGGTGGTTCAGCACAATCACTGTTCAATAACAAAGTAACATTTCAAGGTAAGTGACCATCACTTTAAAAGATTCTCCTTGATTCTGGTATGCGCATAAATGAAGAACCAAACATGTTTAATTTGCACCTCACTTGATCCAACCTAATCAACTCAACATATTCAGTCCTTTGAACCTTGTTCATAGCTTTACTCTCTCGAATCTCACTGTCTTAACTAAATGAGCTTCAATGTTGTGCATTTAACCTTTGGAAGATGATATATCTCAATTATGAAAAGATCGACACTTTATGCATAGATTATCCTTCCTTGGGTCAAGTTATTTGATCTGTTAAATATTTTAAGATGCTACTTTTATGCTCATCATCTGATCCTATCACTCATGTTAAGATTGAATAGAACATATAAACAACAAGTTTGTCTTGTGCAATGTGCCTAAGGTTAGAGGGGAATAAACAAAACTTTTGGTTCTGTTGGTGTTTTTCCACCAACAGAGCCCATGCACTTGATCTCTACCTTGTCTTTATGAGTAGGACACACTCTTGAGCAAAACATGGAGAAGTTTTTCACTCCCAAATTCTACAGAGTGAAGGTCCTAGATCTACAAGAACATGCACATTGAGCAAGATGCTGCCAACTTCCATAATTAACGCTTCACTTCAAACTGCTGGATGAACGAAGAACATGAGTGAGACCATATCAAGATGCATAAACAAGAAGGAATGATGGAAGACGTCGTAGTCAGAATTAGAGGTCATGAAGTCCCCACAGACTTCATGATCCTCGACATGAGAAAACGATGATGTCCACGTCATCCTAGGAAGACCATTCCTCTACGCTACAACTACAAGTACAATCATTTACAAGAGGAAATCCATTTTCACTTTCCTGGAGAAAAGGTACGATGCTACTTCATCAACTACATACCCAATGAAGCACCCAAGAAAAACAGAAGTGAAAGACGCCGCTCTCAACGCCAAAGAAGACAAGCTATCAAGAAGAGATAGGCTAATCATGACAAAGAAGCTATCGGCACTGTTCCAGAAAAGAAAGGAGAGAAACCTCAAGACAGTGAACCACAGGAAGTGAAGACTCAGACCAAGAAAGTATGGAATAAAATGTCTGCACCTAAAGGTACAATCAATAACAACTTTCTAAATGTCTGACATACCTTGGGAGGTCTGAACCAAGGGAAGGTCCGGTTCATCGGACCTAAATATCCGAACCATGGCCAAAAGGTAAAACTGGTAGTTATCCTCATATTTACTTTTCTGCATATTTCTCATATTTAATTCTTAGTCATTTATTGCATCATCATATTTAATTCACAAACATTTTAATTTCTACATTGCATTAGAAAAGAAAATAAAAATATTGCATTTGTTACACTACATCATAAACCAAGAAGCCCCATGTGAATAATTCTATGATGAAAACCCGCAAGGATATTCACCGTGGTGGCATAAATAATAAAAATAAATATGCATGCATTCATCCTGTTGCATTTTCTCTTGCATCATAAAAATATAAAAACATAAAAATATTGAGAAAGAGATCTTACTAAAATTCTGGACAACTAAGGCTTGAGTGGCCAACCGCTAATGCTTAATCCGTTCCACAAGTTTTGTTGTCTATTTGAGTTTCACGGGATTTAAAAGGCCAAGAAAAACTGACAAACAAGTGAATGCTCCCTCCACTGTTGGAGCATTGTCTCAACAAACATCAACATCAATCAAAGCTCTAATAGAGGAAGGACATATCCACTATCAGTCCATTACAAGATCGAACAACTACATCAACATTCAGCTTGGGGGAAGGCAATCCCCGTATATCCACGTAAGTATCTTTATCCTCTTAAGTTTTTCATTCTATAAACAAATTCAAAGAACAAAAATATGTGAGCACATGAAGGCTCACCATTAAAAAAAGACAAAAACATGTGAGCACATGAAGGCTCACCATTAAAAAAAAGAGAGACAAAAATATGTGAGCACATGAAGGCTGACCATTAATTAAAAAAAAGACAAAAATATATGGGCACATGAAGGCTCAACGCTATTAAGGGAACCATCTTGGGAGAGACACACCCCCGTTATCTTCGCGATTCGGGTATGTCTTTATTATTACTACTACTACTCTTAGTTTTTATATCTTAAAGTGTGTTAGATTAAATAAATAAAATAAGTGTCTAGTTTATTTTAAGAAGTTGATGACTAAAGAAGAACCCGCTCTCTCTAATCTTTTGCATGGAAATGATGAATAGTTGCTCTTTCTAATTTCTTTCAAGTACCTAGCCTTCAAAGCATGAGTTCTCCTAATTAATAATGATGCCTTAAAATAAAATTAAATACATGGATGACAAATACTTAATCTAAGGTGTAAGTAATTGGGATATGACATGTGATGATCTGAGCTGCTATTATCTTGTTCTAAACAACACTAAAGTTCCGAAGATTTCTAAATATAAACTTGACTAATAATTGCATTGAGTTAAATTAATCTTTGTTGACCCTGTGAGTAGTTTATCATACCATTGAATTGAGATCACTTACACATTTCATCCATCTTCCGCATAATGCTCATGTTATACTCTCTGAAGTTTGTTGGAAACATGTGGCTATGAAAAAAAAAGAGAAAAAAAGTTCCGAGGAAATAAAAAGGGGCAAGTGTCCGAAACCTCAAAAAGATAGATCCCGAGGAAATAAAAAGGGGCAAGTGTCCGGAACCTCAAAAGAAAAAAAGAAAAAAAAATATCAGGAAAAAAATGGGCACGTGCCCGATAGTAGAATTAGCCTAATAGCCATATGTCTTTGATAAACAGAAGAGAGTGAATATATTCGACTTCATTTTTCCATACACATGCACTTCTTGGTTCAATGGTTGGTTGACTTTCTCTTTAGATTCATTGTTTAATTTGACAACATATGTATTAAAACTTTTAAAAATTAATTAAAACTCCAGGATAAAGGTCGAGTGAAAGAACAAGAGACATAGTGCTTGATTTGATCGTTCAATCTCTCAATTATTCAAGATCTAAGCTAAGAGTAATAAGCCCCATGAAGAATAACATGATATATTTCGGAGAATTTTTGTTTAACAACAGGTATACTTGTTGGAAGTGAAGATATTGTAGCAACTCTTGATCCATTGTTAAGTTTTGGTTTTGCTAAGGGACTAGCAAAGGGTAAGCTTGGGGGAATTGTTGACACTGGTTATCTATCAAAATTAAAGGATAAATAAATATGAAAAGGGCATGAATTTAATCACCAACAAAGGTTTAGGGTTTTAATTAACAATGTTCCATGAGTTTTGGTGAATTGTGATTCTGCAGGGACTAAACCAGGAAACCAGCACTGATTACTTCTCCTAGAAGGAAACCGACGGAAGATTACAGAACCGGCATGTCAGGAATACTCTAGAAGGATCTAGAGGACACCAGAGGACACCACGAGGCGGGACACTCCGAGAGGCTGCCAGGTGGGACCGGTCGGTCCCACCCTTAGACCGACCGGTCTCCCCCCGGGCCCGCTGGACTCTGTCTTATGGAAGCTTCCTCCACCGCCTTTGAGGATCCATCTCAGCCCTACGTGAAGTCGGTTTGATCCAACCGCCGCGGTTGATCCCTCAGGGCTATATAAACAGGCCCCCAGACCCCAGGGAAGATCAAGTCTCTCTTCAGAAAGGACTACGCCTCATTCAGAAACTCTAGAAGAAGACTTCAAGAGCCAGCTATCAAGTAGAAGACTAGTTACCCCTCTAGTTAGGTTTAGAACCTAGTCTTATATTAGAACTAGAAGAGAGAGAGAGCAAGAGATCAAGAAGGAGCTCTGGCCTCTTGGATCAACTTCTTCATCTTGTACCTGCGGATTCAAGTTCATCTTCAACTTGCTTCAGCGTTTGTTTCAGTAATCAACGTCTATATTTAAGTTTGAGCCATTGTTCTTAATTATTCTTATGGTTTATGACTCTCTTTTGAGTACTTTAATTCTAGTCATTCTAGAGTTAGAGTAGTTGGATAGTGTAAGCGTGGTGCTTAGACTTGATAGCTCATAAATGCCTCCTATAATGCCGGTAGTAGTGGTTGTTCGCAAGGGTGACTCTTATAGCCTTGTTGATTCTTCTATAGTCCACTTACTCGTGTGTAGGCTCGGTAGGATTATACATTTGCATAAAAGACTCATACTCTGTTTGTGACCTTTTATGGCAACTTCTCCACTAAGAATAATATAAACATATCACTCTTGAATTGGAATTAGACAGCCTTAGTGATCCCCTCTATACTTCTAGATTCTCCGTCCTTGATAGCTACTCAGGGGTTAGACTTTAAGACTGAACACTATCCGTTCCTTTGGGTTCGATATTAAAACACGGTTACTCCGGTGAAGTGCTACATCGGTAGATGTTATCTATGCGCTTGCGGATAAAGTACAGTGTGCGTTAATTTATACCAACAGCGGGGCACCCCGGGACCCTGACCAGTGGGACCGACCGGTCAGGTGGGCCCACCGGTCAGTCTGGTCCAGGGCCTTCACGCCTCCTCCTTCCAGAATCTTCCTCCACCGACCTCTAGGACGCATCTTGACCGTACCTTAAGTCGGTTTGATCTAACGGTCGCGGTTCCACGCTCAGGGGTATATAACCAGACCCCTGACCCCCCCTCCTTCAAAGACAGAGACAGAAGAGACAGAGAAGAGAAGTTCAGATCTTCCGACAAGAGTAGAACTAGGGTTTCTAGAGAGAGAGTTAGAGCTCTACTTCAAGTTCAGAGTTTAGTCTAGCTAGGTTCAAGTAGAGGCAGGCGTCTTCGTCGGCATATCCGGCTAGAAGCTTCGTCTGAGTCTCCGGAGCGTTGTCGAAGACTCGGTAATTTGTATCTTTATTCAACTTTGTGCTACATTAATATATTTCAGTTTATTCATTTTTGGAGTTTATTCTAGTTATATATTTAATATAGATCTGATTATGATAGAGTTTATGATCATGTTCGTAAAGTACTTAGCTTTATTCCGGATAGAGTTAAGTGGTCAAACTGGTGTAAACATTGTGTTTAGGCCTAGTTTACCTGTGAATACATCCTATGCTCCGGGTCGAGAGGTCGATCGCAGGAGTGACAGTCCTGTTGAGTCCTTTGTAGTCCTCCCTCCGAGTGTAGACCTTAGTAGGACGCGGCTGCAAGTTAGAATTCATTACTTTGTTCTTGATTCTAATTTAGTAATGTCCCTTGATCATGGATGATAGATTAAATAGCTACAAATGATTGTATATTAACTAGAGTAATCACTAGGCTTAGTAAATACTCCCTCCGTCCAAGAAAACATGCAATTCTAGCACAGTACCATGTTTTAGTATCTTGAGTTTAAATAATTATAGATAAAAATATATTAATATTTATGATATCAAATAAACATCATTAGATTAATTATGAAATGTATTTTCATAATAAATTTATTTGGATTAATAAATATTAATACTATTTAGTAGAAACGTGGTCAAACGTGAGGTAATTTTATGGGCACGCAACCCATAGTTGCATGTTTTTATGGACGGAGGGAGTATGAAGTAACTTAGGATTCGAATCTCTTAATTAATCTCCTAACTGCTCTACTTGATTCATGTAGTTCGCTCTATCTCTGGAATTCCCGTTATATCATTATTATTCATTATTTATCTTTATCTTGTCTTACCCCTGTTTAGAAATGTGAGTAGTTAATGAATGAATAGTAATCTCCACTACCTTTGAATCACATTTATGTCCAATTGTTTCCCGCTTCACTGTTCCCCTCGGTAAAATATAAATAACGATACCTAGATAACCTGGGTGAAATGCTGCTACAATGGGTATATTTATCTGTGCGCTTGCGGATAAATATTTGTTCATATCTTTTGAGCTAGTGTCACAAATGAATTACATTTCTAGTATCATGTTGGGGATGACAACTTGATATTAAGTGATGCTAGGAGTGTCCCGTACATTTCTAAGGGCTTTTGCTACATTTGTGAGGGCTTTTGCTAGAATCAGTTCATTAAAGTTTATTATGGACAATTGCATTAAGAAGTGTCAACAGCGGTGTTGCACTACAAGGTCTTTACAAAGCCCCTCCAAGCCTATGTTACACATACTCTAAGGTTTCTCCCCTGTCCATAAGTCAACGACCTCAAGGGACCCCTCTTGAGCCAGTATACAACCCCGTGTAGCATAACTTGGAGGAAACTAATTAATTAGCCAGGTACAGCTCATCCAGACCTCATGGCTGTGCTGTGCAACCGGGTTACATGCTTCGAGAACCGAGTCCTAGGGATCCACGAAGGATAAATCTAGCACAAGCCTAGAACCAAAAATCAAATACAGCTGTCGAGTCACACAACACAAAAACCACCACACAGTCCATCCTACCGGATATACCTACTCACCATACTACCAGTCCACAGTGTTCCATAGATCATTAATCAGAATTAATTATTAAACCACCAATCCATCCCAAGACAGCAAGGCTAAGCATGACTTCTACCCATATTCCCATACCAGGCGACAAGGAAAATATAATCAAGATCTAGTAAACCATATCATAGGATTCAATATTGGACTCTGCATGCAACTACTGGATCTAACTACTCTAATAAAAGTAAAATAAATACGGGAGCAAGATATTCAAGGGCACTTGCCTTCGGGCTGGGTCGAATCTGCAGGGTCACAGGAAAAGTCTGGGGCATCCTTGAACTCTGCACTCTCTGGCCCAATCAACAAACATGGCACAATACAAAGAAAAATAAATAACATTACACCAACAGTAACAAAACAGTATATAAACAGATGGCTGTGCTGTGCTTGTCGAAATGAATCTAATGTGACTTGAACGGGTCAAATCTGACTTAAAACATGAAAGTTATGAGCTTTTGAAGCTGGGTGGCAAAACTATAAATCATTTGAATTCATTTGCATTTTAAATTAAATAAAAACTGAATTTAAAAGGGCGTCAGGACCGAGCCTCATTTTCCTGAAACTGCAGGGGTTAAAATGGATATTTGCGGAGACTCATTGAGCAGGTGCAGTGGGACGGCGGGTTGATTCTAGGGAAGATGAGGGACTGAAGTGTAAAAGTGGCAGAAACCGCCAGCGCGTGCATGCGGTGGCCTTCGTGGTGCCATGTGGCGTGCTCTCATTGGATCGGTGTACCATGCTAGATGGTGGACATGGCAGTGCGGGAACGGTGGACTGAGTCCACTGTCCCATGGACTGGGTTCATACCCCTTCGTGGGGATTTCTAATCCACGCCGTTGAGCGAGATCTGATGGCTATGGGAAGAAGCAGGGGAGGTGCTGTCCGTCAGCGTCACAAGGCACGGCGGCGGTATCAGCCAGGGCGGCGACGCCATTGCTCCGCGTGGCGGAAGCTCGCCGGAGCAGCTCAGGAATGGCGTACGGCCTTGTCTGACCAAACAGAAACCACCAGGATGGAGAGGGGGAAACTGCGAGCTCACCTGGGGCCTTTCGCGGTCGGGGAGGGGGCTCAGGGACGTGCGCGACGCTCCATGGCTGCCAGACTGAAGGGGAGTGGCGGCGACGCCATGGCCGTGGTGTTCAGTATGGCTCGGGAAGGAGCTATGGGGCGCGAGAGGCTAAGGGGAAAGGTGGAACAGGATTGGGATCTCACCACGGTTCGGAGACGGGGTTCTTGACGTCGGCGTGGACCGGAGAAGGAGATCACGCGGCGGAGGTGGCTCAGGACTTCGGAAACACGGCGGCTGCAGTGTTGTAATGCGATAGGGAAAGAGGCATGTTACTAGGGCGCACGTAGGGTGTCGATTATGGGATAAATAGAGTAGGGGAGGCAGCAGCGAAGAGGGAAGGTTTGGCCGTGCCGGTGGCTCCATTCCGGTTTGGGCGGAGAGGTTTGGATGGATCTGAGCTTGGCGGAAAATCCCGATTAGAGAGGAGAGGATGGTTGGGAGGGTGCGGCTCTGTCTTTGTAGTGTCTAGATTGCAAAAAGGGGACGCGGAGCGGGCGCTGCAGAAGCTGTCACCAACGGGTCGGCGAGTAGAGCAAAAGAGGAGCGCGTAGGGTGGGGTGGAAGAGGGAGCTGACCAGCGGGCCCCAGCCGTCAGCGAGTGAAGGGAGGAGGAGCATGCAGCGCTGCTTGTGCGGGGCGTGGTTGCGCCTCGGCCCACCGAAGAGAAGGCGGGGCCGGCAGCTGGTGTTGTGCGTGCGCGTAGGGGGAAGCGGGCCGAGGGAAGTGGTGCGAGGAAACGGGCTGGCCCAAGGCGGAATGGGGAGGGAGAGGGGAAACTGTGACTCGGCTGCGGGATACTGGGCTAAGGCAGGGAAAAAAGGAGGGCTGGCGGCCCAACCGGAATTGGGGAGCGGGCCGGTGGAGTGAGAGGAATTGAGGTTTGGGGCCCTTTTGTCAATTATTTCCTTTTTCATTTTCTTTTGTTTTTCAAACCTTTTTACAAACTCATTTGAAAATCAAT
Organism: Coix lacryma-jobi var. lacryma-jobi; assembly: GCA_009763385.1. Taxonomy (NCBI): domain Eukaryota; kingdom Viridiplantae; phylum Streptophyta; class Magnoliopsida; order Poales; family Poaceae; genus Coix; species Coix lacryma-jobi. The sequence goes on from CM019830.1 coordinate 82,917,318, forward strand.
TTTAAAATAATTTGAAATCAAAACGGTGTGCAAAATTTTGAAAATATTTTCCCTAGGTTTTGGAAATAAAATGTGAGTTTGATTTTGCAATCTTTTATAAATCTTTTATTTATTTTCTAAATAGAATAAATTCGATTCGCCCTAATCAGGTTTAACAAAAATTCTTTTTCACCCAATAAAACTTACGCAACGGCATCAATGCAACATACACTTGGTTAGAATTTTCCTCCATCTAGGATTTTGGCCATTTTTTCTAATTAAAATCTATTTAATTTTATTTATTTAAAAATCAGGGTGTTACATATGCAAACCTCACTAAACACTGGGCCTAACACCTATAGCAAGCGCAAAGCGGTGGTCTAACTAGCTTAAGCACTTCAGAAAGCACCTACACGAATCACCTAGTATATCACTAAGCACTTTGGTGGCTAGAGCAACTAAATATGTGTCTATGCACTTGGTACACTTCCTTGAGCTCCAACCTCATGATTTTGGCAGGCCATGGGGGTATATATAGAGCCCAAGCAAATAGAGCCGTTGGACACCAAAGATGGACTTTTCTGCGTAGCATCGGACGCTCCTGACGGGAGCATCGAACGCGCGTCCTATGTCACATAACGGCTAGTTGCCGGCCTGACACTGAGTCACATCGGACTCTGACAGCATCTGATGCTCCAACATTTGACATATCCAATGTCTTCAGAGCCTCTCTAGAACCTCTCTGCATAGGCATCGGACGCAAGGGTCCTGTAGCATCTGATGTGCATCGGTGCGTCCGAAGTCTTACTGTGTGCAATGCACAGTGTTACCGTTGCGTCCGATGCTTCTCTGGCGTCGACTTGAGCTAGGGTTTACCATCGGTCCGTCTAACGCTTGTACGGGCAGCGTCCAATGCAGCGTCTGATGTACCAGTTTCTTCGTTTCTTGCACCGTCTTGATTCCAGTCTTCTGCCTTGGACTTTGCTTGATCTTGAGAGTCTTCTACTGAGCTTCAAATGTCTTGCTTGAGGTGTTGATCATCGGATCATCATATTGCATTTGTCCAAGTCACATTTGCACCCTATTGGACTACAAAACAAACACTCACAAACTCATTAGTCCAATATGGTTATGTTGATCATCAAACACCAAAATCCAAAAGTCAAATGGGTCGAGGTCCATTTTCCTTACAATCTCCCCCTTTTTGGTGATTGATGACAACACAACCAAAGCAAGCAAACAATAGATACAAAATTTAAAATGCAATCTACTTGCTAGGATGCAATGCAAAGACAAGACCATATGATGCTAAAAGATACCAAATTGAAACAACACTATTATAACATATCTTATCCTTGCTATAAAGTCCCTTTCTGGTTTTATGGAATTAAATCTCCCCTAACTTCATAATCCACATCCTCCCTTTCTTGGACCATTCCCAAAAAGATAACCATAAAAATTTGAAATTTTGATTTTGGTTATTTGTTTGATTTTAGATACAGGCTTGCTTTTGGTCCCTACAAATTCTCTCCCTTTGGAATCAAACACCGAAAGGAAAGACGACATTAGTGGCACAAGGGAGGGTCAACTTTTGTGATCCTTTTTATGTGGAGTGAAATTGATCACAAAACTTGACTCTGACATTATACAAACTAAACTCCCCTAAGAGTATGCATACATATGGTGTTGACTACATGGAGAAGGGGTACCCCAAAACCTCCGCTTCGAAAAGACTAATCCACGGCAAAGACTACAACCGTCCTTCAATCATGTCACTGAAGTCGTCCCAAGTATCGATCTGTGATGGGCCGGCCCATGAACTAACCCCAACAACTCACCGAACCATCGATGACTCCCTCCATGGAACTGCCCCAACGCCCGCTCGAGGCACGGTGACGGAAAACTCCCCGAGCGAAGGAAGCGAGCCTCGACCACCCCTCCGTGTATCTCTCTCAACCGCCTCCTCACACATCCCTCGAGGGTACGTTCCACGAACGTCCCTCGATTACAGATCCCTTCCGAGCGAAGGAAGCGGGCCTCGACCGCCTCTCCACAAACCGCTCATACCTACCACTTGTACGCCCCCAGAAGCATTTAATGTACTCCACCTACTCTTGTCTGAGTTGCGTGGCTACAATATATGCCACAGTGAGCCGTACCACGGTAAAATCCACTTTAACTGCCCATACCCGGGAAACGAGCATGACACACAATGTAGTGGCTCCATGCCACATGTTGTGTCTCGTCAGGCGTCTCCTCGAGGCACGTTTGCCAACACTTCTCCTACATCTTCCAGGGCTCGCTCCACCCGCGTAGGCCTCGACCGCCTTAGGCCTCCTTGAGGTACCCCTCGAATGCCTCCTGCGCAGCCCCAGAAGCATTAAATGCACCCTACTAACCCCTGTCTGAATCATATGGGCACGACGAACGCTACAGTATATGCTGCAGTGAGTCGTACCCAGGTTAAATCCACTTTAACCGCCCATCCCCGGGAAAGGGGGCGACTCGTACGACGCTGTAGATCCATACCACGCACCGTCCCTCGTCAGGTACCTCCTCGAGGTCCAAATTGTCAACATATTTTCTGTATTCTCCGGAGCTCGACCCCGCTCAGGTATGGCACGACCAATCAATGCGGGCCTCGACCACCACGGCCATCCCCTCGAGGGCTACTCCGCTGGACCAGTCAACACTTCAGCAGCTCCGGACGCGACGTCCCATTGCATGCCCGCGGATGGGCACTGTCCATCACCGATGTTGACACTGGTTATCTATCAAAATTAAAGGATAAATAAATATGAAAAGGGCATGAATTCAATCACCAACAAAGGTTTAGGGTTTTAATTAATAATATTCCACGAGTTTTGGTGAATTGTGATTCTACAGGGACTAAACAAAAAAAACCAGCACTGATTACTTCTCCTAGAAGGAAACCGATGGAAGATTACGGAACCGGCACGTCAGGAATACTCCAGAAGGACCTAGAGGACACCAGAGGACACCACGAGGCAGGACACCCCGAGAGGCCGCCAGTTGGGACCGATCGGTCCCACCCTATGTCCGGTCGGTCCCCCTGGGCCCGATAGCCTTCGTCTTCTGTTACCTTCCTCCACCGCCTTTGAGGATCCATCTCAGCCCTACATGAAGTCAGTTTGATCTAACGGCGACGGTTGATCCCTCAGGGCTATATAAACAGGCCCCAGGCCCTAGGGAAGATCAAGTCTCTCTTCAGAAAAGTCTATGCCTCATTCAGAAACCCTAGAAGAAGACTTCAAGAGCCAGCTTTCAAGTAGAAGACTAGTTACCCCTCTAGTTTAGGTTTAGAACCTAGTCTTATACCAGAACTAGAAGAGAGAGAGAGGAAGAGGTCAAGAAGGAGCTCCGACCTGTCGGATCAACTTCTTCATCTTGTACCTGCAGATTCAAGTGCATCTTCAACTTGCTTCAACAATTATTTTGGTAATCAACGTCTATATTTAAGTTTGAGCCATTGTTCTTATTATTCTTAAGGTTTATGACTCTCTTTTCAGTACTTCAATTCTAGATCGCTAGAGTTAGAGTAGTTGGATAGTGTAAGCATGGTGCTTAGATTTGATAGCTCATATATGCCTCCTATAACGCCGGTAGTAGTGGTTGTTCGCAAGGTTGACTCTTAAAGCCTTGTTGATTCTTCTATAGTCCACTTACCCGTGTGTAGGCTCGGTAGGATTATACATTTGCATAAAAGACTCATACTCTGTTTGTGACCTTTTATGGCAACTTCCCCACTAAGAATAATATAAACATATCACTCTTAAATTGGAATTAGAAAGCCTTAGTGATCCCCTCTCTACTTCTAGATTCTCCGTCCTTGTTAGCTACTCAGGGGTTAGACTTTAAGACTTAACACTATCCATTCCTTTGGGTTCGATATTAAAACTGGGTTACTCCGGTGAAGTGCTACATCGGTAGATTTTATCTGTGCGCTTGCGGATAAAGTAGAGTGTGCGTTAATTTATACCAACAAGCATTTCTGGCGCCGTTGCCGGGGAACGGTAGATCATCTTAAGTCTTAGTTTAACCATGTATATACTTTTATCTTTTCCCTTTTTGTCCCAGTCTTTTCATCATTTTTGTGTTCATTCTTATGAATGTTGTTTTTGAATTCCACTCTTATCTATCACTACCCCATGAGCACAAGCTATAACCAGTAGAATCCTTACACCCCATCATAACACCTGGTTATTAGCTACTCCTACTTTTCCGCTGCACTAAGCATAGAAATATAATTGTGAAAACATTTCTTCAGGTATTTTGTCACTAACCTTCCCAGGTCTGGAGCAGAAAAGAACGAAGGAACAACAAACACAAGGTATGTCCAACCAATCATCATGTAACATCGAATTACATTCATCCAATCTTGATTTGCAAAATCCAAGTTTGGGGAATATACTTTCTAAGAGCATCTCTTGCCGTGTTGCTATATTGGTTGTCCCTACCTTTAAGATATGCTCATATACTAATCATGCTCTTTCATCACCATCTGAATAAATCTCTATTATACTTTCATGCTACCCTCATTCGCTATATTATATGTTTAGGTTTGGAGTACTTTCATACATCTCTTAAATTAAGCATGGTGCCTAGTTTAGGAGTGGTGATCTTGCTTTCAAAGGCTTTTAATTTAAGCGCTTAGGTTAAAATGCCTTCCTAGATCAAATTAGACATGGTGTCTTGGTTGATTTTTGAGCCGATAGTATGCTATAGTGGATGCTGGATATTTTGTTGGACTAACCCCTGCAGGGAAACTTTCAATATCAAGTTGGGAATGTCCGGAGATGAACTCACACTGGAGATAAATAGACACATGAACTTCAACAACTCTTGCACAATGAAGACTCCGCTCATTCATCATGTATGAAAGAACTGTGAGTATCAAAGTTTAGTTATTTTGTCCTCTACTGCAAGTTATCTTTTGCCTTGAATCATGTTAAAGTGCAGCCAACACATAAAATACTAGTCTATGCTAAAATAATCCTAAAAACATCTTTTTATTAGCATAGATGCAAAATACATAAGTTATGGATAACAACCCATGCTTCAAATTCTTGCAATCCTTCGGGATATATCCACTAACGTTATGCAAGAGAGAGATTTTGTTCATCCATGGTTTGGTCTGAACATTGAAGATCCAAAACCCAAACCATAGACACACAAACCTACTCTCAGATCACAAATGGTGCTAGCCTAGCTTTGAGTCTTGCTTGGGCACTGATGACAAACAGGATGCAACTTACCTCGTATGGGACAACCTATGCCTGCAACCATCATTGTCCAAGACATCAAGACAAAAAGTGGGAAGTTATCCTCTTTTCTAATCAAGAGCTAGCTTGGGAGACAAGATGGTACCACTACAACAATAGCAAGATCTACAAGTCAAACACATGAACATGTTGTTGGGAGACCATGTACATCACAAGCTAGCCTGGGAGAGACAATTCTGTTGTATAGATGTGTTTCACAATCAAAGGGAGGAAGGCGAAACCCAACTTCAAACATATTGATCTTCTACTCACCACTTTGATCAGTACAAACCACTAGATGTTGTCCCAGTCGAGAAGAAGAATATGATCCACCACTCATTCTTGGAAGATCATTCTTGAACACCATCAATGTTATCATCTTTGTCGGACTTGGAGAAGACAACTTTTGGATCTTTTGCTACATCTTGAACATCTACATCACTTATGAGCAACCAAAGAGAAACAAGAGAAGACGTCGAAGGGAGAACCAACTCCCAAGAATTGAGGAGGGCATCATGAAGGATGAAGCCACTGCACCACAAGAGTTAGAAGATGAAGAGATAGTACCTGAGCCAGCAAATCAAGAAGAACAACCAATAACATCTCCATCATCTAGACACTGTTGAGAGGACAAGTCTCAGTTGAGACATTACAAGACAAAAGACTCTCATGGAGGCACTCGAGTAACAACTCTAAATTCAAGTCTCTTGCCAACTCAATGATTAAAGGAAAACAAGAAAGGTTGACAAGAGAAGAATGCAGAACTGTCCCTACATCCTCATAGTATAGAAGTAATACAAGAAAGAGAGAGGATCCTAGTCAGCATACTCGAGGAACAATGCGCCTTCACTGATAAGTCAACACAAAGAGAAGGAAGGTCAATACCTCTAAAGATGATTCCACTGTGATCTTCCTCCTCTCAATCACATTGTGAGACAAACAAGAGAAGACAAGCCATTCATAAACAACAACCAGCTAGACAAGAGGAGCTTCTGCAAGGTGGTTCAGCACAATCACTCTCCAATGACAAAGTAACATTTCAAGGTAAGTAAACATCACTGTAAACACTTCTTATTGATTCTAGTATGAACATAAATAAAGAACTAAACATGTTTAAGTTGCACCTCACTTGATCCAACCTAATCAACTCAACATATTCAGTCCTTTGATCCTTGTTCGTAGCTTTACTCTCTTGAATGCCACTGTCTTAACTAAATGAGCTAAATGTTGTGCATCTAACCTTTGGAAGATGATATATCTCAACTATGAAAAGATCGACACTTTATGCAAAGATTATCCTTCCTTGGGTTAAGTAATTTGATATGTTAAATATTTTAAGATGCTACTTTTATGCTCATCCTCTGATCCTATCACTCATGTTAAGATTGAATAGAACACATAACCAACAAGTTTGTCTTGTGCAATGTGCCTAAGGTTAGAGAGGAATAAACAAAACATTTGGTTCTGTTGGTGTTTTTTCACCAACAGAGCCCACGCACTTGATCTCTACCTTGTCTTTATGAGCAGGACACACTCTTGAGCAAACATGGCGAAGTTTGTCACTCCCAAATTCTACAAAGTGAAGGTCCTAGATCTAAAAAAACATGCATACTGAGCAAGATGCTGCCAGCGTCCACAATTAACGCTTCATTTCAAACTGCTGGGCAAACGAAGAACAAGAGTGACACCATATCAAGAGACATAAACAAGACGGAATGACGGAAGATGTCATAGTCAGAATTAGAGGTCATGAAGTCCCCACATATTTCTTGATCCTCGACATGAGAACACGATGATGTCCACCTCATCCTAGGAAGACCATTCCTCTACGCTACAAGTACAATCATCTACAAGAGGAAATCCATTTTCACATTCCTAGAGAAAAGGTACGATGCTACTTCATCAACTACATACCCAATGAAGCACCCAAGAAAACAGAAGTGAAAGTCGCCGCTCTCAAAGCCAAAGAAGACAAGCTATGAAGAATAGAGAGGCCAATCATGAAGAAAAAGCTATCGACACTGTCCTAGAAAAGAAGAAGAGAAACCTCAAGACAGTGAACCACAGAAAGTGAAGACTCAGATCAAGAAAGTATGGAAGAAAAAGTCTGCACCTAAGAGGTACAATCAATAACAACTTTCCAAACGTCTAACACACCTTCGGAGGTCTAAACCAAGGAAAGGTCCGGTTCGTCGGACCTAAATATCCGAACCTTTGCCAAAAGGTAAAAATCGGTAGTTATCCTCATATTTACTTTCCTACATATTTCTCATATTTAATCCATAATCATTTCTTGCATCATCATATTTAATTCATAAACATTTTAATTTCTGCATTGCATTAGAAAACAAAATAATATATATATATATATTACTGCATCATAAACCATGAAGCCCCATATGAATAATCCTATGGTGTGTAAAAACCCACAGGAGTGTTCACCGTGGTGGCATAAATAGAAATTAATAATAAAAATAAATATGCATGCATTCATCCTATTGCATTTTCTCTTGCATCATAAAAATAATAAAAAATACAAAAATATTGATAAAGAGATCTTACTTAAATTCTAGATAACTAAGGCTTGAGTGGCCAACCGCTAATGCTTAATCTGTTCCACAAGTTTTGTTGTCTATTTGAGTTTCACAGGATTTGAAAGGCCAAGAAAAGCTGACGAACAAGTGAATGCTCCATCCACTGTTGGAGCACTATCTCAACAAACATCAACATCAATCAAAGCTCTAATAGAGGAAGGACGTATCCACTGCCAGTCTGCTACGTTGCAAGATCGAACGACTATGTCAACATTCAGCTTGGGGGAAGGCACCCCATGTATCCACGTAAGTATCTTTATCCTATTAAGTTTTTCATTCTATAAACAAATTCAAAGTAAAAAAATGTGAGCACATGAAGGCTCACCCTTAAAAAGAAAAGAACAAAAATACGTGGGCACATGAAGGCTCGCCATTAATTAAAAAAGAGACAAAAATATATGGGCACATGAAGACTCAATGCTATTAAGGGAACCAGCTTGGGGGAGGTGCACCCCATCTTCGCGATTTAGGTATGTCTTTATTATTATTATTATTATTATTATTATTATTATTATTATTATTATTATTACTACTACTACTACTACTACTACTAGCTTTTATTTTATATCTTAAAGTGTGTTAGATTAAATAAATAAAATAGTGTGTCTAGTTTGTTTTAAGAAGTTAACGACTAAAGAAGAACCCGCTCTCTCTAATCTTTTGCATGGAAATGATGAATAGTTGCTCTATCTAATTTCTTTCAAGTACCTACTCTTCAAAGCATGAGTTCTCCTCATTAATAATGATGCCTTAAAATAAAATTAAATGCATAGATGACAAATACTAAATCTAAGGTCTAGGTAATTGGGATATGACATGTGATGATCTGAGCTGTTATTATCTTGTTCTAAACAACAATAAAGTTCCAGAGATTTCTCAATATGAATATGACTAATAACTGCATTGAGTTAAATTAAGCTTTGTGACCCTGTGAGATGTTATCGTAGTATTGAATCAAGATCACTTACACATTTCATCCATCTTCCGCGTAATGCTCATAATTATCTGTTGCATGTGGCTCTTTAAAAAAAGAAGAAGAAAAATCTGAGGAAATAAAAAGGGACAAGTGTTCGAAACCTCAAAAAGCTAGATCCCAAGGAAATAAAAAGGGACAAGTGTCCGGAACCTCGAAAAGAAAAAAAATCAAAAAAAATGGGCACGTGCCCGATAGTAGAATTAGTCTAATAGCCATGTGTCTCTGATAAACAGAAGAGAGTGATATATTTAAAGAGCATCCAACTCCATTTTTCATACACATGCATTTCTTGATTCAATGGTTGGTTGACTTTCTCTTTGGATCCATTGTTTAATTTGACAACATATGTATTAAAACTTTTCAAAATTTATTAAAACTCTGGGATAAAGGTGAAGTAAAAGAACTAGAAACATAGTGCTTGATTTGATCATTCAATCTTTCAATTACTCGAGATCTAAGGTAAAAGTAATAAGCCCCATGAAGAATAACATGTTATGTTTCGGAGAATTTTTGTTTAACAGCAGGTGTACTTGTTGAAAGTGAAGATATTGTAGCAACTCCTGATCCATTGTTAAGTTTTGGTTTTGCTAAGGGACTAGCAAAGGGTAAGCTTGGGGGAGTTGTTGACACTGGTTATCTATCAAAATTTAAGGATAAATAAATATGAAAAGGGCATGAATTCAATCACCAACAAAGGTTTAGGGTTTTAATTGACAATATTCCATGAGTTTTGGTCAATTGTGATTCTGCAGGGACTAAATAGGAAAACCAGCACAGATTACTTCTCCTAGAAGGAAACCGACGGAAGATTACGAAACCGGCACGTCAGGAATACTCCAGAAGGACCTAGAGGACACCACGAGGCGGGACACCCCGAGAGGCCGCCAGGTGGGACCGACCGGTCCCACCCTAAGACCGGTCGGTCTCCCCCTGGTCCCGATGGCCTCCGTCTTCTGGAACCTTCCTCCACCGCCTTTGAGGATCCATCTCAGCCGTACGTGAAGTCGGTTTGATCTAACGGCCGCGGTTGATCCCTCAGGGCTATATAAATAGGCCCCCAGGCCCCAAGGAAGATCAAGTCTCTCTTCAGAAAAGTCTACGCCTCATTCAGAAACCCTAGAAGAAGACTTCAAGAGCCAGCTTTCAAGTAGAAGACTAGTTATCCCTCTAGTTTAGGTTTAGATCCTAGTCTTATACTAGAACCAAAAGAGAGAGAGAGGAAGAGGTCAAGAAGGAGCTCCAGCCTATCGGATCAACTTCTTTGTCTTGTACCTGCGGATTCAAGTTCATCTTCAACTTGCTTCAGCGATTGTTTCGATAATCAACGTCTATATTTAAGTTTGAGCTATTGTTCTTATTATTCTTAAGGTTTATGACTCTCTTTTGAGTACTTTAATTCTAGATCGCTAGAGTTAGAGTAGTTGGATAGTGTAAGCGTGGTTCTTATATTTGATAGCTCATAAATGCCTCCTATAACGCCGGTAGTAGTGGTTGTTCACAAGGTCGACTCTTATAGCCTTGTTGATTCTTCTATAGTCCACTTATCCATGTGTAGGCTCGATAGGATTATACATTTGCATAAAAGTCTCATACTCTGTTTGTGACCTTTTATGCCAACTTCCCCACTAAGAATAATATAAACATATCACTCTTAAATTGGAATTAGACAGCCTTAGTGATCCCCTCTCTACTTCTAGAATCTCCGTCCTTGTTAGCTACTCAGGGGTTAGACTTTAAGACTTAACACTATCCGTTCCTTTGGGTTCTATATTTAAACTGGGTTACTCCGGTGATGTGCTACATCGGTAGATTTTATCTGTGCGCTTGCGGATAAAGTAGAGTGTGCGTTAATTTATACCAACAACCGACATGACCGAGCATGCAACCACAAGGGTTGAGTACGTCTCTACAGCGGCGCCGACATGACCGGCAACATCATCGCCGATGTCATCATCAACGTCACCCTCTACGACAGCCCTAGAATGCATGTAACCCTGTTGTTGACATTCGTTAGTGCAAATAAGAATATGAAAGATTTCGCAAGCGCACAGAACATCATTGTAGCATTTTACCGGGAGTATTCCAGGATCATTATTTATATTTTACCACTGGGAAGCTAAGGTCAAGAATCTGATAATTCACTATCATGCATCTACTAACTCAGAGTACTAATTAGACTAAAGCAGGAGTAATTGATAAATGATATGATAATGAATGAAAGCACATAAAAGATAATTCAATGATAACTAGATAACTATAGTGGGAGGACAATGGGAGAGATCAAGGTTCCTATGCACTTCTCTATTACTTGGGTTCTAAGGTAACAAGGATGAAAAGATATAGCAGTCATATAATAACACTTCGGGACATCAGAACACCAACCACAGAAAGGGATGAGAAGGGGGTTGGGAAGCTCTAACTACGGTCCTATGAACATCAACCTGAACGTGGTGGAATACGTCGGCCATCAGGGCTGTCACCACCTGGGGCTTCCATAACTATCCGTGGGGTTGAGCGCAACCTTAGGTAAGCTATAGACTAAACACCAAGTCTAATCTATCGATTACTACTCTAATTATGGCTTATAACTAGAGCACTCGATGCAAGCGGAGATCCTATGCTAGAACATAACAACTATACTAATCATAATATGAAAGGCATAAAGTAAATAGAGAAGATAAATATATTAAAGCATAAGTCTTACAAAGGAAAGATACAAAGACATACCAAAACTCTGAAGTCTCCTCCAGAACCGGAGCGCAGCTCCGCTCTCCCTAACTGCCGACTAGAGTTAATCTATTACATTGGAAAAATCTAAACCTGATTCTCTTAGAGAAGAGAGGTTGTCCTTCGAGGGACGCCTCTACAACTCCCAGATGATGTGTTGCCTCAGGGGGGTCCTGGGTTTATTATATATGGGCTCCTGGCCTCCCGTCCACCATGGGCAAGCGATGTGGTACTAAATCCTTCGCCATATGCACATGGGCCATAATGGGCCAAATTGCGTTGAAGAGGTCAGTTGGAGTGCGTCACGCGAAGGGGGCGAGATTGGGCCCTATAGCAGACCGGTCGGCCCAAGGGGGAGACCGGTTGCTCTGCCTCTATGACAGGTGGGCCCCGCCTTCCGTGGGTCGCCTTCTCGTGTCTTCTGGAATGTTCTATAATCTTCCAAGTTGTATCCATCGAGGACCCTTGCTCCGGGGCTCCAAATATTACAAATCATATGTCCGTTTCGATCGTCTCGACGAGCTCTTCGCAATGGTGTGCTCTATTTCATCACTTGAGATACTTTTATATGGTAAAAACATGGATGTCCTACAAAACAAGTGAGGGCGCCAAAACTCGTGGAACTTGTTAGTTTCAAACCCTACAACTATGCTTTGTGATTCATTTAGTGTCATTTCATGCAATAGTTGATGGTTAATTATGAGCATTAGTGAGCGTCAACAAATTCCTCCAAGTTTACCCTTTGCTAGTCCCTTAGCAAAGTCAGACTCAATAGTGGATCAGGAGTAGCTATAATATCTGCACTTTCTAACAAGTACTCATGCATTCAAACAAAAGTTCTCATTTAGATTAGAAAAAGATTTCATATTATTGATCACGGGGCTTAGTACTTTACCTTGAATCTTGATAATTGAAAGATAAAACAATCAAATCAAGAACTATGTCTCTTGCTCTTTCACTTCACCATTATCCCGAAGTTTTTATGAATTTTCAAAAACATATGTGAAACACCTCTGGTGTTTAAGTCAACTAAAACCTGACATATCATCATGAGCATGGAAAGCATTCATGTAGCAACATCAAAGATGCATTAACAACTTGCATATAACTTGATCTCAAATGCATCATATGATTGTTTATTTTTGTTTTATGCGATGGATGTGTGATAATTAGGTGGTTATGATTGGCTGATTTCTAGTGAAGGTGGGGCTAATAGGGCTATATTGTTCATGAAAACTCAAATCACTATATTAGCTATATGATGAAGGCTAAGATCTAAGCTGAATCAGTGCATGGCCCCAAAAGCAATGTTGTGGATACTAATGAAGGGAACAACTTTGGTATAATAAGTTAACAAAGATTCTGCACAGAGTTTGAATTGAAACAAATTTGTTTAAACCCTAGAATCTACCCTTGAACTACAGTTTACAAACCTTTGAGAATCTGACCTTAGCCCTTTAATCAAAGTTGTAGGGAATGGCAAATGTGACAACTTTCATGTTCACAGAATTTGATGTTCTTCAGAAAATTTCAAAGTAATTTGAGAAACCAATTTGGGTCAAATTTGAATTCATACTCTAATTCAAAAACTAGGCCGAATTGGCACATGGTCCTTTAAGAAAATTTGTAGATCACAAAATTCTGAACAACTTACATTCTTACGAATTTTGCACTTTAGTTCAAAATTTGGTCGCAATTTGAAAGGGGACAAAACTCACTGTTGCTACAGTCCATGGGGCCTTGCATGGCGGCCACGGCGGCCACCGCGCGTTGCGGCGCATTCCGGCGTCGACACGTCCCCGTCCACGCGCCACTCGCTGCGTTCGCATGCACCGCTCACTGGCGCACTCTCCGAGCTCCTCGTCGCCTACATATGCCCTCTCCTCGTCGTGCTCTACTCTTTTCTTCTCCTCTGCTCACGTCGGCAACGTGCAGTGGAGCTCCGCCGGCAAAATTCGCCGCCGTCGAGTTTCCACCGCCATCGCCCGCACGTCCCCGGCTCCGCCACAACCCCGTGCACCTTCCCAACCCACTGATTCGAACACTAGCCACCTACATTGCCCGGACCGACCTCTTCTTCCCCAACTCCGGCAAGCCGCCACCGCGGACGTCTTCACCGTTGTGTGGTGGGTTTGGTGATCCTCGGGTCAAATTGTTTGCGCCAATAGCTTCGTCTTGGCTCACTGACCACCATCGGCTCGATCCTCAGGTCGCTACCGCGCAGGGATCACCGGACCGCCGTCGCCTAGCCTCAGAACGCCGCCACCATTGCCACCGTCGTCGACCTCCACCTTCCCGAGCCACTCCGACCAAACCGACGCGAGCACCAGGCCTAGGTGAGATTCCTGGTGTCGATGCTTGCCCCTGTTTGGTCTCTACCGCGCCACCTCGCCCGGAACGCCGGCGCGCCGCCGGGCACGGCGTGGCCGAACCGCCATTGCCGCGACCACCATGTCTCCGGTCGCTTTTAGTCTCAATCGAGCCCATGCCTGTGTTCGTGGTGTTAAGGGTAGCACGTAGGTGGTGATGGTTTGGCCCCTGGCCTCGCCGTCGGCGAGAACGGCCGGCGGTCAGCGCCGCCGCGTGCCTGGTCAAGGCGCTGGGCTGGCCTGACGCCCGGGCCCCGCCTGTCAGTGGATTAGGTTTAGGGTTTTTTCTATTTCAGCGCTTATGAACAGTAGGGAAACTTGTCATTTTTGCTATATTTTTGTTATAGCACCAAAAATTCTAAAATTTTTTGTGTAGACTCTCTGACCTGTGTAGAAATTTATAAAAATAATAAATTGAGAATTTGACAAGTTTTGATGGGGAATTAAAATAGCCAATTAATTAGCTTTAGCACTTTAAATAATTTTTGTAGGCTTTTCCTGAAGTCCCAAAATTGTGAAATCAATTTTGTAGTACTTTGCAGCACATAACACATCTCTAAAAAAATTTTGAGCCCCTTTGCTGAAAATAAATTTTCAGTCATAATAATTAAACCATTATTTAAATAAGTGAATATGTGTTTATTGATTTATTTTTTGCAGTTTAATTATATATTCTGAGTCATAAAGGTTGGTATGCCACTGCTATGTTACTGAGTCAATTCACATAGAAAGCTTTGGTTTGATAAAAACCTTTTGGTGTCACCATGGTTATATTGTCTAACAAGCAAAGTGTTTAACTAACAATTTATGTATAATAAATAGGTTTATTCTGTTGAAGCAAATCATGATATACAATGTTGCATTTATATTCTTGATAGATCTCTACTGAATGACTAAGTTATGGGTTAAGCACTTGACCATTGTTATCATGCTTTTGGCAAGAAACTTGCCTTTGCAATGTCCTGTGATTTTCTGGATCAGTTTCGATAGGAATAATATATCACAATGATAATTAGGTTTTCTGTTGAAATGTTGTATAGCAAAGTTGTAGCATCTTTGTTTATCTTGCTGCTCCTAAAATTTCGTAATTGTTGGATGTATGAGTTGGGAGTTATGCTCTGTTCAATCTGGGTATGAGGTACTGTCCAGAATCTGGACAGTTTGTGAAAACTAAACTGTTAGGGGTATTTAACTTGTGAATCAGTTTTGGTGTATTATAATGAAGTTGTAGAGGGTTTCATGTACGTTCCAGAATGGGTTAGATCATAAATTTTGATGACTCTGAACTCCAGTTATGGTCTGTGGAACAAAGGTGTTTAAATCTGTCCAGAATCTGGACAGATTCAACCAAATGAATTGTTTGGTCCACTTGACCCTGGAATCAGCTCTTGGATATTACAGCAAAGTTGTAGAGAATTTGTTAATCTTTCCAGATTGTCTTGTATCACCTAATTTGATGATCGTTAGCTCTGGTTATGGTTAAAACAAGTTGGTACATGAAATCTGTTCGGATTATCACTTATGCAAATCTTGTTCCAATTGTGATGCCATTTTCTGAATTCAATACAAGATTGTTGAATGATTGCTATACTCTTCTACTGATAGTTGTCCAGCATCATGAGCATTCATTCATATATGCACCACATGCATCTTATATATACTTGTTCGTTATATTGCGTTTAGAAACTGAAGTTAGCACGGACCAGCCAGAAATCGCAGCAAGGGAAGCGCCTGTGTTCTACGAGGTTGGATTTGACATCTGTGGGGATGAGCCAGAAGAGGAACCCCAAGGCAAGCCCCGGTGCATTTGCCCTACCTTGCAATTTTCAATAATATACTTGCTGTTAAAAATTCGTGCATTAAGTTTAGGAGTTGAATGTTACCTACTTGATGCATTGACTATCTTGATTATTCCTTATATTATCCTTGTCACTGGGTCATTTACAAAATGCTTAGACTGCTTAGCCTTGCTCAATAGAGTAGGTTTTTGAAAAGAGAGATACTATTGTTGGGAACCCTTCCCTCGGTATGGGATGGTATAATTAAAATGAGACCGGGCGGGTAACTTGCACAGGAAACGGAGTTCTGGTGTAGTGCTTCCGCCTGTGTCACCTAGGACCCGTCCGCTGTTGGCCCGTTGGACCGAGAACTATTTATTAGTACTGGTCACATGCTTCGGTAAGCCCTAATGTGGCTATGCCCTTACTGGAACGGCGCACCCGCGCACTGGGAGTGGAGAGATGGCGGGAGTAGCGTGTACCCACCCTGCTCGGTCCCCTGTTGGACGTTACTCAACAAGACCGTTGTAGGGCGGTGGTGTACTGTACTTCCGGGTGGCGCGGCTCTGGTCCGGTTTGAGCGGATCCATGGGACGGTTGATATATGCAAGTTTAGTCTTGCATATGTCGTGTGATAAGGAAGCCCCAGCTGGGTAGATCAAGCGGTTCGAATCGTCGTTTGCTCCACGAGAAAATGAGACTCGTCCTCGCCCCCTCAGCGTAGTTTAATAATGAAACATTGGATGATTAATGGGTTAATTATGAGATGTATATTTATTTACTTATTTAATATAAGAAATAAGGAATGAGACAACTACTTAGTAGTAGGAGCTTCTATGCAAAGGAAAATTTGTTGATTGTTGCTAAAGCCTTGCCTTGACTTCCCCTTAGCCTGCATTCCTGAGTCTTCTCCCCATTTTTATTAGTCGGGTAAGTCTTGTTGAGTACTCCTATACTCAGGGTTCTATGACCCCATGTTGCAAGTGAGACTGCTGAACAGATGTGCTTCGGGCCTTGCTGCATGACCATCTTTCCGGTTGAGGATGATAAGTAATGTACCCCTTGGGCAGGGATTAATATTATGGTTGTTATCAGACTTTTATCCAGCACATTGGTTCTGTCGTAACTTGAACTCCTTATCACCTATGTTGTAATAATGGACACCAGTTTATAATATTATGTTTATGTAAGACTTTCGTTGTTATCTCCGATCTGGTATTTTGTATGAAATGTAATGTGCTGTAATAATTGTACTCGGATGATTCCTGTGACCTATGGATACGTCGACCGTATCCGACAGATTAGTCCAGTCCTGTGGCACATCTACATGGCAGTCACATGTCGTTGGACAGATGACAGGTGTAGGTGGGCCACCTTATTGGGAGAGTCTGTTACAGACTTGGTATCGAAGCAGGATCCCCGTGGCAATCATTATAGTAATTTGGAAAACCTTCAAAACTCATTTTCTAAGGAAAATCTAAAAAGCTCTTTCTAAATCTTATCTTTTGCTCACCTTAACTTACTTCTTGCTTAGTTAGGAAGGAAGAAAGTGCTAGAAAATATTGCCCTATGTTTAAAAGGTTGTTAAAATTATTTTGGTGGGTATTTAGGTAAGTAGATAACGTCGTATGCGTAGAATCGTAAGTATGCATCATTTCATCTTGCATCAATTAAATTCTAATAAATTCTCCTCCCTTAATAGATATCGGGTGTACTAACTTGTAGCTGCACAAGTTGACTTTAGTTTAAATTTGTTCCAGGCATGGCACGCACCAAGCAGACCGCTCGCAAGTGCACGGGACCGAGGGGAGTCCCACGCCACCAGCTTGCACCACGCACGGGAGAGGGCAGCAGCAGCCACAGCGGCCGCAGCTGCAAGGCAGAGCTCCATGCTGAGGTCGCTCACTGCCGCGCTTGCGGAGGCCACCAGGGAGTGGGCGTGGGATGCCATCCTTATCGGCTTGCTGCAAGAGCAGCAAAAGGAGGCTTTCGCAACCGAGACTGCCCTTGAGGAGGAGAATGAGAAGCTGTGCAAGATGAGGGATGAAGCCTGGCGCCGAGAGGACCTGGCACGCGCTCGGGTATTTCACCTAGAGTTTCGGATAGAGGACATGGAGGTGTATGCCAACAACCTGCACCAGGAGATTCATGTCCTGAACAATCGCCTCAACCCTTACCACCGACCTAGGGCAACAGAGATGGAGGATGGTGTGGTCCTGGCTGACGAGGGAGAGCCCGATGGGGAGGAGGACGAGCGCGAGTTAGTGATCGAGATCGACGACAGTGACGACGAGGGAGGCCACGTCTCCGGCCTTCACACTGACCGTGAGGAGTGATGGTAGCTTGGGTAGTTCCTAACCAGTAGTAATGGGAATGGTAGTTGCACTAGGTAGTCCTGCCAGGAGCGGACTTGTGTAATAAATAAATCAGACCTTGTGATGTTGATGCAACTGCTTTTGCTGATGTGCAATGGAAGTTTATGACTAGTTAATTATGGGTTATTTATGGATGTGTATGAAATATTTGTGTATGTTACAGATGCCGGTGTATACGCGTGGTTCCGCGGCAGCTGGCACGTCCCGAGATGGGGAAAACCCCCCACAACCGCCACCACCACCCCCAACCCTGGCTGAGGCTATTGCTGCATTGGCTACTGTGACAGCTGACAACACTAGGCTGTTACAAGCTATGACCTGAGGGCGCGGGCAAGGGCACCGCGGATAGGGTATATATGGCCATGCAGCCCGCGGCACGGCGGCCCGGTCCGAAGCACGATGATTTGGCCCGGCACGGGCACGACCCGGCACGAGGCACAGACCGTGCCTGGGCCGCCACCCCGGCCCGTGGCACGGCACGGGCACGGCCCGGTGCAAGAGACGGCCCGGTGACGACCCGACAATTTTAGCCTGCTAAGCGCATCAGCCATTCACCCATCAGCCTGAGGCAACCGATGCATTCACGCATCTCCTACCACGCAGCACGCGCGTCCGTCTCGCGGCTTTCCCCACTGCTCGTCGCGCGGTCGCGCCTCCGCCACGTCCGCCTCGCGACCGTGCCTCCGCCTCGTCCTCGCGCCATCCTCGCTCCGCCTCGCGACCGCGCCTCTGCCTCGTTCTCGCGCCGTCCTCGCTCCGCCTCGCGACCGCGCCTCTGCGGCTCCACCTCCGCGCCTCGTCCTCGCTCCGCCTCGAGTCCGCCGCCCCTCCATGGCTCCTTCTCCGGCAGCCGCCGCCCCAAATCCGGTATGGGCGAGCTCGCCGGCGGTCGCTGCCACCAGATCTGGTGTGGGCGAGCTCGCCGGAGTCACCGGTGGCCGCCTCCTTCACTCTCTCCGCGGCGGCGTGGCGTCGTGCTCCCGTCGCCCGTGTCTTGCTCCCATAGGGCACGACGTGCTGCCGTGCCGGCCCAACGGCCCATGGGCCGTGCCTTGGGCCGGAGGCCAGGCACGAGCACGGCATAAGGCACGGCCGTGCCGGCACGGTGGCCCGGTAGGCGTGCCGCGAGCCGGGCCGGCACGACCCGATGGCCATCTATGGGATAGGGAAATCATGATGCCAACAACACGTACACGGATTTTATGGACACTCGCCCTCCACTCTTTACCAAAGCTGAAGAGCCCCTGGAAGCGAATGAATGGCTGCGTACTATTGAACAGAAGTTTGAATTGATCCGATGCACAGATGTTCAGAAGCCTCTATTCGCAGCACAACAGTTTAGAGGATGATTCCTGTGACCTATGGATACGTCGACCGTATCCGACAGATTAGTCCAGTCTTGTGGCACATCTACATGGCAGTCAGAGGTCGTTGGACACATGACAGGTGTAGGTGGGCCACATTATTGGGAGAGTCTATTACAATATGTTGCCAAATGAAACAATGGATCGAAAGAGAAAGTCAATGACACCATTGAATCGAGAAGTGCATGTGTATGGAAAATAGAGGTGCATGCTCTTTTGAATATATCACTCTCTTTTGTCTAATAGAAACACATGGCAATCAGGCTAATTCTACTGGCGGGCACGTGCCTGTTTTTTTTTCTGATATTCATTTTTTCTTCTTCTCTTTTTTTCTTCTTTTTTTTTTCTTTCGAGGTTCCGGACACTTGTCCCTTTTTAATTCCTCAGGATCTATCTTTTTGAGGTTTCGGACACTTGTCCCTTTTTATTTCCTCGATTTTTTTCTCTTTTTTTTCAATAGCCACATGCTTCCAAAAAACTTTTGAAAGGATAGGAATAGATAATCATGAGCATTTATGTGGAAGATGGATGAAATTTATAAATGATCTCTATTGGGGCGGCACCCAGACCGCAGGCGCCTCCGACCCGCAACGCCGAAAGATGATGGAGCTTTCGCGCGAAACAAATCATTCGCGCGGAAGCAAATGCTGTTGACCCGCTTTACCGAACAGCAACGGTCTTCATGCAAAGGGCAACTTTCGCGCAGTAGCTAGGCTTTCGGCTCGCAGACCGGGAGAAAGCGGTGCGTTCGCGCAAAAAGGAAGCATTCGCGCGGAAGCGTGCCTTTCGGCCCACGAGTCAGGGGAAGGTGGCGGTCTCGCGCGAATGCAAGCATTCGCGCTGAAGCGCGGCTTTCGGCCCGAAAGCTGGGGGAAGACAGAGACTTCGTGCGGAAGGGAACTTCCGCGCGAAGAGAACCCGACGTCCGCGGCGATGGATTTCATCTTTCATGGCTTTTGTTTTTCGTAAGTTTTCGCAGGTCGCCGAAAGCCTGGGTCAAGGAGAGCGGGCCCACCTGTCAGGAAAAGGGGCCGGGAGATGCTGGGCCCGTCAGTGGACAAAGTTACGGTGGTACCCCTCGTGCCGGAGAAGGCGGTGTACAGCTACATGGTAGTTGTGTAGGGCATCATTGTAATTTTGGCAAAGTGGTTAGAAGGGCAATCTTGTACGTTAACGTTGATCTGGTCTAATATAAAAAGCCCTCGACCTCCCTAGGGGGGGAGAGGAACACTGTTCACTTCACCCAACTTCCCACTCTCTTCCGTTCACTTCCGCTTTCGCTCTGTGCATTCGTTCGTGCGACAACCAGCTGTTTCGAGGTCTCGGACTCGAAACAACATTGGCGTCCACCGTGGTTGTCGCTCGAGCTTACCATGCCATCAAGGAAAGTGCCGAAAGCGGTCGACAATCTGGAGACTATCGCCGCGAGGAAGGATGCCTCCGGCACCATCGCGGCTTCAGTTCCAACCAGCCAAGTCCCACCAAGCACAGCCAACGAGCCACCAGCTTTCGGCGGCGCTCTAGCGATAGAGACCCAGCCACAGCAGGGACCGGGAGCATCGACGAGCCAGAATGTACAACCCCAGGATCAGCTTACTTTCGGCAAAGATGGAACACCGGAAGGACTTGTCGAGGACGAATTCGGCGAAGAGGATGATGATGCTGACGAAATCACAAGACACGCCCAAGCAATCAAGACGTTGGCACAACAGCAAGACGAAATCGAGAGGCTGTTGTCGCAAAGAGATCAGCTGCAGCAGCGTTTAGCAGCAAAAGCAAGAGAGGACGAAACTCGCAACGCCATTCGGCGAGCTGAGGCACAGAGAAGGCAACTCGAGAGGGAAATTCAAGAGCTGCAGAGGGCTGGGGCAGACCCAATCCCGATAGCCCAGGAAAATATATTCATACCAAGGCAAGGGCAACCGCCGGCTTTTGGCAATGCCATCGACGAAACCTCTCCGCTCTCGAGGGAGTTGCAAGCCCATCCGTGGCCGCTCAGCTATAAGCCGCGTATTCCGACTTTCGACGGTAAAGCGAATCCACGCAAATTCTTGGCAAGCTACGAGACAGCTGTATTTTCGGCAGGCGGGGACAATCAGGCTCTAGCAAAATCTCTCATCTGGTCGAAGACGTGGCTCATGATTGGTACACCACTCTCAAGCAACTGTCCATCTATTCATGGGCCCAGTTGAAAGCCGAATTGCTTGCTACCTTCCAAGGATTCCGGCCGGATGTCAGGACCACGAGGGACCTCATGAATTGCACCCAGCAAGACGATGAGCCCCTATCTGAGTACCTCAAACGCTTCATCCAGCTGAAGGCCCAAGCGCCGAATGTGCCGGAAGCCGCGGTGATCGCAGCAGCCATCGAAGGCTTGGGGACAGGACAGTGCGCCGCTCACCTGTCGAGAGAGCCACCGAAAGATGTTAAGGAATTGTTCGATGTGATGAATGCGTACAAGAGGTCGGATGACGACTTTCGGCGACGTAAGGCTGCCCGAATGATGCAGAGGCAAGCGACGAAAGCAAGTCGACCACCGCCCGTGCCAAATCAAAGAATTGTTAGGCCCTTTCGGTCAATCAACAGTTTACAGGAAGAACCAGCGCAATCAGCGGCAGGTACGGAGAGGCCCGATATGGCCGACTTTCAGCACCAAAGAGGGTTTGATCAGCCTTTCCGCGGAGGACGCTGCGGAAGGACAGGACGCGGCGGTCGAGACGGCAGAGGCCGCGAAAGAGGACCCAGGCCACCATATTGCGTCATTTGCGATGGCAATTTTGGTCACACCACCCGTGACTGCAAATACAGCAAGATGGCGAAAGAGCTGAAAGACAAAGACCAAGCCTCAGCATCTGCCGAAAGCTCCAAACATGTTTTCCACAATTCCCAAAACCCGGCAGCAGCGGCAGCAGCATGCGGCAATTATGCAAGCACGCCTATGCACCCCCCGCAGTACATGCATCCCCAAAACATGCATTGGTACAATCCGGCGTATCAGAGTTACCAGCTTCCGGTCTACGCACCACAATCGGTGGCAGTTTCATCACCTATGCACTATCAGCGTCAGCCAACGCCGCCGCTAGCGCTTCCGGTTCAGACCCCACCTCAGGGGCAGCAAGCACAGCCGGGTTTCCAGCAGGTGCAGGAGATGGAAAATGAAACTAGCGCAATCAACAACATCCTTCCGTCAAGAGGGCACATTTTCGCCATCACGGGTGGATCCAACTTGGAGCACGAAAGTAAAAGGGCGAGGAAGGACTATCACCGAAGGGTCCAGACGGTATCACCAAGGCTTCCACTGAACAGGCCAGCTTGGTCGCTAGCGCCGATATGTTTTGATGAGTCCGATTTCAATGTCCGCGACTACCCGCATTGTGACGCTTTCGTCGCCACGGCCAATGTGGCCGGTTTCACCTTGCACAATATTCTGATTGACACCGGAAGCTCAGCTGACATCTTATTCGTCAAAGCTTTCGAAGCTATGGGATTCGACAGGCACAGTCTGGACCCCGCCGGCAATTCACTGTATGGGTTTGGAGGAAGGAAAATTGACGCTATCGGCAAAAAGCAAGTCCCTGTATCTTTCGCCGAAGGAGAAAGAGTCCGCACCGAAACACTGACATTCGACATAGTAAACATGGACAATCCCTACACTGCCATTTTCGGCAGAGGATTCACCAACAGGTTTGACGTTGTCATTAAGCAAAGCTACCTGTGCATGAAAATGCCATCTCCTTTCGGCATTATCACTGTACACGGAGACCAGCAAGCCTCTAGAAGAATTGAGGGAAGGCCAACCCCAGGCTACAGCCTTATCAATGAGGTGGCGAATAAAAATGAATCGCAAGCAACCACCGAAGAGCGTGCTATCGCCAGCCCGACAGAATGCAAGGTCGGGGCAGCCGAGGAAACCGTAAAGATTCCGCTCGCGGCCTCCTGGCCCGAAAGAACTGTGCACATTGGGTCAAGCATGCCGGAAGAAGAAAGAAACGCTCTGGCATCCTTCCTCGCGAACAATAACGACATTTTCGCTTGGTCAGCAAACGACTTGCAAGGCGTCAGCAGGGACCTCGCCCAGCACAGTTTGAACGTCGCAAGCGGCGCTAAGCCCAGAAAGTAAAAACTGAGAAAGATGTCGAACGAAAGAGCAGATGTGGCGAAAGCCGAAGTGCAAAGATTACTCGATGCGGGAGTAATCCGACCAGTCCAGTATCCCGAATGGCTGGCGAATGTTGTTTTGGTGAAGAAGAAGAATGGAAAATGGCGAATGTGCGTCGATTTCACCGACCTCAACAAGTGTTGCCCGAAGGATCCATATCCTTTGCCTCGTATCGACAAGCTTGTCGACATTGCATCTGGTTGTGAAATAATGAGCTTGCTGATTGTTTTTCAGGCTATCACCAGATTTGGCTTCATCCCGACGATGAGGAGAAAACCAGTTTCATCACCCCTATGGGTACTTACTGCTATCGGCGAATGCCGGAAGGGCTGCGGAATGCAGGTCCTACTTTCTCACGGATGACTGACAAAGTGTTCGAAAGCCAGAAGCAAAAGAAAAACTTGTTGGCTTACGTTGACGATATAGTGGTCAAGAGCGATAGACAGGAAGATAATCAAGCGGACTTGCTCGAGACTTTCGGCAATCTCCGAAAAAGCGGTCTGAAGCTCAACCCTGACAAGTGTATTTTCGGCATCAAGAAAGGCAAGCTCCTGGGTTGTCTAGTATCGGCAAGGGGAATTGAAGCCAACACTGACAAGATAGCGGCAATCATCAATATGCAACCACCCTCAAACCGAAAGCAAGTGCAAAAGTTGACAGGAAGGCTGGCTTCTTTGAACAGATTCATCGCAAGGTCCGCCGAAAAAGGGCTGCCTTTCTTCCGAACTCTGCGTAGCTCCGACCCTTTCGGTTGGGGGGAAGAGCAGCACCAAGCTTTTCAGCAGCTAAAGGAGTATTTGACCAAGCTAACCACGCTATCCAAACCATCGCCGGAAGTGACGCTCTTGTTGTATCTCGCAGCATCTCATACCACCGTAAGTGCAGTACTGGTGGAAGAGAAGGAGCATGGAAACCAGATGACGCAGTTCCCGATCTACTTCGTTTCCGAGGCCCTTTCGGGTGCAAAACTAAACTACTCAGAGCTAGAGAAGATAGCATATACAGTGGTAATGGCTTCTAGAAAGCTAAAGCACTACTTTCAGTCTCACCACATCATAGTCCTATCGGCTCAGCCATTGGAAGCCTTGTTCCGCAACAATGAAGCTATCGGACGAATTGGCAAGTGGGCGGCAGAGCTCAACGAATATGTGATCGATTACCAGCACCGATCCGCAATCAAGTCGCAAGCGTTGGCGGATTTCATAGCAGATTGGACTCCCGCCGCTTTTGACACAACACTCGAATTCGAGGAGCCCGTGCGGATTGTGAATTGTGACGGCGCATGGGGAATGGCGGGAGCCGGAATCTCAGCGATCCTTACACCACCAAGAGGACTGAAGGTAAGATTCGCCGCAAGATTGAAATTCCTCACGACCAACAACACAGCCGAATATGAAGCCGTGCTGTTGGGATTACGAAAGCTCCGTGCAATCGGAGCGAGAAGATGCGTAGTCAAGTCGGATTCCCAAGTCGTTGTTGGTCACGTCGAAAAGGATTTCACAGCAAGAGAACCAAAACTAGCCAAATATCTGGTTGCAATCAGAAGAATGGAGAAGTATTTCATGGGTTTCACCTTACGTCATATTCCAAGGGCCGAAAACGTAGAGGCAGACGAATTAGCAAAGGCTGCAGCACAAAATCTGCCTCTACCACCAGACGTGTTCTATCAAATCCTTTCGGCCAAAGCAGTCAAAGAGGAGGAAGACCATCCAATTTCGATACATGCTATCGTCAGTGATGACTGGAGGTCATAAATATTCGCTTATCTAGCCGGGACATACGAGCCAGAGTCCAAGAAGGATGCCGAAAGAATGGCCAGCAGAGCGAAAGGTTACTCAATCATCGGAGAGCAGTTGTTCAAAAATGGGATAACAGCTCCTCTTCTGAAATGCATAAGCAAGCGCGAAGGCATTCAGCTACTCGAAGAAATGCATGCCGGAATGTGCGGAGCGCACAAAGGGCCTCACGAAATAGCACACAGAGCAATGAGGCAAGGATTCTACTGGCCTTCCGCCGCATCGGACGCCAGAGAGCTGGTCAAATGTTGCAAAGGCTGCCAGATGTTCGCCAAAAACCAGAAAGCCCCAGCAAATGAAACCACGCCGATAGTGCCGACTTGGCCCTTGCAAAGGTGGGGCATCGACATAGTCGGTCCGCTACCGGCAGCTCCGGGTAATCTGCGTTTCGCAGCAGTCGCTCTTGAGTACTTCACTAAGTGGGTGGAAGCGAAAGCCCTCGCCAACATAACTTCCACCTCCCTAACCAAATTTGTCTGGCAGAGGATAATCTGCCGTTTTGGCGTCCCCTCTTTCATCACTTGTGACAATGGCAAGCAGTTTGATTGTGCCGAATTCAGGAGTTTCTGCGACGAGATTAGCATCAGGCTTAACTTCGCCTCAGTAAATTACCCGCAAGCGAACGGGGCTGTCGAGAGAGCCAATGGCCTAATTTTTTCAGCAATATCGAAAACTTTGTATGACTCGCCGAAAGGAAAGTGGGCCAACACTTTAACAACAGCCGTATGGGGCCACAACATCTCACAATCCAGAGCTACCGGTTTCACACCGTTCAGATTGCTTTACGGCAAGGAAGCAGTCACCCGGAAGAGGTAAAGCTAGGCTCCTTTCGAACTGAAATGGCTCCAAACACCGAAGAGCAAAGACAACTCGAGCTCGACACTATCGAAGAAATAAGATCGCAGGCTGCAGAAAACCTCGAGAAATACCATGCCGAAACGAAGCATCACAGGGACAAGACGGTAGTCCGAAAGGACATCAAGCCTGGAGACATGGTCATCATTCGGCAGCCAGATAAGCAAGGCAAGCTGCAATCGCAGTGGCAAGGCCCTTTCGTCGTGGCAAGCATGGCAGCGCCCGGTGTATTCCGGTTGATGAATGACAAGGGCGAAAAATCAGCCCACACATGGAACGCGAGCAATCTGCGCCGTTTCTACCCGTAATTTATCTCTTTTTCAACTTTGGTGTAATTTCTCTTTCTCTTTCACCATTTTTGAAATCAAAGGTCGGCTGTGCTCTTTTTCCTCGCCGGGGAAGCCCTTCATCGGGGTGCGAGGTTTTTTAACGAGGCAGCCGAATGTAACCGCTACATTGCTAAAGTAGCCGTAATTCCCCAAAAATGTCACGCGACTCGGTAGAAGACGAAATCAACCAAGCATAAGGCTGAGACATTCGTCAACAAAATGTGATAAAAAGAGAATGTCGAGGAGGTAGGGCAAAAGAGACCCCTTCCATCCAACGACAATCTCGAAAGCCTGCGAGCTATGTGAAAACCGACCCTCCGACAAAATGAGAGGGCGGAACGAAAGCCTGCGGGACGAAAGCCTGCGGGCTATGCGAAAACCGACCCTCTGACAAAACGAGAGGGCGGAACAAAAGCCTGCGGGCTATGCGAAAACCGACCCTCCGACAAAACGAGAGGGCGGAACAAAAGCCTGCGGGCTATGTGAAAACTGACCCTCCGACAAAACGAGAGGGCGGAACAAAAGCCTGCAGGGCTATGTGAAAACCGACCCTCCGACAAAACGAGAGGGCGGAACGAAAGCCTGCGGGCTATGTGAAAACCGACCCTCCGGCAAAATGAGGGCGGAACGAAAGCCTACGGGCTATATGAAAACCGACCCTCCGGCAAAACGCGAGGGCGGAACGAAAGCCTGCGGGCTACGCAAATCGAGCAGTCCCTGCGAGATGGCAAGGACAGCCGGTAGGCCCCGGCAGCCTTTAAGAGCATAAATGCCATATTAACCTTTTACCTGCCAAACGCCAGCAAGTACAGCCAAGGGAGTAAATGCAACCGCATCGCAACAAAGGTAAGGCAATATAAATAGACACCCGGGGGCAAGCTCCCCTACAGCCATCCAAAAATTACGCAGCCTCTTTAAGTTTCAAGCCACGAAAGGGTTGGCACAGCCGCAAAAGTACGAATAGGAAACATCAGGAGTAACCCTTTCACTTTGATGACTGTGTCATCGGTGGCGCGTCCGCCTATCGTCACCAATCCGGTAACTGTAGGCGGCAGTTCCAACGAGCGGCACCTTCATCTCAAACCAAAGATAGGAGATGAACCAAGCCATGCATGCGGCTGGACAGCAATACGAGCAATGTCGCAGATATAGCCGGTGATAATCCTCCATTTCGCAATATAAAAAGGCACTTTCGCCAGTCAGTTTTCCCAACCTCGACAGGAAGTTAACTCAACAGGTCTCGCGTGACATCGGTCGAGGGGCAATAAATGAGGGCGGGCGCGTCTTTGCTATCGGCCGAGGGGCTCGCACCGAAAGCTCCCTCGCGCGAATACTACCGCCCCACGCCTAAGTGAGTGGGGGCGGGCGCGTCTTTGCTATCGGCCGAGGGGCTCGCACCGAAATCTCCCTCGCGCGAATGCTACCGCCCCTCGCCTAAGTGAGTGTGGGCGGGCGCGTCTTGGCTATCGGCCGAGGGGCTCGCACCGAAAGCTCCCTCGCGCGAATGCTACCGCCCCACGCCTAAGTGAGTGGGGGCGGGCGCGTCTTCGCTATCGGCCGAGGGGCTCGCACCGAAAGCTCCCTCGCGCGAATGCTACCGCCCCCCGCCTAAGTGAGTGGGGGCGGGCGCGTCTTTGCTATCGGCCGAGGGGCTCGCACCGAAAGCTCCCTCGCGCGAATGCTACCGCCCCACGCCTAAGTGAGTGGGGGCGGGCGCGTCTTCGCTGTTGGCCGAGGGGCTCGCACCGAAAGCTCCCTCGCGCGAATGCTACAGCCCCTCGTCCAAGTGTTTGAGGGCGGGCGCGTCTTTGCTATCGGCCGAGGGGCTCGCACCGAAAGCTCCCTCGCGCGAATGCTACCGCCCCACGCCTAAGTGAGTGGGGGCGGGCGTGTCTTTGCTATCGGCCGAGGGGCTCGCACCGAAATCTCCCTCGCGCGAATGCTACCGCCCCTCGCCTAAGTGAGTGGGGGCGGGCGCGTCTTGCCTATCGGCCGAGGGGCTCGCACCGAAAGCTCCCTCGCGCGAATGCTACCGCCTCACGCCTAAGTGAGTGCGGGTGGGCGCGTCTTCGCTATCGGCCGAGGGGCTCGCACCGAAATCTCCCTCGCGCGAACGCTACCGCCCCTCGCCTAAGTGAGTGGGGGCGAGCGCGTCTTTGCTATCGGCCGAGGGGCTCGCACCGAAAGCTCCCTCGCGCGAATGCTACCGCCCCATGCCTAAGTGAGTGGGGGCGGGCGCGTCTTCGCTGTCGGCCGAGGGGCTCGCACCGAAAGCTCCCTCGCGCGAATGCTACAGCCCCTCGTCCAAGTGTTTGGGGGTGGGCGCATCTTTGCTACCTGCCGAGGGGCTCGCACCGAAAGCTCCCTCGCGCGAATGCTACCGCCCCTCGCCTAAGTGAGTGGGGGCGGGCGCGTCTTTGCTATCGGCCGAGGGGCTCCCACCGAAAGCTCCCTCGCGCGAATGCTACCGCCCCTCGCCTAAGTGAGTGGGGTGGGCGCGTCTTTGCTATCGGCCGAGGTGCTCGCACCAAAAGCTCCCTCGCGCGAATGCTACCGCCCCTCGCCTAAGTGAGTGGGGGCGGGCGCGTCTTTGCTGTCGGCCGAGGGACTCGCACCGAAAGCACCCTCGCGTGAATGCTACTGCCCCACGCCTAAGTGAGTGGGGGCGGGCGCGTCTTTGCTACCTGCCGAGGGGCCCGCACCAAAAAGCACTATCGCGCGAACCAGTAAAGCGACAACAGCTAAATCATTCGGCAAAAGAACTTCATCCGTCAAGCGAAATAATAATAAATCGCACATTCGCAAATAACGATTAACACCGAAAGGTCGAACACACTGCGACACTTTTCATTACACCGGGCTTAAGATAAAGGTTGTACATTGCAATTCAGGGCCGCGAACTATTTTTGCGGCCAAGGAAAATGCTATAGCGCCTTTCGTCAGGCGAAGGCACGGCATCTTCGGGCTCCAACTTAACGAATGTGGCACCCTCGAAGCCCGGGGGCGCGCGCGAAGCTTCACGCTTCATTCGCCTCGCCTCAAGTTCGCGCGGGTCGAAGCTTTCATAAAAAGCTCGTAATCTTTCTTCCGTGCGTCTAAGTTTTTTAGCACGTTTCCTCATGTAAGCCGAAAGCGACGCCATCGGAAATCTAGAGCGATAGCTCCTCCACAAGTCACCACCAACACAGATACCGCCAGATCTAATCATTAACGGGCAGATGTCGAGAACGTCCGACGTTCCCGCATCCGCGCCCTGTTCAAGATACAACATCCGAATTTAAGTTCCAAAACATTACACGAGGTCCAGAACAACAAGTTGCCAACACATTAAAAGCGGGCCCTAAAAAGGTCACTCGTCTACCGCTGCATCTTGGGGGGCGTTCGCGTCGCGGGCAGCAGCAGCGGCCGAGCTTTCGGGTGCCCCGTCATTCGGCTCGGGCGGACTCGCCTCGTCTTCCGGCTCGGTTTCGCGCGCTTGTTTTTCGGAGATATACTCCGAAAACAACTGCCGGATGCACGTTTTCTCCTCAGGAGTCTGCATAAAAAAGCGATAGCCCAAAAAATTCACTACTCAAGCCACAAGGCACCGCATAAAAAAGCGATAGCTGGCAGGGAAGTCAAGCGATAGCTCTAGCAGAAGGAGGAAAATACCTTTCCGCGACCCACGGCGGACTACATCTGCGACATGTCGTTCCCACCCGCAAGCCAGAATTCTTCAAAAAATCTTTTGCCCAGAGCTTTCGCCGCCTCCGGGGTTCGCCAATAATAATCCACCTCTTTGACCGGAAGGTCAGCGATGTGGGAGCATCCGGCGTCGACCAGGCTGTGGCCGATCGCCTTGATACCGGTGATGGCGGCATAGTCTCGGCCCAGAGCCATGTGGTTTTCAAGTGAATCCATTTCGGAATGAAGCCAGCGGATAAGGCCATTAGCAGTTCGCTCCGAGGGACCATCCGTTTCGATGCCAATGCTACGAAGGCATTCGCGGAAGCGGGTGACAGCCTCCTCGGCAGACGTCTTTAGAACTTCATCTTTCTCGGCCTGAGCATTTCGCAGCTGCGAAAGCTCCCGCTTGAGGTCCCCAGCTTCGCGCTTCAACTTTTCAGCCTCTTTTTGGTTTGCCTTCCGCGCGGTGCGCTCATCTTCGGCTTTCTTTGCCTGCACCTCCAAGTCGGTTGTAAGTTTCTTTGCCAGAATGTCGAGGTCCTCCTTTTCGCGCTCGATCTTGCGAATGTAAAGGTCGTTTTGATTATGTCGGCTGCGGGCGAGGATGGCAGCCTGCGAATAGCATCAAATCAAAAGACGAAGGTTAGCACTTTCCAAAAGACCAACAGCCCCGTTGCGGAAAGGCGAACATCAAACGTGCATCAAAAGCAACCCGAGTAACTTATGCTAGCTAAGTGAAACGACAGAGCATCGTCAAGCTTTACGCTGTTTACCTTAAGGAGGTCCCTTTCGACCTCTGGCGCGGCAAAAGCCCTCTGCGAAAATTCCACAAGCTTGCTGGCGTCATCACTACCGCCGGGGAGGATTCCTGCCCGACGAAAGTCGATCCGACAGGCGAGCTGAGCGTCCGAGGCTGCACCCAAAGAACGTGCAATCCGATAAGATTCTTCTCTCGCTTCGTCGGTCTCGCCCGACGAACTCAAGCCGGTGTAAAAACAAGGGTTCTGGTTGTCCGAAGGCACCCCATCGACAATCAATCGCCCATAGCCAAGATGCTGTCCTTCCACCATCTCCTGCGATAGACGAATGCATCACGGCGAAAGGTGTAACTTACCTTTATCTGCAGCAGTGGGAGCCATCACTCCCTCGGATCCAGCCCTCCTTTCGCTTGGAGCAGCCCCTCCGGCGGAGACACGAGCAGCAGGCTCGGCGGAGCTCCGAGTGGCAGACTGGACGCGCGGTGCTTTCGGCCTCTTTGCCGGCCGATCTGCGTCCGCCAGGGCCTTTCGCGAACCGGGTTTCGCGAATGTCGGGAGGTCAGCCACCGAGACATCATCATCTAAAGCCGACGTGGAGAGGCGCGCTTGCGGCTTTTTTGGCACCATCCCAGCAGCCAAAATTGAGCTCTGCAAAACAAACAACAAAGCAAAAACAAAGTCACACGCAAAAATCGTCAACACCATAAAGGAGGATTCCAGGAAAGGAGGAGCGAAAACCTCAGGCAAGGCAAAAAAAAGGGGGAAAGAAACTAACCGCCCTCGGATGATCGAAAGGATCAACGTCGGGGATCGACTCCAGTGCCCCCCCTTGGCTCGTAAGCAAGGGTTTGGCGATCAACCGCCCAATGCGAATGTCCCCGACTTCGGTGACCTTTTGCCGGGGGACCACACCGCTCCGCCCACCACGGCAAGTTACCCCTTTCCCTTTAGCTTTCGAACTTTCGGCCTCATCCTTGCTTTCGTCAACTAGAGGCCTTTCGGCGTACTCAACGCCCATAGCATCGAAAGCTTGGTTCAGGCGTCGACTACGGCCGAGGTTGCCGAGTTGAAATTCGCTCTCCTTGCGTAAGTATGGCCCACAAATCTTCCTGGTCTCCTTTTCGATATGTCTGACATATTCTTCGTCTTCGTGGTAATCCGCGGGCCTCTCCAGCAGCAGCGTGGGCCCCCAATATCCGTCTTTTTCCACGAAGTCTTCAAATGAAGTGGCGCGGCAGAGCGGATTCATCCCAATGGCCATCCACTCTTCAACCAAATCCTGGCTAATCTAAAACCGCGCAGTGAGCGCGAAAGCATCCCCAGATCGAATGGCTTCCGGGTCCTTTAGAACGACAGGCGGAAGGTGTCTCCAGGGCATTTCTCCAAGACCGATACAAGTGGAGAACCTTTCTTCGCTCCATTACTTAGTTCGGCAGCAACGTTTTCGTCCGAGCACACGCGATAGTAGAACCAAAAGCGGTTCCAGTCCGGCCATTTGTTTCGGTACGTAAGCGAGATGGAAACACTTCCTCGTGTTTTCCGTGGAACGAAGTTGATGCAACCAATCTCGCTGGGTAGCTCGCTTCCAAGAAGGGGATCCTTCACTTTCGTCGGGCGACGGTGAATGTCGTAGAACCGCACGAAAACGTCAGCCCGCGGGGTGCAATCTAGCATCTTCATTGCATGTGCGAAAACACTGAGCCTGGCAAACGCATTCGGCGTGAGCTGATGAAGCTGTATCTCGAACCCTAACAGAACATCCGATACGAATTCCTCGAGAGAAAAATCAAGACCAGCTACGAAGTAGTCGCGAAAGACAATGGCTTCGTTATGTCGTGGAATAGGCACTTCCTCGTCTCTAGGGACACGACAATTCGCAAGATGATCTCGCCTTAAAGGCCCATTTTCGACCATTGTTTGTAAGCTGGCAGCCGTTATTCGCGATGCGCCGAGATAAAAAGAACAATCCGTCGGGACCGAAATCAAACCGGAGTCCCCATCGTTAGACAAGCTCCCGCTATGCTCCGGAACTCGCGGAGCAACCCCAGATCCGATGGACACTTCCCCGCTATCATTGCGGCGGGAAGATTCGGTAGCACCCGTACTTTCGCTAGTCGAGCTCGAAGTCGACGTCGAGCTGGAAGACGCCATCTAACACGGC
This sequence comes from Coix lacryma-jobi var. lacryma-jobi, assembly GCA_009763385.1. Taxonomy (NCBI): domain Eukaryota; kingdom Viridiplantae; phylum Streptophyta; class Magnoliopsida; order Poales; family Poaceae; genus Coix; species Coix lacryma-jobi. Next base: position 82,950,486 of record CM019830.1, read on the forward strand.
GTGAAAGACAAATAAACAAACAATGCAAGCGAACGGAAGAAAGGAAAAAGGCGAAAATTGAAACAAAAGCAGACAAGCTTAAACAGCCAATTCGCAGGACATAAGTCTAAAGGAAATAAGGAGAAGGAAAGTGAGCCGCCTACCGCGAATTGTTGACCACCGAATGATGCGAAGCAAACAAAAACTAGCTTTCGCCAAGGACAGCGAATGGCGAGAGACTCCGTGACAGAGGCAGCGAGCGCAGGAAGGCGTCGACTGACCAGCCGCTTTCCCCACACGAAGCGCCCAAGTTTTTATATGAACAGCCTAGGCACGGCTACCGAGGAAGTCGAAAAGATGTTTGGGCACGGAGTTCTAAGCGTCGCAAAGGCATCCCATCATGACACACGGTTTTCAAGAAAAACGAAAAGACGTTTAAGCACGAAAAATTAAGCATCGCAGCGGGATCGCAAACGTTACATCATGTCAGCAAAATGAAAAGGCAACCGGTTGCGTAAAAAAAACTTGTCTTTAAAACAAAGCAAAAGTTTTTTTTGGGCGGGCGTAGGCGCCTTAGCGAAAGAACACGGTCGAACCTCGCGAGCTTACGGATCCGGCCGTGAGGGGCTATTGTTGGGGCGGCACCCAGACCGCAGGCGCCTCTGACTCGCAACGCCGAAAGATGATGGAGCTTTCGCGCGAAACAAATCATTCGCGCGGAAGCAAATGCTGTTGACCCGCTTTACCGAACAGCAACGGTCTTCATGCAAAGGGCAACTTTCGCGCGGTAGCTAGGCTTTCGGCTCGCGGACCGGGAGAAAGCGGTGCGTTCGCGCAAAAGGAAGCATTCGCGCGGAAGCGTGCCTTTCGGCCCGCGAGTCAGGGGAAGGTGGCGGTCTCGCGCGAATGCAGGCATTCGCGCTGAAGCGCGGCTTTCGGCCCGAAAGCTGGGGGAAGACGGAGACTTCGTGCGGAAGGGAACTTCCACGCGAAGAGAACCCGACGTCCGCGCCGATGGATTTCGTCTTTCATGGCTTTTGTTTTTCGTAAGTTTTCGCAGGTCGCCGAAAGCCTGGGTCAAGGAGAGCGGGCCCACCTGTCAGGAAAAGGGGTCGGGAGACGCTGGGCCCGTCAGTGGACAAAGTTACGGTGGTGCCCCTCGTGCCGGAGAAGGCGGTGTATAGCTACATGGTAGTTGTGTAGGGCATAATTGTAATTTTGGCAAAGTGGTTAGAAGGGCAATCTTGTACGTTAACGTTGATCTGGTCTAATATAAAAAGCCCTCGACCTCCCCAGGGGGGGAGAGGAACACTGTTCACTTCACCCAACTTCTCACTCTCTTCCGTTCACTTTCGCTCTGTGCATTCGTTCGTGCGACAACCAGCTGTTTCGAGGTCTCGGACTCGAAACAACAATCTCAAATCAATAGTATGATAACATCTCATAGGGTCAACAAAGCTTAATTTAACTCAATGCAATTTTTGGTCATATTAATATTGGAAACTCTCCAAAACTCTAGTGTTGTTTTAGAACAAGATAACAGTAGCTCAAATCATCACATATCATATCTATCAATTACCTAGACTCTAGATCAAGCATTTGCTACCCATATATTTAATTTCATTTTAAGGCATCATTAATTTTTTTAAACTTAGGAGAACTCATGCTTAAAGGCTAGGTACTAGAAAAAAATACAATAGAGCAACTATTCATTATTTCCATTTTAAGAAATTAGAGAGAATTCTTCAGATTAGACATGCTTTATTTATTTAATCTAACACACACTATAATATATTACTTAAAAATATTAAGATAGTAGTAAGACATACCTGAATTATGAAGATAACGGGGGTGCGTCTCCCCCAGGCTAATCGCTTCGATCGCATCGAGCCTTCATGTGCCCGAATATTTTTATTCTTTTTCTTTTTAAGGGTGAGCCTTCATGTGCTCACATTTTTTTTATTTTGAATATATTTATAGGAAGAAAAACCTAAAAGGATAAAGATACTTACCTGGATACACGAGGGTGCTTTCCTCCAAGCTGAATGTTGACGTAGTCGTTCGATCTTGCAATGTAGCAGACTGGCAGTGAAAATGTTCTTCCTCTATCAGAGCATTGATTGATGTCGATGGTTGTTGAAATAGTGCTCCAACAGTGGATGGAACATCCACTTGCTCGTTAGCTTTTCTTGGTCTTTCAAATCCTGTAAAACTCAAATAAACAACAAAACTTGTGGAACAGATTAAGCATTAGTGGTTGGTCACTCATGCCTTAGATGTCTAGAGTTTCAGTAAGATCTCTTTCTCAATATATATTTTTCTATTTTAATAATTATATGATGCAATGATAGCTTAACAAAATGAATGCATTTTTATTTTTATTTTTATGCCACCACGGTGAATATTTCATGTAGTTTTTTACACACCATAGAATTATTCACATGGGGCTTTAGGCTTTATGATGCAGTGCAATAAGGAAAATATTTTTATTTTCTTTTATATGTAATGCTAAAGGATAAAAGTAAATATGCTATGGAGAGATGATGATGGAAAGTAAACATGCAAAAATAGAAACTAAAAAGATAAATATGGATAACTATCGATTTTACCTTTCGGCGAGGGTACAATGTTTTAAGTCCTCTGAACAAGACTTCTCACCATGTTCATTCCTGAGGTACGTCATTTCATCCCAATATGTAGACCTTGATAACTACACCTATTGATATGGTGTCACCCATGTTCTTCATTCGCCCAGTAATTTGAAGTGAAACATTAATTGTGGAAGCTGAAGCATCTTACTCAGTGTGCATGTTCTTGTAGATCCAAGACCTTCACTATGTAGAATTTGAGAGTTGACAAACTCCTCCATGTTTTGCTTAAGAGTGTGTCCTGCTCATAAAGACAAGGTAGAGATCAAGTGCATGGGTTCTGTTGGTGGAAAAACACCAATAGAACCAAAAGTTTTGTTCATTCCTCTCTAACCTTAGGCACATTGAACAAGATAAACTTGTTGTTTATGTGTTCTATTCAATCTTAACATGAGTGATAGGATCGAAAGATGAGCATGAAAGTAGCATCTTAAAAATATTTAACAGATTATATTACTTAACCCAAGGAAGGATAATCTATATATAGTGTGTCGATCTTTTCATGATTGTGATATATCATCTTCCAAAGGTTGGATGCACAACATTCTAGCTCATTTAATTAAGATAGTGAGATTGAAGAGAGTAAAGCTAGGAACAAGGAGTAAAGAACTAAACATGTTGAGTTGATTAGGTTGGATCAAGTGAGGTGTAACCTAAACATGTTTGGTTCTTTATTTATGCGCATACTAGAATCAAAGAGAAGCTTTTAAAGTGATAGTCACTTACCTTGAAATGTTACTTTATTATTGAAGAGTGATTGTGTCGAACCACCTTGTGAAAGCTTCTCTTATCTTGCTAGTTGTTGTTCATGAATAGCTTGTCTTCTCTTGCCTATCTCACAGTGGGCCAGCTGATTCTGTTCTCAACAGGTCCAGATGATGGAGACTTTGTCACCTATTTTCTTGATTTATAGACTCAGGTACTATCTCTCCATCTTCTAATTTTTGCAGTGTAGTGGCTTCATCCTTCATGATGTCTTCGACAATGATGAGCGTAGGCATAGATTGGCCCATACAGGGTGAGTTGCATCATATCCTGCTCGTCATCAGTGTCCTAGCTTAAGCCTTGGGATGGCTCAAAGCTTGGCTATCTTTGACATCAGTGGTGACCTGTCTGATGATGAGTCTTGTCTATCCACGGGTTGGGTTTTTGGATCTTTAAGTTCACACCATGAACAAGCAAATCTCATCTCCTACAAAAAGTTAGTGGACACATACCTGAAGGATTGTACTGAATTTGAAACATGGGTTGTTATCCACAACTTTTGTGTTTATTCATCCATGCTAATGAAAAAGATGGTTTTAGGATTACTTTAGCATAGACTAGTGTTTTATGTGTTGGCTGCATATTAACATGGCTCAAGGCAAAAGATAACTTGCAATAGAAGATAAATTGAAATAAACTTTAATACTCACAGTTCTTTCATCCATGATGAATGAGCTGAGTCTTCTTTGTGCAGTTCATCATATGCCTTGCTTCACCTCTGATGTGAATTCATCTCAGGACTTTCCCAAATTGTATTTGATAGTTTTCTGCAAGGGTTAGTCCAACAAAATATCCAATGTCTACACAAGCTAATTTTAGATCAATAATCAAACTAGACTCCATGTCTAATTGGATTAAGGAAGGTATTTTAACCTAAGCACCACGCTTAATTTAAAAACCTTTGGAAGCATAGCAAGTACTTCCAAACCAAAACATACTATGGTAAACAAAGGTAGCATGAGAGCATAACAGAGATTTATTCAAAAAGAGATGACAGAGCATGATCACAGTGAGGAATATATTTTTTTTCTTATTTTTTCGTTTAGATACAGATGACATGAATGCATGCAAGGAACTAAATATGATGAGGATTTTATAAAAGAAAACCTAAATTAAATGGAGTGGATGAATGATTAAAAGTAAACATGCAGTGGTATGCAAGAAATTAAAAAGATAACTACTCAAAAAGTTTAAAGTCCATGAGCAAGACTGTCTCACCTTGATCATACTTACCATGACTCACAACTGGGACTTGTGAGTGGCGCAGCGTAACTATCCGTCACATGGGATGGGAGTTGAATTCTTGTGACAGCGACCTTTTCTCCAATCTACACATGGTTAGAATAATATATATGTATACACAAACCTGTGCATGGCCGGGTTCTAGGATTAATGATGGATCTTGCTTGAATGTTTAGGCACCCTGAGTTCTTCATTCTTGTGGAAGCTTGCCATAAGGTCAAAATGGCATCTGATGTCCTGTCTATTCCACACTCAACAGAACAAGGGCTAATCCTACTAAAGCTAGTGGTACACTAAATTAGCAGACATCAAGATCATTATCAAAATCTTTACACCAATTGCTTCCCCGGCAACGGCTCCAAAAATGCTTGTTGACATTCGTTAGTGCAAATAAGAATATGAAAGATTTCTTAAACGCACAGAACATCATTGTAGCATTTTACCGAGAGTATTCCAGGATCGTTATTTATATTTTACCACTGGGAAGCTAAGGTCAAGAATCTGATAATTCACTATCATGCATCTACTAACTCAGAGTACTAATTAGACTAAAGCAGGAGTAATTGATAAATGATATGATAATGAATGAAAGCATATAAAAGATAATTCAATGATAACAAGATAACTATAGTGGGAGGACAATGGGAGAGATCAAGGTTCCTATGAACTTCTCTAGTACTTGGGTTCTAAGGTAACAAGGATGAAAAGATGTAGTAGTCATATAATAACACTTTGGGACATCAGAACACCAACCACAGAAAGGGATGAGAAGGGGGTTGGGAAGCTCTGACTACGGTCCAACAAACATCAACCCGGACGTGGTGGAATACGTCGGCCATCAGGGCTGTCACCACCTGGGGCTACCACAACTATCCGTGGGGTTGAGCGCAACCTCAGGTAATCTATAGAATAAACACCAAGTCTAATCTATCGATTACTACTCTAATTATGGCCTATAACTAGAGCACTCGATGCGAGCGGAGGTCCTATGCAAGAACATAACAACTATACTAATCATAATATGAAAGGCATAATGTAAATAGAGAAGATAAATATATTAAAGCATAAGTCTTACAAAGGAAAGATACAAAGACATACCAAAACTCTGAAGACTCCTCCAGAACCGGAGCGCAGCTCCGCTCTCCCTAACTCCTGACTAGAGTTAATATATTACATTGGAAAATCTAAACCTAATTCTCTTAGAGAAGAGAGGTTGTCCTTCGAGGGACGCCTCTACAACTCCCAGATGATGTGTTGCCTCAGGGGGGTCCTGGGTTTATTATATAAGGGCTCCTTGCCTCCCCTCCACCTTGGGCAAGCAATGTGGTACTAAATCCTTTGCCATATGCGCATGGGCCTTAATGGGCCAAATTGCGTTGAAGAGGTCGGTTGGAGTGCGTCACGTGAAGGGTGGCAAAATTGGGCCCTATAGCAGACCGGTCGGCCCAAGGGGGAGACCGGTCGGTCTGCCTCTATGACAGGTGGGCACCGCCTTCCGTGGGTTGCCTTCTCGTGTCTTTTGGAATGTTCTAGAATCTTCCAAGTCGTATCCATCGAGGACTCTCGCTCCGAGACTCTAAATATAGCAAATCATATGTCCGTTTCGATCGTCTCGACGAGCTCTTCGCAATAGTATGCTCTGTTTCATCAATTGAGATACTTTTATACGGTAAAAACATTGATATCTTACAAAACAAGTGAGAGCACCAAAACTCATGGAACTTGTTAGTTTCAAACCCTACAACTGTGGTTTGTCATTCATTTAGTGTCATTTCATGCAATAGTTGATGGTTAATTATGAGCATTAGTGGGCTTCAACACCTGTGCCTCCACTTCGCCTATAAAAGCGGACGCCAGGGCTAGGATAGGGCAGGATGGGTCATCTCACAAAGTTCACAAGACAGGTTGCTCACATGCGTAGACTCACTCAAACGCTCAAGCTCACTTGCTCTCACCATAGTCTAGGACTCCAGAGCCCAGTTCTCTAGTTCTAGCACCTTTCTTCACATTCCCTGTTCGCTCCCACTCTTGTACTGGCCCCTGTACGAGCACTTCGATGCAAGATAATACAAACTCCCCCCCGCTGGACATAGGGCCTTCTCTTGCCGGAACCAGGATAAATCGTTGTGTTCTTCTTGCATCACCGTCCGGATTTGGGAGCATGCACTTATAAATTTACTCGTTGGTGTAGACCCCCGGGGTCCAAACACCAACAATTGGCACGCAAGGTAGGGGCTCCGCGTGTCACTCTCGAATTCCCACCATTTTTTTGGATGGCAGATTCCGCATCTCCCCTCCCCCGCGGTGTAGTAATGCGCTTCGGGAGCCTGGAGTTCATCACACTGGGCAATGACTACGACATGGCCCTCCCCCGTCTGCTCTGCTCCCTGTGGTGGAGGCTCCTCCATGCCAGCCTGGACGCTCCAGATGTCCGGCACGCTGCTATCGACGTGCCCGATTGGTGCGCCGGAAATCGATCGCTCCCAGCTCGTCCGCGCGGACCGGGGACGGTGTGTCGCGTCTCGGGGAAGCTCCCCACCCTGCCACCCCAGCAGAACCCCCCGCGAAGGGTTTAGCCAGGATCGATCGGGCACGCGAGGGAGCTCCGGTGAATCCACCTCGAGCCCTGGCAACAAGCACGGCGACACCACCGTCTGGCTACCCGCCACCACACCCTTTCGGCTTCGTCAATACTACTCAAGCCTACTCCGCGATGGTAAGAGCCTGCTTCTGTGTCACTACAGATCTCCCGGGGCGACACCTGGGTCCAACGCTCAGCCCTATGGTCGCGCTGCCTGTGCCCATATACGACGACTCCCCGGACGACGATGGTGCGTGGGACGTCAACCAGGCTTCACGACACAGAAGCGCTGCACCATTTTCTCATAGTTAGCGACTATTGCTTCGATGACTTCAACGCAGACGAGGACGATCTCCTCGACGACTATGACGACAACTATGACCCCATGAGGGAATGCTTCCACCTCGAGCGTGATGGAGCCACTACCTCGGATAGTGAGCCCGACCGCGACGCGGCTGCTGCAGCAGCCGCAGCAACGGCTGTAGCAGCAGCTAGGGGAACACCTCCAAGACAAGGAGTCGAGCCGGAGGATCCCGTGGATCCACTCCACCCACATGACGAACAGATCATGCAGATCACACAAATCCGAGAGCTGAAGGCCAAGCTTGATGAGGATCGCCGGCGGCTAGACTAGATGGAGCAAGCCCTCAAGCACAGCCATGCCCTGCCATATGGCAAAGGCGCCCGAGGGAGGGCCTGAGAAGTCTGCCGGCAAATCGTCGAGGATGAAGTGCCCGAGCTTCCCACCAACTACTTCCCCCGAGCGGGTTAGAACGTCATAGCCGCAACCATGCGGCTGCGCAACATGCCCGAGCCATCGACCCCCGAGGGTCGGCGCATTCGGGATGAAGTGAAGAACCTGCTCCAAGCCGCAGCCGTGCAACAAGCCGAGAGTTCGGCCTCGAGACGTCGAGGTTCGGCCTCAGAACGACCGGTCGAACCTCCCCACCGTGAGAGGGAGGCCTCAGTCCACCAGCCGGCTACTCCTCGAAGCGGAAACATCCGGGACCGCATCGTTGACCCTCGCGAGCCCCGCGACCCTGACGACGCTCGCCACTAAATCATTAGGGGACGGCGCCACAAGCACAAGGGAGCTGAGGAGAGTGGCATCAGTGCCCATCGAGGGGGCGCCACGACAGCGAAGAAGACCAGATAGCTCTAGAGCCACGCGACCCTTGAGTCTTTAGCAGGACAATCCGCAACATGCCACTACCAGAGTCGTTCCATCCCCCACGAGCCTAATAAAAAATAATGGCGAAACCGAGCCTGGGCTCTGGCTAGCCGATTTCCGGCTGGCCTGTCAGCTGGGTGGCGCCCAGGGCGACGACCGACCCATCATCTGCCAACTCCCGTTGTTCCTCTCCGACACCGCCCAACGGTGGCTGGAAGCTCTCCCTCCAAATCAGATCCATAACTGGGCCGACCTACATTCGCCCAGGCAATTCATGGGACTTTAGCCGGTGCAAACAACGTGCCAAGGAGTCCATACGTGATTACGTCTGACGCTTCTCAAAGCAGCGTACCAAACTCCCGCATATCTCCGATCATGACGTCATCATGGCATTCGTATCAGGCACCACCTGCAAGGATTTGGTGCAAGAGCTAGGACGTGATCGCCCCAAAACTGTCGACGAGCTGATGGACGTAGTCACAAACTATGCCATCGGCGAGGAGGTTGTCGAGGCTTTCTTCGATGAAGCAAGAGAGAAGGGCAAACCATAGATGGCCGATGGCAAGGGCTCGAGCAAAAGGCCAAAGAAGAACAACAACAACAAAAAGAAGAAAAAGAAGGTTCAACAAGCCAAGCGTGAGGCCGAGGACGACGATCTCGTAGTCGTGGCTGAATGCAAGAAGCCTCAAGGCCCCCCCGATGGGGCAGTCTTCGACACGATGCTGAAGGAGCCCTGCCCCTTTCACCAAGGGGCAGTGAACCACACGCTCGAAGACTGCCGCATGCTCAAGAGGCACTACGATAGCTCGGGGGTCAAGAAAGACGATGAGAAGAAGGGCAAGGGTGATGCCAGGGATGCCAAGGGAGACAACAAGGAGTACCCCGAGGTCTACGACTGCTATATTGTTGTTAAGGGGCCGACACCCCAAAACAGCGGGTCGTCGCACGAGCGAAAGCGTGGAGCGAAAGCGGAAGTAGACGGAAGAAGAAGGGAAATCGGGTGAAGTAAATAGTGTCCTCCCCTCCCCTCGTGAGGCCAGGAGCTTCTTATATTAACTCCAATTAGTTTGAAAGTACATGACTACCCTTCTAACTACTTTGTCGTAATTACAATGATGCCCCACTCGTCTGCTCCACGGCTCTTGCCGCCTCCTCCGGCACGAGGGGCAATATCGTGACTTCGTCCCTTGGCGGGCCCGGTGTCCCCTGGCTCCTTCCCCCGATCGGTGGGCCTGCCCCTTTTGACCGAGACCTCCAGCAACCTGCGAAGACGTGTGAAAAGCCGAAATCGTGAATAACGAAGAACGCCTTGCCGAAGGCGCTAGGCTGCTTTCGCGCGAAAGCCGCCCGGATCGCCTGAGGCTCCTTTCGCGCGATAGCCCAGCACGGCGGGCTCGCCCGCCCACTGGTCCGCTTTTGCACGAAAACCGCTACGGGCCAAGGCCTGGACCGTTCCCGGTCCTTTCTGTGCGAAAGCACGGCCTAGCAGGCCTGCTCGCCTGCCGGCATGCTTTCGCTCGAAAGCTGCTTCAATCCCCAGGCTCCAGCCGGTTAAGTTCTCTTCCGCACGAATGCTAGCTTTCGTGCGAAAGCTTCATCTTTTTTCGCCTTGCGGGTCGGAGGCGCTCGCAGCGTGGGTACCACCCCAACATATATGATCTTTGGCGGCCCCTCGACTCAGCTCACTCCTGGACAACGCAAGAAAGAGCGACGAGAGATTTTTTTCTATCCGAACCGCTACTCCTCACTACCTCGACTGGTCCGATGAGCCTATCACGTTCAACCATGATGACCATCTGGATCACATCGTTAACCAGGGGGCCTATCAGCTTGTTGTCGACCTAGTCATCATCAACACCCGGCTCATGAAGGTGCTCATGGATGGAGGCAGCAGCCTAAACATAACCTATATCGACACCCTCGCACTCCTCGGCATCAAGAAGTCACATCTCCGACCAAGCACCGGAGGTTTCCACGGCGTGGTGCCAGGAAAGAAAGCGCTACCCATTGGACGTGTCGACCTCCCGGTCTGCTTTGGCTCCCCCGCAAACTTCAGGCGGGAAACCCTCACCTTCGAGGTGGTCAGGTTCCTGGGCACATATCATGCCATCATTGGTAGGCCAGGCTATGCTCGATTCATGGCAGTCCCCAATTACATCTACCTCAAGCTGAAGATATCGGGGCCCAAAGGGGTCATCACTGTCGAATCCTGCTACGAGCACGCATACTCCTGCGACGTCGAGTGCGTCAAAAAAGGAGAAGCTGATGTTCAGATGGCTCAGCTGGCCTCGACCCTCGATGGCCTCGCCATAGAGGTTGTCGAGCCTAAACAACACGCCGGTAGCTTTGAGGCAGCAAAGCACACCAAAAAGATCTGCCTCGACCCATGCTCATCCGAGGACAAGACGTTAACGATCGGCGCTACCCACGATCCGAAATAGGAAATTGTGCTTGTCGACTTTCTCTGCGCAAACGCCGACATGTTCGCGTGGAGACTCTCGGACATGCCAGTCATACTGAGGGAAGTCGCCGAGCATGCCTTGGAGATCCGGACCGGGTCCCGACCGGTGAAGCAACGCATGCGCCGCTTCGATGAGGAGAAGCGCAGGATCATCAGGGAGGAAGTGCACAAGCTTTTGGCAGCCGGATTCATCAAGGAGGTTCGCCATCCTGAGTGGTTAGCAAATCCCGTGCTTGTAAAAAAGAAAAATGGAAAAATGAGGATGTGTGTAGATTACACTAGTTTAAATAAGGCATGTCCGAAAGTTCCATTTCCATTACCACACATTGATCAAATCATAGACTCTACTGCGGGATGTGAAACCCTCTCATTCCTCGACTCTTATTCCGGTTACCACCAAATGAAAATGAAGAAGTCTGATCAGCTCGTGACTTCCTTCATCACCCCTTTCGACATGTTTTGCTGCGTTACCATGCCCTTCGGCCTTTGAAACGCTAGGGCAACATACCAACGATGTATGCTTCATGTTTTCGAGGAGCATATAGGAAAAACTGTCGAAGCCAACGTCGACGACATCATAGTCAAAACCAAAAAAGCCGATGACCTCATCGAAGACCTGTCACACATGATTTTAAGGATAAAACTAAATGCTAACCATATGTGTGCCCAGGACGTCAAATCACACGTACAGTGACAAAACAAGGTAGATACCAAAAGTTGTGCTTTATTACATATCGATAATTAAAAACTACAACAAGACTTACAAGTCTGTTTACACCAAAATTTGGACTGGGAAAGAGATAGGCCGAATTTTACTGAAGATAGATATGATTTGAAGAATTGGCAGAATCAAGGGAGATCGGTTAATCAGGTAGGCCAGGAAAAATGACAAGTGGACCCAGCCAACAAGGAGAAAGGGATTCGGCGAACAACCAGGCGGTCGGTTAGCCCTCGGAGTTTCGACAAATGTCTGTGCGGTCGGCTGTCTTGCCAGGCGGTGACTCCATTCGGGAAACGAATACGGCAAGTGAAGCCGGCTTGCACGAGAGGGCACGTGACGATGAAGGACGCCAAGAGAAAAAAATAGTAATAGGACTTGTATTTTCCAAATTTCATTATATCGTAGTCTTCTGGGACAAGTATTTTGCCCAGGGTATAAATATAAACCCTCGGCCATTGTAAAATTGTTCACAGCCATATCAATACAAACCGGCCGCGTGCCACCTTCGAGTCCTTAGTCGTGTCGTCGAGTTCTTCGAGAGGAATCATCGATCCGTCGACCTCCGTAAGTCCCGACAATCTTGTTATTGTGGTAGAACCGACCAATTTGCACCAGATTAAGCACTGAAACCTCCGCTTAACGCAAAGATCCTCAGGTACTTAAGCTCGTACAAACCCGGTAGTCCGGAAATCTCGAAGGATTTCAAATCATTCAACAACATCCAGCCAAGATCGTACTAGTTCAGTGAACATGCTCACAGATTACAACACAGTTGCACATAGTTCAAATTACATCCGAGTACGAAATAATATTACAAACCATAGTTTAATAGAAGTAGCGGAAGCAACATAGTCTTTAAACATAAGTTTTGGATTGTTCATAATACGGTGCCATCAGTTGATCAGGTCCACAAAAGCAGCAGATGAGATAAGTGGCGACCATGCCCTTGGTCTAGTCATCTCCCGTCGCCGGGTACAAGCAATTCTCATAGTAGCCATAAAAGCATTGGCCATCTGCAACAACAAGGGAATAAAACCCTGAGTACAAGAAGGTACTCAGCTAGACTTACCCGACAAACCAGAAATAAGGAGACACCAAGGATCATGCAAGGCTGTATCTGGGATTAGCCATACAATGACTCCTTTGCATAAAAGCATTTTCATTATTAAATAATCATCACTAGAGTATTAGCAGTCAATTTTATATAATCAACTTGATTAACTAGATTTGCACCTGATCTAGAGCAATCACTTGGCTAATTAATCATGCAAGAGTGACTATTTCATCAATAGCCTTTCATATTCAACATCATAACCATCTTTAGTTCCATAAGTTCTACGCGCGATGATCTACAGTCAACTGCTCACTGTCCAGGAGCGATGGCGATTATAATCGATTCCTACCAGCTGGGGATAAAATGTCTCACACTCGCCCGGCACATTCCGGCTACGGCAGTCGTAAGCTACCAGTCAGGAGATTCGAGAACACAACGCGCGGGACGGCCATGGGCCCTTCTACACCGGGGGTTATCTCAGTGCCACGTCGCTCAATCTATAACTGCCCACGGTCATGCCAGGTCGATCAGGCCCTGCCTGCCCTCGGACCATGCCAGGTCGATCAGAATAGTTGCCCACGGTACAGCTGAGGCCCTGGGTGTTAGGCGTCAACATCTCCATCACCGGCTCGAATAACCTTACTCGGCATCACGGGAGGCACTCAGACCTACTCCGTTAAGTGATCGACGCGTTCAATTTGACTGAAGGGACATTCCCGAACGGGTCCTATGCGACACAGACGGGAGCCTACTAGCACACAGAACCCATGTCCTGCTGCTCTTACATCCCGCCTCTGTCTCAAATTAATTATCATATGGTTATCTTCATGATAGCACAGGCTAAACATGATCAGTATCCACCTAATGCGGGAGACAGGGAATCACCCGACTTTTACCGATCTAAGCAGGGCTAAGCATTTAACAAGCCTAGACCTAAATAGGGATATCAAGATATATTGCAGGTGGTCAAGGATAAGTAATAATGTATCAACGGTAGCAATCAATTCCTATAACCTAATGCAACATCCATCATCAGGTTAATTGTAAAGCATTTGCAAACCGTAGGAGTTAGAATGCTCCGGGGCTTGCCTTTCTCAAAGTCCGACGGGTGGTGGTCGCGGCACTCTAGTAGCTCGTCGGCGTCTGTCCCTCTGGCTTCCTCTGTCTGGTTCTCCTTTGGACTGGGTTCTTCCGGTGTCGACTGGGTCTGGATCTCCTCCGCTGATCCTGTATGATGCATAGTGTGCATGAATAGGATGAATGCACATAGAATGCATATGTGATGCACATGATTAACAGCAATCAGGAGATAAGCACATGTCATCTACTGCATTCTCTTCAACAAGGTAGTCAACATTATCCCAACTATTTAACCTATCATAATCAACTCATTAAGCTATGTTGTCACCGCATCAAAGTTTACTTAATGAGTTTATTACCCTCTAAATACTTACTGAAATAAATCTATTTAAACATGCTTAAAACAGCAACCCAACCTAGACAGCTTCAGAAAAATCTACAGAAATTACTGGAAGTTAACAACACTCAAACTAGCTCTTTGTCAAATTTTCAACCCATTTGGATTTAAACTGTATCCCCTATGAAAAAGGCAAATTCTGCCATGAAAAGGTGCTTTGAACTACACATCATATTAAAAAGTGTCAAACAACAAATTTCATAATTTTCTCCTGAACTTCTTAGCATAAGAGCAGACAGCAAAAATTGTCAAGTTCATATCCCTCATATTTTAATTACTACAAAATTCACAAGAAAACAGCATTTAAACATTTTAAAAGCTACTGCTAAAATAATTTACAGAACAACCTTATATTATATTTTTCCCTGAAACTATATATCCATACAAACCTAACAAAACTGGAATCACATTTTTCTGACTTATACATAATTAGTTATGCATTTTCCAAGTTAACAACAACTTCTTAATTTAAATTAATCTACACATAAAAGTATCACCAAAAATGCATTCAACATTTTTCACAGACAGATCTAAACATGCTTGACATAACAAAATTTGTTTCGCATGATTTGGACTTAAAATGAGCCTTGCAGGAATTTTTTTGAAGCCTTTACATAATTCTGCAAAATCAAATTAAAAGAAAACTCAATCCTAAAATGCTACGGACACCCAACTTGACTCAGCCGAGGATCGAGGCAAACGCTCGGCACACCCGGCTTCCTGAGGTCTACTATACCCAGATTTCCCTTTTTCTCACTCACACTCTCTCTTTGTCTCTGTCGGCGAGGCCCACTAGTCAGGCGACCAAGTTAGTAGGCGAGGCTAGGCTCGGCAGTCAACGACGGACTTTGGCGCCGTTGTCGTTGACTAGCCCTAGCTCGTCGGCGGCGAAGCTTCCGGTGACGCCGAGACCACCACTGGACGCGGGTTTGCGAGGCGAACACGACTAACTGACTTGCTGATCCAGAGGGATACCGGAGCAGCCATGGCGGAGCGGCGGCTCTGCGACGCGACGGCGAAGCTCTTCCCAGCGAGCTTGAGGCTCGGCGAGACTAATACTAACCCAAGCAAGTCCTAAGCGACCTATTGGGGCGACTTTCGAGCCTCATCATCCTCGGCATTGCCCGGAGCGATGCACGGCGGCGGTCCACGGCGAACATGGCCGTGACAAGGCTCGGTTCCAGCTGAAACATGGCGAAAGAGAGGTCTCCATCGAAACCTAGGAAACTTCAGCGGTAGAGAAGACTAGAACAGGGCTTGGTTTGGGATGGCTTGGCCGGAGATGGCCTTTTCACGTGAAAGTCACGATGGCGGCCATGGCGAGAACCCGAGGATAGCAATCGACGTTCTGCCGGCTAAAGACGAAAAGAGGGGAAACCAACCCTGGCAGGTGGAAGAGGAGGTCAAGGCGAAGAGGATGGCGGGAGGAATCGGGCGGCGGTGCGGTGAGTAGCGAGTAATCGCTCGCCGGAGTTCGGCGGGCGGCGGCGGTGCTTTGCTCTGGTGAAGATGGGGTGGAGTGGAGCGAGGGAGAGAGTGAGCGATGAAATGCTCTTCTAGCTTGCGAGCACGAGGTGGAGCGAAGGCAAAGGGAACGAAGGGCTGGGTGCATTGCACCTGGCCAGTTCCCGTCGGGGAGGAGCTCCCGACCGGGCGCGGCGGCGTCAGGCATCGTGCGCCACGCGACAAGCGAGCGTCGGGCGCCAGGGCGACGTGGCGAGTTTGGCGCAAACCACGGGCTGCGATGACGGTGGTTTGGCCGGCCGGCGAGGCGGTCTTGCGGCGGCGGGCGGTTTCTGCCGGCGCGGAGGGAGCGGCGTGCGCGCGGTGGAGAAGAAGGAGAGGCTGACAGGCCGGGCCCACTAGGGTTTAAACTAATGAAGTTTGGTTAAAAACTTTGATGCTCCATAACTTCCAAACTAAGCCGAATTAGGAAAAGGTCCTAAAAGCAAAGTTGCTTAGAATTTTGTAAGGAACAAATCATCTTTAAAGTTCAAGTCCAAATTCTGCTTCAGAAAAAGAAATTTACTTCTAATCCATTTTTCTAATGCAAGAAATCACATTTTAACAACTTTTTCTGAGAAAGTGCTTTTAAACAAAGTTGCTCCTTTCATTAAGATCTACAACTTTGTTTTAAGGCACTAAGCCAGAAACAGAAAGCAAAACAAGGTTACACTAGAGACTATGCAAGGACTTAAGCACTTATTCAAACATATGCATATGAAATGATGAGATGCTATGCGTATGCCATGACAAATTATGCAGTTTAAGGAATGCTTAACACTGAGGGTGTTACAGCCCTCCCCTCCTTAAAGAAATCTCGTCCCGAGATTTGGATTACGAACCATTTCTTATAAAATTGTGGATACACCTCCCTTAGATAGTTGTCCGTCTCCGAAGTAGCATCCCGATCATCTTGCTCACTCCATGATACTTTATATTGCTTTACTACTCTTCCGCAAGTGGCTCTTTCTTTCTCATCGAGCACTCGATATGGTTTAGCTGAGTAGGTGAGATCGGATTGCAACTTGATACGGGCTGGTTGTACCTCTTCTTCTGGTACTCGAAGACATTTCTTCAACTGCGAGACATGAAATACTGGGAAAATAGCCTTCAAATGCTCTGGCAATTGCAGTTGATAAGCCACTTCTCCCTTCTTTTGCACAATTCTGTAAGGTCCCACGAACCTTGGTGCTAACTTCCTTTTGACCCCAAAGCGTTTCACACCTTTCATCGGCGAAACCTTCAGATAAACATAGTCAACTTCATCAAACTCAAGTGGTTTCCTCCATTTATCGGCATAACTTTTCTGTCGGGACTGTGCGGCTGTGATATGTTGCTGAATCGTTCTGACTTGCTCTTCTGCTTCCTTAACAAAGTCAATTCCATAGTATCGACGTTCTCCTGGTTCTACCCAGTTTATCGGTGATCTGCATCTTCTACCATACAGAGCTTCAAAAGGCGCCATCTGAATACTTTCTTGATAGCTATTGTTGTAAGCAAATTCTGCTAATGGTAACCATTTTTCCCAAGAACCTTTTGCTGATATAACACAGGCTCTTAACATATCTTCTAAGACTTGATTTACTCTTTCTGTTTGCCCTGATGTTTGCGGATGATAGGCTGAGCTTCGGACTAAATCCGTGCCTAACTCCTTCTGCAACTTTTCCCAAAACGGTGCAGTAAACTGTGGTCCTCGATCAGAGACTATAACTTTCGGTACACCATGAAGTCGAACAATCTGACTTACGTAGATTTCAGCATAATCTTGTGCTTTGTAGCTGGTCTTGACCGGAATAAAATGCGTGGTTTTAGTGAGACGATCCACGATTACCCAAATTGAATCGTTACCCTTCTGAGTCGTGGGTAAACCAACGATGAAATCCATACTCACTTATTCCCACTTCCATTCAGGTATAGCTAATGGCTGAAGCATTCCAGCTGGTTTCAAATGAATAGCTTTTACTCGACAACACGTGTCGCATCTGGCCACATAAGCAGCAATTTCTTTCTTCATTTTGGTCCACCAGAATCTGGGACGCAAATCTTGATACATCTTCGCACTTCCAGGATGAATAGATAACCTGGACAAATGCGCTTCATCCATGATCCGATTTCTGAGTTCTCTATCCTTAGGCACCACTAATCGCTGGTTAAACCATAGAACTCCATTTTCATCCACCCGAAAATGCTTATCGGCTTCCTTATCAACCTTGAGCCTTTCCTTGATATGATAGATTCCCTTATCACTTTTCTGTCCTTCTATGATTTTATCAACCAACACACTGCGTAACTCCAAATTATGTAGTACTGCGGAATGTGTTAAGCTGAACTCATCTTCTGGTAGAAGCTTCATAGCATTACAATGTGATTTCCGACTCAGAGCATCGGCCACCACATTTGCCTTGCCAGGATGATAGTGAATCTGAAGATTGTAATCTTTTATCAATTCAAGCCATCTTCTTTGCCTCATGTTTAATTCTGCCTGGGTGAAGATATACTTGAGACTCTTGTGATCTGTATACATATTACAAACATTTCCAAGCAAATAGTGCCTCCAAATCTTCAAAGCATGCACGACGGCAGCCAATTCCAAATCATGTGTTGGGTAATTTACTTCATGCTTCCGTAATTGCTGAGAAGCATAAGCAATCACTCTGCCTTCTTGCATGAGAACACATCCTAAGCCAACCTTCGACGCATCATAGAAGACGTCAAAGGGCTTCTCGATATCTGGTTGAGCTAAAACAGGAGCAGTGGTCAACAGTTTCCGCAAGGCATGGAAAGCAGTTTCGCACTCCCCTGTCCATTCAAACTTCTGATTCTTCTGTAGCAAACTTGTCATTGGCTTTGCAATCTTGGAGAAGTCGGGAATAAATCGACGATAATACCCTGCTAAGCCCAAGAAACTTCGAATTTCACCAACTGAAGTAGGAGCTTTCCAGTCCATGACTTCCTGTACTTTACTAGGATCAACTGAGATTTCCTTCTTCCGACAAAATATGACCAAGAAAGTGTACTTTCCTCATCCAAAACTTGCACTTGCTGAATTTAGCATAGAGCTTATGTTCCCTGAGTCTAGATAAGACAACCCTCAAATGTTCTGCATGATCTTCTGCATTTTCCGAGTAAACCAGAATATCGTCAATGAACACTACCACAAACTTGTCCAATTCTGGCATGAACACGGAGTTCATCAAACTCATGAAGTATGCTGGTGCATTTGTTAATCCAAAGGACATGACAAGATACTCATATAACCCGTATCTGGTTGAGAAAGCAGTCTTTGGGATATCCTGCGGTCAGGATTCGAATCTGATGATAACCTGACCTCAAATCAATCCTTGGAGAACACCTTGGCTCTTGATAGCTGATCAAAAAGGATATCTATTCTGGGTAGCGGATACTTATTCTTAACAATCACAGCATTGAGTGGACGATAATCCACACACATGCGTAAAGACTTATCCTTCTTCTTGACAAATAGAGCTGGGCAACCCCATTCTGACACACTAGGCTGAATGAACCCCTTATTCAAGAGTTCATTGATTTCGGTCTTGAGTTATGCCAATTCATTGGGTGGCATTCGATACGGTCTCCTAGAGATTGGTGCAGTTCCTGGTAATAACTCTATTGCAAACTCCACCGCTCTCTTGGGTGGTAACCCTGGTAACTCATCTGGGAAAACATCCGGAAAATCCCTGACAACTGGAATTTTGGAGAGGTCTTCTATAGCAAGAGTGCAAGATAGGTCAACAAAATCGGCACCTCGAGGCAGAGATACACGAAGTTTGTTACCTGTCCTGACTATCAGATAAGGTAAGAGTTCTGTTTGCAGTGTCTAACACCGCATTCCACATAGTCATCCAACTCATTCCTAAGACTACATCCATACTTAGTCCTGGCAAAACCACTAAGTTGGCTCCAAATTTATGCCCTCCAATATCGATGGTCACATTACACACCATCTGTCTAGATAACACGCTACTCCCCACGGAGCTCACGCGAAACCCATAATCCATTTCAGACATTTCTTGGTTATGCTTTTGTGCAAATGCCTTGCTCATGAAAGAATGTGATGATCCAGTATCAAATAAAACAACTGCAGGATGATGGTTTACGAGACACATACCGGCAGTCACGGGCTCTCCTGCACGAGCTTCTTCAGCAGTCATGTTATGCAGACGCGCTGGATAATTAGTCTGCTGCTTCTTCGGATGTGGACAATATCTTGCAAAGTGCCCTTCTTGATTGCAATTGAAGCACGGCCCACGAACTAGCGACTTGCTTCCAGTTGAACTGCCTTGGCCTGCTCGAGCTTGATTGGCTGCTATCTTGTATGGTCGTTGACCACGCTGAGCTTGTTGCTGCCCCTTCTTCTGAGGCGGCCTGAAGCGAGCCCCAGGTGCTGGTGGTCGGTATTGAGAACGCTGGGCTGGTGGTCCTCTAGGCTGAGATGGTCCAGATTCCAGGGTCCTCTTTCTGGCCTTACCTGCCGCATGTTTGTTGTTGTGATTCTCCTGAATCAAGCAATCACTGATGAAGTCATTGAACACTGTGCGAGACGAAGTACCCACTGACTTTCCCATCTTGGTATTCAGCCCTCTCTTGAAGCTAGCTATCTTCTTAGCATCGGTATCAACAAAGTCTGGTGCATAACGAGATAAAGAGTTGAACAAATGATGATACTCGGTCACAGATCGAGTTCCTTGTGTCAAGCTCATGAACTCAGCCACCTTCATTTGAGTCAAGCCTGGCAGAATGTAGTGCCCACGAACAGCGTTAGTGAACACTCTCCAGGTGATGGGAACATTGGCAGGGTAGGTGGTACGGTGATGACCCCACCAAATCCCGGCTGGTCCTTGTAGCTGATGTGCAGCATATTCTGCCTTTAATTCCTCTGTAAGCCTGAGCAGCCGAAACTTCTGCTCCAACGTATGCAACCACTCTTGTGCTTCTAGGGGTTCTGTAGCTTCCTTGAAAACCGGTGGTTTGGTATCCAGAAAATCCTTTGAACGAGCTGTATTGATTCGGCTCAGGGCGGTGATTGCCATGTGCCAAATTCTCCCGCAGAAGTGCCTCAATGTTGCGTTGACTCCCCAGAAATTGAGCAAAGAGTTGCTCTGCCGTGGGTGGTGGGGGAGGTGGTGGATTGCGGTTCTCCCTGCTATCATCATTACCACCACTACCACCTGCTCCACTGCGAGTCATCGTCATCTGCATGTAGTGATAGCAATATTTATTAAATGGCATTGCCATTATTGCGGAGAACAATAAATCATGCCAACGGAAATTATTCGGAAAAAACGAATTTGCCAAACAATTGCAGAGGCATAATAAATTTTGATCCACATTGCATCATCACATGATAAAAAGTGCTCATCACATAACACTCAAAAGTCAACATAACATCCATAGGTGCCCATACATACGGGACTTTCAAAGGTTTTGCGCCACACGCGCACAGGTCCATCACACAACCTTACATCCACATGATAACCCCAAAAGATCAAGCGCTAGGACATGAGACAAGATCACTACACGCTAACACTAACTAGTCTACTCCCTAATGGCACCATCGTCATCATCGTCGTCGTCATCATCATCACTCGAGATGTCCGAAGAACCACTGGACGAAGCATGAGAATCTGGGTCCTCCTGAGGAAGGATAGGGTTCCTCTCATTCTCACGGCGATGAATCTCCTCATGCAGGCGGTCATTGTAGTCCTGGAGATGATGAAGTTGCAGCTCCAAATCTCCTACCTGTAGCCTGAGAAGCCTGTTCTGCTCCGTCGCGCGCATACCCTCGAGACAAACACCACGTAGCGACTACTCGGTCTCGGCCATGATGGTGGATAAGAAGGTCGTCATCCCCTGCTGGTCACTTAGCTGCTGTGCTGTCTCCTGCTCTCTCTGACGAGCCTGGTCTTTCTCAACGGTCATGTGGGCTTGCTGGGTGGTGAGAAGGTCGATCTCTGTAGCATGCTCTTCCTGCCTCTGGTGATGTGATGCTATCTCCCCGCTGAGGATGTGGTCCAGGTGGTCGTAGCTACGTGACAAACTCCCATAGGTAGCCAAGAGTGCGGCCATAGCACTCCCAGCTGGTCCTGCGCAGTGCTCGCGCTCCGAAGAACTGGCCTCCAACACGGTGGCACCTGGCTGACGCCACACCAGCTGGTACGGATCTGCTATGGGGAAGACACCAGCTGCAACTTGGGCAACTACCTCCGGATGATCCTCCATGATATCCCGAAGAACAGTGTAAGCAACCTGGTTAGCTCTATCCCATGGAGTCCTGCCTTGAAGAGCGAACAACCTGCAGCACTACACATGATCCTGCGGATCACGGCTGGGCACGTCCACCTCAACTGTGTACATGTAGCGATCCTCTGAAAACTGAACTCGATGCCACTCATATTGCGGCTCTTGGCCCTCCTGGTATTCGATTAAGTGCAGCACCCTCCACAAAAGAGTAGGCATGCTGAACTCCTCTAGAAAATCCTCTGACCCCTCGGCTGTCCAGGGTCCCAGCATATAATTGGGCCTCCTGCCTCCGGTCGACTTACGGGCGGTACGCTTGGTGCGGGCCATCTGAAAGAAGTTTATCCACACAGTTTTTAATTAGTTGAGAACAACTTTTATTTAAGGAAATGAGACAGATAACATAAGGAAGGAAGTAAGATTAATGCAAAATTATATGATCATGATGCATGAGCATAACATACGTCCTCACTGCCTAACAATCTATCGGCTAGACGGTGGCATACAACGTTCACTCATAGCGTTAACTAATGTACTACACGTTCGCAAGTTAGCGTACCTGCAGAAAATTTATTTCAGCCTTGCCCACAATATGAAAATCATGCATTGCTAAAAATTAAATCTAATACTGACTTAGGTGCACACCCAGTATACACGTAAGCAGTATATGCACCCATCAGAAAAGTATTACTCCCACAATCAATACTTTCACATATACTTGTGTGCAACAGGTATACATGTCAGCATCATTCAAGCACTCCCCTAGACCGGCGGTTGTCCAATCATGCTCTCACAACTCACTTATTACCTTGGCGTAGAGGCAATTGATCCATACATTACTATTCCGAAGAATAGCACCCATACAATTTCACCCTTGCCGTATGGACGACAGAAATAACAGAATTTAAATATGATGCACAACCCCCAAGTTAGTACTTAAATAGCCACCTAGAAACCTACTGGGCATAAGGACTTGATCACTGGCACACCTTAGCTTAAATTCTTAAGATTTTCCAAATCCTAATATAACCATAAGTTGGCAAATACAGCTTTATTCTTTGCAAAATACTATTTTTAAAATACACCTATGAACAGTAACACTGAACCATGCTCCGATGCCAGCTGTGACAGAACCGACCAATTTGCACCAGATTAAGCACTGAAACCTCCGCTTAACGCAAAGATCCTCAAGTACTTAAGCTCGTACAAACCCGGTAGTCCGGAAATCTCGAAGGATTTCAAATCATTCAACAACATCCAGCCAAGATCGTACTAGTTCAGTGAACATGCTCACAGATTACAACACAGTTGCACATAGTTCAAATTACATCGGAGTACGAAATAATATTACAAACCATAGTTTAATAGAAGTAGCGGAAGCAACATAGTCTTTAAACATAAGTTTTGGATTGTTCATAATACGGTGCCATCAGTTGATCAGGTCCACAAAAGCAACAGATGAGATAAGTGGCGACCATGCCCTTGGTCTAGTCATCTCCTGTCACCGGGTACAAGCAATTCTCACAGTAGCCATAAAAGCATTGGCCATCTGCAACAACAAGGGAATAAAACCCTGAGTACAAGAAGGTACTCAGCTAGACTTACCCGACAAACCAGAAATAATGAGACACCAAGGATCATGCAAGGCTGTATCTGGGGTTGGCCATACAATGACTCCTTTGCATAAAAGCATTTTCATTATTAAATAATCATCACTAGAGTATTAGCAGTCAATTTTATATAATCAACCTGATTAACTAGATTTGCACCTGATCTAGAGCAATCACTTGGCTAATTAATCAAGCAAGAGTGACTATTTCATCAATAGCCTTTCATATTCAACATCATAACCATCTTTAGTTCCATAAGTTCTACGGGCGATGATCTACAGTCAACTGCTCACTGTCCAGGAGCGATGGCGATTATAATCGATTCCTACCAGCTGGGGATAAAATGTCTCACACTCGCCCGGCACATTCCGGCTACGGCAGTCGTAAGCTACCAGTCAGGAGATTCGAGAACACAACGCGCGGGACGGCCATGGGCCCTTCTACACCGGGGGTTATCTCAGTGCCAGGTCGCTCAATCTATAACTGCCCACGGTCATGCCAGGTCGATCAGGCCCTGCCTGCCCTCGGACCATGCCAGGTCGATCAGAATAGTTGCCCACGGTACAGCTGAGGCCCTGGGTGTTAGGCGTCAACATCTCCATCACCGGCTCGAATAACCTTACTCGGCATTCACGGGAGGCACTCAGACCTACTCCGTTAAGTGATCGACGCGTTCAATTTGACTGAAGGGACATTCCCGAACGGGTCCTATGCGACACAGACGGGAGCCTACTAGCACACAGAACCCATGTCCTGCTGCTCTTACATCCCGCCTCTGTCTCAAATTAATTATCACATGGTTATCTTCATGATAGCACAGGCTAAACATGATCAGTATCCACCTAATGCGGGAGACAGGGAATCACCCGACTTTTACCGATCTAAGCAGGGCTAAGCATTTAACGAGCCTAGACCTAAACAGGGATATCAAGATATATTGCAGGTGGTCAAGGATAAGTAATAATGCATCAACGGTAGCAATCAATTCCTATAACCTAATGCAACATCCATCATCAGGTTAATTGTAAAGCATTTGCAAACCGTAGGAGTTAGAATGCTCCGGGGCTTGCCTTTCTCAAAGTCCGACGGGCGGTGGTCGCGGCACTCTGGTAGCTCGTCGGCGTCTGTCCCTCCGGCTTCCTCTGTCAGGTTCTCCTCCGGACTGGGTTCTTCCGGTGTCGACTGGGTCTGGATCTCCTCCGCTGATCCTGTATGATGCATAAGTGTGCATGAATAGGATGAATGCACATAGAATGCATATGTGATGCACATGATTAACAGCAATCAGGAGATAAGCACATGTCATCTACTGCATTCTCTTCAACAAGGTAGTCAACATTATCCCAACTATTTAACCTATCATAATCAACTCATTAAGCTATGTTGTCACCGCATCAAAGTTTACTTAATGAGTTTATTACCCTCTAAATACTTACTGAAATAAATCTATTTAAACATGCTTAAAACAGCAACCCAACCTAGACAGCTTCAGAAAAATCTACAGAAATTACTGGAAGTTAACAACACTCAAACTAGCTCTCTGTCAATTTTCAACCCATTTGGACTTAAACTCTATCCCCTATGAAAAAGACAAATTCTACCATGAAAAGGTGCTTTGAACTACACATCATATTAAAAAGTGTCAAACAACAAATTTCATAATTTTCTCCTGAACTTCTTAGCACAAGAGCAGACAGCAAAAATTGTCAAGTTCATATCCCTCATATTTTAATTACTACAAAATTCACAAGAAAACAGCATTTAACTATTTTAAAAGCTACTGCTAAAATAATTCACAGAACAACCTTATATTATATTTTTCCCTGAAACTATATATCCATACAAACCTAACAAAACTGGAATCACATTTTTCTGACTTATACATAATTAGTTATGCATTTTCCAAGTTAACAGCAACTTCCTAATTTAAATTAATCTACACATAAAAGTATCACCAAAAATGCATTCAACATTTTTCACAGATAGATCTAAACATGCTTGACATAACAAAATTTGTTTCGCAGGATTTGGACTTAAAATGAGCCTTGTAGGAATTTTTTGAAGCCTTTACATAATTCTGCAAAAACAAATTAAAAGAAAACTCAATCCTAAAACGCTACGGACACCCAACTTGACTCAGCCGAGGATCGAGGCAAACGCTCGGCACACCCGGCTTTCCGAGGCCTACTGTACCCAGATTTCCCTTTTTCTCTCTCACACTCTCTCTTTGTCTCTGTCGGCGAGGCCCACTGGTCAGGCGACCAAGTTACTAGGCGAGGCTAGGCTCGGCAGTCAACGGCAGGACTTTGGCGCCGTTGTCGTTGACTGGCCCTAGCTCGTCGGCGGCGAAGCTTCCGGTGACGCCGAGACCACCACTGGACGCGGGTTTGCGAGGCGAACACGACTAACTGACTTGCTGAGCCAGAGGGATACCGGAGCAAGCTCGACGGCAGCCATGGCGGAGCGGCGGCTCTGCGACGCGACGGCGAAGCTCTTCCCAGGCGAGCTTGAGGCTCGGCGAGACTAATACTAGCCCAAGCAAGTCCTAAGCGACCTATTGGGGCGACTTTCGAGCCTCATCATCCTCGGCATTGCCCGGAGCGATGCACGGCGGCGGTCCACGGCGGACATGGCCGTGACAAGGCTCGGTTCCGGCTGAAACATGGCGAAAGAGAGGTCTCCATCGAAACCTAGGAAACTTCAGCGGTAGAGAAGACTAGAACAGGGCTTGGTTTGGGATGGCTTGGCCGGAGATGGCCGGTTCACGTGAAAGTCACGGTGGCAGCCATGGCGAGAACCCGAGGATAGCACTCGACGTTCTGCCGGCTAGAGAGGAAAAGAGGGGAACCAACCCTGGCAGGTGGAAGAGGAGGTCAAGGCGGAGAGGATGGCGGGAGGAATCGGGCGGCGGTGCGGTGAGTAGCGAGTAATCGCTCGCCGGAGTTCGGCGGGCTGGCGGCGGTGCTTTGCTCTGGTGAAGATGGGGTGGAGTGGAGCGAGGGAGAGAGTGAGCGATGAAATGCTCTTCTGGCTTGCGAGCACGAGGCGGAGCGAAGGCAAAGGGAACTGAAGGGCTGGGTGCATTGTACCTGGCCAGTTCCCGTCGGGGAGGAGCTCCCGACCGGGCGCGGCGGCGTCAGGCATCGTGCGCCACGCGGCGAGCGAGCGCCGGGCGCCAGGGCGACGTGGCGAGTTTGGCGCAAACCACGGGCGGCGATGATCGGTGGTTTGGCCGGCCGGCGAGGCGGTCTCGCGGCGGCGGGCGGTTTCTGCCGGCGCGGAGGGAGCGGCGTGCGCGCGGGGGAGAAGAAGGAGAGGCTGACAGGCCGGGCCCACTAGGGTTTAAACTAATGAAGTTTGGTTAAAAACTTTGATGCTCCATAACTTCCAAACTAAGCCGAATTAGGAAAAGGTCCTAAAAGCAAAGTTGCTTAGAATTTTGTAAGGAACAAATCATCTTTAAGGCTCAAGTCCAAATTCTGCTTTAGAAAAAGAAATTTACTTCTAATCTATTTTTCTAATGCAAGAAATCACATTTTAACAACTTTTTCTGAGAAAGTACTTTTAAACAAAGTTGCTCCTTTCATTAAGATCTACAACTTTGTTTTAAGGCACTAAGCCAGAAACAGAAAGCAAAATAAGGTTACACTAGAGACTATGCAAGGACTTAAGCACTTATTCAAACATATGCATATGAAATGATGAGATGCTATGCGTATGCCGTGACAAATTATGCAGTTTAAGGAATGCTTAACACCGAGGGTGTTACACTTATCATGTCTAGTATCATGCGGTGGATTTAGATATGATGCAAGTAGTCTTGTTTGTTTCCAATGCTCGTGCGGCGGACCCTTGTTAATGATCAAGAAGTCTTTGCTTATGTTTTGCTTATGAGTAGATACCGTGCGACAGGCATTTATTCATATGTTTAGCAAAAACAAGATAGTTATCGGCTCTATTAGATTTGGCAGATCTAATAGATTCATTAAGTTATCATGTGTTGCATGTCTTAATTAATTTTGTAACACTCTTTTGCCCAATCTAGATTGATCTTTGTTCGGCCTTGCTTTACAAGTTTATTTATACCTTTCAATAATTGTGGTTCTTCATTGCATGATTATGATGGCTGAATTAATTTCTAATCTAGATTGTTACATGTTGTGGGTTCATGCATGTCAATCATGTTTAGGCTTAGATAGAACTAGGTATCGTGTGGCAGATGCAGGTTTTAGATTGGTTTGATCATGTTTGTTTGTATGTTCCTTCCTCATGGATCCCAACTAGGCTAGCTTGCCGAGCTTGGTTACACGTCAATTCATAATTTATCTTTATTCGTCCAAGCATGTCTTTTTCATGTATGTGCATTCGGCAACCAACTGCTTACATATGTTTATGTTCAGAGTCAGACGAATGACTCTTAAAACTGTTGATAGACAGCTTCTATAGCTGTGTGCCATTGTGATTGGCTTCAAGGTCGTAAATATGGAACTGTCTAGTCTCACCCGGCATGTTCCAGTTTTATTCTCACAGTTTTATCCCTTGTTGGTCTTTAGGTCAAACCGACTATCACGTCTCCAGATTTCAAACTGTCCAGGCACCCGATTGAAGCCACGCTTTCTAGCTTGCTGTGTGTGAGGCGCGGTGCACCACATTTTGCACCAACACACTTTTTGGCATGCTCGGTGGGACATTTCGTTCCAAGATGCCTGAGTTCGACAACACTCAAATCCTAGAAGTGACCATGGATGAGTTGCCACCAGACTTGAAAGATCTAGTACAACAGGCATGCGATGAGTTTCAGCGCAAATGCTTGATGTCCTTCTCTAGGAACAAGAGCATCAAGGTTTTCCAGAAGCAGTCACTCCCAAGGACTCTCCTTCCTCATCAATCTGATAGCACTGATGAGGAAGATATTCAAAAAATGTATGAACTAGTGTACAAGACTGTATCGGAGGCCATGACCAATCATCAATCAGCTTTCTTAAACACCTTTCGTGCAGTCATGGTTGGTATTTTCGGCCCGGCAGTAGATAAATGTTTTGAGGAAGCCACTGGTCCGATACAGGGGCCACTGTTATTCCCCGTTCCCCAACATCAGAGGAAAAACGCTGAAGACAGCGGAGTTGGTTCAAGCAAAGGTGGGATGGTCCTTCATCAGGAGCAGCAACCTCCCATGAGTCATGGCCAACTTGCCTTCGGCACGACAGGAAACGTCCCACCATATGCTTTCAGGGTATGTCCGGCAACAAATAGGTTGCAGAAGAACATGTATGGAGATGGATATCAGGAGTTCGTTGATTACAGTTCAATTAATGCTCTCCCGAATCCGGGCTATAAAAATTCAGCAGGGGCATTTCTTGGGGGTCAGGCACAGGCTGCTCCAGTCTCAAGCGTCGACCTCATCATGCATAGGATGGCCGACATGATACAGAATCGATTCGGTCTAAAGCCAAAGAATCAGTCTTACGCCTACAAGTCTCCTTACCCAGAGTGGTACAACCGAGTGGCACTTCCTCCAAGGGTGAAACCTCCTACTGATCTTACTAAGTTCTCAGGCCAAGATGATACCATTACTGTTGAACACATCAGCTGTTACTTGATGCAACTTGGAGAAGCATCTGTAGATGAGGCTTGGAGAATTCGGTATTTCCCACTGTCATTAACGGGACGACCTTTCTCATGGTTCACATCTCTGCCAGCAAACTCTATTAATACATGGGCAGAGCTAGAACAGAAGTTCCACGCGTATTTCTTTATGGGTACCAATGAGAAAAAGTTGGTCGATCTCATGAGTCTGAGGATGAGAGCTAATGCGACACCGCAAGAATATTTACGCAGATTTTGGGTGAAGGACCGAGAAGCACTCAGAAAGCGACCAGAGGGGGAGTGAATGGGAGCTTCAAATTTTCCTTATGGAAACTAGTAGCCACTGTCCCAAGAATAAACCCCAGAGGCAAACCCTAGAGCTTGCAAATGTCCACGACCCTAGATGTAGGGTGGATGCTTCCAAGAAGCACAGCGGGACACTAGACAACTCTAGAAAGCCAATGCAAAAGACAGAAATCAATTCCGTCAATGAACGAGCGAACTGCGGACAAAACTGTGTGAAAATAGTAGCATCGGATGCTGCCTGCGTCCGATGCCAAACCACCGGACGCGTCCGATGCGAAAACTGCCTCTCGGAAACCTTACTGTTCCACCATCGGACACTGTGAACAGTGAACAACCAGCATCCGATGCTTTGGCTCCGGCGCGTCCGATGGCCAACGGACGCGTCCGATGCCACTACAAACGCTCAGAAAGTGACACGCGTCACCGGAGCGTCCGACGCTTAGAACCCTAGCGTCCGATGCTCCCGTGTCAGCGTCCGATGCCCCCAAAAACTGTGCGGTTCTTTGATGATTCAACCCGATTTCCTCCGAATCAAAAGCTCTAGGCCTGGGATTCGATCTGAGGGGTCACAAGGATGTTAGAGAGCTATCTCTAAGAGATCATGGCTCGAACCTAACTCCAAATCGGTGAATCAAGAAATTTTGGGACAAGGAAGCAAAAACACGATCCAAAACAAAAATCGAACGATCTCCTAGACCGTGAGGTTAGAGGTTAATTCCTTCGAAGGAAAGAAGTGCCTCATGATCTAGAACAACTTGGTTCAAACGGTTTTGCAAAAGATGAACCAACCAAAGAGATCGAGCCACGGGAAGAACGTGGAGAAAAAGGATTCCGCGAAGAACACCAATGAAACGCGAATCACAACCACGATCTTGCAGCCGAAGCGCAAACACACACTACAACAAGGAGGTTACGGCCTCCTTTCCTCAAAATCAACAGTACACAGAGTCCAGTCTCTCTACGGATCTCAGCAGGCTACAGCAGGGGATGGGAGAGCAAGAAACCCTAAGTGCGAAAGAGCAAATGACTGAGATAAGGGAGGAGGGTGTCTCCCCTGACTACCTATCCTATTCTAGACTAAGTCTATTTCCTACTCTACCCCTCTCTATTCTAATTACAGAGCGAACCAGCTAAACCCTAAGGTTATTCTGGACCAACTCAAGTGGTAGGTAGATCCGACGGCCACGCCCGCACAAGTCGTCCGCGTTGCCTCCACGCAACCTTCCGATTTCCGCCACGTGCCGCCCTCGCTCTGCACCCCCGGTTTTGTGGCCCAAACCGGGAAACCAGCCTTTTCCAGCCAACCCCCGGTTTTGAGGCCCAAACCGGGAAACCAGCCCATCAGCCTCTGAGTTTTGAGGCCAAACTCAGCAAACCCTCAGCGCCCAGGTTTTGAGGCCCAAACCTGGAAACCGTCCTCAGCCCGAGTTTTGTGGCCAAACTCGGAAACCCTCAGCCCGAGTTTTGTGGCCAAACTCGGAAACCGTCCTCGCCCAGGTTTTGAGGCCCAAACCTGGAAACCATCCATCGATGGTTTTTCCCTGGCTCTACCACCAAACCGACGTCGTAGAGGGGATGCACCGCCCGTGCACCCCGTCCACCGACACGTGTCCCCAGGTCCTCGACCCGAGCAACACCGTGCCCCGCAAGTCTCCGCTCGTCGCTGTCCCAGGCTGCCAGCCACCACAGCTGATCCTCAGGCACTCCGGTCCCTCAGTCCAAGCCTCACGTCCGCCCTTCACTGCTCGATCCATCGGCATGGCACGTCCGCCGCACGGCACGCCCATCCTTCATCGCACCCAGTCCATCGGCACGGCACGTCTCAACTTGACCTTCACCTTGCCCTCGATCACTGTCTCCGTGCTCGACACCTGCACAACACAAGCCAGAGAACATGCGATCAAACCCGTTGACAATCACTCATCACTCAGAGACTCGGCATACACCCATGTATCCGCACTGGGAGACTAAAAATCTCTGCTATTCCCTAAATTTACCAAATGATCAATTGCCAAGGATAGCTATAGCTGGTATGTTGCCGAATATTAGGGAAAAGCTGTTCGACATGGAGTTTGATGATCTTGGGCAGTTGTCACAACGATTGGCAATAATGAATAGTCAGGCTTAGGGGTTTAGGAGAAATAACCAATTCCAGAAAGGTGATGTGGCTAGCGAAATGTATCAGGCTTTCTTAGAAGAAGCAGCGGAGTATAATGACGAAGATGAGGTAGCTGCAGCTGAGTTAGTCTGAGCAAAAGAGCCGACTCAAATCAATCAACGATGGCTGATGCAGCAAAAAGGTACCTACGACTTTGATGTTTCCAAATTAGATAAGCTATTTGAATTGTTAATGAGGGAAGGACGCATCAAGTTGCCGGAAGGTCATCCCATGTTGCACCCTGAAGGGGTTAAAGATAAGAAGTATTGTGGTTTCCATAATACCATATCGCACTCTATAAATGATTGCCGAGTATTCAAAGTGCGGATCCAGAAGGCTATCCAAGAAGGACATTTGAAGTTCAACGGAAAAATGAAAATTGATGGTAGCCCTTTTGGACAGAATACCGTTTCTTTTTCTGTTAACATGGTCAATGCAGATGACCCTAGGGGCAAAAGCAAGATGAAGGTGTTAACTTCTGATAGAGCGAGAGAGACTGGTGCTGTTGACCCCGATCGGCAGATCACAAATGAAGAACTTCGGCGACAAGTTCGTTTCCAGAATAGCCGAACTGAAAGGGGTGAGGCTTCCAGGCCCAGGGTCACGACGCGCATTTTGTTGAACAAGTAGCGTCGGGAGCAAGAACGGAACCAAAGGCAAAGTTTTTATGAGAAACAAAAGTTCATAGAGAAGAAACAGAGGTTCGAAGAGGAGATATACCGAGAAGAACGAGAGTATATGAGAGAGCAACAACAATCTCATTGGGGGTGCTCGTTCTTTAAGTATTGTTGGAATGAAGGCTTGAAGCTGCCCGCTAAGAACAACTGCCCTGAATGCAGTGATCAATATTCTGAGTACAGGCAGTCTTGAGTCAACCGCCGTTCGGTCCATGAAAGGCTTGGGGTGCGAATCCCTGAGGACGATCGGTGCTTAAAAATAGGTAATTCCGAGAATCGGTAAGGGAGAAGATTTGCCTATCAAAGTTGGGCTCGCACTGAAGAAGAGGAATACCGTAAATATGTTTGGCTGAGAGGACAATGGTGTCCACCAGGATTGAGAAAGAGCCAGAAAAGAAGAGTGCAGCGCCTAAGGAACAAGGAATTGGCACAAGCAGGCGTCAAAACAAAACAAATTTGGTGTCCTAAGGAAAAGCCTGACGAGGATGATCGTTCGGCTGATGCGTGCATGGCATTTTTTCTTCCATCAGAATTCATAACTCCTGAAGATCAGGATGTCCAAGAAGAAGTGTATTCGGATTTTGATGAAGACGAATACCAAGATCTGTTGGCTCAGCTTGTTTTGGCTCAACAGATAGTTTTTGATAAACCAGCTAAGCATCGACACTTGAAGCCACATTATATGAGGGGGTATGTCAATGGCAAGCCATTAACCAAGATGTTTATTGATGGGGGAGCTGCCATAAATATCATGCCATATACTACCTTCAGGAAACTTGGGATGGCAAGTGAGGAATTATTGAAGACTGACATGGTGCTAAGGGACTTTGCTGGTAATTCTTCTGATACTCGAGGAGTAGTTCATGTTGAGCTAATGATTGATTCAAAAACTTTGATTACTACCTTCTTCGTGATCGATGGCAAGGGGGCATATAGTTTGCTCTTAGGAAGGGATTGGATACATGCAAACTGCTGTGTTCCATCAACTATGCATCAAATCCTCATCCAATGGATTGGAGATGACGTCGAAGTTGTCCATGCTGATGATTCGGTCAGTGTGACTACTGCAGAAACTGTCTACTAGGAATATGATGGTGTCGAGTGCTTCTCTGGAAGAGTTTGGGAAGTAGGTCCTGTGAATGTTTTTGACAAGGACCAACAGCCGATCCAAGCAATTGGCTCTCAGAGCAATTTTTGAATGAATAATCCAATTGATGGTAACGGAGGAAAGTTGGGACGAGGTTTCGTGTCGGCTGGTAAGTTGGAAGAAGCAAATATTGATAATGAAGCCGAAACAAGACCAATATATGTCAATGCGGATTTGGATCCAGAGTATAGGTTGAAATTGATAAACCTTTTGGAAGAGTTCTGTCTTTTTCTCCGTTGCTGAAGTTCAAAAAGATCAAATAATTCGTGTGGGGTGACGTACAACAGAAAGCTTTTGATGAAATTAAAGAATATATGAAGGCACCACCAGTGTTGGTACATCCACAGCTTGGTAAATCTTTTAAGTTGTACGTGGCGGCCGATAGCCTAACAATAGGATCGGCCCTTATACAAGGATTCGATTAAAAAAGAAGGAGTAATAAGCTTACCTTAGCCGAAAGATGTTAGATCCAGAGACAAGGTATTCGGCTATGGAGAAATTTTGTTCATATGTGTATTACTCATGTATCAAGCTTCGGCACTACTTATTAAATGCCGAATGCATGATAGTTTTTAAATTTGATGAGATAGTCGGTGCATGAGCGGATTCAAGAATATTTGTATGCAAAGATAGCCGATGTAAAGCATCGCCTTTGGCAGAAAATACTCCAAGAGTTTGAAATATAGCCGATATTGTTTATATCGCCTTTAGTACAAAAATGTTCATAACCCTGGTGACCCTAGCATTTTTGAAGTTAGCAGGTTTATCGGGAGAAGAGAAAGGTGAAGTGCAGTAAATAACATGCCGAGTGACATGACATGTCAAAACGAGATCTAGTCGGCTAAAGTGACGTCATGCATTCGGGAAGCGTTTTTCTGAATGAAATGTTACAATCGGAAAGATCGCTGAGATAATCAGAAGATGCAAATGGACATTATTCAGAGAAGAAACAACTTTGTTTATTCATTTGCAGATCCATCCTAGTACAAACTACTCCTGGAATAATTTGTTCAGAACGGACTGCAGATCAGTGACTCCGGCGAGAGCAGCGGCATGATCATCATAAACTTCAATGTCTTCGATTTCATCTACGTATCCACCTGTGAAGCCGACTGGTAGAAAGGAGTAGTCTTCGTTGGTCCAGGAGCTCATCGTCGCTAGCCCAAGAGGGATGCCAAGATGCACACCTTGGACGACGGCCTGATCTATGCGGCCATCCGCAGCATCAAGGCGC
The DNA here is from genome assembly GCA_009763385.1 of Coix lacryma-jobi var. lacryma-jobi. Classification (NCBI taxonomy): domain Eukaryota; kingdom Viridiplantae; phylum Streptophyta; class Magnoliopsida; order Poales; family Poaceae; genus Coix; species Coix lacryma-jobi. The sequence continues at coordinate 82,985,064 of CM019830.1, forward strand.
GCCTCTACTGAGTTCCCGTGGGCGTTCACCTTGTCGGCAACTCTGTTCGCTGCCGCTCTCAGATGGTCATTCTCTGCAGAAAGAGCTGGCAAAAGGAAAAGATGTGTTGTGCAAAGCAAGCCCAATCAGAAGAAGGGTGTCAAGTGAGGATTTCACTAACCAGTGATAGCGTTGCAGAGCTGCTTCCGCTGGTTCTCCCATTCAGCTTCATCGATGCCGCACTTATTGGATACATCTTTCAACTCCTTCTGGGCCATATCCCTCTCCTCGCGGTACCAGAGGGCATCCAAACGGGTGTACCGAGATGAGTCATCGGACTCAGAGGAGTTTGATGACCCAAGAAAAAGGATTAGGAAAGGCCATTGGAACTGCCGTTTCTGGAAAAGGGATCCGGGTTTGACTGGAGAAAGATCTCACCCTGGAAAGAAGGTGAACAGTGAATCAGGAACAGATAAACAAGGAAAGGTACCGCAAGGGGGCAAAAAACCAATTTTTACCCATGACACCGATGAGTCGATGCTCGGTTTCCTCCCGTTTCATCTCCAGTAGGACGTTTGCTGTGGTCACCATTGCCTGCCATTGAGAATACAAGCGAGGATTTTTTCTCTGGCTTGAGCTAAGAGCCGAGAATTGGAGAGTTTGCAAGGCAAACTGTTCAATTAGAGTTGAGGGTGATGTCCTGCGTAGGGTCATATTTATGGAACCATGACTTGCACACTGGAAAGCCAAGCATCGAAGTAGGGTTTCACGATTTATGGGCCGTTATTGGGCCAGGCTGCATTTTTGCTGACTTGAGGAGATCTTGACTCCAGAATCGGAAGCTGATAGGATTCGGCTAAGGAGTGTTGCCGCATAAAGAGCTCAGTTTCGGCAATAGAGTTTTAATGGGAAATCTTCAGAAAAAGCTATAAGTAGGAAATTTCTTAAGAAGTATTATCCTAGTATTGTCATGGATTGGAAAATTGAGGGAGATCCGGAACACCAGATCTGAAGATAGCCAATTACACCAATCGCTTACAAAACAAGAGATGACTGACATAATTGTCAGCAATAGCCGATGTGATATACATTGCCGTTAGAGTAAAGATAAAAGTCAATGACTGATGCACGAAGCAGAACACACGTTGATCTCGAAGGATCAGTCACAGATTGATTTCAGAGATCAAACAGAAGGACTTTTTATTTACAAAAAGGGGAACACAAGATTACAATGAAGATTAGTTCATCCATTCTATCGTACACCTAATCGGGAGATCATGGTCGAAGAAATCAGCCAGATCTGTTCCGGCTTCTTTCATGTCATCCACAGAATGTGCTACCCTGTATGGTAGCCCCCGCTCACAAACATCGAAACTGCGGTAATCGGTGCCGGTGTGGATCCGTACAGCATTGAAAGCAAGCGCTGCGCCGTATCCCATGCCAGCCCTGGAGATGTCGAGGAGGATTCGGTTGACCTCGTTCACCCGGCTCAAGGCCGTCGTACCCGCCGCATTAGTCGTAATGGCAAGATTGGCGACGGCAGCTTCGAGAGCATGGAGTTTTGCCTCCAGAGCTAAAGGAAAGAAGGGTGAGTAAAGGCAAGAAAGGAAAATAGAGACAAAATGATGAAAAATGTTCACCGGCGGCCCGATTCCGAGCGACGTCACGCTCCCGAGAGATTTGGGTAATCTCTTGATCCTTCCCCTCCAGGTCGAGTTGAAAGTCTATGACCTTCTGAGTCAGGTTCTCGGAGAAGTCATCATCGATCCTCCTGAATGAGAATAACGAAGTAAGAACGGCTGTTTCATTCTTGAAACAAAGATAGAAGAAAACAACCTCTTCTTGGAAGTGCTGGAAACGCCAAGCTCAGAGCTATGTCTGCTTGCCACGGAAGACATCTTCTAGATTGGGTTGGATGACGACAAGAGGAAGAAGGGTTTTTCTTAGTTTTGAGATCGAAACAGGGGAGTTTGATGGTACAGGCCGAAACAAGGCAAAGGGTAACTTAAAAAGACCCCAAAAGGTGCATCTGGAGGTGAATCGGTAGGTAAGGCAATTAAGGCACGCAAAATTTCCACAGGAGTGGACGCTTCCAGAGGATCCACGTTAGTTGATCGAGAGAAAAGAATTTTGGAATAAATATTTATCCCAAAATTAGGGGGCATGTGTTTACACCAAAATTTGGATTGAGAAAGAGATAGGCCGAATTTTACTGAAGATAGATACGATTTGAAGAATTGGCAGAATCAAGGGAGATCGGTTAATCAGATAGGCCAGAAAAAATGACAAGTGGACCCAGTCGACAGTGAGAAAGGGATTCGGCGGACAACCAGGCGGTCGGTTAGCCCTCGGAGTTTCGGCAAATGTCTGTGCGGTCGGCTGTCTTGCCAGGCGGTGACTCCATTCGGGAAACGAATACGGCAAGTGAAGCCGGCTTGCACGAGAGGGCACGTGACGACGAAGGACGCCAAGAGAAAAAATAGGAATAGGACTTGTATTTTTCAAATTTCATTATATCGTAGTCTTCTAGGACTCAACTTTTGCCCAGGGTATAAATATAAACCCTCGGCCATTGTAAAATTGTTCACAACCATATCAATACAAACCGGCCCCGTGCCACCTTCGAGTCCTTAGTCGTGTCGTCGAGTTCTTCGAGAGGAATCATCGATCCGTCGACCTCCGTAAGACCCGACAACCTTGTTATCAAGTCCAGTATCATGCGGTGGATTTAGATATGATGCAAGTAGTCTTGTTTGTTTCCAATGGTCGTGCGGTGGACCCTTGTTAATGATCAAGAAGTCTTTGCTTATGAGTAGATACCGTGTGGCAGGTGTTTATTCATATGTTTAGCAAAAGCAAGACAGTTATCGGCTCTATTAGATTTGGCAGATCTAATAGATTCATTAAGTTATCATGTGTTGCATGTTTTAGTTAATTTTGTAACACTCTTTTGCCCAATCTAGATTGATCTTTGTTCGGCCTTGCTTTACAAGTTTATTTATACCTTTCAATAATTGTGGTTCTTCATTGCATGATTATTATGGCCGAATTAATTTCTAATCTAGATTGTTACATGTTGTGGGTTCATGCATGTCAATCATGTTTAGGCTTAGATAGAACTAGGTATCGTGCGGCAGATGTAAGTTTTAGATTGGTTTGATCATGTTTGTTTGTATGTTCCTTCCTCATGGATCCCAACTCGGCTAGCTTGCCGAGCTTGGTTACACGTTAATTCATAATTTATCTTTATTCGTCCAAGCGTGTCTTTTTCATGTATGTGCGTTCGGCAACCAACTGCTTATGTATGTTTATGTTCAGAGTTAGCCGAATGACTCTTAAACCTATTGACAGTCAGCTTCTATAGCTGTGTGCCATTGTGATTGGCTTCAAGGCCGTAAATATGGAACTGTCTGGTCTCACCCGGCATGTTCCAGTTTTATTCTCACAGTTTTATCCCTTGTTGGTCTTCAGGTCAAACCGACTGGCACGTCTTCGGATTTTAAACTGTCCGGGCACCCGATTGAAGCCACACTTTCTGGCTTGCTGTGTGTGAGGCGCGGTGCACCAAATTTTGCGCCAACAAAGTCTTTAACTGATACACAACGGAAACAAAAAAACTATTCTTCGAGAGAACTCCACGAATCCACAGGGACATCGACTGGTGAACCTCAACCATCAGCTTCTAGAAATTCTCCAAGGTCCTCTTTATATACTCCTTTATCTGGTACCCATTCGGGATTTTCATTGATAGTGAATCAAACGTAAACGCACCATGCTTAGCAAGTATAACTCAGGGGTTTATGAAGGCTCAAAAGGCTTGACTCAGTTTGACTACGGTTAGCAATTTTAGTTGGTCATATTTTATTATACCTAAATTACTACCTTAGTGAATAAACCATCCCAAATGTAAAGTGTCATTAATCAGGATTAATATCTTTTCCAAATGATCTAGATAGTACCCAATCATAAAGGAGCCAGGTCGCTCGTGTCCGTGAGCACAACTGTTATAACAGTTTGATCAAAACTCTGCAGAGTGTGTACAACTTTACCCATGAGTCATGATTCCCAAATGTCAGGGTTAATTACTCCCGTATCACATCTACCAAGAATGTGCAGTAGGGTCTCACTACGAAGCCTTTCCAAAGATGCCCTAACAAGTCGTAGCCGCTGTGGTTTCAGTCTCCCAAGAGTTATAGACACCTTCCCCTAAGGTGACACTCCAAAAACCACACAGTGTTCACCCTAGCAGGATAGGTCCCATAAGCTACATGGTACCCCCCTCTTGCCCTTTCGGTAAGCTACAGACGAGCTAGAACTAATCTAAGTAATTAGCTAAGATCAGAGCCATGTGATCCTCATGGCTGTACGATATTTTCCTAGGTTGTCGCTTTAGGATAGAGTCTTCCAAACCATGTTGCTAAAAAGCATCATTTTAATCCATATTGCATAAATCATTAGTCAAATTAATTATCTAATCTTGGTTATGCGTGGAAGCATCTATCCAAACATGCATACCAACCCATAGGATACAAGGTTATATGGTACAAAGTAAACTAGGTTAAGTCCCTATAGGCTTTCAATATTAGACACAAGCATGAATGAATTATTATATAATGAATAGGTACAAGGATTTTTTTTGTTACACTTGTCTGTCTTAGATCCTTAGCTTACTACTAATCTTGATGTCCAGATATTTGCTTCTTTGATCAACACAGAGAAAATTACACCCTAAACGCGGACAACATCACCATACAAGTCTCCAATTCAATCACTACAAGCAAACAATTAATAATCTATTAGAACAATACACCAAATAGTACTAAAACAAGATCAAAAGCATCTAAAACTATTCTACGCATATCTACGAACACGTGAGCGCAAGAATCACTCTAATCGGAGTTTTAAATCAAAAGTTATGCTCAAAACAAGGTTCAATGGCACTTTTGTAAATAAACAGAACTCCTTTTTGAATTAAAACAAATGAATTTTGTAAATCTACGCAATATGGATGGCGGGTCCTATTACCGTAAACTATAGGGGCTTAAGTGAATGAAAACAACATGTTTTATAACTGGAAAGGACCGCAGGTTGATTCCGGAAAAGCCAGAGGGCCTTTCCGCAAAACTGCGCATGTGGGGACGGTTGACCAGGTCGCCGGCTGACGTGGCGGCCACGCGGCGCTGTCCACCACGTTGACATGGACAGGCGAGCGCGGGGCAGTGGACCGAGTCCACGAGTGAGCCCGGTGGACCGGTTATGAGCCGAATAGGTATCTTCTAAACTCGGCCGTCTAGGGAGAGATCAACGGTTCTGGGAGATTGGGGAGAGAGATGGCCGACCAGGCGGCGCTCCTATGGCGGCGGCCATGGAATCCGGTGGCAACCTCGCTGGAATGGCGTTCCCGGCCTCCCTGGACTCAACCAAGACCATCAGAGGGGTCAACTATACCTTGCGAACATGATAGTGTGGTCTAAAGGGGGTGGGGTCACCAGAGCTATGCTCCCGAGTGGCGGCGCCATGGCCGGCGATCCGAAGCTTGCGGGTGAAGCAATAAAGGGCACCAAACTTAAAGATAAGAACATGGGGAGGAAGAGAATGTTACCTCGAGCTCAAAGGTGGGGTTCGCGATGCTGGGGAGGGCTCAACGGAGGCCAACGATGGGATCGGGCGGACTGCCGAGGGAGAGAATGAAAAGGGGGAGGAAAATAGCTTGGCGGGGGGGCTTTTATAGGGCTTTGGGGCTCGGTAGGGGAGGGGTCGTGAGCGGCGGTTACCACCCGGGCGTCAAGACAAGGCTTGAAGGCCTCCTTGATGGCCATCAATGCCTTGCGGGAGTAATGGCGCCGGCTTTACTGAGCTCATCACGGTTCATCGTGGAAGAAAGGAGAGGAGCGGCTGATGGTTGGGGGCCACTGCGCAGAGAGAGGAAAAGAAAGCGCGAGCGGAGCTGTGGCGACTGACGTGCGTGCCCCATTGCGCAGTAAGAGAGGGGAGGGGGTGTGCGGGCGAGCGGCAGGCCGCCAGTCGGGCCGGGGTGCGGGCCTGCGCGCGCGGTGAAAGAGGGAGGATGGCTGCCGAGCGGGCTGCGGGCGCCAGGCCGGCCCGAGAGGAAAAGGGGAGAGGAGGAAGAGAGGAAGGGAGTGAGAGATAAAAAGAAAAGCTTGTTATTATCTAAAAGCTCAAACTTTGTTCAAATTCAAGTTTGCATTTGAATTTGAACACAACCAACCTATCCGACACTCAAAACAAAATATTATGCACCGGCATGAATGCAACAAAAATGTTTCTAAGCCCTAGGGTTTATTTTAATTATTCAAAAATATTATTTGACCTAGGTTAAATGCTCAGAAAATTAGATAAATTCTCAAATTAATTACTAAATTAGGAAAATGAAATTTAGGGTATTACAAACCTACCCCCCGTAGGATGAATCTCGTCCTAGAGATTTGGACGACGATTCGAAGAGATGTGGATGTTCTGATCTGAGATCTTCTCTTTCCCAAGTTGCCTCATCCTGTGAATGTCGGTTCCACTGAACTTTGAACATTTTGATTATCTTACTTCTCGTGACTCTTTCAGCCGTTTCCAAGATTCTCACTGGATATTCTTTATAAGCGAGATCCTCAAGGATATCAAGCTCATCTAAAGGTAACTGTTCCTCAGGTACCCTTAAACACTTCTTGAGCTGTGACACGTGAATGACATCATGCACACCAGACAAACGCTCAGGTAGCTCTAACTATAAGCTACTTCTCCTCTTCTAGCAAGGATTTTGAAAGGTCCCACATACCTAGGAGACAACTTTCCCTTGGTATGAAACCTCTTAACTTTTCTCATAGCTGGTACTTTGAGATATACATAGTCACCCACTTTAAATACCAAATCTCTTCTTCTAGTATCAGCATAACTCTTTTGGCGAGATTGCACAATCCTCAAGTTTTCTCTCACTGTTTGCACTTGCTTTTCTGCCTCTTGCAAAACTTTTGATCCGAAGACTTGACTTTCGCCTGACTAATTCCAGAATAATGGTGTTCTACACTTTCTGCCATATAATGCTTCAAATGGTGCCATCTTGATACTTTTCTGGTAACTATTGTTATAAGAGAATTCTGCATAAGGCAAACTCTTATCCCAACTTGTCCCATATTGCAAAGCACAAGCTCTTAATATATCCTCTAAGATCTAGTTTGTTCTCTCTGTTTGCCCATCTGTCTGCGGATGATAAGCTGAGCTGAAATTCAATTTTGTATCCATCGACTCATGTAGTTTCTGCCAAAAATGAGATGTGAACTGTGTTCCTCTATCAGAAACTATCTTCTTTCGTACACCATGCAGACATACAATCCTTTCCATATATAACTCTACCAACTTTGCGCCAGTATAGGTAGTCTTGACGGGAATGAAATGTGCTACTTTGGTCAATCGATCCATGATTACCCAGATAGAATCATATCCTTTCTGTGTACGGGGTAAACCCGTTATGAAATCCATACCAACGTCTTCCCATTTCCATTCAGGTATCTTCATTGGTTGGAGTAAACCTGCTGGTCTCTGATGTTCTGCTTTTACTCTTTGACATGTGTCACACAATACCACATATTCTGCTACTTCGCTTTTTAAACCATACCACCAATATTTCTCTTTAAGATCAAGATACAGTTTTGTGCTCCCTGGGTGTATGGAATAAGCTGAATTATGAGCTTCTCCCAGAATAGATTCTCTAATTGATTTCACATCTAGCACAGATATTCTTTTGCCAAACCATATTGTTCTCTGTTCATCCATATGAAATCCAGGGGCGTTGCCAATTACAATTCTTTCAGCAATATCTATGATCTTCTCATCATCAAGCTGCCCTTTACGAATTTCTTGTTCTAGAGTAGGCTCTACTACCAACTCCATAGTATTAGCCACAATACCGAAATTAAGATGTTTGAAATCATCCCACAATTCCTTGGGTAACTGAGTAGCATAGGCCACGTTGACATAACTCTTTCTGCTAAGTGCATCTGCCACAACATTTGCTTTACCAGGATGGTAATGCAGTTCAAGATCATAATCTTTAATTAATTCCAACCATCTATGTTGCCTCAAGTTTAGATCTGACTGAGTGAATATATACTTCAGACTCTTGTGATCTGTATAGATGTCACTCTTATGACCAATCAAATAATGTCTCCATATCTAGAGAGCATGTACCACTGCTGCTAACTCTAGGTCATGAGTCGGATAATTCAATTCATGTTTTCTCAACTGTCTCGATGCATAAGCAACAACTCTGCCTTCTTGCATAAGAACACAACCAAGACCTTGTCGCGAAGCATCACAATAAATTGAGAAGCTTTTAGTGATATTGTAACACCTATGGTGATTAATATGTAATTAACCTGACATGTCATCATCTTTAGTCATTAATCTTCTTGCCATGCATTTATGTTTGCCTAATGCATGTTTTGCATTTACCTTTTTCTGAGGTGACTTGTGTAGTGATCTCTTTTTCAAAAAAAACCCCTAAAGACCCAAATCTTCCTTGAGGGCAAAATGGTAATTTTACCTCTGTGTCTAGCTCTGTGTAAATCTTGTTCAGTTTTGTGCCCTGATGTTTTGTTGTGTTGATCAAAGTTCAAAAATCAAAAATAGAATTGGAATTTCTTTTGAAAAACCCTAATTTCCAAACTCTAGTTTTACCCCTCTTTTTATAATGCAAAAACTACTCAAAATTTGAAGTTGGTCCTTTTAGCAAAGTTGTAGATCTTGTCAAGAGGAACAACTTTGGTGTTTGTAGATTTTCATGTTTCAATATAAAATTAGAAGTAATTTCATATTCCCTCAAACTTCAATTTTGTCCCTTTTTCGGTTTTCAAAATTATCTCAAAAACTTTTGAGTTTCAGAAAAAGTTTATATTGGCAAAGTTGTAGATCTCAAAATTTTAAGCAACTTTGGTGTTTTGAGTTTTCTTTGTGTAGTTCAAGTTTTGGGAGTAATTTCAAATTTTCAGAAAGGGGAGATTTTGCTTTATATATCGTCACTGTGCACAAGCTTTAAAGCCAGGGGGCCCTGGCCACCGGCAAGGCCGCCGCGCCGCGCGCGAGCCTCGCCGCCCATGCCGAGCCCGGCTGACCCGCGCTCATGCCGCGCGCAGCCAAGCGCTGGCGCTCGTTTTCCTCTCGGCCCCTACCTACGCCTCCCTTCGCCGTTCCCTACCCCTCCCTCTTCCCCTACGGCCGCGGACAGCGGGCAGCTGCCGGCCGCCGGCAAGCCGCCCCACCGCGCGCGCGTTCCCCGCCGCACCGAGCCGCCCTACCATGTTCCCTACCTCCTTTAATGTCGCGCGAGCGCTCTCACCCCTCGCCCGGACCCCTCCCCAGCTCCGCCCGCGGCTATAAGAAGCCGCAGAGTTCCGCCATTGCCGCCACCACGGCGCCCCGAGTCACCAGACCTCCCCAGCGCCCGTCGAGCCCGCCATTGCCTTTGCCTTGAGCCGCTCCACCTTCCCGAGCAACCAATTTTACCCCCTCCGCCCTCCTCTCGCCGGCGCAGGAGCTTCGTCCTTAACTCCGGCATACGGCCGCGTTTCGGCTACGCGAGAAATTCGCCGCCGTGAGTTTTCCTCTTTTCCCTTCGACCCCTGCCCTCTCTTCCTCACCTCCGTGCGCTCTTAACCGCACCTCGGTGATCCGTTTTCGGTGGACAGAGCCGCCGGACGCCGCTCGCCGCCAGAGAGCTCCGCCAAAGCACCGCCAACGTCGAGCTCCCTCCTCCGACCCTGCACCGTGATGAAGGATGGCCCGATCTTCCGAGAGGTAGCGATAGGTTCGATTGGTGGAGAACTCTACGTTGGCGATCCGGCTTCAAATCAGACACGATTCGAACCCTGCAACCGATACACCACTGCTCCGTTGGTTATCAACCAAGCACAACTTGATTGACCTCGCCAAGAAGGCTAATCCTGCAAGCGAATCGAAGAACACAAGCAAGAAGGTAAAGCTCGCAATCTGAAATTGCAGATATGAATATCACGAATATGTTAGAGGGGTTCAAGAACTCGGTTCCAAAGGACTAATCGACACAGTGGAGCAGATCAAGAACGGGGCCCTGGATCACTGTAAAAGGATTTGTCACCACAGTTACAATGAACGATTCAGTTTCTCGGTGGAAAACTAAACTCAAAACAGAACCCAAGACCTAACGACGGCGGCGGCGGGTAAATATAGGGTTTAGGTCGTCGCCCCTGCTGGACGCGCCCCCTAATGGGCTCTAAGACGATACACGGCCCAACGGACCAAAATACGGTGACGCAGCACCTTGGCAGATTCTGGACGCTGACTTGTTTCGACTATTCCCGTTGACTCCGGACGTATTTTGACGTGATTCCAAAGCCATTGGTTAGCTTATCAAATTATCTTTCCAAGCATATCTGGTTCGTCGAAAACGGAGTTGGTATGCATCCGGGGCGTTGATTTTACTCGGGACTGCTCTAAATTCCGAGGGTGACGTGAAAACTGAGTTGAAGTCGGATTGCAACTTGGGGAAGACCATGGCGTCAGTGAGTCCAACTTGGCGATGTCCTCATCATCCTCCCCTTCTTGAATTGGAGTCGTCCTCGACTCCATCTTGGCGATGTCCTCATCATTCCCTCCTTCTAGAATTGGAGTCGTCCGCGACTCCATGTCATCGCCACGCTCCTGCAAAAGGTTAGTGACCGCACAATGCGAAATACAAGGTATAGCAGCATGGGTAGGGACATTAGCATGGCGACAAAGCATAGTATAGCAAGGAGCATCATTGTTATCACATAACTCATTAGTAGTAGAAGTTGTAGCAAGAAAAGCACCTCCTTTTAACTTAATCTCATTATTTTTAGCAACGTCTGTTGGAGGTTTATTTTTGTTTTTAATCTCTTTAGCATGTTTGATAATATCGGTAGGAGACAAAGGCAGCAAAGTAATTTTCTTGTCCTTATGTGTGATTGTGTATGTATTAGTTCTACCATGGTGTAAAGCATCATTATCAAATTCCCATGGACGACCTAATAAAATGGAACAAGCTTGCATAGGGACAACATCAAAATCAGCAGTATCATGATAAGAACCTGTGAAAAAGCTAATGCGTGCTGATTTAGTTACCTTAGTCATACCATTACTATTGAACCATTGAAGTTTGTACGGATACGAATGTTGTCGTGTGGTCAAACCAAGCTTCTCAACCAAATCTGAACTTACCAAGTTGTTGCAACTCCCGCTATCAATGATGGTGAGAACACGACAACCCTGCACAATGAGATACATGTGGAACAAATTGTGGCGTTGGATCTTCATCTCTTCTTCTTCATGTCCCACACGTGTACTCAACACTCGCTGCACAAGAAGACTAGGATAATCCGCAGCAGCTGCCACAGAGTCAATGGTGATGGTCTCCTTGTCGTGATCGTCCTCGGTGGAATCTGCAGCAATGTTAGCAGCAAGAACTAAATCATCTTCAACATCACTAGTACTTACATATCCATCCTCGGTAGCAATGAAAGCATGACGACTGGGGCAATCCTTCATGACATGTCCCATGCCTTTGCATCGGTGGCAAATGATTGTAGAGCTATACGAGGAAGATCTAGTAGAAGCACCCGAAGTGGCACCTTTCTTGAATTGTGGGATCTGCACACTAGACAATTTACTTACCTCGGAAGGTGTAGACGGCTGTGGTGCAATAGGAAACTTGGGCGTCTCCGGCTTGGAACGTCGCTGAAAAGTCCTCTCAGTGTTATACCTGAAAGGTTGGTGTTGTTTGCGTCCCTGTACTTCTCGTTCCGCTTTAAGAGCAAGATGATATAATTGGCTGAACCTAGTCCAATCTTTGTAATCAAGAATATCCTGGATATCACGATTTAAACCACCAAAGAATCTAGCACTAGCATCATCATCATCTTCATGTATACCACAACGTGCTAAACCAATAAGCAATTCCTGATAATATGCCTCTACTCCTTTATCACCTTGTTTTAAAGTTTGCAGTTTCAAACGTAGATCACGTTGGTAATAAGGAGGAACAAAACGAGATTTCATGCGTTGCTTTAAAGTATTCCAAGTTTGAGGCACAGCAGCAGCATTATTAGCATTGCAAAGATCACTCCACCAGAATAAAGCAAAATTAGTAAACTCACTAGTAGCAAGTCTAACTCTATGCTCAGCAGGAACATTATAAGAATCAAATTTTTGTTGAACAGCAAGTTCCCAATCTAAATATGTCTCTGGATCCATATTACCAGCAAAGGAAGGTAGGCTAAATTTAATTTTAGCAAAAGGATCATTATTATTATTATTACCTCCCATACCGCGACGATTGAAGTTGAGGCGGCGACGAGGACCAGCATCAGCATCCGCATCGTCATCACCAAAAGCATCCGCATCTTCGTCATCACGATTTGGTTGAGGGCGTTGCTCAAGCTGCGTAATGCGGTTGACCAGATTGTTCACGTTGCGTGTCAGCTCGGTCATAAGATTGCGTTGTTCATTCATGAATGTCGTAAGCTCGCCTTTGGACACGCACTCATTGAAGTCTGTCGGAATTCCTGCCATTGATAGAAGATAGAAAAAGACAACAGCAAAGGATTATCCCTATCAACTAAAGGAACCAAGTGGTGGTGGTAGAAGTGGAATGCAAAATCACAAGCGGCTTACCACCGTCTTGCCTGTATTCTTACCAACGCTAAACAAGATTAAACCAAAGTGACGAAGCAATCTGTTGTTGAGCGTGGGTAACAGTTGCAAGAGGAACTTGTGCTGACAGAAGTATATGTGGAGGTATAGGTAGGCATAATATGACAGCAAGGATGAACAATTAACGAATGCAGATTAGCAAGGTTCAATAAGTATCCAAAGCACAAGTCACAGATGCTAGCTAAGACGTGTGTAGACGTAGCGCAACAAGAGGAAACAAAGAACGATGGAACGAACTCACAGAACGAGCAAAGAGCACTGATTTTTCCTTTTTCCTGAATTTTTCCCTGATTTTCCCAAAAGGTACTAGTAGGAATCAAACTTTTTTATTTTTTCACTATTTTTTTTATATTTTTCCTTGAACATGGATAACAAAAGATGTAACCACAAAAATTGGCACCTGCAACAAAGGTGGGATGTGGTCTACAGAAAATCAGCAAGTTCTCTGAAAAGCGTGCTGAAACCTTGTCAATTTTTTTTATTTATTTTCCCGATTTTTTTTGGCAATTTTGAGGGGACCAAACAGGGCAAAGCCGAGTTTGGGTCAGGTCCAAACGGTGTCAAGAATCTCCACAAAAAATTTTAGATTTTTCGGACAGACGAGCGAAAAGTTATGCCTGTTTTACCGAAGGTACCTCAAGGTATGTTTTCTGAAAGGCACACACAAAAATCGGCAGTAAGAGCAACTCGGCAGCGGCAGTTAGGGCAAAGCGACCCGAAACTCCAACACCGATCACAAGATCAAGCGTCCTTGTGACTAACAACAGAAGGTAGATGTCAGATGATGTAAGGAGGGTTGCGATGCAGGCAAAAATTAGAGCGGTTAGCAACCTGTCTAGGGTTTGCGCGGCGGCAAGAATTGACACAAGGCGGCTAGCGGGGCAAGTCGAGTAATGTGGTGGCTTCGACTTGTTATTTAGGAACGGTGGATGGGATAGCAGCGGAAACAAAAAAACAGCAACGGGCACGTTGAACTACGACGACGAACACGACCTAAACCAGCAACAAGACTCGACCACAGACACAAACTCAACAAAGTGAATCTGAAACGAAATTGCAAAGGCACAAAAGGCGATAGGACAGCGGAAATTGAAATATTTTTTTAGGCTTTTTGTGGACTCTAGGTAATGAACAGATATGAATCTAACGCAAACGAGATTATACCTCGCGGAAAACCTGAAAGCTCTGATACCAATTGATGAAGGATGGCCCGATCTTCCGAGAGGTAGCGATAGGTTTGATTGGTGGAGAACTCGACGTTGGCGATCCAGCTTCAAATCAGACACGATTCGAACCCTGCAACCGTTACACCACTGCTCCGTTGGTTATCAACCAAGCACAACTTGATTGACCTCGCCAAGAAGGTTAATCCTGCAAGCGAATCGAAGAACACAAGCAAGAAGGTAAAGCTCGCAATCTGAAATTGCAGATATGAATATCACGAATATATTAGAGGGGTTCAAGAACTCGGTTCCAAAGGACTAATCGACACAGTGGAGGAGATCAAGAACGGGGGCCCTGGATCACTGTAAAAGGATTTGTCACCACAGTTACAATGAACGATTTAGTTTCTCGGTGGAAAACTAAACTCAAAACATAACTCAAGACCTAACGGCGGCGGCGGCTAAATATAGGGTTTAGGTCGTCGCCCCTGCTGGACGCGCCCCCTAATGGGCTCTAAGACGATACACGGCCCAACGGACCAAAATACGGTGACGCAGCACCTTGGCAGATTCTGGACGCTGAATTGTTTCGACGATTCCCGTTGACTCCGGACGTATTTTGACGTGATTCCAAAGCCATTGGTTAGCTTATCAAATTATCTTTCCAAGCATATCTGGTTCGTCGAAAACGGAGTTGGTATGCATCCGGGGCGTTGATTTTACTCGGGACTGCTCCTGAATTCCGAGGGTGACGTGAAAACTGAGTTGAAGTCGGATTGCAACTTGGGGAAGACCATGGCGTCGGTGAGTCCAACTTGGCGATGTCCTCATCACACCGCCTCGCCGAGCCTCCCTCCCGACTCACGGTGAGCCCGCGAATCTTTCCCCACCCTCGGCTTTCCCAGCGCGAGCCCCGAGCGGCCGGTCCGCCGTCCGCCTCGCCTGCGATTCGCCCGAGCCTTCCGTCTCGCCCGAGCCTCCAAGCCAGGCCTCGGACGGACGATTGTTTCCGTCTCGCCCGAGCCTCCCAGCCAGGTTCTCGGACGGACGATCGCTTCCGTCTTGCCCGAGCCCTGCGTCCGCCGCGCGATTCGCCCGAGCCTTGCGAGGAAGGAGCACAGTGCTCTTTTTCCTTTTTGGAAGTTATGAATAGTGTTCCTTTTTCATCTTTTTGTGTGATTTTCTGTGTTGCTCCAAAAATTCTGAAAATTTGATGGTAGACTCTTTATACCTTGTAGTATTTTAGTAAAATATGAAACTTGAATTTTGTGCAAAAACTTGAAAATGAAAAATCTTCCTTTTAATTAAGAAATGAATGGTTTTACATTTTTAGAAAATCATGTGTAGCTCCAAAAATCATGAGATAAATTTTTATGTGCTAGTTATGTCATGTTTAGTCTCTGGTGAAATTTTGAGGCCTTTTGGAGCAAGTTGATTTTTGGGTTTTTATTTAAATTGTTAAATAGTACCTTTTGTTAATTAAATGTTTGATTTTTGTTAAGCACCTTAATGATCTCCAAAATTTATGAAATTTGTTTTGACATCTATTTATACCATAATGAACCTATGAGATTAATTGGGTAAATTTTGGAGTAACTGCATAAAATGACCTTTTTAAATAATTAGGAAAAATAGAAAAAGCAATTAGGATTCATATTGTATGCCCTGTGAGTGACTTTTGGGATTGTTTGTTGTTCATAGACCCCCACCCATTTGGTCTATGATGTTTATGATGCCATGCTTGTTTTGTGTTTAGGTCGGATAAATGATGCTTAATAGGTTGATTAATTTTGCTTAGAGATCAAGATAAGTAACTTTGTGTCTGTTCTAGAAGTTAATTACACGATAGAAAGTTGTGCTCTAGAATCAGTGGTTTTGTCTTGTGCTGTTTTGTTCATGTCAGCATCCTCATAAGCATACATCATTGCATACGTATAGTGACCGAAGGAGAGAACGTCAAAGTTGAAACAGCCGCTGACGGACCTACCCCTGAGGCGACCCCGAACTCTGACGCCTGCACTGCCGACCCCGAGCCTGTCCTCTTTGCTCTTCAAGGCAAGCCCCGGTGCATTTTAACCCTACCTCGCTTTTTACAAAAGTTTTCTTAAAATGCTTTTGAGTTAAACTACTGCATTAGGTTATAGGAGTTGTGTGGTAACCTATTACCTGCATTGTTTACCTCCACCAGAAGATCCACCTGCCCTGTTTTAAAAACTATTTGCAAAATGCTTAGTGCTGCTATACAATAGATTTGCAATAAAAATGCCAATTTCAAAAGTGTGATCACTGAGATGAATCATATCAAGGGATTTGGTTATACTTCCCGTTCGATGACTGCTTGCCTAGCTAGCATGTGGTCATTGTCGAGAAGGGGTTGTCCGAGCGTACGGTGCCGTCATGTTGTAGTCCGGGACTCAACAGTTGACACCGGCCGGGATAGGGTTGAAAAACCGACAGAACCTGTACTCTTGGGTTAGAGTCCCGAGGTGCTTGTTGCTGGCGGAAAAATTTAGGGACCATCCGTATGGGAGCCTGCTGGCCAAGACTTGCAACTATTCACATACTTCAAAAAGCTCTGGCTCCGAGGAATCCTTTATTGGACCGACAACCGCGCACTGGGAGTGGAGAGATGGCGGAAGTAGCATGTACCCACGTGGTCGTCGTACCTGGATAGGAGTGGTGTACTGTACTTCCGGGTGGCGTAGGACCGGGCCCAATCTTGGAGGAATCGTGGTAGACGAGTTGGCATATGCAAGCTTGGGTGCTACATATGCAGTGTGGATAGGGATCCTCAGCTGAGTATTATTTATCCGGATTAACGTTGCTCCTCGGTTATGGAGACTTGGTCACTGACTGTCAACGGAGAGTGGTTCTCAACTAGGTATGTTTTTGAAAGGTAAAATGAATCATGAACGATGAAGAATTGAGAAATACTGGAATCTTTTCAAAAATAAAACAAGGATTTCAAAATGCTTTTTCTGTAAAATACTTGATCTTGCTTAAGCCTTACCTTGACTACCTAAGCCTCTCATTCCTGAGTCTTCTCCCTTTTTCTTTAGTCGGGTAAGTCTTGTTGAGTACCCCTGTACTCAGGGTTTGTTAACCCCTGTTGCAGGTTTCTAATAGGTGATGTTGATCATGATCATGTCAGTGGGCTTGACGTGATCTGGTTGTTCTTCTTCCCCAACTTAGGTACTCCGCCTAAGTGTGGCTCTGTAATACTATTCTACTTCCACAACACCAGTATGTTCATGTAAAAGTAACTTATTCATGTTTTATAAAGGTTATCTATCTTGCTTCCGCACTCCGATGGTATTTTGTATCAACTGTTGTAATGTTGTAATTATTCCAACCTTCATGATGATGGTCCTGTGGTTCATGGATAATTCGGGGTTCTCTCGGGGACACCCGACAGATCTTTCCTGTGATGTGGTACATGTGCACAGTCATTAGAGCTCAGGGAGACGGTGATGTGTGCGGGTGGGCCACATTACCGGGAGGTTCTGCCACAGATATTAGGCATGATAAGCACTGGTGCTGAGGTTAATCTTTTCTTTAACTCCTCAAAACTTGCCTGGCACTCTTCAGACCACACAAGCTTGGCATTCTTTACTAACAGAGATGTCATAGGTTTTGCAATCTTTGAAAATCCTTCAATAAATCTTCTATAGTACCCTGCCATACCCAGAAAACTACGGATCTTACTCACATCTTGAGGCGGATTCCAATTCAATACATCCCTGACTTTGTTAGGATCCACTGCTACACCACCATCTGAAATGACATGACCAAGGAAAGATACTTCCTTCAACCAGAATTCACATTTGCTGAATTTTGCATAGAGTTGATGTTCTCTGAGTTTCTGTAACACAAGCCTCAAATGCTCTTCATGTTCTTCTTCATTTTTGGTGAATACCAGAATATCATCAATGAATACCACCACAAATTTATCAAGATATTCCATAAACACTTTGTTCATCAAGTACATGAAGTAAGCTGGTGCATTTGTTAACCCAAAGGACATAACTGTATACTCATAAAGCCCATAACGTGCTGTGAAAGCAGTTTTTGGAATGTCAGACGGACGAATTCTCAACTGATGAGACCCTGAACGAAGATCAATCTTGGAAAATAAACATGCACCTCTCAACTGATTGAACAAATCATCAATTCTTAGCAATGAGTATTTGTTCTTGATGGTTACTTCGTTGAGAGATCTGTAATCCACACACATTCTCTGTGTTCCATCTTACTTTTCAACTAACAAGACTGGCGCTCCCCAGGGTGAAGAGCTAGGACGTATGTAACCCTTATCTTGTAATTCCCTTATTTGTTTCTTAACATCTAACTCATTTACTCCCATTCTATATGGTCTCTTTGCAATTGGTGCAGTTCCAGGTAAAAGATCAATTATAAACTCAACATCTCGTTCAGGTGGCATACCTGGCAAATCATCCGGAAACACATCGGGAAACTCATTCACTACTCTGATATCTTCAAGAGTAACACTTTTCATCTCATTGACCATAACAATCTTGGGTTCAGGTGAGATAATTTTGAATTCAACTTCCTCACCAGATATAGTTGTCAAGAGTACAAAATTGTTTTCACTTAGAACAACTGCCTTTCGTGGTTTTAACCAATCTTTTCCAAGAATCATATCAATTTCTGAAGTCTTCAGTACAATAGGATTTGCAAGAAATTCTACCCCCCTTATTTCAAGACTTATAGTGGGGCATTTCTGAGTAGCTTGTACTTCTCCATTTTGCGAACTGACTAGCATGTGTTTCTTCAATGCACACACTGGCATACTATGTTTCTTTACAAAAGAATGAGCAATGAAGGAGTGTGAAGCTCTTGAATCGAACATCACTATAGCTGGATTTGAATTCCCCATGTGTGTACCAACTACAACATCCGAAGTTTCACTGGTTGTTCTTGCATTCAAACAATTCACTTTTCCTTGAATGAAATTGTGCTGCCCTCGCTTCTTTTTACCAAGTTGTCGTGATTTCACTTGTTGATTTTTACCCTTACCTTGTGGACGATGTACTTTTCTTGTCCGACATTTATTGGAGAAATGACCAGGTTCACTACAAGTGTAACATCGATCATCCATTGTAGCAAGAGTATCTGGAGTATTATCCCTCACGGATGTACTATCAATTTGATCCTGACTCCTAACAAAAATGTTGCTTTGCGGTGGTTGCAGCTGATCTTGATCATAGCTCATGTGACTTGACTGATCTGGGTTGTTTTGCTGACAACTTTCCTGATAGGTGAGACGAGGACGGTTGTTGCACACAGATTGCTGACTCTGAAGCTTTCTTCTCTTCACTTGTATCACACAATGCTTATTGCCGAGTAATAAAGCTTTATCTACTAATAGCTGAAAACTTTCAATAGTACGAGACAACAACTGATACTGCAATCCATCATTAAGTCCTTCTAGAAATAGTTCTTGTTTCTTGCTATCTTCATTGACTTCCTTGGGTGCATAGCGTTATAGCTGAATAAATTTATCATGATATTTACTTACAGACATAGATCCCTGCTTTAATTCAAGAATTTCTTTCTTCTTCAATCTTACCAAACCAGCAGCGAAAACCATTCTTGAATTTCTGCCATGTAATACCTTCATCTTTTGAGTGACTAGCTTGGAAATATTCCCACCAATCAAGTGTTGCACCTTGTAGCTTCCCTGAAGCATAGAGAACCTTCTCGTCATCATTACATTGTACTATCTCGAGTTGCTTCTCTATAGCACGAAGCCAATCATCAGCTTGCAGAGGATCGAGTGAATAAGTAAAAACTGGTGCACATCCATTCAGAAATTCTTTTCGCTTGTTTCTCACTTTAACAGGTGCTGGTGGATTTTGCTGAAGATTGTGGATTGTTTGTGTAATATGTTGCATAAGTTGAGTTTGCACTATCATGAACTGTTCCATGGATACTGTAGGTTGACTTTGTGGGTTGCTTTCATTGCCACTGCCACTATAGGTGTTTCTTGTGTTCTCCATCTGTTTGAACCATGAACGACATCAGTCCAAAGTGACCATGACATAGGTTGACTGAACTCGATAAAGATAACACACTGAGATAAGAGATACTGATAATGAAGATAGGATCGAACCCCAACTATCTAATCCTACAAACTTAAACCTTAACTTCTAAATAGATGAAGATGTGGTCATCACTCCCACAACTCATCAAAATCACAACAAAGATCCAAATCAATCATGATCATAAAGTCAAACATACAACCACATAGTTGCACATGACATACATAAGACTCAACTCAACACTCGTTACTAAATGTTCTTATACTATAAATGGTAAGTCTCCTAATGGACAACAAGGGTGTTAATCTTCATCTGGGCCACGGTAAAACAAGATTCAAAAGTTTCAACATCAAGAATTTGCAATAGAATAGAGATAAGGGGCTAAGCATACTTTTCAACAATTTACAAGGTAAAGAGAGAGTGGAGCAAATCTTTTAATCGACCATTTCTAACTCGGCTGAGCGTCCTACAGTCAACACAGCTTTGATACCAATTTGTCACACCGGATTTTAAGGATAAAACCGAATGCTAACCATATATGTGCCCAGGACGTCAAATCACACATACAGTGACAAAACAAGGTAGATACCAAAAGTTGTGCTTTATTACATATCGATAATTAAACATTACAACAAGACTTACAAGTCTTTAACTAATACACAATGGAAACAAAAAAACTACTCTCCGGGAGAACTCCACGAATCCACAGGGACGTCGACTGGTGAACCTCAACCATCAGCTTCTAGAAATTCTCCATGGTCCTCTTTCTAGACTCCTTTATCTAGTACCCATCCGAGATTTTCATTGATAGTGAATCAAACGTAAGCGCACCGTGCTTAGCAAGTATAACTCAGGGGTTTATGAAGGCTCAAAAGGCTTGACTCGGTTTGACTGCAGTTAGCAATTTTAGTTGGTCATATTTTATTATACCTGAATTACTACTTTAGTGAATAAACCATCCCAAGTGTAAAATGTCATTAATCAGGATTAATATCATTTCCAAATAATCCAGATAGTACCCAATCATAAAGGACCCAGGTCGCTCGTGTCCGTGAGCACGGCTGTTATAACAGTTTGATCAAAACTCTACAGAGTGTGTACAACTTTATCCATGAGTCGTGATTCCCAAATGCCAGGGTTAATTACTCCCATATCACATCTACCAAGGATGTGCGGCAGGGTCTCACTACGAAGCCTTTCCAAAGATGCCCTAACAAGTCGTAGCCGCTGAGGTTTCAGTCTCCCAAGAGTTATACACACCTTCCCCTAAGGTGACACTCCAAAACCCACAAAGTGCTCACCCTAGCAGGACAGGGCCCATAAGCTACATGGTACCCCCCCTCTTGCCCTTTCGGTAAGCTACAGACGATCTAGAACAAATCTAAGTAATTAGCTAAGATCAGAGCCATGTGATCCTCATGGTTGTACGATATTTTATTAGGTTGTCACTTTAGGATAGAGTCTTCCAAACCATGTTGCTAAAAAGCATCATTTTAATCCATATTGCATAAATCACTATCAAATTAATTAACTAATCTTGGTTATGCGCGGAAGCATCTATCCAAACATGCATACCAACACATAGGATACAAGGTTATACGGTACAAAGTAAACTAGGTTAAGTCCCTATAGGCTTAAAATATTAGACACATGCATGAATGCATTATTATATAATGAATAGGTACAAGGATTTCCTTTGTTACACTTGCCGGTCTTAGATCCTTAGCTTACTACTGATCTTTATGTCCAGATATTTGCTTCTTGATAAACACGAAGAAAATTACACCCTAAACGCAGACAACATCACCCTACAAATCTCCAATTCAATCACTACAAGCAAACAATTAATAATCTATTAGAACAGTACACCAAACAGTACTAAAACAAGATAAAAAGCATCTAAAACTATTCTACGCATTTCTACGAATATGTGAGCGCAAGAATCACTCTAATCGGAGTTTTAAATCAAAAGTTATGCTCAAAACAAGGTTCAATGGCACTTTTGTAAATAAACAGTGCAGATACATGGGTGTATACCGGATCTTGAGTGATGAGTGATTGTCAATGGGTTTGATGAGCATGTTCTTTGGCTTGTGTTGTGCAGGTGTCGAGCACGGAGACAGTGATTGAGGGCAAGGTGAAGGTCAAGTAGATACGTGCCGTGCCGATGGACCGGGAGCGGTGAAGGGCGGACGTGAGGCTTGGACTGAGGGACCGGTGGCCTCAAGATCAGCTGTGGTGGCTGACAGCCTGGGACAGCGACGAGCGAAGACTTGCGGGGCACAGTGTTGCTCGGGTCGAGGACCTGGGGACATGTGTCGGTGGATGGGGTGCACAGGCGGTGCATCCCCTCTTCGGCGTCGGTTTGATGGTTGAGCCACAGAAAAACCATCGGGTGGACGGTTTCCATGTTTGGGCCATAAAACCTGGGCGCTGGCGGGTTTCTGAGTTTGGGCCACAAAACTCAGGCGATGGACATCGGGTTTCCCGGTTTTGGCCTCAAAACCGGGGGTTGGTCGTGAAGACAGGATTCCCGGTTTTGGCCTCAAAACCGGGGGCGAGGTCCATGAAAAGGACGAGCAGAGTGGTGGCGGCACGTGGTGACAATCGGTGACGTCGCGTCGAGGCGAAGCTACCTATTATGCGGGCGTGGCCGTCGTATCACCATCATCTTCGAGTTGGTACAGAATAACCTTAGGGTTTAGCTGGTTCGCTCTGTAATTAGTAGGGGTAGAGTGGGAACTAGAATTAGGATAAGTAGGGGGAGACACCCATGCGGATACATGGGTGTATGCCGGATCTTGAGTGATGAGTGATTGTCAATGGGTTTGATGTGCATGTTCTTTGGCTTGTGTTGTGCAGGTGTCGAGCACAGATACAGTGATCAAAGGCAAGGTGAAGGTCAAGTAGAGGTGTGTCGTGCCAATGGACTGGGAGCGGTGAAGGATGGGCGTGCCATGCTGATGGACCTAGAGCGGTGAAGGGCGGACGTGAGGCTTGGACTGAGAGACCGGTGGCCTGAGGTTCAGCTATGGTGGCTGACAGCCTGGGACAGCGACGAGCGAAGACTTGCGGGGAACGGTGTTGCTTGGGTCGAGGTCCTGGGGACACGTGTCGGTGGACGGGGTGCACAGGCGGTGCATCCCCTCTACGGCGTCGGTTTGGTGGTTGAGCCACAGAAAAACCACCGGTGGACGGTTTCCAGGTTTGGGCCACAAAACCTGGGTGCTGCGTGTTTGCCGAGTTTGGGCCACAAAACTCGAGCTGAGGATGGTTTCCAGGTTTGGGCCTCAAAACTTGGGCGCTGGCGGGTTTCTGAGTTTGGGCCACAAAGCTCAGGCGATGGACGGCGGGTTTCCCGGTTTGGGCCTCGAAACCGGGGGATGGTCGTGAAGACAGATTTCCCGGTTTCGGCCTCAAAACTGGGGGTGAGGTCTGTGAAAAGGACGAGCAGAGCGGTGGCGGCACGTGGCGGCAATTGGTGTGGTCGCATCGATGCGAAGCTACCTATTGTGCGGGCATGGCCGTCGGATCAACATCTTCTTCGAGTTGGTCCAGAATAACCTTAGGGTTTAGCTGGTTCGCTCTGTAATTAGTAGGGGTACAGTGGGAATTAGAATTAGGATAAGTAGGGGGAGACACCCACCTCCCAAATTATCTCAGTCATTTGCTATTTTCTTTCTAGGGTTTCCTGTCTCCCACATCCCTGCTGTAGCTACTGAGATCCGCAGAGAACCATACCTCTGTGTTCATGAGATTTTGAGGAAGTGAGATCGTAATCTCATTATTATAGCGTGTGGTAGCCACACAGATGCAAATTTGTGGTTTAATTCGTGTTTTGAATTTGTTCTTCGCGTTCTTCGTTTCTCCACGTTTTTCGCGTCACTCGATCTCCCTCTGTGTTGCGTCTTTTTCGGATCGAGTTGAACCAACTTGTTCTTTGATGTGAGGAGATCATTTCCACCGAAGGAATTCATCTAACTCCTCATGAACATGTAGATCGGGTCGATTCAAGTTTCATGGCGCTTATTCGATTCATACACCTTCCCCTTTGATTTCCCGTTGATTGAATCGATTTGAGCG
This sequence comes from Coix lacryma-jobi var. lacryma-jobi, assembly GCA_009763385.1. Lineage (NCBI taxonomy): Eukaryota > Viridiplantae > Streptophyta > Magnoliopsida > Poales > Poaceae > Coix > Coix lacryma-jobi. The sequence continues at coordinate 83,009,065 of CM019830.1, forward strand.
GATGATTTCTTGGGGATAGTCTCCTAACTACCTCGTGATCATCTTCTCCAAGTTTGGGAACAAGGGATTTTGATTTGGATCAAATTTGGAGAGATTTGGGGAGAAGGCGACTAAAATCGCCCTCTCTGTGTGTTCCCGGACAGTCCGCCGGTGAACCGCGGACAGTCCGGGCGTCGGGCTCCAGCCGACTCAGTGGATGCGTGGCTCGGGGATTTTGGTCCGGAGTGACCTGCGGACAGTCCACCGGTCTAACTCACGGACAATCCGGGAGTGACCAGGGAGACTTCAGCAGCAGTGTTTTTTCTCAGTTTTGGCCGACGGACAGTCCGCTGTTGGGCAGACAGTCCGCAGCCGTATCCGCGGACAGTCCGGGATTCGGCTGAAAGCTGATTTTTAGTGCGTTTGCTCTCCCGGCTTTTCAGCTTGGTTTTTGGACTCCTCGTTTGGCCATATAGTTAACCAAGGAACCTCTCTAGGTATCTTTGCTACTTGTTAGCATAGGTATTTGAAGATTTCCCGACGTAGCCTTCCATCTACGTTCAGTAGTCGGTTTTTAGGGTCGAACTTGAGCCGCAGCTTTTGGTGTTTGGTTTGCTTTCACTTGGTGGTGCCTCGCTGTGATCCTAGGGACCATCCACCCTCTTCCAAGGGTCATGGGCATTGTTGATGGTCCATAAACACCTGTTTTACCATCAACATGTTACCCTAAAATTCACCAAAAAGGCATGAAATGTAGTCAAATAGGTTTCAAACTAACCGAATTGCACATGTCCATAGCTTTTGATTTGAATGCAGGATTTGAACCAAATTTGGATATTTGAACCACCAAAGGCCAAGCCCACTTAGCAGGGCCTAATTGGGCCTCAGGGGGGTGGCGCTCGCCACCCCTAGGTGGCGCCCGCCACTTGGGTTGGCCCAACTCCACTCCCTGCCATGTCACCGATCCGTGTGACCTCCCCAAGGCCAAATCTTGGCCCTTGGTCACTAGGTCAGTGGCATCGGATGACTCAGGAGGGGAGTGGCGTGGATCATGACCGAATGGCAGTTATATGGACATGCAACCGACCTTGGAACCGCCTCTTTGGAGCTCCTGGATGCCGTTGAAGCAATGACGATGCATCCAATGGTGAGGGGGGTGGCGGCCGCCACCTAGGGCTGGCGCCCGCCACTAGGGTTTGCCCTAGGTCGGTTGGCTGCCCCCTATAAGTACCCCCCTCACTCCACAAGGCTATAAATACCCCCCTGGTGGCACCACTTCATTTCAAGCAAGAAAGCAAGAAAGCAAGAAGCAAAGCAAAGCAATGCAGAGCAACCGAGAAAGCAAGTGAGAGCTCAGAGAGCTTAGGCAAGTAGGTTAGCTAGTAGAGAGAGTATAGCTCTAGTGCCCTCGCTACAGCGCGGCTCTTAGTTTAGCACAGCTCAGTCCTGACCAGTGGTATAGTAGCGTAGAGGTTGCTAGGAGAGAAGCGGGTGCGAGTGACTGGCATTGGAGGTCGGTTGATTTCCCGGCGTCTCTGGTCTGGTTTGCTCTCTTGTATCTCAGGTACACTTATCATTACTCCAATATTACTTTAAGTATTACTTTCAGTATTACTTTGAGTATTACTTTATGAAGTACCTTGAGTGTGACCTAGCTATCCCTACAGTTCAATTCACTTAGCCATAGTAGTTAATCTCTAGTGTACTTAGTGTTTGATCTTTGCCAATAGGTTGCTTAGTTAGTTTAGTGTTTATCTTATTAAGTCCAGTATTTGCTCTGACATCCGCAAGGGTGTCTCTATTAAAAGCTAGGGTAGAGATAGTTAGAATATAATTAAGCGTGGTGCTTAGTTACTAAGGGAATATATTTGCTCTGATACCCTTGCTTCGTAGTTATCTAGGAGTAGTTAATAGTTATTAGTTAGTTACCCTTAGTTACCCCACTATCTATCTAGTTATCCACCTTACCTTACCATCCATTTCATCCTTACCTATCCACCCATATATTCTTTCTAGCCTTTCATCTTCTCTCTTCCCTTCTCTCTTTATCCCTTTTCTCTTTTCTTCGACTCTCATCCCCTCCTTGACTTGACTCATACACCACCCTAGCCTTCCCTTAGGATCAAATAAATCGACACCTGGTACTCCCAGGCGAAGTGCTACTACGATAGTTCTGTGCGCTTGCAGAATCTCCTCTAGGTAGATTGCAATCTCTCTAGCTAGCTCCTACTAGTGTCGGGATTGACAACCCCATTTGACATTAGTAGAAAGCTGCTTTAGCTTCACTCCTTTAGGTATAGTGACCGGACTTGCTACAAGCACTTCTGACGCTGTTGCCGAGAATAGATTCCATAGTCTACTCCTAGTAACAAATTAGCAAGTGTCAACAAGCATTTCTAGGCCGTTACCAGGCATAGTTGCCTAGCTCTATCTTTAGTGAAGCTAAGAACTACCAACAGGCATCACGTTTCGGAAAAAGCTTTTGGGGGTTGATTTTTGGGACAAAGGCCAAAGTTTCGAGAGAAATTTTTAGGCTCCCATTCACCCCCCTCTGGTCGCCTTGCTTTTGCATTCTCGGTCCTTCAATTGGTATCGGAGCGGGTTAAGGATCTTCCACCTTAGCCGGTTCCAGATCCACAGAAGGCGACATGGATCGCGGCGCGGGCAAACCGCCGTTTTTCGATGGGACGAACTATGCGTATTGGAAGATACGCATGTCGGCCTATCTTCAGAGCATGAGCGCTTCTGTCTGGGAGATTTGCAACAAGGAAGATTATGAGGTCTTGGCTGCTCGTGTGACTCAGCTGCAAATCGATGAGCACGATGCCAATAGCCGAGCCCATAATGCTCTTTTCTCCTGTTTGAGCAAGTCTGAGTTTGATCGCGTTTCTCACCTCCCCACGGCTCGTGAGATTTGGGCGACCCTCATGCGCTTCCATGAGGGAACCACTCAAGTCAAATTCCATCTCTACGAGTCGCACAAGCGTGATTATGAGAACTTTCGACACATGCCTGGCGAGAGCATAGAGAGTTTATTCGCTCGCTTTCAAGTGATTGTCAACAGGATGAGGCCTAACAAGGAGCTGTTGCCTTTTGACGATCATGAGAGGGCTTTGAAGCTTTTACATACTCTCGATCGGTTGGTGTGGGACTCTAAGGTTCAGGCGATCATCGAATCACCTAACTATGTGACCCTCACGTGCGACGAGCTCTTCAGTAAGCTCAAGTCCAGTGAGATTGACACCAAGACAAGGGCTTCATATGAGAATCCTTTTGGCCCATCTATGGCTTTGGTTTCTGGCTCTACTGCTAACCCCTCTGGAGGCTTTGCACTTTCTTCTCTTCTTTCTGTCACAGAGGAGCAGCTGGAGTTCATGGGGATGATGAGTTGGCTTTGCTTGCCAACCGGTTCTCGCGGATTCACAACAACCGCATGAACCGTCGCCGCGGAGGAGGACGCTCTGGATGTTTTGAGTGCGGCGACCCCGACCACTTCATCGCCAACTGTGCCAAGAAGAACAATCAAGCTTTTGGGAAGGGTGATCATGGTCACAAGTACGACTCCGGCAAGCGCAAGGAGAAGTACGTCCCCGCGAAGCACAAGCGGAAGGGCGGCTTCAACAAGGAGTACATCAAGAAGTACTTGGAGAAGGCCCAGGCTGAGCAGCATGCTTTCTTCGCCACGCTCAGCGACGTCGATGACTCAGATGACGACTCCGCTTCCTCAAGCGACGACGAGTCCGAGAAGAAGAAGTGAAGGACCGAATTAGCGACCAGAGGGGGGGTGAATTGGAGCCTCAAAATTCTTTTCAGAATGTTAGGCCTCTGTCCCAAAAAATCAACCCAAAAAGAAAAGATCACAAACCGTGATGTCCACGACCCAAAAGATTGGGTGGATGTTCCCTAGGAACACAGCGGGACAGTACACACGCGATCAACCAAGCACACCACCAAAACTGGAGCTCCGAACGGGAAGCACTACACTCCTATGGAGAAGTAAATGCCCATCCAAAAATACTTGAGTCAACTGGTGACAAAAGTACTTTAGAATGTTCCCCAAAAAGTTAGAAAACCAACGCAACAAACAGAACTCGAATCGGAGCTCGAACGCAAAAACTACGGACGAAACAGCGCGAAAACAACACTGACAGACGCTGGCACTATAGCAGTACTGTACTATCCGGGCAGTGTACTGTAGCGTCCGGTCACTGTAGCACCAGACGTATTCTAGCAGTATTGTAGCATCTGGTCACTGTTACTATAGCAGATTACTGTAGCACAGGACGCATGAACAGTAACAACGCATAGTCCGGTTGAAAATCAACATTGAGTTCGGTCGTTACTGTAGCAGGTTACTATAGAATCGGATGCAATGTAGCAAATTACTGTAGCATCCGGTCGTACTGTAGCAGCGTCTGGTCAGCCCGATAACAGCACTGTTCAAACACCAAATCGACCCAAAACTCAGTCAAATCAACTCCAAACTTCACCAAATTTTGCACAGATGATCACAGCTATGTTGGTGAGCTATCTCTAAGAGATCATGGCTCGAATCCAACTAGAAATTCATGAATTGCAGATCTCGTGCAAAAGGGAAAGTTTAGAACCGAAAAGAAAATCCGCCCGATCTATGTGCTCGTGAGGAATTGGATGAATTCCTTCTGTGAAAAGATGCGCCTCACGATCTAGAACAAGTGTGTTCAAGTGAAATAAAAAAACCGTTCCTCGGAGAGGGAGAATCAAGCAAAACTCCGAGCAGGCAAAACCGAAAATGCGAAGAACACTACAACAAAACGTGAATCGATTCGGGATTTCAACCGTGTGTCTACCACACGAGACAATCATGAGATTACGGTCTCACTTCTTGAAAATCCCAAAGCACAGAGGTATGATTGGATTCTCTCTGTGGATCGCTAGCAACGAGGTATGATTAGAACCTAAGCGAGGGCTAGAGAGAGAGAGAGCTCAGTTACAAATGGCTGCCAGGATGAGGAGAGAGGAGGGGCGCCTCTCTTATTTATAGCCTAAGTACAATAGCCCCCTTCTACCCCTAGATACAAGAGCGAAGCGGCCAACTCTAGGGGTATCCCGGTCCAACTCTGTTGATTGTCGATCCGACGGCCACGCGCCTTCCTCACCCTTAGCTTCGCCTCGCCACAAGCCTCAGGATGGCGCCACGTGCCGCCCTGTCAACCGCCGCGCCTTCCTCGTGGATAGCTGCGCCGCCGCGCCAGCCTCTCCACGCCGCCACGCGTCGACCGTCCTTTTTGCGGACCTGCCCCCGGTTTTGAGGCCGAAACCGGGAAACCTGGACCTCCCCCCGGTTTTGAGGCCGAAACCAGGAAACCTATCCTCCAGCTGAGTTTTGTGGCCCATACTCAGAAACCCGCGCGCCCAGGTTTTGAGGCCCAAACCTGGAAACCGTCCATGCCGAGTTTTGAGGCCCAAACTCGGAAACCCGCCACCCCAAATTTTGAGGCCCAAACTTGGAAACCGTCGAGGGTAGCTTTTTGAGGCTCAGCTACCAAACCCGCGTCGTAGGCGGGATGTGGTTCGCACACCCCGAGTTCCAGCACCGATGCCGGAGCATGTCCAGCCTCCACGCCGGGCACAGTGCATTCGCCTTTCTTCTCGGCCTCCCGCCAAGTGTCACGACGGCATCACCTTCCTCCCGACTCGGCCGTTGCACCGCACATCCCCATGTGCTCTTGCTTGCCGATGCCATGTGCCAGCTACCACAGCTGGTCCTCAGGTCTCCCGGTTCGTCAGTCCAAGCCTCACGTCCGCCCTTCACCGCTCCCGGTCCGTCGGCACGGCACGTCTCTACTTGACCTTCACCTCACCTTCGACCACTGTCTCCGAGCTCTGCACCTGCACACCAACACAGCCAAGAGACATGTTGCCCGTTGACCGATCACTCATCACTCAGGAAGGGAACCACAAGGGCACATATCAACCTTGTGTTCGCAAGAAGAAGATCGAGGACAAGCTGAACGACCTCTGCTTCTTCGCCCACAATGACGGTTTTTGCACCGTGGCTGTAACACCCTAGGTGTTAAGCAACCCTGAAATGCATAATTTGACATAGCATGAGCATAGCATCTCATCATTTCATGTGCATTTGTTTGTATGAGTGTTTAAGTCCTTGCTTAGTCACTAGTAAATCCATGTTTTGCTTTCTATTTCTGACCTAGTGCCTTAAAACAAAGTTGTAGATCTTGATGAGAGAAACAACTTTGCTTAAAAGCACTTTCTCAGAAAAGGCCTTTAAATTATGATTTCTTGCATTAGAAAAATAGATTAGAAGTAAAATTCTTTTTCTAAGCAGAATTTGGACTTGAGCCTTAAAGATGATTTGTTCCTTGCAAAATTCTAAGCAACTTTGCTTTTAGGACCTTTTCCTAATTCGGCTTAGTTTGGGAGTTATGGAGCATCAAAGTTTTAAACAAAACCTGATTAGTTTAAACCTGTCAGTGGGACCCACCTGTCAGCCCCCTTCTTCCTCCCCGCGCGCGCCGCTGGCTGCCGCTGCTCGCCGCCGCAGCCGCTGCCGCCGAAGGCCCGCCTGCCAGGCCGTTCAAACCGCCGCTCGCCGCCCCTGGATTCCGACCAAACCGCCCGCGTGCTCTGCCCCCTCTCTGCGAGCTCGACGCGTGGCCGCCGACTCGTGGCGCCGCCGCGCCCGGTCGGGAGCCCTCCCGACGGGAACCGGCCAGGTGCAATGCACCGAGCCCGTCGTTCCCTTTGCCCCCTCTCCGCCTCACGCTCACAAGCCAGAAGCCCACTCTCTCGCTCACTCTCTCGCTCGCTTCGCTCCACTACATCTTCTCCAGTGCATAGTGTCGCCGCCGCCCGCCAAACTCCGGCGAGCGATTACTCGCTTCTCACCGCACCGCCGCCCGATTTCTCCCGCCAACCTCTCCGCCTTAACCTCCTCTTTCATCAGCCAGGGTTGGTTTTCCCTCTTCTCCTCTCTAGCCGGTAGAACGTCGAATGCCATCCTCGGGTTCTCACCATGGCCGCCACCTTGACCAAAGCGTGGTCCGGCCATCTCCGGCCAAACCATCTCAAACCAAGCCCAGTTCCCACCTCCTCGACCTCTGTAGGTGCTTAGGGCTAGATGGAGACCCTTCTCTTGCTTTGTCTCGGTCGGAACAGAGCCGTGCCGCCGCCATGTCCGTCGCGGACCGCCGCCGTGCGTGACGCCGGGCAATGCCGAGGCCGGCGAGGCTCCATAGCAGCCTGGGGAGGTAGCTTAGGGAGTGCTTGAGCTGATGCTCACCCCGCCGAGCCTTGGAATAGCCGGGCAAGGCCGCACCGTAGGGTTGCCGCGCCGCCGCTCCGCCATTGCCGCCGTCGAGCTTGCTCCGGTGATGCTCTGGCCAAGCGACCTAGCCGACTGTGTCCGCCTCGCGTTGGTGAGTCTAGTGGTAGGGTTGGTGTCGCTGGAAACTTCACCGCCGGCGAGCTAAAGTCGGTCAACTCCGGCGGGAGCACGCTGCCTCTGACGCGTGGGCCCGTTGACCGCTGACGCGTGGGTTCACTGACCAGCGGGTCCCGTTTGGCAGTGGGAAGGAGAGAGAAGGAGAGGAGTCTGGATGCAGTAGCGCTCGGGATAGCCGGGTGCGCGAAGCATTTTTGCTCGTGTCTGCGGGTGCCTTTTTCCGGGTGTCCGTAGCGTTTAGGATTGGGTTTTCTTTAAAATGTGTTTTCCAGAATTTATGTAAAGGCTTCAAAAATTCATACAAGGCTCATTTTAAATCCAAATCCTGTGAAACAAATTTTGTTGTGTTAAGCATGAGTAGATCTATCTGTGGAAAATGTTAAATGCATTTTTGGTGATACTTTTATATGCAGTTTAATTTAATCTAGGAAATTGTTGTTAACTTGGAAAATGCATAACTAATTCTATATAACTTAGAAAAATGTGATTCCAGTTTTGTTAGGCTTGTGTAGATGAGTAGATTCAGGGAAAAATATAATGTGAAGTTGTTTTGTGAAATACTTTTGCAGTAGTGTTTAAAATGGTTAAATGTTGTTTTCTTGTAAAATTTGTAGTAATTAAAATATGACGAATATGAACCTGATAATTTTTGTAGACTGCTCTTGTGCTAAGAAGTTTAGAAGAAAAATATGAAATCTATTGTTTGACAATTTCTGTTAGGATGTGTAGTTCAAAGCACCTTTTCACTCTAATATTTGTCTTTTTCATAGGGAACAATGTTTATGTCCAAATGGCTTAAAATTTTGACAGTGTACTGTTTTGCATAGTATTAATCTATGGTAATTTTTGTAGATTTTTCTGAAGCTGTCTAGGATGGGTTGCTGTTATAGGCATGGTTAAATGAATTTATTTCAGCAAGTATTTAGAGGAAAATAAATTCATTAAGTAAGTCTTGATGTGGTGATTATATAGCTTAACCAGTTGGTGATGAAGGATTAAGTAGATGGTTAGATGTTAAAGTCTGTTATAAACATTAGGATGATGTTAACTACCTTGTTGAAGAGAATGCAGTAGATGACATGTGCTTATCTCCTAATTGTTGTTAATCCTGTGCATCACATATGCATTCTGTGTGCATTCATCCTATTCATACATGTCATGCATCATACAGGATCAACGGAGGAGACCCAGAACCAGTCGACCCAGGAAGAACCCAGCCAGGAAGAGACGCTGACCGAGGAGGCCAGAGGGACCGACGCCGAAGATCTACCAGAGTGTCGCGACCACCGTCCGTCGGACTTTGAGAAAGGCAAGCCCCGGAGCATTCTAACTCCTATGGTTTGCAAATGTCTTACAATTAACCTGATGATGAATGTTGCATTAGGTTATAGGAATTTATTGGTACCATTGATGCATTATTACTCATCCTTGTCCACCTGCAATTATATCTTGATATCCCTGTTTAGGTTTAGGCTCGTTATATGCTTAGCCCTGCTTAGATCGGTAAAAGTCGGGTGATTTCCTATCTCCCGCATTAGGTGGATACTGATCATGATTAGCCTATGCTATCATGGAAATAACCATGGGATAATTAATCTGAGGCCGGGCGGGATGTAAGAGCAGCAGAACATGGGTCCTGTGTGCTTGTAGTCTCCCGTCTGTGTCGCCTAGGACCCATTCGGGAATGTCCCTTCAGTTAAATTGAACACGTCGATCACTTAACGGAGTAGGTCTGAGTACCTCCCGCGAAGCCGAGTAAGGTTATTCGAGCCGGTGATGGAGATGTTGACGCCTAACACCCAGGGCCTCAGCTGTACCGTGGGCAACTATTCTGATCAACCTGGCATGGTCCGAGGGCAGGCAGGGCCTGATCGACCTGGCATGACCATGGGCAGTTATAGCTTGAGCGACCTGGCACTGAGATAACCCCCGGTGTAGAAGGGCCCATGGCCGTCCCGCGCGTTGTGTTCTCGAATCTCCTGACTGGTAGCTTACGACTGCCATAGCCGGATTGTACCGGGCGAGTGTGAGACATTTTATCCCCAGCTGGTAGGAATCAATTATAATCGCCATCGCTCCTGGACAGTGAGCTGTTGACTGTAGATCATCACCCGTAGAAATTATGGAACTAAAGATGGTTATGGAATCTGAAAGGCTATTGATAAAATAGTCACTCTTGCTTGTATAAGAGTCAAGTGCTTGTTATAGATCAGGTGCAAATCTAGTAAGGTAGGATTAATTATTAAAAGCAATTGCCGACACTCTAAACTGAGTTTTATTTACAAAAGCTTTCATGCAAAGGAGTTTATGTAGCCAACCCCACCTATATAGCCTACATGACCCTTGGAGTCTCATTATTTCTGGTTTATGACGGGTAAGTCTAGCTGAGTACCTTCTTGTACTCAGGGTTTTATTTCCCTTGTTGTTGCAGATGGTCAATGCTTCTTTGGCTACTGCGAGAACTGCCTGTACCCGGTTACGGGAGAGGATTAGACCAGGGGCATGGTCACCACTTATCTTATCTGATGCTTTTGTGGGCCTGGTCAGAATGATGGCACTGTATTAAGAACTATCCAAACTTATGTTTTAAGTTTATGTTGCTTCCGCTACTATTCAAAACAATGGTTTGTAATATTGTTTCGAACTCCGATGTATTTGAACTATGTACAACTGTGATGTAACTTGTGGGCATGTCATTGAACTAGTACGATCTTGGCTGAATGTTGAAATGATTTGAAGTCCTTCGAGATTTTCGGACTACCGGGTTTGTATGAGCTTAAGTACTTGATGAGCCTGCGCCAAGCAGGGATCTCAGTGCTTAATCTGGTGCAAATTGGTCGGTTCTATTACAGCTGGCATCGAAGCATAGTTCAGTGTACTGTTCATAAGTGTATTTGAAAAACAGTATCTTACACAGACAAAACGGTAATTGTCAACCTATAGTTATAGTAGGATTTGAAAATTTGCAAAGATTAAAACTAGAGTGTGCCAATGACCAAGTCCTTATGCCCAATAGGATCTTAGGTGGCTATGTAAGTACTAACTTGGGGGTCGTGCATCATATCTAAATTCTGTTGTTTTGTCGTCCATACGGCAAGGGTAAAATTGTATGAGTGCTATTGTTCGGAATAGTAATGTATGGATCAAATGCCTCTACGCCAAGGTAATAAGGGAGCTGTGAGAGCATGACCAAACATACGTTGGTCTAGGGGAGAGCTAGTTTGGTACTGGAGCCTGTACCCATATGCACACGAGTACAAGCGAAAATATTTAATTGTGGGAGTATTTCATTTGATGGGTGCATATATTGCTTACGTGTATACTGGGTATGCACCTAAGTCAGTATTAGATTTAATTTCAGCAATGCATAATATTCATACTGTGGGCAGGGCTGAAATGATTTTCTGCAGGTACGCTAACTTGCGAACGTGTAGTACGTTAGTTAACGCTATGAGGGAACGTTGTATGCCACCGTCTAGCCGTTAGATTGTTAGACAGTGAGGACGTATGTTACGCGCATGCATCATGATCATACAATCTTGCATTAATCTTACTTCCTTCCTTATGTTATCCGTCCCGTTCCTTTAAAATAAAAGTTGTTCTCAACTAATTAAAAACTATGTGGATAAACTTCTTTCAGATGGCCCGCACCAAGCGTACAGCCCGTAAGTCGACCGGAGGCAAGAGGCCTAACTATATGCTGGGACCCTGGACTGCTGAGGGATCGGAGGACTTTCTGGTGGAGTTCGGCATGCCTACCATTTTGTGGAGGGTGCTGCACTTGGTTGGATACCAGGAGGGCTAGGTGCCGCAGTATGATTGGCATCGTGTTCAGCTTTCCGAGGATCGCTACGTGTACACAGTTGAGGTGGACGTGCCCAGCCATGATTCGCAGGATCATGTATGGTGCCGCCGGGTCTTCACACTACAAGGTAGGACCCCGTGGGACGGAGCTAACAGGGTTGCCTATAATGTTCTTTGGGACATTATGGAGGATCACCCGGAGGTGGTTGCGCAAGCCACTGCTAGCATCTTTCCTACGGTGGACCCTTACCAGTCGGTGTGGCGTCAGCCAGGTGCCACCGTACTTGAGGCCAGCTCTTTGGAGCGAGAGCACTACGCAGGACCAGCTAGGAGTGCTATGGCTGCACTCATGGCTACCTATGGGTGCTTGTCACGTAGCTACGACCACCTGGACCATATTCTCAATGAGGAGATAGCTGCACATCACCAGAGTCAGGAGGAGCATGCTACAGAGATAGACCTTCTCACCACCCAGCTAGCGCATATGACTGTCGAGAGGGACCAGGCTCGTCAGAGGGAGCAGGAGACGGCACAACAGCTTAGTGATCAGCAGGGGATGACGACTTTCCTATCCACGATCATGGCCAAGACCGAGGAGTCGCTTCGCGGTGTTGTCTTGAGGGCATGCATGCGACCGAGCAGAACAGGCTTCTCAGGCTTCAGGTGGGAGACCTGGAGTTACAGCTTCACCATCTCCAGGATTACAATGACCGCCTACATGAGGAGATCCATCGCCGCGAGATTGAGAGGAACCCCCTCTTTCCTCAGGAGGACCCGCATCCCCGTGCTTCGTCTAGTGGTTCTTCGGATATCTCGAGTGACGATGGCGGTGATGATGAGGATCAGGATGATGATGATGACGCCGATAGGGAGTAGACTAGATAGTGTTGGCGCGTAGTAACCTTTGTCGCATATCCTTCGCGCTTGATTTTTTGTGGCTGTCGTGATGATGTAAGGTTGTGTTATGGAGCTGTGCACGTGTGGTACGAGACCTTTAAAAGTCCCATATGTTTGGGCATCTATGGATGTTATGTTGGCTTTTGCATGTTATATGATGAACACTTTTATTATGTGATGCTGCGATGTGGATTGAAATCAATTATGCCTCTGCAATTGTTTGGCGAATTCATTTTCCGAATAATTTCGTCGGCATGGTTTATTATTCTCTACGATAACGGCAACATCGCCTAATGATCATTGCTATCGATACATGCAGATGACGACGACTCGCAGTGGAGCAGGCAGTAGTGGTGGTAGTGATGATAACAGAGAGAACCGCAATCCACCACCTCCACCACCACCCACGGCCGAGCAACTGTTTGCTCAATTTCTGGGGAGTCAGCGCAACATTGAGGCACTTCTGCGGGTGAATTTGGCACAGGGCCATGAACGCCCAGAGCCAAATCAGTACAGCTCATTCAAGGATTTTCTAGATACAAGGCCACCAATCTTCAAAGAAGCCACAGAACCTCTGGAAGCGGAAGAATGGCTCCATACTTTGGAGCAGAAATTTCGGCTACTCAGGCTTACAGAAGAGTTGAAGGCGGAGTATGCTGCACATCAGCTACAAGGACCGGCTGGAATCTGGTGGGGACATCACCGTACCACCTATCCTGCCCGTACACCTGTTACCTGGAGGATGTTCGCGGAGGCTGTTCGCGGGCATTATATTCCGCCAGACTTGACCCAGATGAAGGTGGCAGAGTTCATGAGCTTAACCCAAGGAACTCGATCTGTGACCGAGTATCATCACTTGTTCAACTCCTTGTCTCGTTACACGCCAGACTTTGTTGACACCGATGCTAAGAAGATAGCTAGTTTTAAGAGAGGGCTAATGTTGACACTTACTAACGTCGTTACTAAGAATGGACCTTACGATCCATCCCCGGCAACGGCGCCAGAAATGCTTGTTGGTATTTCTTAGCGTAAGCAGAAGAATCCGCAAGCGCACGGAATTACCGTTGTAGCACTTCACCCGGTGGTATTCAGGGTATCGTATTTCTATGAGGAACGGAGGTATTTCTTCTATCTAGTTTGTCCAAGGACAACACAAGGGTAGAGAAAGAGAGGGGAATAGAGACGGATCGCTAAAGCTTTACTGTCTAAAGATAGATAAACGTTACTTCTACTTGTTCACTTCGGGCACCGGCTTATACCTGGTCTGCTAGGTAACTCCGGCCTTTGTGTAGCTCTACGCCGTAACCGAACGTGGGGAAAACTAAGGGCAAACAGGGCTGTCACCACCTGCCGCCGATCCCTCACCCGTGGATTACGAGGCAAACGAAGGTGAACCCTAGCCTAGACACCACGTCTACGCTATTGATCACTACTCTAGCGTTGCGCAGGAACCCCTCCAAATGATTCAGAGGTTCCTCTACTAGAGTATCCGCTACGAGAACGGACGACGAACCCGCAAACAAGAAGAGATAAAGCTTATCTAATCAAAAGAACAATAATACTGTAGAAACCACGAACACTTACTATGTATGGATCGCGATGTGGGTACAAGGTAAGGGCTCGTCGAGGTACAAGCTCGGGGAGAGACCGACAAGCCCGGTACTTCCCCGCTCTCTTCCCTCACATCTCACTCTCCAACTCTAGAAAGCTACTAGGGCATAGCCCTAAGGAGTGGGGATCTACTCAAGAGAGAGGTGCTCTTCTATTCCATTGTGTGTTGTTGTTGAGAGGGGATCTAGGCCTTCTTAAATATGCTAGGAGGGGGTGGAACTACTCCTATAATAACAATATGTCACTAATCTGCACGCGGAAACGCCTTAGGGAGGAGTCAACACACCGCCTCACCAAGTTTGGGCCGAAACCGATGTTCTGGGGGGGCGGTCGCCCCCTGGATCGGCCGCCCCATGGTGGGCCCGAATCGGGCTGGGCTTTCACGAGCACGTGCGTCTCGTCGTTAGCTTTCCGTGGATGGGTGGTGATTCAAAATCGGAGTTCGGATGAGCCCGTGGCGCCCATTTTACTGAAGCAAGGTCCTGCAGCCCGCGTAGGGTTTGAAGTTGGTTTGGGCCTTCACCAATTGGGTTCTTTGTTGGGCATTTTGGCCTGTGTCTGAGGCCTGGATTGCATGGTAAGTGGGCCACTTGGTATTCGTGTTGCATAATGATGTTTTATGTATTATTTTCCATCCCTTTATATGCATTTCCACCGATGTATGCCTGCAAGCGAATAGTCACCAAAACTCATGGAATGTATTAGTGTAAAGCCCTATTCACTAGTCTTGGGAATATTTTTTATATATTTTTATAATGAAGTTGGTGGTATAAAATATGAGTTAAGGACCACCAACAGCTAAACACCAAGATGGGAAAATCAGTGGCTACTTCGTCCCGTACCATCTTCAATGACTTTATCAGTGACTGCTTGATTCAGGAGAATCACATTAACAAGCATACTGCCAGCAAGGCCAGGAAGAGGACCATAGAGTCTGGACCATCCCAACCTAGAGGACCACCAGCCCAGCGTTCTCAATATCGACCACCAGCACCTGGGGCTCGTTTCAGGCCGCCTCAGAAAAGGGGTCAACAGCAAGCTCAGCGTGGTCAATGGCCATACAAGATAGCGGCCAATCAAACTCGAGCAGGTCAAGGCAGCTCCGCCGGAAGCAAGCCTCTAGTTCGTGGGCCATGCTACAATTGCAATCAAGAAGGGCACTTTGCAAGATATTGCCCACACCCGAAGAAGCAGCAGGCCAATTACCCAGCGCGCCTGCATAATATGACTGCTGAAGAAGCTCGTGCAGGAGAACCCATGACTGCCGGTATGTGTCTCGTGAACCATCATCCTGCAGTTGTTTTGTTTGATACTGGATCATCGCATTCTTTTATGAGCAAGGCATTTGCACAAAAGCATAATCAAGAAGTGTCTGAAATGGATTATGGGTTTCGCGTAAGCTCCATTGGGAGTAGCGTGTTATCTAGACAGATGGTTTGTAATGCAACCATCGATATTGGAGGGCATAAATTTGGAACCAATTTAGTAGTCCTGCCAGGACTAAGTATGGATGTAGTCTTAGGTATGAGTTGGATGAAAATGTGGAATGCGGTGTTAGACACTGCAAACAGAACTCTTACCTTATCTGATAGTCTGACAGGTAACAAACTTCGTGTATCTCTTCCTCGAGGTGCCGATTTTGTTGACCTATCTTGCACTCTTGCTATAGAAGACCTCTCCAAAATTCCAGTTGTCCGAGATTTTCTAGATGTTTTCCCAGATGAGTTACCAGGGTTACCAACCAAAAGAGCAGTGGAGTTTGCAATAGAGTTGTTACCAGGAACTGCACCAATCTCTAGGAGACCATATCGTATGCCGCCCAATGAATTAGCAGAACTCAAAACCCAGATCAAGGAACTGTTGAACAAAGGGTTCATTCAACCTAGTGTGTCCGAATGGGGTTGCCCAGCTCTGTTCGTTAAGAAGAAAGATAAGTCTTTAAGAAGCAAGAACGTGATCCAAAACAAAGGGTTCATTCAATGCTGTGACTGTTAAGAATAAGTATCCATTACCCAGAATAGATATCTTTTTTGACCAGTTGTCCAGAGCCAAGGTGTTTTCCAAGATTGATTTGAGATCAGGTTATCATCAGATCCGAATTCGACCACAAGATATCCCAAAGACTGCTTTTTCAACCAGATACGGTTTATATGAGTATCTTGTCATGTCCTTTGGACTGACGAATGCTCCAGCATACTTCATGAGTTTGATGAACTCAGTGTTTATGCCAGAATTGGACAAATTTGTGGTGGTGTTCATTGATGACATTCTGATCTATTCAGAAAATGCAGAAGACCATGCAGAACATCTGAGGATTGTTTTGTCTAGACTCAGGGAGCATAAGCTCTATGCGAAGTTCAGTAAATGTGAGTTTTGGATGAAGAAAGTACACTTTCTTGGCCACATTTTGTCTGAAGAAGGCATCTCAGTTGATACCAGTAAAGTGCAGGAAGTGATGGAGTGGAAGGCTCCTATAACCGTTAGTGAGGTTCAAAGTTTCTTAGGCTTAGCAGGATACTATCGCCAATTCATTCCGGATTTCTCCAAGATTGCGAAGCCTATGACAAGTTTGTTGCAGAAGAATCACAAGTTTGAATGGACGGAGTGCGAAACTGCTTTCCGTACCTTGTGGAAACTGTTGACCACTGCTCCTGTTTTAGCTCAGCCAGATATAGAGAAACCATTTGATGTCTTTTGTGATGCATCGAAGGTTGGCTTAGGTTGTGTTCTTATGCAAGAAAGTAAAGTAATCGCTTATGCTTCTCGGCAATTAAGGAAACATGAAGTGAACTATCTGACCCATGATTTGGAATTTGCTGTAGTCGTGCACTGTCGGGGGACCACAAAAGGGGTACCCCCAATCAATGCAAAACAAATAAGTTAAACCTAGAGCACCAATTAATAAGAGACCTAACTAGTCTAACCCCCTAAAAAACCAACCCCTCGAGGCCTACAACGTCGGCCCACTGCCAGGAAGCCCGGGCCCGCCAAAGCCTTATCGACCGCCTCATGGTAGCCTACCTCTCGAGCCCCGGCACATAGGCCTCGAGCCCACTACAGCCGTACACCGTTCCTCGAGACCCCACGTGGGGACCTCGAGCCTCTCTGACACGGTAACCTATCCCTCGAGACACATCATACCTCCCTCGAGCAGCGCCAGACATCGGATACCAGCCCCATACTGCGCATTTAATGCGTCCACCTACTCTGGTCACATCCTCTGGTACACGACGTATGCCACAGCGAACCGGGGCCAGAGTCAAACCTCGTTTTCACCACAAGCATGGGCAAAAAGGCACAAGTACAGCACTGTTAGGCCATACCCTACACTGTAGCACACTCGAGCCACATCTCGAGACATGGATTCCCGCTGTACGGCCAGGTTTTTCGGGACTTGCCCATACCTGCGGGGGCTCGAGCCCCCCATAGGCGCCACCTCGAGGCCGGCCCTGCGCCCCTCAAGCCCTGACTGCTCTCATGCTATTGGAGGACAGGTACCCCAAGACCCGGAGGGACCCTGCCACGTCCTGTACGTCCTGGAATGGGCGCTGCACGGCCTCCACGTCGCCACGCCTCCACGTCCGCGCCCGCGATGGAAGCCACGCTTCAAGGATGCCTCAACAACAACCCCCACGCCGGCTCCAGTGACCTCGACAAGACAGAATTCCAACCCTTCGCCGTATTGGGCGTTGTACATGTCACTCCTGTGTAACCCTGGCCTCCTCTTGTTCTATAAAAGAGGACACCAGGGCCCTTCACGCACACGGGTCCACACGACACACACACGAGTCCAGACTCTCGTCCATGCTCGTTGAGATTGTATTGCCCCTGTACAGGCACTTAGGTGCAAGTAATACAAGAACCTCCTCCCCCCGCTGGACGTAGGGCCTTCTTTGCCCGAACCAGGATAAACCCTTGTGTCATCTTGCATCACTATCTAGGAAGGAAGCACGCGATCATATTACTAGTTGGTGTCATACCCCCGGGGTCGAAACACCGGCAGTTGGCGCGCCAGGTAGGGGCCTTCGCGTGTCAGAGTCGATTTCTCGTTGTTTTCTGGATGGCTTCTTCCACTCCTTCGTTCTCTGCTGGTGCCGTCATCTGGTTCGGGAGCCTCGAGTTCCTGGCCACTGGCAGCGGCAACGAGCTGACCCTGCTCTCCACGGAGAGCCCGAGCGGAGGGCGTGTCACGCCACCTCGCGCGGGGGGCGTGGCGCGTCGCCCGCACCACCACGCGTCGCCACCTCATGAGCGGCGCCGTTGTCACCATCGTCGCTAGGCACAGGCGGTGCCCGCGGCGTACACCCACTTCCCTGCGGCCGGCGCAGAGTCCCCGAGGAGAAACCTGCCCGGCGCGCGGCCGGAAACTTCTAGGGCGCGCGCGCACTCTCCCAGCGAGTTCGCATTTGTCATGCGCACGGACCGGGAGGCTAGGCAGAGGCCCCCGAGCCGTGCTCCGTCGACACCACCTGGCTTCCTCCCGCACGGGGTGTACCGCGCTCGACGCCAGCGGCCCCCGTTCGGCCTCAACAACTCCGTAGCTGTCTACGCCCACCACCTCGACGAGCGCCGTCAGGACCGGGCGGCGGCAGAGCGGGAGGAACGTCCGGGCGTAATCCTATGAGCCACCATCGACCTGGAGATCGTCTACCCCGCGCACGTCGACCGCCGCTTCTCACGAGTCGTCGAGCCACCCCGGCGAGCCACCATCGAAGAGTGGTACCGTGAGCTGCAGTCCCAGCACGAGCCAGGGCGGCACGACATCAACAGCTCCGACTCTGACGAGTACGACTACCACGACCCTGACCTCTGGGATCCCACCAGGGAGTGCTTCTAGCTCGAGGGGGTCATGGGCAATGCCGAGGACGACAACGACGACGACGCCAGGCCGGCGCTCAACCTCGAAGAGCCCAACGACGTGGCTGCGGCGAGCGGACCACACGTTCAGGGGAGGAACGAACCCCCGGCACCTGATGCACCACTTCAGCACAACGACGACCGGGCGGCGCAGCTCGCGCAGCTGCGGGAGGCGAGCACCAAGGCTGAGGAGGACCGACAACGCCTGCTGCAGCTCGAGCAAACTCTTGTGCAGGAACAAGCCCAGCCTCGAGGCACCGGCGCTCGTGGCTGCGCTCGAGAGGTCCACCGGCAGATCCTCGAGAATGGGGCACCAGCACGCCCCGAGGTGCGCTTCCCGTGAGCCGGGCAGAACATGGTGGCGTCCGCGATGCTGCTCCGCGATCTACCTGCCATCTCCAACCATGACGCCAGGCGCATGCTCGGGGAAATGAAGAACCTCCTCGAGACAGCCGCTCTGCAGCAGGCCGAGAGCTCAGCCTCGCGCCGGCGCGGAGCGGCCTCGGGGAAGCCAACAGACACGCCCCGCAACGAGCGTGAGACATCCGTCCACCAGCCGGACGCCTCTTGAGCCAGGCCAGTCCGGGAGCGGATCGTCGACAACCGGCCACCTCGAGACCCCAATGACGCCCGCAACAACATCAACCGCTGGCACAAGGACAAAGGGGCCGAGGAGCGTGGCTATAATGCCCATCGAGGGGCGCGCTACGACAGTGACGATGACCGGCAAGCCCTCGAGCCCCCGGGCCCCAGGGTCTTCAGCCAGGCCATCCGCAGCTCAACCCTCCCCGACCGCTTTCGACCACCGACCAACATCGTGAAGTATGACGGGGAAGTCGAGCCCAAGCTATGGCTCTCCGACTTCCGCCTGGGCTGCCAACTGGGCGGGGCGAAGAGCGACGACCACGTGATCATACGCCAGCTCCCACTCTACCTCTCGGACATCGCCCGTCGGTGGCTCGAGGGGCTCCCGCCGGATCAGATCCACGACTGGGCCGACCTAGTCAGGGTCTTCGATGGGAATTTCAAGGGGACTTGCGTGCGCCCAGGCAACCCCTGGGATCTACGATGTTGCAGGCAGACAACGGATGAGCCCCTCCGCGACTTTGCTCGGCGATTCTCGAAGCAGCGCCTCGAGCTCCCCCACATGCCTGATGAGGATGTCATCTCAGCGTTCCTCGCGGGCATGACATGCCAAGAGCTAGTCCACGAGCTAGGGCGCTACCGTCCCAGGACGGTCGAGGATCTGATGGATCATGTCACCAGCTTTGCCTCAGGCGACGAGGCAGTGGGGGCCTTCTTTGGCCGCTCCACGGACAAAGGCAAGGCGGTGGCCACGCCGGAGGGCTCGAGCAAGGGCAACAATGTCAAGAATCGCAACAACAACAACAAAAAGAAGAAGAACAAAGGCAAAGGTCAGAAGGCGAAGCGCGACGCCGATGACGACGACGATGAAGAAGTGCTCGTGGG
The DNA here is from genome assembly GCA_009763385.1 of Coix lacryma-jobi var. lacryma-jobi. Taxonomy (NCBI): domain Eukaryota; kingdom Viridiplantae; phylum Streptophyta; class Magnoliopsida; order Poales; family Poaceae; genus Coix; species Coix lacryma-jobi. The sequence continues at coordinate 83,029,127 of CM019830.1, forward strand.
CGCCCTCGAGCATAAGAAGCCTCGAGGCCCCCTTGACGGGGCTGTCTTCGACAAAATGCTCGAGGACCCCTGCCCTTATCACAACGGTCCCATGAATCACAAGTGGAAGGACTGCCGAATGATGAAGGGCTTCTACTCCAAGCTCGGCGACAAGAAGGAAGACGCGCCTAAGGGCAAGGACAACAATCGACACGACGACGGGGACGCGGACGACGACTTCACCCCGGTGCGTGACTGCTTCATGATCTACGGGGGCCCAACCATCAGGCTCTCAGCTCGAGAGAGAAAGAAGGAGCGCCGGGAGGTCTTTGCACTCTGCCACGACGCCCCCGGTATCTTTACTGGTCTGATGCGCCGATCACGTTCGACCGTGACGACCATCCGGACCATGTCATAAATCCGGGGGCGTACCCCCTCGTCGTTGACCCCGTCATCGTCGACGTACGGTTCTCCAAGGTGTTGATGGATGGGGGCTCGAGCCTCAACATCATATACCTCGAGACCCTCGACCTCCTGGGGATTGTTGGTATTTCTTAGCGTCGCTACTAAGAATAGAGTTTTAATCTATCCCCGGCAACGGCGCCAGAAACGCTTGTTGACACTTCTTAGCGCAAACACTAGAACTAGACTATGGAGCCTAACCCCAGCAACGGAGCTAGAAGTGTCTTGGTGGTAAAACTATTGACTATTGGATAGTTCCGCAAGAAATACCGATGTAGCACTTCACCCGGGAGTATTCCAAGGTATCGTTATTTATTTTATCCCAAAGGAAAGCAAGCTAGGAAAGATGTAGAGAGAGGAAAGATAGATCCTTTAGTCTTGCTATAATCTATTATCAATTAGAGAAGCAAAGGGGTATAGGTGGATATAATGGAGGATAGATAGATAAGATAAATAAGTTAAGCAAAGAGTATATGATATGAAAGATAACTTTAGTAGAGTTAGCTAGGTGGGAGGACAACGAGTGAGTATAAAGTACTCCTATGTTTCTACCGTTACTCCTATGAACTAATCCTAATTAAATAGATGACTCAACTAGATTGACGCCTTGCTACTTGTGTGAGAGGGATAAACGAGAGAGTAAAGCGATAGAAGGTTGTTCACCTAACCCAGTACTCAAGTGGATATTTGGCTTTTGGACGCCTTACCTTTTAAGAACTATCCTGAGTTCACGTGAGGGGATCTAGGTAGCCAGGCAAAATCTGTCACCTTTTGCCCATGCGCCCCTACTGTCCGTGCAAGCCAGCGGTAGTCAAAGATAAGATGAAGTATGAGCACCACGCTCACACTTATCTACACCTTTAGCTAACGATCAAAATAGCTAAAGCCCCTATCCTAAGATAGGACGATGACGCACACAAGAAGCTATTTAAACGAAATCAATCTAACTAAGACAACTATAGAACTAAGATAAGCACACAACAAGACTATATAAATATAGACTTGCACTAAGTAAATACTTAAATAAATACTTGGAAAGTAAATACTTAAGTAAATGCAAAGTAAAGTAAAGAAAGAATAATATATTAAATAAATAAAGTCTTACAAAAGAAGAAAGATACAAGGGCTATACCAGACTCCCAGAAGACGACTCCGGAGACCCGAGCTTCGCCCGACTCGACTCTAACTCCCACTCTAGACTAACTACTACTACTCTTGCTTGATCTCACATGAGAGTGGAGATGTGTGAGATGGGGTGTGTGTGAATGAGAGGGTGAAGGCCTCTATTTATAGTGGAGGTGGAGTAGGGGCTACTCCGGCGCCACGTCAGCGATCCGTGTGCTCCCCATCTCTCAACCCTTGGATCCACCGTCATTGTAACCGCCATGGATGGATGGCTTGGATGTTCTTCACGTGTCAAACATGCATTTTGCCACCGACTTGGATGAGGGTCACCATGGGGTCGGCCGACCCCTGTCACTGACATGTGGGCCCGGGGTACACCTTCTTGAAGGTGCTGATGTCATCCTCATGAATAGTGTTGTTGGGTCCCACCAAGGGGGGTCGGCCGACCCCCCCTATGATAGGGCTGGCCCACCTTCTTCTCTCCCTTGGTGACCCCACATGTCGTGGAGCAAGTCTTGTGAAGTTGGTTGCATTTGGTTTCCGGTGTGGACCCATGAATCCATGTGCTTCTCATCTTGTATCATTGAGCAAAAGCACATGCTTGATCCAATGGTTGATATTGGCTTGAACATGCTTCTCTTGGATCATGCCATGTCACCATGGCCGAGGTGGCCCAAAGGTGGGGTCGCCCGACCCCCTTGGTGGGCCCACCTGGCCTCATTTTGTTCATTTTGCAATCTCCTATATGTTCACAAGCTAAGAGTACAAGTGGAACTTATTAGTGATAAATAAGCTCATGATATGCTATTCTTCCTTGAAACCGAGGCCTGTTGACGGTATTTTGATAAAGTAAAACATGCTATAACTTCCGTCAACAAGATCCCCCACGCTTAACCTTTGCTCGTCCCGAGCAAACAGTCAAACTTGGCCTCGGTGGATCAGTATTGTTACTATGCATCACATTTCAAGAGTTCCATGTGCACAACAAAGTTCTTCTCTTTGAATGGAAAAATTAGCTATGTAAATCACCCATATTACCTTAGTACTCTATGGGGCTTATGGATTTTCTTTGTCTTAGGTGGTTGAAAGATAGAACAGTTTGACTTGAGCACTAACTTTCTTGTTTTTAGCAAGTTTCATACCGGAGGTTTTGCAATATTTTTCAAAAGAAAGACTTAATGTTCCTCACATGGTTCTCTCATGTCGCTCAAATGGTGTATGATTCCTCACCAAGGAATATGGTAAGTGTTGCCTTCTTTATTTCATCCTACTTCTAAACAGGCTTTTGTGTAGCTCAAGGTAGAGATGAAAGAAGATAGCATACTTACTTGCATTTTGTTGCGAAGTCAAAGCTCGGATCCTTGAAGAGAAGTGTCATACTCCCAGATCAAGATGTGCAAGTGTGTGGTGTATGGTGGACTAGATTGCTTCTTTATTTGATAAGATCTATCTCTCTATTTTTTTTCTTTTTCTCTCTTTTCTAATGAGACATGGCTAGCATTTTTTTCCTTTTCTTCTTCTTTTTTTTCATGGACTTTCACTTGTCCATCTCTTTTTTTCATCTTTATTTTGCCTAGCCTTTTGAGTCTCATCTACTAAATAATTGAGAGAGATTTCCTAACACTTGGAGTATGAAGCAACCTATTTGGTGGAAATGAAAGGCATGTTTTTGCGTACTTCCAGTGTAGAAGCAGCATGTATATGAGGTGTGTACGTGATCTTGATCTTAGGAGCATGAAAAGTCTCTTAACAAGGGTCAACAAGACTTGACAACACTCAATACAAAGCAAATAGCCTATGTAGAAGGTTTGTAAACATGTAAAGCATATATGGCTGTGGTAGGAATTCATCACCATTGAGGAACAATTAAGATTTTGATCATTTTAAGAATAAATCCTCCGGTAATCTATCATGCTTAGAACAATATTATAGCAGCTCTTGTCTCACTATATCATATCTCACATCAACTTAGACTTAGTTCTAGCAGTTGCAACCCACAAAGTTTTCACGTTCATGATGGTTTAAATGAGCTAAGTAATCCATACTTAGAGAAATACTAAGTTGTAAACTAGGCACTAGAGAAACATTAGCAAGGCAACTAGTCATCATTTCCATGGGGAAGATAGACATATATGAGACATATGTGCTAAGGGGAGTACTAAGCAAATATTTTTAGTATTTTCTTTTTTTTAAATGCAATGAGAAAACTACTTGAAACGTAAATAACTTAAGATACAAGACTTACCTTGGTGGGGGAGAGGATCTCCCCCAAGCTTGGTTCTTGCCTACTGTGGTGGTGGATAATGCTGGTACCACCCGGCCCAACGTCGTGCTTCTTCTTCTTGAATGGCCTTCAGGAGTTGGACGTTTTGTTGTGCAAGAAGCAATGTTGCCTCTTGTTCGATGTTCATCGCACCCATGTTGTCTATGAGCTCGTCCATCGGCGTCCTTTGATGTTGCCTTCCTCTACCCCGTGGGTGAGGAGTGTCTTGAGAGCGAGGGGTGTTCTGTGAGCGAGGAGGCCTCCCCAAGGACCCTGAAATGTCCATAGAGGCTGCCTCATCTCCCTCCTCAACTTCTTCAGCCTGATGTGAAGGTCTGCCTTGTTCCATTCGAGTAGCACAGGACGCTCTCCTTGTCCTTCTGCTAGTACCTGCAACTTTTGGGGCTCTTTCCTCGGGTTCCAAATCAAAGGTTAGCGTATGAAGCGCATACAATCGAAGTCCCTCACAAGGGAGAGTAATTTCGAATGTATGGCCTGGATAAATCATTATTAGTTCATCCTTGGGACCCCTTTTTAGTACATCGCAATGAATAAATACATTTTCTTCCAAAACATCTCTTACGGTTTTAATGTACTCAAAAGTTTGGGATTCTAGTGCACCCAAAGCTTCGGCTATGCGAGTGATGAATGATGTGAAGTATATGGGTTTCCTAGGCTCTATGTAGCTAAGCCAATAGTTCACTAGCATTTTAACAGGTGAAACTTTAACTTTGCTAACCATGGCACAGAGTAGTTTCAGCTCATCATCACTTACCAAAGCTCCTCTCATGCTAGGGAAAAGAGTGGTGAACAGCCAGTAGTGCATGAAACGTAAGGTTGGGTTATGAATTTTGTGTAGTGAGGAGTTGGAACAATCACTAGAGCCAGTAATGGCATACCAGAAAGCATTCTTGTCATAATGAAAAGCATGGTCTACATCAAGATCGCAAGAGTGATCAAATCCTAGAGCAGTGTTTAATGTGCTCCAGGTCAAGTCATATTCCATCCCAAACATTCGAAATGCTATCCCATCATTATTCACTTTTAACGTGCATAAAAACTCAATGGTTAAGTTCTTTATGCCAAATTCAAGAATTTCAAAGAATCCTCCCCAACCAATGGTATTGAAAATAGCATAAAATTCTGAATCCATACCTGTTTCTTGCAAGAGGGCCGGATCAATGACGCTTGTGTGTGAGAAACTACACTCACTAAGAGTGAAGAATTTCCTCATCTCTTCGGCATTTAGCCTGAGGCCACTCTCGGTCTCCATTACTCTAACCGGGGGAATGAAGGGTACTAGCTCACTTCTTTCCACCTCTCTCCTCTCATGAGCAATAGCATGGTGAGGTTCTTGGGAAGAACTCCCACCCTTGTTGGACTTTTTGAAACGGGAGGCAAGCAACTTCTTCATCTTACTACAGGATAAGTTACCAAGCTTCTACTACTACTATGAAATGGGAACTATTTTTGGGTTTTTGGTTTTTTTGGATGGCTACGACTAAGCTAAGCTTGAGAATGAACTTGCAACTAAGGAACGAAAGGAAGAACTTGTGAGCTCAAGATGGTTCTGGTGGTTTTGGTGTTGAGTTGAGCTCACAATGCAAGGGTATATATAGGAGGAGAAGGGCAAGTGGTGACCACCCATAGCATGGGTCGGCCGACCCCCTTCTTGGCACTTTTGAATTTGCTTTTGCTTTAGCCAGGGGACATGTCTAAAGTGAGAAAACATCTTTTCAGGATTGGCCAACACATGGGTCGGCCGACCCCCATACATGTCCCCTCAAACTTTAAACTTTGTGCTATCATGTGTCTAGTAAAGATGCAACTATGTTTGGTCCAAAGTTGACACAATTTTCAGAGATTCCCTTGCTTAGTGTTTGGTGAAAGAGAAAAGATGAATGGCCAAAGTGGAGACATGTCTAAAGTGATTCCCATGGACCATGAGAGCACTAAGACATGCCTTTGGCTGGTTGTTGTGGTCCCATGAGCATCCAACATAAAGAGGAACATCTCATGCTTAAAGAGTAAAGCAAAGGACCATTTCTTTTCAGATGTTGGCTTTGGTGATATGCGTGATGTTCATGAGCATGCTGAGTGGAATGCAGCAGGCTGCAGGAGGGCACCATGGTGGGATCGGCCGATCCCACCTTGGATGCTCCTTGAGCACTAAAGTATTGTGTTATACTCAGGGTACTAAGCCAAGATAGATCATGTGCCAGTGGGCCCACTGGTGGGGTCAGCCGACCCCACCTTGGGGTGGTCCCATGGCTCAAAAGTGTTGCAAGTTATTGTCAAGGTGTTACTAGCATGAAAATTTATTTTGTCGAAAAGAAATATGCAGAATTAAACTAAGTATGCAATTGAAGGGAAATGCAAGAATTGAAATGCATGAAAAGTTAAATATGAGATAACTACTGATTTACCTTATCAGCAAGGGCTCCATGTTTCAGGTCCGTAGAGCAGGACCTCTCCGTCTTGTCATTCATTGGGTGCTTCGGTTGGTCCCGGAGATGGAGACCGTGGTTGCACCTCGTCGACGAGTTCTTCTTTTACTTCAGCTTTGTTGGCCGACTCGCTCTTTTTCTTGTTCCTACGGTGTGGGTGACGACGACGATGTTTGTTGTCTCGAGGTTCTTTGTCCTTCACCTGCATGTTAGCTTTTATAACCGTTGAATGGACACTTTACCTTATATTCCGGGAATTGGAGGTGAAGTTGGCCGGATCCCACGTAAATGACGGCGTTAACCGTATTAAGGAATGGCCTTCCCAGGATGATCACGACATCTACATCGGATCCCATGTCCAATATAAGGAAATCGATGGGGACGTAGCTGTTTTGGACATTGATGAGGATGTCTGTTGCTAGTCCCTCGGGGAACCGTAGCGTCTGATCAGCCAGCTGCAAACGAACAAATGTAGGGAGCAAAGGTCCCCCTAGTAAGTTATCATATGTTACCTTGGACATGATGTTGACACTCGATCCAAGGTCTCAGAAGGCGTCGTGGAAGACTTGTGGTCCAATCTGGCAGGTGATGGTCGGCAGGCCTGGATCTTCCTTCTTGGTGATGAAGGGTGGATCAAGTAGATAACCCCAGTTTGACCGGAGCGGAGGCTTACCGTACCTCGTATTGACTAATTGAACACCCTCTATTGGATCCTCAGGTTTCCCTGGGATCTTACCTTGTTCGTAGGATGGGACAGCTGCTGCTAGTTGAGCTAATTGTGTTTCTAGCATTTTATTAAAGCTCAATTGATTTTTCATAGCAGAATTAAAGCTATCCATTTTCTCATTTATATTTTCAAGAATCTTATCATTAGCCATCATCTTTTTATTAATACTATCATTTATTTTAGATTGGCCTAAGACAAGATCTCTTAAAGAAGGTTGGTTATTATAAGAATTATTGAAATTATTGCTATAACTGTTACCATGACTTTGGTAGAAGGGGCGCGAGTTCCATCCTTGTTGTTGTTGTTGGGGCCGGTACCCGTTGTTGTTGGCATTGTTGATGAAGCTCACTTCCTCCTTCGTCTCGGGACAATTATTTCCCGAATGGTCAATGCCTCCGCATACCTCGCACCATTGGTCGGCTTCGACATCTCGTGCGGTTGCATAATGTTGAACGACCTCTTGTTCCCTCTTGGAACTTTCTTCTACTTTCTTCATTAGGAGGTCCATCTTCACACAGAGCATGTCCACCTCATTGAGAGCATGAACACCTCTCTTATTCGGCTGAAGACGTTCCTCATTCCAACCTTGGTTGGTAACCATCTTCTCTATGAGGTCCTTGGCATCTCTCACATTGTGTTGTAAGAATGCCCCTCCAGCGGCTGCATCTAGGTGACTACGGGCCATACCGATCAGGCCATGGTAGAAACCTTGGATAATGAGCCACTCCTCTATCCCATGATGAGGACAGGCGCGAATGTACTCTTGTAGACGTTCCCATGCTTCGGGAATCATCTCATCAGCTTGTTGCTGGAAGCTGGAAATCTTTCCACGAATGGCGCTGGTCTTGCCCATTGGGAAGAACTTCTTGAGAAACACATTGGCGCACTCCTCCCAAGTGTTGGCTTCACTCTTGTTGGGGTAGAACCATTGCTTCGCCTTTCCCAATAACGAGAACGGGAAAAGACGAAGACGGATGGCGTCTGCAGACACATTCTTCATAGTGAAAGTACCACATACCTCCAAGAAGTGTTGGAGATGGGCGTTGGCATCCTCATGCGGCTTCCGATAGAATGGATTGGCTTGCACCATGTTGATGAGAGCTGGCTTGAGCTCGAAAGTCGCATCCCCCAAGTTAAGCTGCGGACCCGTGGCGACATTGTCGGCCGACGACGCAGAGTATTCGGAGATGGTCTTTTGGGCCATGGCTTCTCTTCTAGCTGGTGCAGAAACTTCCTCCTCGAACGGATTCTGGTTCGAGATGAACCTCTGAGGTGGAACTTGACGAAGTCTAATCCTCCTCAACAACTGCTCGGGATTGTCAACGAAGTTTGACGGCAGTTGGAAACCGCTCATACACCTACTAGTTTCACGATAATGGAAAGAAACTAGACAGGTGAGGGGTTAGCCCCTATACTAATTGATAACTAATAAATAGCAGACTCCGGATTCACTCTCTCTAAACTCCTAGGCGATTGCTTTCCCCGGCAACGGCGCCAGAAATGCTTGTTGGTATTTCTTAGCGTCGCTACTAAGAATAGAGTTTTAATCTATCCCCGGCAACGGCGCCAGAAACGCTTGTTGACACTTCTTAGCGCAACCACTTGAACTAGACTATGGAGCCTAACCCCAGCAACGGCGCTAGAAGTGTCTTGGTGGTAAAACTATTGACTATTGGATAGTTCCGCAAGCGCACAGAAAATACCGATGTAGCACTTCACCCGGGAGTATTCCAAGGTATCGTTATTTATTTTATCCCAAAGGAAAGCAAGCTAGGAAAGATGTAGAGAGAGGAAAGATAGATCCTTTAGACTTGCTATAATCTATTATCAATTAGTGAAGAAAAGGGGTATAGGTGGATATAATGGAGGATAGATAGATAAGATAAATAAGTTAAGCAAAGAGTATATGATATGAAAGATAACTTTAGTAGAGTTAGCTAGGTGGGAGGACAACGAGTGAGTATAAAGTACTCCTATGTTTCTACCTTTACTCCTATGAACTAATCCTAATTAAATAGATGACTCAACTAGATTGACGCCTTGCTACTAGTGTGAGAGGGATAAACGAGAGAGTAAAGCGATAGAAGGTTGTTCACCTAACCCAGTACTCAAGCAGATATTTGGCTTATGGACGCCTTACCTTATAAGAACTAGCCTGAGTTCACGTGAGGGGATCTAGGTAGCCAGGCAAAATCTGTCACCTTTTGCCCATGCGCCCCTACTGTCCGTGCAAGCCTGCAGTAGTCAAAGATAAGATGAAGTATGAGCACCACGCTCACACTTATCTACACCTTTAGCTAACGATCAAAATAGCTAAAGCCCCTATCCTAAGATAGGACGATGACGCACACACAAGAAGCTATTTAAAGGAAATCAATCTAACTAAGACAACTATAGAACTAAGATAAGCACACAACAAGACCATATAAATATAGACTTGCACTAAGTAAATACTTAAATAAATACTTGGAAAGTAAATACTTAAGTAAATGCAAAGTAAAGTAAAGAAAGAATAATATATTAAATAAATAAAGTCTTACAAAAGAAGAAAGATACAAGGGCTATACCAGACTCCCAGAAGACGACTCCGGAGACCCGAGCTTCGCCCGACTCGACTCTATCTCCCACTCTAGACTAACTACTACTACTCTTGCTTGATCTCACATGAGAGTGGAGATGTGTGAGATGGGATGTGTGTGAATGAGAGGGTGAAGGCCTCTATTTATAGTGGAGGTGGAGTAGGGGCTACTCCGGCGCCACGTCAGCGATCCGTGTGCTCCCCATCTCTCAACCCTTGGATCCACCGTCATTGTAACCGCCATGGATGGATGGCTTGGATGTTCTTCACGTGTCAAACATGCATTTTGCCACCGACTTGGATGAGGGTCACCATGGGGTCGGCCGACCCCTGTCACTGACATGTGGGCCCGGGGTACACCTTCTTGAAGGTGCTGATGTCATCCTGATGAATAGTGTTGTTGGGTCCCACCAAGGGGGGGTCGGCCGACCCCCCCTATGACAGGGCTGGCCCACCTTCTTCTCTCCCTTGGTGACCCCACATGTCATGGAGCAAGTCTTGTGAAGTTGGTTGCATTTGGTTTCCGGTGTGGACCCATGAATCCAAGTGCTTCTCATCTTGTATCATTGAGCAAAAGCACATGCTTGATCCAATGGTTGATATTGGCTTGAACATGCTTCTCTTGGATCATGCCATGTCGCCATGGCCGAGGTGGCCCAAAGGTGGGGTCGCCCGACCCCCTTGGTGGGCCCACCTGGCCTCATTTTGTTCATTTTGCCATCTCCTATATGTTCACAAGCTAAGAGTACAAGTGGAACTTATTAGTGATAAATATGCTCATGATATGCTATTCTTCCTTGAAACCGAGGCCTGTTGACGGTATTTTGATAAGGTAAAACATGCTATAACTTCCGTCAACAGGGATTTCGAGGGACCAGCACCGACCCAGCGTCGGGGGGTTCCACGGATTCGTACCAGGAAGAGGCCCCACCCCCTCGCCGCATCGACCATACCTGTTTGCTTTGGCACGCCGGCCAACTTCCGCCGGGAGACGCTCACCTTCGAGGTGGTTGGGTTCCAAGGGACCTACCACGCCATCATCGGCAGGCCTGGCTACGCCAAGTTCATGGCGGTCCCCAACTACACATACTTGAAGCTCAAGATGCCGGGGCCGAAAGGGGGCATCACTGTCGACACCTCCTATGAACACGCGTACCACTGCGACGTGGAGTGCGTCGAGCGTGGGGAGGCCAATGTCCCAGTCGACTCACTCAAGGCCCTGGCTGCCCTGGCCACCGAGACCCCTGAAGCAAAGCGCCATGTCGGCACCTTCGAGCCGGCAGAGCACACCAAGCAGATCCCCGTCACCACCCCGACCTCGTCGACGCAAGACGCTGGCCATCAGTGCCAGCCTCGAGCCTAAATAGGAGCAGTGCTCGTCGACTTTCTCCGCGCGAACATCGACATGTTTGCGTGGAGCCCCTCGGACATGCCAGGCATACCGAGGGGAGTCACCGAGCATGCCTTGGAGATCCAGGCCGGGTCCAGACCGGTGAAGCAACGCGTGCGCCGCTTTGACGAGGAGAAGCGTAGGATCATCGGCGAGGAGGTGCACAAGCTTTTGGCAGCTGGATTCATCAAGGAGGTATTTCACCCGGAGTGGCTAGCTAACCCTGTACTAGTTAGGAAAAGAATGGAAAAATGCGGATGTGTGTAGACTACACTGGTTTGAATAAAGCATGTCCAAAAGTTCCATTTCCTTTACCTAGAATTGATCAGATTGTCGATTCCACTGCGGGTGTGAAGTACTTTCATTTCTCGATGCGTATTCCGCTACCACCAGATTAAGATGAAAGAATCCGACGAGCTCGCTACCTCTTTTATTACGCCTTTTGGTATGTATTGCTATGTTACAATGCCCTTCGGCCTTCGAAACGCCGAGGCAACATATCAGCGTTGTATGCAGCATGTCTTTGGTTAACACATAGGCAAAACCGTCGAGGCCTACGTCGATGACATCGTGGTTAAGACCAAGAAAGTCGGGGACCTCATCAGCGATCTCGAGACAACGTTCGAGTGCCTCCGGGCCAAGAATGTGAAACTCAACCCGAGAAATGTGTCTTTGGTGTGCCTCGAGGCATGCTACTTGGCTACATTGTCTCACAACGGGGGATCGAGGCCAACCCCGAAAAGATCTCAACAGTCATGAGGATGGGCCCAATTCGAGACCTCAAGGGCGTACAGAAAGTGACAGGCTGTCTAGCCACTCTCAGCAGGTTCATCTCGAGGCTAGGGGAAAAGGCGCTACCCCTCTACCGCCTGCTGAAGAAAACAGAACGCTTTCCATGGACTGTCGAAGCCGAGGAGGCCCTAACCAAGTTGAAGGGGTTGCTGACTTCCGCGCCAATTCTCGTGCCACCACGACCAGCCCAGGGTGACGATCCCCCCGAGCCTCTCCTCCTCTACGTGACCGCAACCACCCAGGTGGTCAGCGCGGTCGTAGTCGTCGAGAGACACGAGGAGGGTCACGCGCTACCAGTCCAACAGCCGGTGTACTTCATCAGTGAGGTGCTCTCCGAGGCCTAGGTCCAGTACCCACACATCCAGAAGCTGCTCTACGGCATCATCATCACGAGGCGCAAGCTCCAGCATTATTTCCTGGCTCATCCCATGACAGTGGTATCGTCCGTCCCCCTCGAAGAGATCATCAATAACCGGGAGGCCACGGGGCGCATCGCCAAGTGGTCTGCCGAGCTGATGGGGGAGGCCATCACCTACGCTCCACGAAAAGCCATCAAGTCGCAACCATTGGCGGACTTCGTTGCTGAGTGGACCGACACCCAGCTCCCGCTGGCACAAATCCAAGCCGAGCTCTGGACTATGTACTTCGACGGGTCCCTCATGAAGACAGGGGCAGGCGTAGGCCTGCTCTTCATCTCACCCCTTAGAGTCCACATGCGCTACCTGCTGCGCTTGCACTTCCCCGCCTCCAACAATGTCGCTGAGTACGAGGCCCTCATCAACGGGCTGCGTATCGCCCTCGAGCTTGGGGTCCGACGCCTCGACGTTCGAGGGGACTCGTAGCTCGTCATCAACCAGGTAATGAAGGCCTCGAGCTGCATCGATCCCAAGATGGAAGCATACTGCGGAGAAGTGCGCAAGCTAGAAGACAAGTTCTACGGCCTCGAGCTCAACCACATCGCTCGAAAGTACAACGGGCCGCAGACGAGCTGGCTAAGTTAGCATCCACGCGCGGCACCGTCCCACCAGATGTCTTCTCGAGGGACATTTTCGAGCCATCCGTCAAAATCGGCCCGGGGCGGGCCCTCGACGCCACCCCTCGAGCCGGACACGGGGGCTCGACCTTCAACGCCACCCCTCGAGAACGACCCTCGACATCCGCTGAGGCAATGCAGATCGACGCACCCCGCCTCTTCTCATCACGACCCTCGACTGGCGGACGCCCTTCCTCGACTACGTGATGTAAGGCGTGCTACCAGAAGACAAGACGGAGGCCCGACGCATCGCTCGAAGGGCCAAGACCTACGTCATCTACGGCGACGAACGAGAGCTGTACCATCGAAGCCCATTAGGAATCCTTCAGCGCTGCATCCCCCTCGAGGAAGGACGCAGGCTCCTCGACGACATGCACTTGGGGGCTTGCGGCCATCAAGCAGCGCCATGGACCTTGGTGGGGAACGCCTTCCACCAAGGCTTCTACTGGCCAACTAACATTGGAGACGCCAAGCGCCTGGTTCGAGCCTGCCAAGGGTGTCAGTTCTACGCCAAGAAAACGCACGAGCCCGCGCACGCCCTGCAGATGATCCCCATCACTTGGCCGTTTGCCGTCTAGGGGCTCGACCTCGTGGGTCCCCTCAAGAAGACAAATGGAAAGTACACGCATGTGCTCGTGGCCGTCGACAAATTCACCAAGTGGATCGAGGCTAAGCCTATAGGCAACCCCACCTCCGAGAAGGCCGTCGAGTTCATCTCCGACATCATGTACCGGTTTGGGGTGCCTAACGTCATCATCACCGACAATGGCACATAATTCGCGGGCAAAAAGTTCATCAACTTCTGCGATGACAACAACATCCGCGTGAACTGGGCCTCGGTCGCATACCCTCAATGCAACGGGCAGGTCGAGCGCGCCAACGGCATGATACTCCACGGGCTGAAGCTGAGGCTGCTCAAGACCCTCAAGAATTTTGGAAAGAGGTGGGCAGCAGAGCTCCCCTCGGTGCTGTGGGGCCTTAGGACTACGCCGAGTCGAGCCACCGGGTTCACTCCGTTCTTCCTAACTTACGGTGCCGAGGCTGTCTTGCCTACGGACCTTGAGTACGGCTCCCCTCGACTTCGAGCCTACAACGAGCAAACCAACGACGAGAGGCTCGCCAACGCCAAGGACCAGCTCGAGGAGGCTCGAGACGTGGCACTCATCAACTCCGCGCGCTACCAGCAAACACTTTGACGCTACCACGACAAGCACGTGCGCAAAAGTGACCTGGCGGTGGGGGACCTCGTGCTTCGACGGCTACAAGATAATCGAGGGCGCCACAAGCTCACCCCCCCCCATGGGAGGGCCCATACACCGTAGCTGAGGTGCTCAAGCCAGGAACATACAAGCTCTACGACGGTCAAGGCAGATCCTGGAATGCGTGGAACATATCTCAGCTACGTCGCTTCTACCCTTAAGGGCCTCGAGGCCTTGTACATTTTGTTGCTTTGTACAAACACGTCAAATATGAATGAACAAACTCGTGCACTGTCTTTCATTTTACTTAGCAACTTAAGGTAGCCTCGACCCTGCCCTACTCAGGGTTGAGCCTCCCTCGGGGGCTGACAGGGGGGACCCCCCAGACTCCGGAAAAAATGCGCTTTTCTTTTCAAAAATTCGACCCTTATCTCGATTCGTATCTCGAGCGTACTAGCAACGTCTAAGTCCGTAGATACCTCGAGCCTCCAAGAGGCGGGGGGGCGTCGACGTAGACGGCCATCCACGCCCCCGGGCTACGGTACCCTACCTACGCCTCCCCTCGAGGAACTCATGACGCGTATCAAAAGAACATAGACCAAGCCGGTAGAAACTCGAGCTAGCGACAAAGAGAAATGACCGAATAAATTTGAAAAGAAAACAGCTTCTTTAAACAAATAAGTCATACGCATATGTTGGCCTCGACGGGCCATAAGTCAGGACATGAATTTTTACAAAGGCCTCGACACCCAAATTTGGCACGCAGGCCTCATTCCTCATCAGTCTGGAACTCCTCCTCAAGATCTTCTGCTGCGGGCTCAGCCTCGACGTCCGGGCCAGGAGGAGGGGAGCCATCTACACCACTGTCTGCAACGGGAGGTAGCACGTCCTCCTCGAAGAGCTTTGCGAGCGCCGCCCCCGGCCTCTCCACCTTCTCCTGGATCTTGTCGACGCGGCGATCATTCCACTCTTCGTCCTTCCCCTCGATCTCGACGAAGCCCTTGGCGACGACGTTGACCGGGTAGCGGAAGCCAGAGCGGACGGCCGCGAGCGCCTGCTTTACGCCGTGGTGGAGAGCGCTCTTGACGCGGTCCCGCGCGGCCACGTTGAGGAAGCACAGGGCATCGACCAGGGCGTCGCCTCGAGCCACCGTGCCCTCTGCCATGGCCACCGGGTCGACACCCCACGTGGAGCAGAGCCTGTCGAGGGTGCCATGCGCCCCCTTGGCCACCATGGTCTCACCCTGGAGTTGCTCCACGAGAGTCTGATTCGTCTTGCGGAGCTCCTCGGTGGTCTTCTCCAGATCTTTGCAACAAACAGAAAAGAGTAAGTCCGTGGCGTGGCAAGAATCTCGAAATCAAAGCAAGACAAAGCCTGAAGATTACGACAGTACCTTGGCAGCGCACGCCCAGAGCGTCAAAGTCGCTGGTAAGGACCCTGACGCGCTGCTCGAGCGTATGCTTTTGGGACAACACGTTAAGTTTTTGGCCCTTAAGCTCCTCGACGAGCTTGCCCGTCTGCGCATGGCCCAGATCCTTCTTGATCACCTCCTGCCGAGCGGCCTTGAGCTTGAGCGACAGGTCATTAGCTCTGTTGAGAGCCTGATCCATGTCGATCTCGAGGCCTTGGATCCTTGGGCGCGCGGCAGTTAAGGCCTCCTGGGCCTCCTTCCGCGCTGCCTCCGCCGCAGCCAGGGCGGTGGCGGCCTTGCTCTTGGCCTCCTCGCCTCCTTCCTCCTCCTCGCGCCTCCGCTGCAGACGGGCGGTGGCGGCCTCGCTTCGGGCTTCGGCAGCCTCCTTCCTCGATGCCTCCACCGCGGACAGAGCGGTGGTGGTCTCCCTCTTAGCTTGTGCAGCCTCGTCTTGAGCCGCCTGGGTCTCCGCCTGAGCGTCGTTCAGCCGGCCCGCCGTCTGCGCGTTCCGGCCCAGCTCAGCGCGGAGCTCCTGGAGCTCCCCCTCCTCCCTCACGAGGGCAGCCGCCACCCGCGCGGACTTGTCTGCCTCCTCCACGAAGGCCCTCTCTGCCTGCGCCACGAGCTCGGTCACCTCCTTGAAGATCGACCGCTCCTCCCGCGGAACCCCCTGCTGAGTCGACCGATCGACGGGGATAACGGCGCCGGATGAGCCCTCCCCCACGGGCTCGCAAGCGTCACGGTATGGCCACAACGATCGACCAGTCACGACGATGAGCAGGTCCTCCTCCTCTGACTCGAGCAGCACCAGCTGCGGCCCACCAACCGGCGGCACTGGCTGCGGCTCTCTCCGCCATTCACCGTCATCGTGTGGCCCCTTAGCCATCTCCTCCTGCTGCCCCGTCCCCTCCCGAGGCGACGGTGCGGCATCGCATAGAGGCGGGGGCTCGAGCGGTAGCGGATCGCTCGAGGGGTGGCTCGTCTCCAAGCTCTCCTCCGCGCCGGCTGAGGGACCGGTCGTCCCCTCCGCCTCATTCCCGGCCGGCCCCTCGAGCCTCTCCTCCCTCACTGGGTCTTCCGGCGTCTTGTCATCCCCGGCCGGTGCCTCGAGCGCCCCCTCCAGCGCTGAGCCCTTGACCGGGGACGGCTCCTTCTCCAGCTCGTCCAGGAGCTCCTCCACCATCGGTATCTTCTCCACCGACGCCTCCCCCTCCTTCTCCTTCTCCTTCTTCGCGGGCGCTCGAGGCTCCGTCGGTAGGGGATCCTGTCCAGCGGGCCGGCTCGCGTCATCTGGGGTCTCGAGGGCCGTTGTCCCCTCAGCCCCAGATGCTGACGGAGCCGCGCCTGTCTCGGGTGCTCCCCCCGAGATGGTCGTCGTGACGGGGGGAGGAGTGGCCCTCTCGGTAGGCGCCACCGGAGGAGGAGGAGGAGGAGGTGGTGCTGCGATGGACGCAGTGGCGGCGGGCTTGGCGCCAGGAGCCGCGGTCCCTGCTGAAAAACAGAACAACGTCGTCAGAATTAGGAAAAAGCCTCGACCCCCGTGGTCGACGGCGTCGGCCTCACCAAGATCCGCGGCGGCCATCGGACTGCCCCGAGCCATGCCTGCTCGAGCCTTCACCAGCCAAGCGGCCATTTCAGCGGAAGAAGGAGCCATACCTCGAGCTGCTTGGTCCTCAGCAGAGCTCGAGGTCTTGACCCGCTTGGACACGCGCGGTCCGCCTCCTGGGGAACGCTTTTTCCCTGAAAAACCAGAAACGGCACACATCACCAAATGTAAAAAGGTAAAGCTTCACTACCAACGGAATTGAGAAACGTTACTTACCCAAAGCGACGGCGGGACTTCTTCCCCGAGTCGCCGGACCCGCTCGGGGCTTCGAGCCCGCCCCATGGCTCGAGCCATGCCCCCGAGCCGTCTCCGTGTGGCTCGGATGGGGGGAAGGCTCCCGGTGCTTCCCGTGGCTCGACCCCGATGGGAGCTCTCCTTTTGTCTCTTGTCCCGGGGGGACACCGCGTCTCCTTCAAGCGGTCCTCTTGGCACCTTTCCTTGCACGGGCTCCGGGACCTGCTCCAGCGCTCATGCCGGCGGTCGTGCCCCCCGCATCTGCCTCCTTCTCCCGGCGATGGTGCGATGATGGTTTCCGGGATCGCTCGCGACTCCCGTCACGAGAGGACCGGGAGCTCCCTCCTCGACGGTCATGGTGGCGGGGGTTCGACGCCCCCTCATGTTGCCCGCTCTTCCGCGGGCTCGATGTTGTCCTCGACGACTTGCGGCGGTCGAGCCCGGAGTCCCTCTCGGCGTGTTGACCGCTTCTCGAGGTCCGGCCCTTCTCGAGACCCCCCGCCTGGGTCGACGCGATCGTGACCTCCTTCTGCGCCGCGGCGATGGTGCCCCGAGTTCGAGGCCTCTTCACGTTAGGGGGCACGTCCAGCACGGAGCTCGACGTGCCCTGAGCCTCCGACGAGGTGGGGCCTGGCGTGGCCTTCCGCTGCTGCGTCCCGCGCGATGCCTTTGCTGGGGGGATCTCCTGCACAGAAGAGCAGTCAGCCCTGATGTCGATGACCCCCACGCGCCTCAGACGCGCATCCGTCCCTTCATCATCGCTCTCCTCCTCATCGTCATCCTCCTCCTCCGAGCTCGTGTAGTTGAGCTCGGGGGACTCCTCTCCAGGCTGCTGGTTATGACGAGCCTTCGCTAGCCTCTGATCCCGGTCCACCCGACGCAAGTTCTTCTCTTCTCTTTCTTCTTTCTTCTTCTTCTTTGCATCCTTACTCTCCTTATCTTTCGGAGCAGAGAGGCGCCTCACGTGTCTTTCTGCGGCGTCCTCCTTCACCGGGGGCCTCGACGCGTGATATGTGAACACCCCCTGCAAAAAGAAACTTCATGAGAAAAACCACAAGGAGAGTAAACAAGGTTCGAAGAAAGAGAAAGGAGGGGAGGCTCGAAATAGCCTAGCTTGAGGAAGGCTTACCGGGTCGAGACACCCCGCGTCGGGTGCCATGGCGATCAGGTTGATCTCCTCTGGGCGGAACGGCGCGTGGATCGTGACCGTCACCCGGGAGGCACCCTCGTTCTGAGGCAGCCTCTCCTTGGCCATCCTCGACCTGTTCAGCGCCTCGAGCGGGGCATTTGGCCCCATCTCGTACATGAGAAGGGGGCGGTCTGCCAGAGGAAGGACCCTCCGCTGATGGAACGCCCAAATGACCGCCTGGACGGTCAGTCCCTTCTCCTCCACCAGCGACCACATCGTATTCATCAGCGGCATCAGGTGGCGCTGCCTGTCCACCACAACGCCCCAATTCCACTTCTCAGGGCGCTTGGTGATGATCCTACCGCTGTACTGCAGAAGGAGCCCGTCCTCGTTCCGCAGGTAGAACCAGTGGTCGTCCCACCCCGCCTGGTTGGAGGAAAGCTTGTAGTGGAGGTAGTGACAGGGGGCGTTGGCCGACGAAGGACCGGTCCTCGCGGTGATGGTGAGGGAGCCCGCACGCGCGTGCCTCCTCCCGCTCGGCTTCATGGCCTTATGAAAGAGCTCGCCCCGGAAGAGGTGGACGAACATCTCCCAATGAGGCTCGATCTTCAGGTATCCCTCGCACACCGCGGCGTAGATGGCGGCGTGCGAGATTGAGTTGGGGGAGAAGTGTTGCAATTCCACCTCGAAGTGGTGAGCCAGCCCCCGCATAAAGCGGCTTGGCAGAACGCCAAGCCCCATGCGGTGGTAGCGCGTGAAGCTCACCACATACCCCTCCGGCGGGAGAATCCACCACGCGGGCCCCTCCCGTGGGCTGGGGCGGAGAAGCCCCTGGTCCACCAGCGACTCCAGCTCAAGCTGCGACGTCTTCGTCGGGCACCAGTCTTCAGGCGGCAGCACCTGGGTCTGGGCGGCCATGGCTGCGACGGCGCGGATCTGAGCGGCGGATGGATGGCCGGGAAGATTACCAATCGCTAGCTTGGGGAGAAAGCGTGTGGGAGCCGCGGCGGCTGTGAAGGCAAAGGCAAAGTAAAGAGTCCCTCACCCCTCACTCGATATTTATAAAAGAAAACCCAACGGGCGGGGTCTCCCACGGCAGAGGAAAGGTAACCGCACACATTTAATGCGCCCACCTAACCACGTCTCGAGCTGGTTGACAGGTACACGCGGCAACTCCCCATTCGCTCCACTACCAGGGCCCACCACGACCGCCACTCCGACTTCATGTCCGTCGCCCTGGCGCCATGATCTCCACTCCCTGACAGTTTCTGCCCAAAAAGGCGCACCCAACGGGCAGAAGGATTCCAAACGACGGAGGCTTCTTCAAGAAGGTAAAAACGGGCCCCGACCCTTCCAAGTCTCGAGGCAGCGAAGGCTGGCCCTCGAAGAGGGTTCGACAGCCGGCTTTGAGCACCCGAGTCAGGTACACCAAGGGGCGCCACTCGCAGCATCACTCGAGGGCCAAGCCCTCGAGGCCCCTCACATGTATCCAAGGCAGGGCGCACGACATGCAGTGAGATCCCCTCGGAGGGAGGCATCGAGCCACCAGGTCCTATCGAATGGACCCGACATTCCTGCAGACCGAGCGCCCATGCTTTATGAGATCGCCTCCGGGCTTCAGTCGACCCTATCGAACGGGGCACGAGGTCTCACTTGGATTCCCCCGTTACCAGCTCACCGGGAACCTCGATACTCGCCCGCTCGTGGTAGTACGAGGCATCCCCCCTCGCATCCGATCGAAAGGACTCGCGGGATGGCAAACCAGGGCAACTGGCGTGCCGGACAGCTCGAAGAGCCGGCCGGTTGGTTCAGCCTGGCACCCCTCAACGAAAGAGGGTCAAAGAACTCGGGGGCTCGACACTCCCGAACCTAAAAACGTAACTAACACTCACACTCGTGAAAAAGCCCATGAGGGAGTCCTAAACACTCCCCCGTGGCCTCGCGGGCTACACCCGCGGGTTTCGCTCGCGCGACACCCACAGAATCAAAACAACCAAACCCTCAAGAACCAGTTAGCTAACCCTCGAGATCCCGGTAGGGAGCCCCTGCTCGAGTGCTAGAACTCGAACAAGGGCTCAGGGGCTACTGTCGGGGGACCACAAAAGGGGTACCCCCAATCAACGCAAAACAAATAAGTTAAACCTAGAGCACCAATTAATAAGAGACCTCACTAGTCTAACCCCTAAAAAACCAACCCCTCGAGGCCTACAATGCCGGCCCACCGCCAGGAAGCCCCGGCCCGCCAAAGCCTTACGGACCGCCTCATGGTAGCCTACCTCTCGAGCCCCGGCACATAGGCCTCGAACCCACTACAGCCGTACACCGTTCCTCGAGACCCCACATGGGGACCTCGAGCCTCTCTAACACGGTAACCTATCCCTCAAGACACATCATACCTCCCTCGAGCAGCGCCAGACTTCAGATACCAGCCCCATACTGCGCATTTAATGCGTCCACCGACTCTGGTCACATCCTCTGGTACACGACGTATGCCACAGGGAACCGGGGCCAGAGTCAAACCTCGTTTTCACCACAAGCATGGGCAAAAAGGCACAAGTACAGCACTGTTAGGCCATACCCTGCACTGTAGCACACTCGAGCCACATCTCGAGATGTGGATTCCCGCTGTACGGCCGGGTTTTCCAGGACTTGCCCATACCTGCGGGGGCTCGAGCCCCCCGTAGGCGCCACCTCGAGGCCGGCCCTGCGCCCCTCGAGCCCTGACTGCTCTCATGCTATCGGAGGACAGGTACCCCAAGACCCGGATGGACCCTGCCATGTCCTGTACGTGCCAGAATGGGCGCTGCACGGCCTCCACGTCGCCACGCCTCCACGTCCGCGCCCGGGGTGGAAGCCACGCTTCAAGGACGCCTCAACAGCAACCCCCACGCCGGCTCCAGTGACCTCGACAAGACAGAATTCCAACCCTTCGCCGTATTGGGCGTTATACATGTCACTCCTGTGTAACCCTGGCCTCCTCTTGTTCTATAAAAGAGGACACCAGGGCCCTTCACGCACACAGGTCCACACGACACACACACGAGTCCAGACTCTCGTCCACGCTCGTTGAGTTTGTATTGCCCCTGTACAAGCACTTAGGTGCAAGTAATACAAGAACCTCCTCCCCCCGCTGGACGTAGGGCCTTTTTTGCCCGCACCAGGATAAACCCTTGTGTCATCTTGCATCACCTTCCAGGAAGGGAGCACGCGATCATATTACTAGTTGGTGTCATACCCCCGGGGTCGAAACACCGACATGCACGCTTTGAAGATTTGGAGGCATTATTTGCTAGGTAATGATTGCAATATGTATACAGATCACAAGAGTCTTAAGTATATCTTCACTCAGGCAGAATTGAACATGAGGCAGAGAAGATGGCTTGAATTGATTAAAGATTACAAACTACAGATTCACTATCATCCCGGCAAAGCAAATGTGGTAGCTGATGCTCTGAGTCAGAAATCACATTGTAATGCTATGAAGCTACTACCCGAAGATGAATTCGGTCTAATGCATCCTGCAATACTACATGTTTTTTTTTTACGGAGTGCATTAGTTGATCAAATCATAGAAGGACAGAAAACCGATAAGGGAATCTACCATATCAAGGAAAGGCTCAAGATTGAAACGGAATCCGATAAGCATTTTCGAGTGGATGACAAGGGAGTCCTATGGTACAACCAATGACTAGTGGTACCCAAAGATAGAGAACTCAGAAACCGAATCATGAATGAAGCGCATTTATCTAGGATAACTATCCATCCTGGAAGTGCGAAGATGTATCAAGACTTGCGTCCCAGATTTTGGTGGACTAAGATGAAGAAGGAAATTGCTGCTTAAGTGGCAAGGTGTGACACATGTTGTCGAGTGAAGGCTATTCACTTGAAACCAGCTGGAATGCTTCAGCCGTTAACTATACCCAAATGGAAATGGGAAGAGGTGAGCATGGACTTTATCACCGGATTGCCCGTTACTAAAAAGGGAAATGGCTCGATTTGGGTAATTGTGGATCGTCTCACCAAGACAGCACATTTTATCCCAGTCAAAACCAACTATAAGGCACCAGACTATGCAGAGATCTATGTGAGTCAAATTGTTTGACTTCATGGGATACCAAAAGTTATAGTTTCTGATCGAGGACCGCAGTTTACTGCACCATTTTGGGAGAAGTTGCAAAAGGAGTAAGGCACGGATTTAGTTTGAAGCTCAGCTTATCATCCGCAAACGTCAGGACAAACTGAAAGAATAAATCAAGTGTTAGAAGATATGTTAAGAGCCTGCGTAATATCAGCGAAGGGTTCTTGGGAGAAATGGTTACCTTTGGCAGAGTTCGCTTACAATAATAGTTATCAAGAGAGTATTCAGATGGCACCTTTTGAAGCTCTATATGGGAGAAGATGCAGAACACCAATAAACTGGGTAGAACCAGGAGAACGTCGGTACTATGGAATTGACTTTGTTAAAGAAGAAAAAGAACAAGTTAGGATCATTCAGCAACATATCGCAGCTGCACAGTCTCGATAGAAAAGCTATGCCGATAAACGAAGGAGGCCACTTGAATTCAATGTTGGTGACTATGTGTATTTGAAGGTCTCGCCTATGAAAGGTGTGAAACGCTTCGGAGTTAAGAGAAAGTGTTAACACCAGATTTTTGCACGCATAAGAATACGACAGGTGGGTCCGGCCAGCAGAGGAGACAGATTCGGCAAATGATCGGCAGCTGTTTGGTCCTCAGAGTTTCGGTAACTATCTACGCGGTCGGCTATTTCGCGAGACCGTGGTTCCATTTGGAATACGCGTATCGTGAGTAAAGCGGGCTTGCACGGGAAGACACGTGGTGATGGAAGGCAACAAATAATGTAGGGTTTATATCTTTCCGTATTTCATTGTAAAGTCGTAATCGTCTAGGACTCGTGTTTTTGTCCAGGGTATAAATATAAGCCCTCGACCATTGTAAGACTGTTCACAACCATATCAATACAACCGGCCTCGTGCCATCTTCGAGTCCTTATAGTCGTGTCGTCGAGTTCTTCGAGAGGAATCATCGATCCGTTGACCTCCGTAAGTACCGGCAACCTTGCTATCATGTCTAGTATCATGCGGTGGATTTAGATATGATGCAAGTAGTCTCGTACGTTAAGCTTAGTATCGTGCGGCGGATTTAAGCTTATGACGGGAAGTTTTTACCTATGACTTGTATCGTGCGGCGGATTAAGTCATGAGTAAAAATAGTTTTTGGCTCTGTTAGATTTGCAGATCTAATAGATTCATTAAGTTATCATGTGTTATATGTCTTATTTATTTAATTCGTACAACACTTTCTGCCCAATCTAGATTGATCTTCGTTCGGCCTCGTTGCATGAGTTTGCTTGTGCTTTGCTAATTATAAGATCATGATGGCCGAATCGACTTTAAATCTAGGTTGTTACATGTTGCGGGTTCATACATGCCGATCATGTTAAGGCTTTGATAGAACTGGGTGCCGTGCGGCAGGTACAGGTTTTAGATTAGTTTAATCATGCTTTGCCTGTGTGTTTCTTCTTCATGGACCCCAGTTCGGCTAGTTTGCCGATTCTGGTTAAGCTTACATGAGTAATGAGTATGTATAGATCTGTTCAGATGTATGTGTGCTTTAGCTTCTTATAATTAGATTGTATCGTGCGGTGGATTAATCTAATTATAAGGAGTGGTGTAGATTTATAGCAAGTGGTATCATGCGGTGGATTAGCTTTGCTTGAGTTTATGCCTGACGGGTTCATGAAGGCTGGACGTGCGGCAGACTAGCTGGATTAGCCTATGCATATGTTATCTGAATAGATCTGTATTTACAAGTTACCTCTTTTATCCTTTTGTCACGTATGTATTCGGCATTCGACGTGTTTACATGCTTTCTCTTTATACTTGTCGAATGACATATTACCCTGTTTCGACAAATAGCTTTCTATAGCTGTGTGCCATCGTGATTGGCTTCCAAGCCATACATATGGACTGTTTGGTTCAGCATGTTCCAAGGTATTCTCATACTTTTATCCCTTGTTGGTTTTTAGGTCAAACCAACTGGCACGTCTCCGGGTTCGATACACCCCGGGCTCCCGATTGAAGCTAGCCTCGTTCGGCTTGCTGTGTGCTCTTGACGCGAGGTGCCACATTTTGCGTCAACACACTTTTTGGCACGCCCGGTGGGACGACTTCATTTCAAGATGCCTGAGATTAACGAAGATCAAGTCTTTGAGGTGACCATGGACGATTTGCTGCTAGAATCAAAAGATCTGTTGCAGCGAGCTTGTGATGAATTCCAGTGCAAGTGCTTGGAGACCTTCTCCAAGAATAAAAGCGGCAAAGTCTATCAGAAGCAGATGTTCCTGAAAGTTGTTCCTCATCACCAACTTGAGCTACCTGACGCTAGCGAAGAAGCGGCTCTCTAGAAGATGGCAGATATGATGCATAGGATCGTATTAGGAGCAGTGACCAGTCATCAGTCGGCTTTCCTGAACACCTTTCGTGTGGTCATGGTTGATACTTTTGGTCCGAACGCAGATAAGTATTTTGAAGAAGCTGCTGGTCCAGTGCGGGGACCATTGTTGTTCCAAGTACCTCAACGCCGAAGAGTTGCCGAAAACAGTGGAGCCGGCCCAAGCACGGGTGGGATGGTTTCTCAAGAAACACAACAACTTCCCCAGACCTATGGCCAGCTCACATTCGGCACAATAGGGAACGTTCCACCATCTGCTTCTAGAGTATCTCCTGTGGCAAACAGGATCCAGAAAGATATTTTTGGAGACGGATATCGGGAATTTACGGACTATAACTCGATTAACGCTCTTCCGAATCCCGGATACAGGAGTTCAGCAGGGTTACATGCTGGGGGGCAGACGCAAACATCTCCTAATTCAAATGTCGACCTCATCATGCATAAGATGGCTGATATAATGCAGAATCAGTTCGACCTAAAACCGAAGAATCAAATACACGTACAAGTCTCCTTACCCTGAATGGTACAATCGGGTAGCTCTTCCTCCGAGGGTCAAACCTCCTACTTACCTTACCAAGTTCTCGGGCCAAGATGATACCAGTACGAGGGAACACATCAGCCGTTACCTAATGCAGCTTGGTGAAGCATCGGCGGATGAAGCTTGGAGGATTCGATACTTCCCGTTGTCGTTGACAGGACCAGCCTTCTCTTGGTTCGCCTCACTGCCAGCGAATTCCATCAGTACGTGGGCGGAGCTGGAGCAGAAATTCCACTCATACTTCTTTACAGGAACCAGTGAGAGGAAGTTGGTCGATCTCATGAGTTTGAGGATGAGACCCGGTGAAACACCGCAAGAGTATCTGCGCCGATTCAAGGAGACCAAAAATCTCTGCTATTCTCTGAATTTGCCGGATGACCAGTTACCGGGGATAGCCATAGCTGGCATGTTGCCGAGTATCAAAGAATAGCTATTCGACATGGAATTTGAAGACCTCGGGCAGTTATCACAAAGGTTAGCGATGATGAGCAATCAAGCTTAGGGATTCAAGAGGAACAGTGAGTTCCAGAAGGGTGATGTAGCTGCCGAGATGTATCAGGCTTTCCTAGAGGAAGCAGATGAATATCATGATGCGGATGAGGTGGCTGCAGCCGAAATAACCTGGTCTAAAGAGCCGACTCAAGTCAACCAATGGTGGCTGAGGCAACACAAAGGTACTTATGACTTTGATGTGTCCAAGTCAGATAAATTATTTGAATACTTGTTGAAGGAGGGACGCATCAAGTTGTCGAAAGGTCATCCTATGCTGCTTCCTGGGGGCGTCAAAGACAAGAAGTATTGTGGTTTCCACAACACTAAGTCCCATTCCATAAATGATTGCCGAGTGTTCAGAGATCGGATCCAGAAGGCTATTCAAGGCGGACATCTGAGGTTCGATGGAAAGATGAAGATTGATGGTAGCCCTTTTGAGCAGAATACTGTGTCTTTCTCTGTTAACATGATCAATGCAGTCGATCCCAGGGGTAGGGGTAAGATGAAAGTTTTAACCTCTGATAGAGCGAGGGAAGCTGGCACTATTGATCCCGATCGGCAGGTTACAAAAGGAGAAATTCAGCGGAGAGTTCGGTTCCAAGATAGCCGAATTGAGACGGGTAACACCTCCAGACCCAGGGTCACGACGCGCATTCTGTTGAATAAGTGGCGTCGGGAACAGGAACGGTACCAGAAGCAGAGGCTTTATGAAGAATGGAAGTTCCTGGAGGGGCAGAAGAGGTACGAGGAAGAGATGTACCGAAAAGAACGAGAAGATATGGAGGAACAGGAACAGTCTCATTGGGAATGCTCGTTCTTCCAGTATTGTTAGAACGAAGGCTTGAAGTTGCCTGTTAAGAACGATTGCCCTAAATGCAGTAGTCAGTACTCCGAGTACAGGCAATCTTGAGTCAACCGCCGTTCTGTCCATGAAAGGCTTGGGGCACGAATCCCTGAGGACGATCGGTGCTTAAAAATAAATAATTTGAGGATCGGCAGGGAGGATTTGCCGATCAAAGTTGGGCTCATACTGAAGAAGAAGAATACCGTGAATATGTCTGGCAAAAAGGGCAATGGTGCCCACCAGGTTTAAGGAAAAGCCAGAAAAGGAGAGTGCAACGCTTGAGGAACAGAGAGTTGGAGCAAGCGGGCACCAAGATGAAACGAATTTGGCGTCCTAAAGAGAAGCCGGATGGAGGTAATCATTCGGCTGATACATGCATGGCATTCTTTCTCCCGTCAGAGTTTGTAGCTCCGGAGAATCAAGATGTCCAGGACGAGACATATTCAGACTTCGATGAAAGTGAATTTTAGGACTTATTGGTTCATCTCGTCTTGGCTGAAAAGGCAGTATTTGATAAACCAATCAGACACCGACACTTGAGGCCATTATATATGAAGGGGTATGTCAATGGCAAGCCATTAACCAAGATGTTCATTGATGGAGGAGCTGCCGTAAATATCATGTCGTATACCACTTTCAGGAAGCTTGGCATGACAAGTGAAGATCTACTGAAGACCGATATGGTATTGAGGGATTTTGCGGGAAATTCTTCTGATGCCCGAGGAGCAGTCCATGTCGAATTAATGATTGGGTCTAAAACCTTCATCACTACCTTCTTCGTCATTGAGGGCAAGGGGGCATACAGTTTGCTGTTAGGAAGCTATTACAAGGGGGCAGAAAATGGCTTTTACCCGTGACGTTGGTGAGTCGGTGCTCTGTTGTCTCCTATTGCAACAATGAAAGAGACATTTGCTGAGATCACTACTACTGAGCATTGGTGGAATTCTTGAGCAGAAGAGGGTTTTTTCCCTTTGGTTTGAGCCAAGAGCACAGGATTGGGATTTTTGTGAGTCAGGCTTGGGGTTGAAGATAGTGGCTTGACTGAGGTCATATTTATAGAGCTATAACCTGCGCATTGGAAGGTCAGGCGCCAGGCTAGGGTCTTTCATTGTTGGGCCAATATTGGGCCAAACCAAATCTGTGCTGATTTAAATGGTTCAGGGTTTTGGTGTCTAAAAGGCTGATCAAGGTTCGGCTGACAGAAGATTGCAATTGTGTGAGGTACTCGGTTTCGGTTAATTATTCGAAAAAAATAAAGTATGTTTGAATCATCAGTTGGTGCTGAAGACAAAAGACTGAAGGGGTGCTATCCTGGTACCATCATAAACCGAAAAACAAGAAGGGTAATTGAAGAGACGCCAAATCTGAGATAATGGTGGGGTTGAACATGGTCATCAACAACAATCGATAAGATGTGCATCACTAAGAGGAGAATCAGTAGCTAGTGCACGGGATAGAACACGCATTGATCTCGAAGGATCAATCTCAGGTTGTTTCAGAAGGATGAACGGAGGAGTTTTCACTTATTTACAAAAGGGAAAGCAAATTACAATAAAGAGTCAGTTCGTCCATTCTATTCTATTCCTAATCGGAAGATCAAAGTCAAAGGAATCGGCCAGATCTGTTCCAGCTTCTTTCATGTCATCAACAGAGTGTGCCACCCTGAATTCTAGTCCTCGCTCACAAACATCAAAATGATGGTAGTCGGCACCGGAGTGGATCCGAAAAGTGTTGAAGGCGAGTGCTGCACCATAACCCATGCTAGCCCTGGAGATGTCAGGGAGGACCCGGTTGACCTCGTTTACCTGCCTTATAGCCGTCGTACCTAGCACGTTGGCTGTGACAGCAAGATCGGCAATGGCAGCTTCGAGGGAGTGAAGTTTAGCCTCCAGAGCTAAGAAGAGGAAGGATCAATAAAATAGGGAAGAAGAATAGGGAAAGAACAGTGGAAGGATGCTTACCAATGGCCTGTTCCCGAGCGACATCACGCTCTCGAGAGACTCGGGTGATCTCCCGATTCCTCCTTTCTACATCAAATTGAAGATCCGTAATCTTCTGAGCAAGGACCTCGGGAAAGTCGTCATCGACCCTCCTAGACAAGAACAACAATGTGAGGGCGACTGCTTCATCTTCGAACGAAAAGCGATTAAAGGGAAACCTTCTCCTGGAGGTACTGGAAGCCCCAAGCTCAAGGCTATGACGGCTCGCCTGAGAAGACATCTTCTGGCTGATTAGGAATAGCAAGAGAGAAAGGGGGTTTTCTGGTTTGCAAACAAAGCAGGAGAGGTTGAGAAGCACGGGCCAAAATCAAGTGAAAGGGGGAGTGTAAAAGGTCCCGAGTGCATAGGGAGATGAATTCGCAGGTACGGTAATTATGGCGAGTGAAGGCAGATGCTTCTGGGGGTTCCACGTTAGTGCGAAAAGGAAAAGAAATTTTGGAAGAAACATTTATCCCAAAATTCGGGGGCATGTGTTAACACTAGATTTTCGCACGCGTAAGAATACGACAGGTGGGTCCGGCCAGCAGAGGAGACAGATTCGGCAAATGATCGGCAGCTGTTTGGTCCTCAGAGTTTCGGTAACTGTCTACGCGGTCGGCTATTTCGCGAGACCGTGGTTCCATTTGGAATACGCGTATTGTGAGTAAAGCTGGCTTGCACGGGAAGACACGTGGTGATGGAAGGCACCAAATAATGTAGGGTTTATATCTTTCCGTATTTCATTGTAAAGTCGTAATCGTCTAGGACTCGTGTTTTCATCCAGGGTATAAATATAAGCCCTCGACCGTTGTAAGACTGTTCACAACCATATCAATACAACCGGCCCCGTGCCATCTTCGAGTCCTTATAGTCGTGTCATCGAGTTCTTCGAGAGGAATCATCGATCCGTAGACCTCCGTAAGTACCAGCAACCTTGCTATCATGTCTAGTATCATGCGGTGGATTTAGATATGATGCAAGTAGTCTCGTACGTTAAGCTTAGTATCGTGCGGCGGATTTAAGCTTATGATGGGAAGTTTTTACCTCTGACTTGTATCGTGCGGCGGATTAAGTCATGAGTAAAAATAGTTATCGGCTCTGTTAGATTTGGCAGATCTAATAGATTCATTAAGTTATCACGTGTTATATGTCTATTTATTTAATTCGTACAACACTTTCTGCCCAATCTAGATTGATCTTCGTTCGGCCTCGTTGCATGAGTTTGCTTGTGCTTTGCTAATTATAAGATCAAGATGGCCGAATTGACTTTCAATCTAGGTTGTTACATGTTGTGGGTTCATACATGCCGATCATGTTTAGGCTTTGATAGAACTGGGTGCCGTGCGGCAGGTACAGGTTTTAGATTAGTTTAATCATGCTTTTGCCTGTGTGTTTCTTCTTCATGGACCCTAGTTCGGCTAGTTTGCCGATTCTGGTTAAGCTTACATGAGTAATGAGTATGTATAGATCTGTTCAGATGTATGTGTGCTTTTAGC
This sequence comes from Coix lacryma-jobi var. lacryma-jobi, assembly GCA_009763385.1. Classification (NCBI taxonomy): domain Eukaryota; kingdom Viridiplantae; phylum Streptophyta; class Magnoliopsida; order Poales; family Poaceae; genus Coix; species Coix lacryma-jobi. Next base: position 83,059,324 of record CM019830.1, read on the forward strand.
TTCTTATAATTAGATTGTATCATGCGGTGGATTAATCTAATTATAAGGAGTGGTGTAGATTTATAGCAAGTGGTATCATGCGGTGGTGGATTAGCTTTGCTTGAGTTTATGCCTGACGGGTTCATGAAGGCTGGACGTGCGACAGACTAGCTGGATTGCCCTATGCATATGTTATCTGAATAGATCTGTATTTACAAGTTACCTCTTTATCCTTTTGTCACGTATGTATTCGGCATTCGACATGTTTACATGCTTTCTCTTTATACTTGCCGAATGACATATTAAACCTGTTTCGACAAATAACTTCTATAGCTGTGTGCCGTCGTGATTGGCTTCCAAAGCCATACATATGGAACTGTCTGGTTTCACCCAGCATGTTCCAAGGTATTCTCATACTTTTATCCCTTGTTGGTTTTCAGGTCAAACCGACTGGCACGTCTCCGGGTTCGATACACCCCGGGCTCCCGATTGAAGCTAGCCTCGTTCGGCTTGCTGTGTGCTCTTGACGCGAGGTGCCACGTTTTGCGTCAACAGAAAGTTAGCACCAAGGTTTGTGGGACCTTATAGAATTGTGGAAATAAGGGGAGAAGTAGCTTATCAGCTACAGTTGCCAGAACATTTAAAGGCTATCTTTCCTGTGTTCCATGTCTCTCAGTTGAAGAAATGTCTTCGAGTGCCAGAAGAAGAGGTATAGCCAGCCCGTATCAAGTTGCAATCCGATCTCACTTACTCAGTTACACCGTGTCGAGTGCTTGATGAGAAAGAAAGAGCAACTCGTGGGAAGAATAATAAAGCAGTATAAGGTATCGTGGAGTGAGCAAGATGATCGGGATGCTACTTGGGAAACGGACAACTATCTAAAGGAGGTGTATCCACACTTTTATAAGAAATGGTTCGTAATTCAAATCTTAGGAAGAGATTTCTTTAAGGAGGGGAGGGTTGTAACACCCTAGGTGTTAAGCAACCCTGAAATGCATAATTTGACATAGCATGAGCATAGCATCTCATCATTTCATGTGCATTTGTTTGTATGAGTGTTTAAGTCCTTGCTTAGTCACTAGTAAATCCATGTTTTGCTTTCTATTTCTGACCTAGTGTCTTAAAACAAAGTTGTAGATCTTGATGATAGAAACAACTTTGCTTAAAAGTACTTTCTCAGAAAAGGCTTTTAAATTATGATTTCTTGCATTAGAAAAATAGATTAGAAGTAAAATTCTTTTCTAAGCAGAATTTGGACTTAAGCCTTAAAGATGATTTGTTCCTTGCAAAATTCTAAGCAACTTTGCTTTTAGGACCTTTTCCTAATTCGACGACTTAGTTTGGGAGTTATGAAGCATCAAAGTTTTAAACAAAATCTCATTAGTTTAAACGTGTCAGTGGGACCCACCTGTCAGCCCCCTTCTTCCTCCCCGCGCGCGCCGCTGGCTACCGCTGCTCGCCGCTGCAGCCGCTGCCGCCGAAGGTCCGCCTGCCAGGCTGTTCAAACCGCCGCTCGCCGCCCCTGGATTCCGACCAAACCGCCCGCGTGCTCTGCCCCCTCTCTGAACGCTCGCCGCATGGCCGCCGATTCCTGGCACCGCCGCGCCCGGTCGGGAGCCCTCCCGACGGGAACCGGCCAGGTGCAATGCACCGAGCCCGTCGTTCCCTTTGCCCCCTCTCCGCCTCACGCTCACAAGCCAGAAGCCCACTCTCTCACTCACTCTCGCGCTCGCTTCGCTCCACTCCATCTTCTCCAGTGCATAGCGCCACCGCCGCCCGCCGAACTCCGGCGAGCGATTACTCGCTTCTCACCGCACCGCCGCCCGATTCCTCCCACCAACCTCTCCGCCTTAACCTCCTCTTTCATCAGCCAGGGTTGGTTTTCCCTCTTCTCCTCTCTTGCCGGCAGAACGTCGAATGCCATCCTCGGGTTCTCGTCATGGCCGCCGCCTGACCAAAGCGTGGTCCGGCCATCCGGCCAAACCATCTCAAACCAAGCCCAGTTCCCACCTCCTCGACCTCTGTAGGTGCTTAGGGCTAGATGGAGACCCTTCTCTTGCTTTGTCTCGGTCGGAACAGAGCCGTGCTGCCGCCATGTCTGTCGCGGACCGCCGCCGTGCGTGACGCCGGGCAATGCCGAGGCCGGCGAGGCTCCATAGTAGCCTGGGAATGTAGCTTAGGGAGTGCTTGAGCTGATGCTCACGCCGTCGAGCCTTGGAATAGCCGGGCAAGGCCGCACCGTAGGGTTGCCGCGCCGCCGCTCCGCCATTGCCGCCGTCGAGCTTGCTCCGGTGATGCTTTGGCCAAGCGACCTAGCCGACTGTGTCCGCCTCTTGTTGGTGAGTCTAGTGGTAGGGTTGGTGTCACCGGAAACTTCACCGCCGGCGAGCGAAAGCCGGTCAACTCCGGCGGGAGCACGCTGCCTCTGACGCGTGGGCCCGTTGACCGCTGACTCGTGGGTTCACTGATCAGCGGGTCCCGTTTGGCAGTGAGAAGGAGAGAGAAGGAGAGGAGTCTGGATGCAGTAGCGCTCGGGATAGCCGGATGCGCGAAGCATTTTTGCTCGTGTCTGCGGGTGCCTTTTTCCGGGTGTCCGTAGCGTTTAGGATAGGGTTTTCTTTAAAATGAGTTTTCCAGAATTTATGTAAAGGCTTCAAAAATTCATACAAGGCTCATTTTAAGTCCAAATCCTGTGAACCAAATTTTGTTGTGTTAAGCATGAGTAGATCTATCTGTGGAAAATGTTAAAGCATTTTTGGTGATACTTTTATAAGCAGTTTAATTTAATCTAGGAAATTGCTGTTAACTTGGAAAATGCATAACTAATTCTATATAACTCAAAAAAAATATGATTCCAGTTTTGTTAGGCTTGTGCAGATGAGTAGATTCAGGAAAAAATATAATGTGAAGTTGTTCTATGAAATACTTTTGCAGTAGTGTTTAAATGGTTTATGTTGTTGTTTCTTGTAAAATTTGTAGTAATTAAAATATGATGAATATGAACCTGATAATTTTTGTAGACTGCTCTTGTGCTAAGAAGTTTAGAAGAAAAATATGAAATCTGTTGTTTGACACTTTCTGTTAGGATGTGTAGTTCAAAGCACCTTTTCACCCTAATATTTGTCTTTTTCATAGGGAACAATTTTTAGGTCCAAATGGCTTAAAATTTTGACAGTGGACTGTTTTGCATAGTATTAATGTATGGTAGTTTTTGTAGATTTTTCTGAAGCTGTCTAGGATGGGTCGCTGTTATAGGCATGGTTAAATGAATTTATTTCAGCAAGTATTTAGAGGAAATAAATTCATTAAGTAAGTCTTGATGTGGTGATTATATAGCTTAACCAGTTGGTGATGAAGGATTAAGTGGATGGTTAGATGTTAAAGTCTGTTATAAACATTAGGATGATGTTGACTACCTTGTTGAAGAGAATGCAGTAGATGACATGTGCTTATCTCCTAATTGATGTTAATCCTGTGCATCACATATGCATTCTGTGTGCATTCATCCTATTCATACATGTCATGCATCATACAGGATCAACGGAGGAGACCCAGAACCAGTCGACCCAGGAAGAACCCAGCCAGGAAGATGAGAACATATATGATGAATGATTGACTTTGATGAGGAAGGTTTGACGCTTTCCCGGTTGAGTCATTATTCACTATGCGCTTAATGTTTATGACTAACCGGTGGCGTTGGTGTGGTGTTTCTGTGTTGGTGTGCGTGTGTGTGGTGGGCAGTGTCTCTTGGCTGTGTTGATGTGCAGGTGTTGAGCTCGGATACAGTGGTCGATGGCGAGGTGAAGGTCAAGTAGAGACGTGTCGTGCCGACGGACCGAGAGCGGTAAAGGATGGGCGTGCCGTGCGGCGGACGTTCCATGCTGATGTACCCAGAGCGGTGAAGGGCGGACGTGAGGCTTGGACTAACAGACCAGAGGGCCAGAGGACCAGCTGTGGTAGCTGGCACGTGGCATCGGCGAGCGAGAGCACATGGGGATGTGCGATACATCGGCCGAGTCGGGATGAAGACGATGGCATCGTGGCACTTGGCGGGAGGTCGGACATGGGCTTGCGTGCGGCGCAAGTGCCAACGGCCAAGTCAAGAAGGAAGGCAAAGGCGTTGTGCCCGGCGCGGAGGCTGAACATGCATCGGCATCGGTGCCGGTGGTCGGGTGTGCGAACAACATCCCGTCTACGGCGCGGGTTCGGTAGCTAAGCCTCAAAAGGCTACCCTCGATGGTTTCCGAGTTTGGGCCTCAAAACTCGGGTGGCCGGTTTCCGAGTTTGGGCCTCAAAACTCGGGATGGACGGTTTCCAGGTTTGGGCCTCAAAACCTGGGCTCGCGGGTTTCCGAGTTTGGGCCTCAAAACTCGGGGTGGACGGTTTCCAGGTTTGGGCCTCAAAACCTGGGCTGGCAGGTTTCCCGGTTTGGGCCTCAAAACCGGGGGAAGGTCCAAAAGGACGGTCGACGCGTGGCGGCATCGAGAGGCTTGCGTTGCGGCGAAGCTATCGGTGAGAAGGCGCGGCGATCGACGCTGACGGCACGTGGCGGCATCCTGGAGCTTGCGTCGAGGCGAAGCGAAGGATGAGAAGGCACGTGGCCGTCGGATGAAAACTGCTAGGGTTGGACAGTTTCACCCCTGGGGGGGTATTTGGGTTGAGTACTTCATGAGAGGGCGTTTTGGTCTTCGGACGTGCGCATATATATTTAGGGGGCTGGTTAGGGCAGCCCATCCTTGGAGGTGTCACTCTCATTTTGTTTAGGTGAGAGGAGGCTAGGGTGAGAGGAGAGACCGACACTTGTTCTTGAGCTTTTCGCCATCCGCGTTTTGTACTACGAGGAGTGGCTTGTTGTACCCGACATAGAGTGCTACACAATTCATCATCTAGTAGCAATCCAAGGATCAATTTCTCCCCTCCTCTTTGTTGGATGAAATTTGGATCGAATCGCGTTTTTGTTTTTTACATTTTGGTTTTTCCCCTCCCGGAGATTTGCCTCGTTCTCCTCTCCGAGCGACGATTTGCGATTCCGTTTGAATCAGATTGTTCTATGTCGTGAGCTCCTTCTTTCCACTGAAGGATTTCTTCTCTAACCTCACGAGCTCGTAGATCGGGTCGAAATCGTGTTTGTTCTTCGTTCTTCCCCCCTTTTCTAGTGTTCTTCGGATTTCTCATGGATTAGTTGGATTGAAGCGATGATATCCTAGGATTAGCTTCCCAACACGTAGAAGAACACTTGGGAGAAGTTTGGTTGCAGCCCCGTTCGATTTGGTTGAGTTCCAATCGAATTTGAGTTTGATACGGGCTGTTTTTAGCCTTTTCTGGGCATTCCCGGACTGTCCGGGACTCATCCTCGGACTGTCCGGGGGTCAGGGCTGCTCACGGGCAGCGAGGTTGCTGTTCTCGTTTTGGAACGGCAGACTGTCCGGGATTCATTCCCGGACTGTCCGGGGTTCAATAGCGAACAGTCCGCGGTTCACTAGCGAACAGTCCGCGACTGCACAGTTTTGCTGATTTCGTCCATATCTTTTGCGTACGAGCTCTGATTTGTGATCCGTTTCTTGCGTTGGTTTTCAAACTTCTTAAGGATCATTCCAAAGTACTATTGACACCATTGGTCAAAGTATTTTTGGTCGGACACTTCCTTTTTCTCCATAGGAGTTAAATGTTCCTCTTTCAGAGTTTCGACGGTTCTAGCGTCCGTATCTTTTGCGTTCGAGCCCCGATTTGAGATCCGTTTGTTGTGTTAGTTAGATAACTTCATAAGGATCTTTCCAAGGTACTTTTGCTACCAGTTGGCCTAAGTATTTTTGGTCAAACACTTTCCTCTTCTCCATAGGAGTGGGGTGTTCCGTTATCGGAGGTTCGATTGTTCTAGGAGCTTGCTTGTGCAGTTTTTGCCCCGTTGCTTTGGCGCTTGGTTTGGGGGTTTTTCGGTAGTTCCGCTGTACCTCTAGGACACATCCTAGGGTATCCACCTATTCGTAGGTCATGAACTCACCGGTTGTTTGAGTCTTCGCTTTTGGGGTGATTTTCTGGGACAAGGGCCATCATTTCTCGAAAAGAAATTGCGGCTCCCATTCACCACCCCTCTGGTGGCCAATTCGGTCCTTCAAAAGAGACACTAACCGAGGAGGCCGGAAGGACCGATGCCGAAGATCTACCAGAGTGTCGCAACCACCGTCCCTCGGACTTTGAGAAAGGCAAGCCCCGGAGCATTCTAACTCCTATGGTTTGCAAATGTCTTACAATTAACCTGATGATGAATGTTGCATTAGGTTATAGGAATTTATTGCTACCGTTGATGCATTATTCTCATCCTTGTCCACCTGCAATTATATCTTGATATCCCTGTTTAGGTCTAGTGTAAAGAACCAACCAATTTGCACCAGATTAAGCACAGAATCGCTGCTTTCCCAGAGATTACAAGTACTTAAGCTCGTACAAACCCGGTAGTCCGGAAATCTCGAAGGATTTCAAGTCATTCAACTTTAACCAAGATCGTAATAGATTAGCGTACATGCCCACAAGGTACATTCAGTTCGCACATAGTTCAAATACATCGGAGTTCAACAGTTATTACAAACCATAGTTTAAATTCAAAAGCGGAAGCAACATAGTTTTGAAACACAAGTCCTTAGTTCACAATACTGTGCCATATGCTTGATCGGTCCACAAAAGCATCAGGGAAGATAAGAGTTGACCATGCCCATGGTCTAGTCACTGCCCTCGATGGGGTACAGACAGTTCTCGCAATAGCCGAAGAAGCATTGCCCATCTGCAACAACAAGGGAAAGAACCCTGAGTACGAGAAGGTACTCAGCTAGACTTACCCGTCATAAACCAGAAATGACTGACACCAAGGATTATGCAAGGCTGTATCTGGGGTTGGCCACACTTACCTTTTTGCATAAAAGCTCTTTATTATTAACTAATCATCATTAGAGCATTAGCAGTCACTTTTATGTAATCAGCCTGATTATCTAGATTTGCACCTGATCTAGAGCAAACACTTGACTACTTATTCAAGCAAGAGTGACTATTTCATCAATAGCCTTTCAGATTCATCAACCATAACCATCATTAATTCCATATATTACTACGGTAACACATGCTCAGTCAAGTTACTCACTAACCAGGAGCGATGGCGATTATAATCGATTCCTACCAGCTGAGGATAAAAATGCCGCACACTCGCCCGACACACCCTGCCAGGTGGCCGTTGGCGACCACTTCAGGAGGTTCGAGAACACAACACGCGGGACGGTCATGGGCCCTTCTACACCGGGGGTTATCTCAATGCCAGGTCGCTCAAGCTATTAACTGCCCACGGTCATGCCAGGTCGATCAGGCCCTGCCTGCCCCTGGACCATGCCAGGTCGATCAGAATAGTTGCCACGGTACATCTGAGGCCCTGGGTGTTAGGCGTCAACATCTCCGTCACCGGCTCGAAAAACATTACTCGGCTTCACGGGAGGTACCCGCACCTGCTCCGTTATGTGATTGACGTGTTCAAAATGACTGAGGTGTGCCTTCGTCGGTTCCTGATCGACACAGACGGGAGACTACTAGCACACAGAACCCATGTCATGCTGCTCCTACATCCCGCCCGGTCTCTCAAATTAATTATCACATGGTTATCTCCATGATAGCACAAGGCTAAACATGATCAGTATCCACCTATATGCGGGAGACAGGAAATCACCCGACTTTTACCGGTCTAAGCAGGCTAAGCATAAACGAGCCTAGACTTATCAGGGATAACAAGGTAATATTGCAGGTGGACAAGGATAAGTAATAATGCATCAACGGTAGCAATCAATTCCTATAACCTAATGCAACATCCATCATCAGGTTAATTAGAAACATTTGCAACCGTAGGAGTTAGAATGCTCCGGGGCTTGCCTCGCTCGAAGTCGCGGCGGCGGGGGTGATCACGGCACTCCGGCAGGTCTTCAGCGTCTCCTTCCGAGATCCCCTCCTCGGGTGTCTCCTCCTGACGCTGCTCCTCCGGCGTCTCCTGGGCTTCCACTACCGATCCTGCATGATGCGGTACATGAATGAACAACATGAATGCACATGGGATGCATGATGATGCAACATGGAGTAACCATTCAGGAGATAAGCACATGTCATCTACTGCTACTCACTTATTTAATTCGACATACTACTTACCAAGTCTGTTGTCACCGCATCAAAGTTGCTTAAGGGTTTATTACCCTCTAATTATTTGTAGAATTAAATCTAGTTAAATAGGCCCATAACAGTAACCTATCCTAGACAGCTTCACAAAAACCTATAAAAATTACTGAAGATCAATAACACTTAATCTAACCCTCTGTCCAAATTTCATCCCATTTGGACCTAGACTTCATCCTCTATGAAAAAGACAAATTCTATTATGGAGAGGTGCTTTGAACTACACACCCTAGCAAAAAGTGTCAAAAAACAGATTTCTTATTTTTCTACTGAACTTCCTAGCATAAGAGCAATGTGCTTAAATTCTCAGGTTCGTATTCCTCATATTTTAATTACTACAAAATAAACAAGGAAACGACATTTAAGCATTTTAAAAGCTACTGTCAAATTAATTCACAGAACAACCTCATATTATATTTTTCTCTGAAACTACACATTCATACGAACCTAACAAAACTAGAATCACATTTTTCTGACTTATATATAATTAGTTATGCATTTACCAAGTTATCAGCACTTTTCTAAATTAAATAAATCTACACATAAAAGTATCACCAAAAATGCATTTAACAGTTTTCACTGATAGATCTAAACATGCTTGACCTAACAAAGTTTGTTTCACAGGATTTGGACTTAAAATGAGCCTTGTAGGAATTTTTGAAGCCATTACATAAATCTGCAAAAACAAACTAAAAAGGAAACTCAATCCTAAACGTACGGACTCCAACTTGGTTCGGCCGAGGCATAAGACAACGCTCAGCACACCCGGCGCGATTCGGCTGAGGCCCGAGGCATATAAGACAAACGCTCAGCACGCCCGGCGCGATTCGGCTGAGGCCCGAGGCAAGGCTTCGGCACATTCGGCGCGACTCGGCCGAGGCTCAAACACACTCAACCGATTCGGCCGAGGCTACTGACTCAACCGAGGCTCGGTGACTTAGCCGAGGCTTGAGGCAAACGCTCGGCACGCCCGGCTTACCGAGGCCTACGGCACCCAAACGCTTCCCTTTCTTTCTTTCTTGCTGCCAGTCGGGGCCCGCTGGTCAGGGCGACCAAGCTACCGAGGCCAGGCTCGGCACGTTACCGTGCGAGGCCAGGCTCGGCGGTCAACGGCGGAGTTTTGCGCCGTGGTCGTTGACCGGCCCTAGCTCGTCGACGGCGACACTTTGGCGACACGGAGACCATTACTGGGTGCGGGTTTGCGAGGCGAACACAACTAACCGACTCGCTGAGACAGAGGGATACCGGAGCAAGCTCGACGTCGGCCATGGCGGAGCGGCGGCTCTGGCGACTCGGCGGCGGAACTCTTCCCGGCGGCTTGCGACTCGGCGAGACTAACACTAGCCTAAGCAAGTCACAAGTGACCTATTGGAGCAACTCCCGGGCTTCGGCATCCCCGGCATTGTCCGGCGCGATGCACAGCGACGGTCCATGGCGGACACAGCGCGACTGGCCCGCGGTCCGGCGAACTCAGGACACGAGAGAGGTCTCCATCTGACTCTAAGCTGCTACGACGGTAGAGAAGACTAGAACATGGCTCAGCTCAGGGTAGCATGGCGGAGATGACCGGTCCACGTGAAGGTCACGATGGCGGCCATGGCGGAAGCTTGCGGATGGCGTCCGCTGTTCCGGCAGCTAGAGAGGGAGAGAGGGGAAACCAACCCTTACCGGAGAAAGAGGAGACCAGGGCGGAGGAACTGGCGAGAGGAATTGACGGCGGCGCACGGTGGAGCGAGTAACGCTCGCGAGATTGCGAGCGGACCGGGCGCGGCCAGGAACGGTCGGCGGGGGCGGCGGCTGGCGGTGGCGCTTTGCTTCTCCCCTTTTTCCCGCTCGAACGCCGGCGAGGAGCAGGCGAGAGCGAGAGAGAGGTGCGAGCGCGGGGAAAGAAGGAGGGAGGAGCGGGTGCGGACAGGGCGAGGGCGAAGGCATGCTTGCCACGCCGCGCGCGGAGCTTGGCTTGCCGGCCGTCGAGCGCCCACGCGGCGGCAACGTCTGGCGCTGCTCCTGTCGGACAGACGCCGCGCGCACGCGCCGGCACGGCACGGCCCAGCCCGATTCAGTGCCATCAGGCCGACTGACGGCCAGACTTTGAGCGCGATTAACTCCTAATCCATTTGATGAAAAGCTAAACCACTTGCTCCATTGCTTAGAGCTACATACCGACTACCACTTTGGTTACAAGATTTATCTTTGGTTCGGCCTAGATTGCTCCCGAGAAAGCTCCAAAGATGGCTAGATGAAACTGTTTTGGGCAGTTAGGACTTAGAGAATTTTCTAAGTCTAAACTCCCTCAACTCTGCCTTGGGGTCCCAAAACACCTTGTTAAACTCATTTTATGAGTTGGGCCTCAAACAACTTTTGTTCTACTCTAAATTCTACACACTTTTGGTTAAGGGCCCACAGCCATGCAAGCTTCTATTAAGAAGGTCTTAGTTAGTCAAACAAAAGGACTCCTAGGGCTCTATTAAGGCAACTAGGGTTAGAGACTTTGTTAGCCCACATGACAAACATAAACCTAGCTTCATTTTGACTCCTCAACAAGGTTCAACTACTAAGGAGACTTAAACACTCCACAAGCAAGACACACAAGCATTCAATCAAGCATAGCATCACAAAAGGTCACATGAAATGACACTTAACAAAAGAAAGAATGCAACATGAAATGATGATGCTTTATGCTCATGAGATGTCAAATTATGCACTTAGGTTGCTTAACACCTTGGGTGTTACAGCCCTCCCCTCCTTAAAGGAATCTCGTCCCGAGATTTGAGTTACTAACCAGTCCTATAAAACTGTGGATTACTTCCTTTAGATAGTCTTCCGTTTCCCAAGTGGCATCTCGGTCGTCTTGTTCACTCCAAGATACTTATATTGCTTCGAGATACTTCCGCGAGTTACCCTTTCTTTTCGTCGAGTACTCGATATGGCTTCACCGGGTAAGTAAGAGTCGGATTGTAACTTGATATTGGCCGGTTGTACTTCCTCTTCTGGAACTTGAAGACATTTCCTTTAGTTGTGACACATGGAAAACAGGGAATATAGCCTTTAAATGTTCAGGTACTGTAGTTGATAAGCTACCTTTCCCTCCTTTCCATTATCCTGTAGGGTCCCACAAACCTTGGCGCTAACTTCTTTTCACGCAAAAGTCTAACTCCTTTCATGGGTGATACTTTCAAATACACATAGTCACCTACTTTGAATTCAAGCGGCCTTCTTCGCTTATCAGCATAGCTTTCTGTCGAGACTGTGCAGCTGCTATGTGTTGTTGGATTATTCTAACTTGTTCTTCTGCCCTAACGAAGTCAGTTCCATAGTAACGACGTTCTCCGGTTTCAACCCAACTTACTGGTGTCTGCATCTTCTGCCATACAGAGCTTCGAAAGGTGCCTATGAATGCTTTCTGATAACTGTTATTATAAGCAATTCTGCTAATGGCAACCACTTCTCCAAGATCCCTTTGCTGAGATCACACACGCTCTCAACATATCCTCTAAAACCTGATTTACCCTTTCAGTTTGCCCTGACGTCTGGGGATGGTAAGCTGAACTATGGATTAACTTAGTACCTAATTCCTTTTGCATTTTCTCCAGAATGGTGCAGTGAACTGTGTTCCGCGATCCGAAACTATGACTTGGGTATACCATGCAATCGGATAATCTGATTGATTAGATCTCCGCATAATCCGGTACTCGATAACAGGTTTTAACTGGTATAAAATGAGCGGTCTTGGTGAGACGGGTCTACTATTACCCATATCGAATCATTCCCCTCTGAGTAGTAGGCAAACCGGGATGATAAAATCCATACTCACCTCTTCCCACTTCCATTCAGGTATTGATAAGGGTTGAAGTGTTCCGGCTGGCTTCAGGTGAATGGCCTTCACTCGACAACACGTGTCGCATCTGGCTACATACGTGGCAATTTCCTTCTTCATTTTGGTCCACCAAAATCTTGGACGCAAATCTTGATACATCTTAGTGCTCCCGGGATGAATAGACAACTTGGAAAGATGAGCCTCATCCATGATCTGATTTTTGAGTTCCCTATTCTTGGGTACCACTAAGCGATTATCAAACCATAACACTCCCTTATCATCAACTCGAAAATGTTTTACGGGTTCAGTGGCAGCTCTTAGCTTTCCTTGATATAATAGATTCCTGTCTGTTTTCTGCCCTTCTAGAATTTGATCAACTAAGGGGCTCTGCAGCTCACGATGTGACGCAGATCACAGGGTGTTCGAGACTAAACTCGTCCTCTGGTTGTAACCTCAAGTTATTACAATGCGACTTCCGACTCAAAGCATCAGCAACTACATTTTGCCTTTCCTGGGTGATAATGTATCTGCAAATTGTAATCCTTAATCAACTCAAGCCATCTTCTCTGTCTCATATTCAGTTCAGGTTGAGTAAAGATATACTGAGACTTTTGTGGTCCGTGTACATGTTACAGACGTTACCAAGCAGATAATGTCTCCATAGTTTTAGAGCGTGTACCACAGCAGCTAATTCCAAGTCATGCGTAGGATAATTAACTTCATGTTTTCTCAATTGACGTGAAGCATAAGCAATCACTCTGCCTTCTTGCATAAGAAACACAGCCTAAACCAACTTTCGATGCGTCGCAGAAGACATCAAACGGCTTCTCGATATCTGGTGGAGCTAAGACAGGGGCAGTGGTTAATAGTTTCGCAAGGTACGGAAAGCTGTTCACACTTCTCTGTCCACTCAAACTTCTGATCCTTCTACAGCAAACTTGTCATGGGCTTGGCAATCTTGGAGAAATCGGGAATGAAACGACGGTCGTAATCCCTGCTAAACTGAGAACCTGAGAAAACTCCGAATCTCCCCCAACGAAGTTGGAGCTTCCCAATCCATTACTTCTTGTACTTGCTAGGGTCCACAGAGATTCTTCTTCGACAGGATGTGACAAAGGATTGTACTGCTTCAACCAAAACTCGCATTTACTAAACTAGCATAGAGTTTATGTTCCGGAGTCTTGTCAAGACGATCCTCAAATGTTCTGCATGGTCGTCCGGGTTCTCCGAATAAACCAAAATATCATCAATGAACACCACTACAAACTTATCTAGTTCTGGCATGAATACCGAGTTCACAAACTCATAAAGTATGCGGAGCATTGTCAATCCAAAAGACAGACTAAATCTCGTACAGGCCATATCTGGTTGAAAAAGCAGTCTTTGGAATATCTGTGTGGTCGGATTTAATTGATGATATCCTGATCTCAAATCGATCTTGGAGAATACTTTGGCTCTGGATAACTGATCAAACAAAATATCTATCCGTGGAAACGGATATTTGTTTCTTAACGGTCACGGCATTAAGCGGTCGATAATCCACACACATCCGTAGAGACTTGTCCTTTTTCTTGACAAACAAAGCTGGGCATCCCCACTCTGACACACTAGGTTGAATGAAACCCTTGTCCAAAAGTTCCTTAATCTGCGTCTTGAGTTCGGCTAATTCATTGGGCGGCATACGATACGGTCTTCTCGAGATCGGTGCAGTTCCTGGTAACAGCTCAATAGTAAACTCTACAGCCCGCTTGGGCGGTAAACCCGGCAACTCATCTGGAAAGACGTCTGGGAAATCCCGAACAACTGGAATTTTTGACAGGTCCTCTATAGATAAGGTACAAGACAGATCAACAAAATCTGCTCTCGAGGAAGAGAGATACGTATCTTGGTGTTAATCCTTGCATCAGATAAGGTAAGAGTTCTATCTGCAGTGTCTAACACCGCTTTCCACATACTCATCCAACTCATTCCTAGGACTACATCCATACTGAGTCCTGGCAAAACTACTAAAGGCTCCAAACTTATGCCCTCCGATGTCGATGGTTGCATCACGTACCATCTGCCTAGACAACACACTACTCCCCACAGAGCTTACGCGAAACCCATAATCCATTTCAGACACCTCTTGATTATGCTTTGTGCAAATGCTTTACTCATGAACGAATGCGATGATCCAGTATCAAACAAAACAACTGCGGGATGATGGTTAACAAGACACATACAGCAGTTCGGGCTCTCCAGCACGAGCTTCTTCAGCGGTCATGTTGTGCAGGCGTGCGGGGTAGTTGTGATGAGGACATCAACACCAGCGATACATCCTCTCCGACACACCTATAGCTGGTCCTCTTACTGTGGCTCTGATCGTAAACTTAATCATCAAGTGAGTGCCATGATAAGCTCTTGTCCATCTGTTTAGACAATGGAAGCGTGCATCTGTTTTGATTAGGAACCAAGGAGAAGACCAAAGGGAGAAGGACTAGCGTAGCTGGATTCGGACTGACAGCAAAGCACCACTTTGACGCCACCACGGTTGCATACGGATTTCGGATTCAGGCGCTTCAGGACTTTTGGAAAGCTTATCAAGTTTATTTATATGAATCAAGTCTACGTCAATATCTGTTCGGCACAGCGGCAATGATCAATTACCGTCGACGGTCTTGCTGCCAGGGTGTGCGTCACCTCATTTTGGGCTTATGGCCCAGTATCAAGTTGGGTCCATTAGGACACGTCCTAGGGTTGGAGGACGACCCCAACACTCTTTGGTCGTCAATCCATCTACTTATATCCCTCTATAGCCGCCTCTGGTTGGGTTTTGTTTAGATCAATTAGCCTTAGCTACTGTCTTGTAGCGCGCGTGCAGGATCAGCCGCCCGTCTTGTCTTGGAACCCCTTGTAGATTAAGATTCAGTTTGAAACCTTCAATTTCATCTTGCAAACTCGAGTGCTTGTTTCCTCGTTCTTGCTAGTTCTTCGATTGCTTGGACGGGAGCCCTGGGGCTGGTGGTCGCGTCCACAAGATCGTGACGGCTATGGACTTGTATCGGTTGCTAAGCGCGGCTTGAGGCTGTAGTCGGGCCGTGAACGTCATCTCCACCACCAATCGAGTTATCCCCGTTCTCATCGAAAGATCGGGCAAAAACCCTAGCGGGTTCGCATAGTTGCTGTTGCTTCTTGGGTAGGGGAGTACTTGCGAAGTGCCCCTCTTGGTTGAGTTGTAGCATGGTCCCCGAACCAACGGTTTGTTCCCTGAAGAACTGCCTTGACCTCACGAGCCTGAGCAGCAGCTATCTTGTATGGCTTCTGATTGCGCTGAGCTTGTGGCTGATTCTTCTTCTGCGGCGGCCTAAAACGTGCCCCCGGCGCTGGTGGTCGATACAGATTTCGCTGAGCTGGTGGTCCTCTGGGTGTGATGATCCTGATTCAAAGGTCCTCTTCCGGGCCTTGCTAGCAGCATGCTTGTTGTTATGGTTCTCTTGAATCAGATAGTCGCTTATGAAGTCATTGATGAATTGGTACGGGAAGATGTACCCACTGACTTTCCCATTTTAGTGTTCAAGCCTCTCTTGAAACTAGCAATCTTCTTAGCGTCTGTGTCAACGAAGTCTGGGATATAGCGAGCCAACGAGTTGAACAGATGATGATACTCTGTGATAGACCGAGTTCCTTGAGTCAGATTCATGAACTCTGCCACTTCATCTGTGTCAAGCCCCGGTGGAATGTAATGACCTCGAACGCAGCAGTAAACACTCTCCAAGTGATAGGAACATTGGCAGGATAGGTGGTACGATGATGTCCCCACCAAATCCCGGCTGGTCCCTGCAACTGGTGCGCGGCATATTCTGCTTTCAGTTCTTCTGTGAGCCTGAGCAAACGAAACTTCTGCTCCAAAGTATGCAGCCATTCTTCTGCCTCCAATGGTTCTGTAGCCTCCTTGAAGATTGGTGGTTTGGTATCCAGGAAATCCTTGAAAGAACTATATTGGTTCGGCTCAGGGCGTTGATGCCCTGGGCCAAGTTTTCCCTCAGCAAAGCTTCGATGTTGCGCTGGCTTCCAAGAAATTGAGCAAAAAGTTGCTCAGCCGTCGGGGATGGAGGAGGTGGTGGATTGCGGTTTTCTCTGGGGTCCTCATTTCCACCACTACCACCTGCTCCACTACGAGTTGTCGTCATCTGCATGTAGGATAGTAAGCGACCATTAGGCGAAGTTGCAACTTGTAGAGAACAATAATCATACCCACTGAAATTATTCGGAAAACAATTCACCAAACAATGACAGAGGTACAATAAATTTCAATCCACATCGCATCAACACATAACAAGATCACTTAATACATCATGCAAAAGATAACATAACATCCATCGTTTTGCCCATACATATGGGACTTTCCAAGGCCTCACACCACATCACATAGGTCCATACTCATGCTACATCTTAGCACTAACAACAAAGATCGGGCCACTACAACACAAAAGATCACTAGTCGATAGCGCTAACTAGTCTCTCTCATGGCGCCATCACCACTACCACCGTCGCTAGACACATCTGAAGAACTACTAGAAGAACTAATCGGCTCCAGATCCTCCTGGGGAAAGATGGGGTTCCTCTCATTCTCCCTACGGTGGATCTCCTCGTGCAGACGATCGTTGTAGTCCTGCAGGTGATGGAGTTGGAGCTCCAGGTCTCCCACTCGCAACCTCAGCAGCCTGTTCTCCTCTTGAAACACGAATGCCCTCGACACAAACTCCTCGAAGCGCCTCCTCAGTCCCCTCATGACCGAGGCCAAGAAAGTAGTCGACCCCTGCTGAATGGCAAGCTGATGAGCAGTCTCCTGCTCCCTCTGAAGTGCCTGGTCTCTCTCTACTGTCAACTGAGCTAGCTGTGTAGTGAGGAGGTCCATCTCTGTAGCGTGCTCCTCCTGACGGCGATGCTGCGCTGCAATCTCCTCGCTAAGAACATGGTCCAACTGCTCATAGCTGCGGGATAAGCAGCCATAAGTAGCCATAAGTGCAGCCATGGCACTCCCTGCTGGCCCGGCACAATGCTCCCTCTCAAGCGAACTACCCTCCAAAATAGTAGCTCCTGGCTGACGCCACACTGAAAGATACGGATCCACGTCGGGAAGATACTGGCAGTAGCCTGAGCAACCACCTCCGGATGGTCCTCCATGATGTCCCGAAGAACGGTATAAGCAACCTGGTTGGCTGCATCCCAGGGGGTCCTCCCCTGCAAAGCAAACACTCGGCTGCACCAGACGTGATCCGGTCCTCACGGCTAGGCACGTCGACCTCCACCGTGTACACGTGGCGATCCTCTGACAACTGCACACGGTGCCAGTCGTACTGTGGCTCCTGGCCCTCCTGATATCCCACCAGGTGCAGAACTCCAAAGAATAGTGGGCATCCCAAACTCCTCTAGAAAGTCCTCTGATCCCTCATCGTCCATGGCCCCAGCATGTAGTAAGGCCTCTTGCCTCCCGTGGACTTGCGAGCAGTGCGCTTGGTGCGTGCCATCTGTAAGAAGTTTATCCACACAGTTTTTTAATTAGTTGAAACAACTTTTAATTAGAAAACGGGACAGAAACCATAAGGAAGGAAGTAAGATTAATGCAAGATTATATGATCATGATGCATGCACGTTTCATACGTCCTCATTGCCTACATCTCTACGCTGCTATGGCTAGGTGGCATACACGTTCACTCATAGCATTAACTATACGTGACTACACGTTCGCAAGTTAGCGTACCTGCAGAAACTCACTTCAGCCCTTCCCACAGTATGAATATCATGCACTGCGGAAATTTAAATCTAATACTCACTTAGGTGTACACCCGGTATACACGTAAGCAGTATATGCACCCATCAAAAATTATTACCCCCACAATCAATACTTTCACATATACTTGTGTGGAACAGGTATTACGCGTCGGTATCATATAAGCACTTCCCTAGATTGGCGGTTGTCCAATCATGCTCTCACAACTCTCATTACCTTTACGTAGAGGCAATTGATCCATACATTACCATTCCGAAGAATAGCATCCATACAATTTCACCCTTGCCGTATGGACGAAGAATAATAAAAGAAAAATAAGTATGATGCACGACCCCCAAAGTTAGTACTTAAATAGCCACCTAAGTTCCTATTGGGCATAAGGACTTGATCAATGGCACACCTTACTCTTGGTCAAGAAGGTTTTTCAAATCCTAATATAACTATAAGTTCTTGTCAAATAGGAATTTTAATTGAAAATACAGTTTTTCAAATACACTTGTGAACAGTAACGCTAACCACGCTCTGATGCCAGCTGTAACAGAACCGACCAATTTGCACCAGATTAAGCACCGAATCGCTGCTTTCACAGAGATTACAAGTACTTAAGCTCGTACAAACCCGGTAGTCCGGAAATCTCGAAGGATTTCAAGTCATTCAACTTTAACCAAGATCGTAATAGATTAGCGTACATGCCCACAAGGTACATTCAGTTCGCACATAGTTCAAATACATCGGAGTTCAACAGTTATTACAAACCATAGTTTAAATTCAAAAGCGGAAGCAACATAGTTTTGAAACACAAGTCCTTAGTTCACAATACAGTGCCATATGCTTGATCGGTCCACAAAAGCATCAGGGAAGATAAGAGTTGACCATGCCCATGGTCTAGTCATTGCCCTCGACCTCGACGGTACAGACAGTTCTCGCAATAGCCGAAGAAGCATTGCCCATCTGCAACAACAAGGGATAGAACCCTGAGTACGAGAAGGTACTCAGCTAGACTTACCCGTCATAAACCAGAAAAATAACCGACACCAAGGATTATGCAAGGCTGTATCTGGGGTTGGCCACACTTACCTTTTTGCATAAAAGCTCTTTATTATTAACTAATCATCATTAGAGCATTAGCAGTCACTTTTATGTAATCAGCCTGATTATCTAGATTTGCACCTGATCTAGAGCAAACACTTGACTACTTATTCAAGCAAGAGTGAACTTTTCATCAATAGCCTTTCAGATTCATCAACCATAACCATCATTAATTCCATATATTACTACGGTAACACATGCTCAGTCAAGTTACTCACTAACCAGGAGCGATGGCGATTATAATCGATTCCTACCAGCTGGGGATAAAAATGTCGCACACTCGCCCGGACACACCTGCCAGGTGGCCGTTGGCGACCACTTCAGGAGGTTCGAGAACACAACACGGGGACGGTCATGGGCCCTTCTACACCGGGGGTTATCTCAATGCCAGGTCGCTCAAGCTATTAACTGCCCACGGTCATGCCAGGTCGATCAGGCCCTGCCTTGCCCTCGGACCATGCCAGGTCGATCAGAAAGTTGCCCACGGTACATCTGAGGCCCTGGGTGTTAGGCGTCAACATCTCCGTCACCGGCTCGAAAAACCTTACTCGGCTTCACGGAAGGTACCCGCACCTGCTCCGTTAAGTGATTGACGCGTTCAAAATGACTGAGGTGTGCCTTCGTCGGTTCCTGATCGACACAGACGGGAGACTACTAGCACACAGAACCCATGTCCTGCTGCTCCTACATCCCGCCCGGTCTCAAATTAATTATCACATGGTTATCTCCATGATAGCACAAGGCTAAACATGATCAGTATCCACCTATATGCGGGAGACAGGAAATCACCCGACTTTTACCGGTCTAAGCAGGCTAAGCATAAACGAGCCTAGACTTATCAGGGATAACAAGGTAATATTTGCAGGTGGACAAGGATAAGTAATAATGCATCAACGGTAGCAATCAATTCCTATAACCTAATGCAACATCCATCATCAGGTTAATTAGAAACATTTGCAAACCGTAGGAGTTAGAATGCTCCGGGGCTTGCCTCGCTCGAAGTCGGCGGGGCGGTGATCACGGCACTCCGGCAGGTCTTCAGCGTCTCCTTCCGGGATCCCCTCCTCTCGTGGTGTCTCCTCCTGACGCTGCTCCTCCGGCGTCTCCTGGGCTTCCACTACCGATCCTGCATGATGCGGTACATGGAATGAACAACATGAATGCACATGGGATGCATGGTGATGCAACATGGAGTAACCATTCAGGAGATAAGCACATGTCATCTACTGCTACTCACTTATTTAATTCGACATACTACTTACCAAGTCTTGTTGTCACCGCATCAAAGTTGCTTAACGGGTTTATTACCCTCTAATTATTTGTAGAATTAAATCTAGTTAAATAGGCCCATAACAGTAACCTATCCTAGACAGCTTCACAAAAAACCTATAAAAATTACTGGAGATCAATAACACTTAATCTAACCCTCTGTCCAAATTTCATCCCATTTGGACCTAGACTTCATCCTCTATGAAAAAGACAAATTCTATTATGGAGAGGTGCTTTGAACTACACACCCTAGAAAAAGTGTCACAACCACAGATTTCTTATTTTTCTACTGAACTTCCTAGCATAAGAGCAATGTGCTTAAATTCTCAGGTTCGTATTCCTCATATTTTAATTACTACAAAATAAACAGGAAAACGACATTTAAGCATTTTAAAAGCTACTGTCAAATTAATTCAGAACAACCTCATATTATATTTTTTTGAAACTACACATTCATACGAACCTAACAAAACTGGAATCACATTTTTCTGACTTATATATAATTAGTTATGCATTTACCAAGTTATCAGCACTTTTCTAAATTAAATAAATCTACACATAAAAGTATCACCAAAAATGCATTTAACAGTTTCAATGATAATCTAAACATGCTTGACCTAACAAAATTTGTTTACAGGATTTGGACTTAAAATGAGCCTTGTAGGAATTTTTGAAGCCATTACAAAATCTGCAAAAACAAACTAAAAAGGAAACTCAAACCTAAACGTACGGACTCCAACTTGGTTCGGCCATGGGGCATAAGACAACGCTCAGCACACCCGGCGCGATTCGGCTGAGGCCCGAGGCATAAGACAAACGCTCAGACGCCCGGCGCGATTCGCTGAGGCCCGAGGAAAGGCTTCGGCACATTCGGCGTGACTCGGCGAGGCTCAAACACACTCAACCGATTCGGCGAGGCTACTGACTCAACCGAGGGCGGTGATTAGCCGAGGCTTGAGGCAAACGCTCGGCACACCCGGCTTACCGAGGCCTGGCACACCACAAGGCTTCCCTTTCTTTCTTTCTTGCTGCCAGTCGGGGCCCGCTGGTAAGGGCGACCAAGACCGAGGCTCAGGCTCGGCACGTTACCGTGCGAGGCCAGGCTCGGCGGTCAACGGCGGAGTTTTGCGCCGTGGTCGTTGACCGGCCCTAGCTCGTCGACGGCGACACTTCTGGCGACACGGAGACCATTACTGGGTGCGGGTTTGCGAGGCGAACACAACTAACCGACTCGCTGAGACAGAGGGATACCGGAGCAAGCTCGACGGCGGCCATGGCGGAGCGGCGGCTCTGGCGACTCGGCGGCGGAACTCTTCCCGGCGGCTTGCGACTCGGCGAGACAACACTAGCCTAAGCAAGTCACAAGTGACCTATTGGAGCAACTCCCGGGCTTCGGCATCCCCGGCATTGTCCGGCGCGATGCACGGCGGCGGTCCATGGCGGACACAGCGCGACTGGCCCGCGGTCCGGCGAACTCAGGACACGAGAGAGGTCTCCATCTGACTCTAAGCTACTACGACGGTAGAGAAGACTAGAACATGGCTCAGCTCAGGGTAGCATGGCGGAGATGACCGGTCCACGTGAAGGTCACGATGGCGGCCATGGCGGAAGCTTGCGGATGGCGTCCGCTGTTCCGGCAGCTAGAGAGGGAGAGAGGGGAAACCAACCCTTACCGGAGAAAGAGGAGACCAGGGCGGAGGAACTGGCGAGAGGAATTGGACGGCGGCGCACGGTGGAGCGAGTAATCGCTCGCCGAGATTCGACGGGCGGCGGCGGGAACGGCGGCGCTTTGCTTTCTCCCCTTTTTCCCGCTCGAACGCCGGCGAGAGCAGAGAGCGAGAGAGAGGCGCGAGCGCGGGGAACAGAATGGAGGGAGGAGGGGGTTCGGACAGGGCGAGGGCGAAGGCATGCTTGCCACGCCGCGCGCGGACGCTGGCTTGGCGGCCGTCGAGCGCCACGCGGCGGCAACGTCCTGGCGCTGTCGGCCACGACGCCGCGGCGCGCGCCGGCACGGCACGGCCCGGCCCGATTCAGTGCCATCAGGCCGACTGACGGCCAGACTTTGAGCGCGATTAACTCCTAATCCATTTGATGAAAAGCTAAACCACTTGCTCCATTGCTTAGAGCTACATACCGACTACCACTTTGGTTACAAGATTGATCTTTGGTCGGCCTAGATTGCTCCGAGAAAGCTCCAAAGATGGCTAGATGAAACTGTTTTGGGCAGTTAGGACTTAGAGAATTTTCTAAGTCTAAACTCCCTCAAATCTGCCTTGTGGGTCCCAAAACACCTTGTTAAACTCATTTTCATGAGTTGGGCCTTAAACAACTTTGTTCTACTCTAAATTCTACACACTTTTGGTTAAGGGCCCACAGCCATGCAAAGCTTCTATCAAGAAGGTCTAGTTAGTCAAAAACAAAAGGACTCCTAGGGCTCTATTAAGGCAACTAGGGTTAGAGACTTGGTTAGCCAACATGACCAACATAAACCTAGCTTCATTTGACTCCTCAACAAGGTTCAACTACTAAGGAGACTTAAACACTCCACAAGCAAGACACACAAGCATTCAATCAAGCATAGCATCACAAAAGGTCACATGAAATGACACTTAACAAAAGAAAGAATGCAACATGAAATGATGATGCTTTATGCTCATGAGATGTCAAATTATGCACTTAGGGTTGCTTAACACCTAGGGTGTTACATCTAGGCTCGTTATATGCTTAGCCCTGCTTAGATCGGTAAAAGTGGGTGATTCTGTCTGCCGCATTAGGGGATACTGATCATGATTAGCCTAGCTATCATGGAAAACCATGGGATAATTAATCTGAGGCAGGGCGGGAGTAAGAGCGCAGGACATGGGTCCTGTGTGCTAGTAGTCTCCCGTCTGGTCGGCCTAGGACCTGTTCGGGAATGTCCCTTCAGTCAAATTGAACGCATCGATCACTTAACGAGTAGGTCTGAGACCTCCCGCGAAGCAAGTAAGGTTATTTGAGCTGGTGGATGGAGATGTTGACGCTAACACCCAGGGCCTCAGCTGTACCGTGGGCAACTATTCTGATCAACCTGGCATGGTCCGAGGGCAGGAGGGCTTGATTGACCTGGCATGACCGTGGGCAGTTATAGCTTGAGCGACCTGGCACTGAGTCGTGCAGTATATGCGTACCCTGGTGTAGGCCCGGTCGCTTGTCGCGTTCTCGAATCTCCGACTGGTAGCTTACGACTGCCGTAGCGGATTGTGCCGGGCGAGTGAGACATTTTATCCCCAGCTGGTAGGAATCGAATATAATCGCCATCGCTCCTGGACAGTGAGCATTGACTGTAGATCATCACCCATAGAAATTATGGAACTAAAGATGGTTATGGAATCTGAAAGGCTATTGATGAAATAGTCACTCTTTGCTTGTATAAGAGTCAAGTGCTTGTTATAGATCAGGTGCAAATCTAGTAAGGTAGGATTAATTATTAAAAGCAATTGCCGACACTCTAAACTGAGTTTTATTTACAAAAGCTTTCATGCAAAGGAGTTTATGTAGCCAACCCCACCTATATAGCCTACATGACCCTTGGAGTCTCATTATTTCTGGTTTATGATGGGTAAGTCTAGCTGAGTACCTTCTTGTACTCAGGGTTTTATTTCCCTTGTTGTTGCAGATGGCCAATGCTTCTTTGGCTACTACGAGAACTGCCTGTACCCGGTTATGGGAGAGGATTAGACCAGGGGCATGGTCACCACTTATCTTATCTGATGCTTTTGTGGGCCTGGTCAGAATGATGGCACTGTATTAAGAACTATCCAAACTTATGTTTTAAGTTTATGTTGCTTCCGCTACTATTCAAAACTATGGTTTGTAATATTGTTTCGAACTCAGATGTATTTGAACTATGTACAACTGTGATGTAACTTGTGGGCATGTCATTGAACTAGTACGATCTTGGCTGAATGTTGAAATGATTTGAAATCCTTCGAGATTTCTGGACTACCGGGTTTGTACGAGCTTAAGTACTTGATGAGCCTGCGCTAAGCAGGGATCTCAGTGCTTAATCTGGTGCAAATTGGTCGGTTCTGTTACAATGGCCCTCGGCAAGGAGGTCGACAGCCAGCTGGAGGAGATCCCTTGGAACGACGACGACAACAACGACACCTCCCAGGTATCTCAGACCCCCGATGAGCTTTCTGCTGAGGTTGAGAAACTTATTGCCGCCCTTCTTAGTCAAGATAAGCTGCTTAAGCGTGCTGCTAGAGAGCGGAAGGAGTTTAGGCAGAAGTTGGAGGATATAGTGAAGGAGCTTGAGTTTGCCAAGTCCACCGTAGTTGTGCAAGTCTTGTGCAGGCTTGCAATCCATGTTGGCAGAGAAGAATGCCAATATTGTGTCTCTTGAGAAGGCCAGCTCGGGTAGCACTTGTGTGTCTAGGTGCGCTTTGTGTGAGGGTTTGGAGATGGAGATTGCGAATGTGAAGCATGACAAAATTAAAACCGAGGAATAAAACACATACCTTCGGACCATCTTGTCATGGGTGTCTAGTGCGGATACATGGGCGTATGCCGGGTCTCTGAGTGATGAGTGATTGTCAACTGGCATGATGCGCATGTTCTTTGGCTTGTGTTGTGCAGGTGTCGAGCACGGATACAGTGATCAAAGGCAAGGTGAAGGTCAAGTAGAGACGTGCCGTGCCGATGGACCGAGAGTGGCGAAGGGCGGACGTGAGGGTTGGACTGAGGGACCGGTGGCCCGCGGATCAGCTGTGGTGGCTGGCAGCGTGGGACAACGACGAGCGAAGACTTGCGGTCATGTGTTGCCTAAGTCGTGGACTTGGGGACACGTGTCGGTGGACGGGGTGCACGGGCGGTGCATCCCTTCTACAGCATCGGTTTGGGGGTAGAGCCAGAGAAAACCCATCGGGTGGACGGTTTCCAGGTTTGGGCCTCAAAACCTGGGTGCTGCGGGTTTGCTGAGTTTGGGCCACAAAACTCAGGCGTTGGTGGGCTGGTTTCCCGGTTTTGGCCTCAAAACTGGGGGTTGGCTGGAAAGGCTAGTTTCCTAGTTTGGGCCACAAAACCGGGGGTGCAGAGCGAGGGCGGCACGTGGCGGCAATCGGGAAGTTGCGTCAAGGCAACGCTACGAGTTGTGCGGGCGTGGCCGTCGGATCCACCTACCACCGAGTTGGTCCAGAATAACCTTAGGGTTTAGCTGGTTCGCTCTGTAAGTATTTAGGGGTAGAATGGGAATTTGGAATAGTTTAGAATTTGGATAAGTAGGGGGAGACACCCACCTCCCCATCTATCTCAGTTCATTTTGCTCTTTGCTTCTAGGGTTTCCTGCTCTCCCAATCCCCTACTGTAGCTAGCTGAGATCCACAGAGAATCATACCTCTGTGTACTGGAGATTTTGAGGAAGTCAGGCCGTAACCTCATTGTTGTAGCGTGTGGTAGCCACATGGTTGCAATTTGGTGCCTGTGATTCGCGTTTTGTTTGTGTTCTTCGCGGAATCCTTTTGTCTCCTCGTTTTCCCGTCGCTCGATCTTTTTGCTCGGTTCGTCTCTTGCAAATTCGTTTGAACCAAGTTGTTCTAGATCGTGAGGCACTTCTTTCCACCGAAGGAATTCACCTCTAACCTCACGGTCTAGGAGATCGATCGATTTTGGTTTCGGGTCAAGTTTTTCTCCCTTTCCCCGAAATTCTTCGATTCATCATTTTGGAGATAGGTTCGAGCCATGATCTCTTAGAGATAGCTCACTATCCTCCTTGTGACTCATCTCTCCAAGTTTGAACCCTAGAGGTTTCATTTTGGGAGAGTTTGACTCAAAACGGTGGACAAACAGTGCAGTCGCGGGGTGACCGGACGCTGAGCACGGGCTGACCGGACGCTGACCCCGTGCATCCGGTCGATGAATGCTCAGCGTGTTCTTCTGTGACTTGACCGGACGCTAGCTTCCTTGTGTGACTGGACTCATCGGTCTTACTGTTCATTGGGTCTTTTGTCAGTTGACCGGACGCACAGGTCATGACCGGACGCACTGCCACACAGAATCCAGTCCAACACAGTAAGGTCCCAGATCAGGTTTTGTGTGAGCGGACGCTGGCCAGAGTCCGGTCGTGACTGTTTTGCGCGTTTTCGTTCGTCGGTTGTTCGTTCGTTGTCGGATTTGGTTTCCATCTTTTGCGTTGGCTTTCTAGAGGTGTGTAGTGTCCCGCTGTGCTTCTTGGAAGCATCCACCCTACATCTAGGGTCGTGGACATTAGCAAGCTCTTGGGTTTGTCCTTTGGGGTGATTCTCGGGACAGTGGCTACTAGTTTCCGAAAGGAAAATTTGAAGCTCCCATTCACCCCCCCTCTGGTCGCTTTCTGGTTGCTTCTCGGTCCTTCATCTAGTGGTGAGCCGCAGCTTGGGATGATGATCGCCCAGTTTAAGCGTGTTACTGGAGGTTCAGGTGTTGGCTTTGCTCAGGGTACGGAGTGTGTTTCGTCTTTTGGTAAGATTGGAGAGTCGAGCGGTCTTAATCCGAGTGAGAAGCCTAACTCCACCACTACTCCCAAGCTAACCAAGATTCCACCCAAAGAGCCTCTTAACCCCAACACCAAGGATGGGGTGTTTGTCGAACCTCCAAGAGCTCCACCCAAGAAACAGACATGGGCTCCAAAACCAAACCACCTCAAGAACAAGCTAGACACAATGTCACCTATCCAAGAGGAGCTCATGCCACAAAAAGGCAAAGTGATCCACACCCACTACCGTGAGTACCAACAACCCCCTATGAGAGCGGTGAGGTACCATTGTGAGCACTGTGGAAGAGATGGACACTTGAGGGAGTTTTGCTTTTGGCGCAAGAGAGAGGAATGCCGTGCAAAGGAGATGAACAATGCAGACATGTACCATCCTTTCCATGATGTACATGTGCCGAATGTTTAGAGGAGAGTTGCTAGGCCTAGACGTCCAATGCCTCAAGGTCCTAGTCCTCAGGGAGGTTTTGCCCGGCGGGATCCTGGCTTTGTAGGATATGGACCCCGTGGCGGTGGCTTTGTTGAGCGTTACCCTCCACCGCGTTTTGAGTATCGCGATGGATGCTCTTCCCTTAGCGGACCATGTTTTCGTGTGCATGGTGATCGCTTTCCCCGTAGGCGTGCTTGGAATGGTTTTTCAACTAACCGTTCTTTTCAGCAGCCGGCCCAACACTGGTATTCTTCCTATTTCACTCTCCCCAGTGTTGGACCATATGCTCACCCTATGTCTTTTTATTGATGTAGGTAAAATGATTGGAGGACATTTGGTTGGTTGATTCCAGTTGTTCGAGGCATATGACCAGAAACGCCAAGTGGTTCTCCAGTCTTAGTCCTCTTGCCAGAAAGGAGTTTATCACCTTCGGCGACAATAGAAAAGGGAAAGTGTTGTCTCGTGGGTCGGTGCGAGTTAATGAGCACTTTGTGTTGCGTGATGTTGCTCTTTGTTGGTATAAATTAACGCACACTCTACTTTATCCGCAAGCGCACAGATAAAATCTACCGATGTAGCACTTCACCGGAGTAACCCAGTTTTAATATCGAACCCAAAGGAACAGATAGCGATGAGTCTTAAGTGTATAACCCCTGAGTAACTAACAAGGACGGAGAAGCTAAAAGTATAGAGGGGATCACTAGGTTATCTAAATCCAACTTAAGAGTGATATGTTTATATTATTCTTAATGGGGAAGTTGCCATAAAAGGTCACAAACAGAGTATGATTCTTTTATGCAAATGTATATCCTACCGAGCCTACACACGGGTAAGTGGACTATAGAAGAATCAACAAGGCTATAAGAGTCACCCTTGCGAACAACCACTACTACCGGCATTACAGGAGGCAAAAATGAGGTATCAAGTCTAAGCACCATGCTTATACTATCCAACTACTCTAACTCTAGAGCGACTAGAATTAAAGTACTCAAAGAGAGTCATAAACCTTAAGAACAATAAGAACAATAGCTCAAACTTAAATATAGATGTTGATTACCGAAACAATCGTTGAAGCAAGTCGATGAAGAACTTGAATCCACAGGTACAAGATGAAGAAGTTGATCCGACAGGCTGGAGCTTCCTCTTGATCTCTTCCTCTCTCTCTCTCTCTTCTAGTTCTAGAATAAAACTAGGTCCTAATCCTACTAGAGGGATATCTAGTCTTCTACTTGAAAGCTAACTCCTGAAGTCTCTTCTAGGGTTTCTAATTGAAGCGTAGTCTTCTGAAGAGGGACCTTCTGTCTGACCTGGGGCTCAGGGGCCTGCTTATATAGCCCTGAGGGATCAACCGCGACCGTTAGATCAAACCGACTTCACGTAGGGCTGAGATTGATCCTCAAAGGTGGTGGAAGTAGCTTGCAGAGGACGGAAGCCAGAGGAGCCAGGGGGAGACCGACCGGTCGGTCCCACCTAGAAGTGGACCAGGGTGCCCTTCCTCGTGGTGTTTCTACGTGATCTCTGGAGTCTTCTGGAAGGTTCCTGACTTGGCGAAAGCGTTATCTCCGTCGGTTTCCTTCTAGGGGAAGGAATCGAGGGCTGTTTCCTGGTTTAATCCCTGCGGATTCACATTCACCAAAACTCGTGGAATTTATTAGTTTTAAACCCTATACTAAGGTGGAGTTTATATATTCATCCATTTTCATGCTTAATTGACCTTTAATAATAAGAGTTAATTAGTGTCAACAAGCTCCCCCACACTTAGACTTTTACTCGCCTCGATAAAAGGTTGATCATTACTGTAGGATAAGAAATCAAACATTAGTCCTTTATGTTTATACCTGCATTATAAGATTAAGTGTGTTTACCATAAATCCTTGAGAAGTTGGAGAATAGAATAGTTGAAACAGATCACCCTTTCTTTTAGCATAAGACATTGGAGTTTTTAAATTTTTTCGAAACAAGTCATAACTTTCCTTCTCCTTTGTAGTCACTTCAATTCCTCAGCAAAGCATTTGCTTAATGCAGAGCAGTTTGTATGTTACTAAGCCAATGGAGAAGAATACTATACTCTTAGATCAAGACATTAATCTTTTTAAACTTTGTCACTCTTACTGGCATATTGCAATTAGAGGGACCATGGGCTATCTTCTTTTTCTCTTTATCATACTTTTATCATAATAATTTTCTTTTTCTATTATATATATTTTTTCTCTGAGGTATGTCGGACACTTGTCCTTTTTTCTTTCCTCATATTTCATACTTTTGCATAGCCCATGCCTCTAATACAATACTACTTCGGAAGAGTGAATCTTTCTTTATTTGTAAGGATCTCGATCTTTAGAGCATAATAATTTCTCAACAAAGAACTCAGTATTAAAGTAAACAATAATTGATTGATGACTTTGGCAGGCAACTTATTTACTACAAAGGAGAAGTGTTGCTAATCTCTTTTAACTTTGCAAGTAAAATTCTCCCATGCTCATACCTTAAGAATTGAGTTCTCATTATTCTCTATCATATTCCACAACAACTCTAGATAATATGGGTTTCTTAAAATATCAAAACAGGTCTTTTCAGAAAGGGTGTTGTGAGATTCTATACCATGGCATGTCAAATATTCTTTTCCTTTTTAAAGTTCATGAATGTGAGAATATGGTTTTAATTTGAACAGAAGCTTGAACATCAGAAATAGAGTGTAGTAGTTGCGTACCGATCCGTGGACGAAGGAGGAGGCAAGAGGGTCAACCCCGACCGTGGACCGACGGTGGGGTCCCAACCGATGGCCGGTCGGGCTTAGGGCCCACTGTGGCCCCTTCGTGGTGCGTGATCTTGGTAATGATATCTTTGTTCTATGCAGCTTTCGCGATTGATTTCGGTAATTCTGTCGTCGTCTTCTCCCCCACACTTATTTTCTGTTTTCTGCTAATCACAACATGTGGAGACAAGACATATATCCAAAATAACAAATAAAAGATAACTCTAACAAAAACTTATTGATAAACAGGCACTTTTATTACACAATGAATTAACTAAACAAAACAAGACTTAAACACGAGACTCTGCAAACACGAGTGCCTTGACAAACTATTGATATACTATCTCTCACTTCTCTCCCTCGAGTAGATTTCCTAGCGTAGTGGCTACACTGACGACCTTATCCTTTAGGCTAATGTGTTTAGTTACATATTTATGCAGCACATTAGTCGCTTTTTGTAGTCTTGGCTAGCGAGCGTATCTTTGCTTGAGCTCTAAATTATCTCTCTCAAGATCTTCAATTCTGTCTCCGAGGCGATCTAACTGGGTAGTCCTCTTGCGTTTAGCTACGATATTAGGAGTGGTGGGTGCCCTGCTTACTGGTGGAGTGACCTTGATCTGTTCAGGGTGACCACGAACTCCCTCAATGCGCGGACGCGGATTTGTAGATGTATATTTATGACAGTGGGTTCCCCATGCTTGTTCGTCGTTAGCCCGACGAGTGTCTCATTGGGCCTAGGAGGAAGGAGCGGGATCTCTTTGGTGACGGAGAAAGTCGAAAGTCTTCTCGCCGGCACCGCTTGAGCGTAGAAAGCTTGTTGACGATGCGACGAGGTCTCTTCTGGCGGGATCATATCGACGGGTGTCGGCGAGTCAACGGGGGCGATCTCCTTGGACGGCGTTACGGCGAGCTCCTTTGATGTGGTGACGACAAGAGCCATCGAGTCGTCGGCGGGCTCGTTGAGGTCGATCCTTGGATAGGAGGCCATTGGCGCTGGTGGGAAGAGAGCTCTGTTGCTGCTGGTTTTCTGGAAGAGGTTGCAATGAATCTAGAGGCAGGCATGGGGCTGGTTTTATAGCTGAGGAGGCTGAATGATAGGTATGATAGGTTCGTTACGGGAGTTATCGATTTTGCGGATCAGGTTACCAGAATGGGTACGAGAAATAGTCGGGACACGTAACGAAAGAAGGCAGAGGGCGAGGGGCCTCCAGGGCAGACCGGTCGGTCTCCCTAGGAGACCGGTCGGTCCCTCCCTGTGGGATCTCGCGGGTCCGTCGCTCGTGGTGTCTTTAAACTTGATCCTAATCCCAGAGAATATATCCCCGATGCACAAACTTATCGGAAAAATGACGATGGTGTAATCTATGGGATAACGAAGAATTGGATGACATCCAACTCTTCAGGACTCTTTTCAGGTTCTAGAAAAATCTTAAGACGTTGTCCATTTACCTTGAATAGCGTACCTTCGTCATTTTGAAGTGTAATGGCTCCATGTGATGAAGTGGCTACCACCGTGAATGGTCCTTCCCATTTGCTGCGTAGTTTTCCATGCCCGAACAATTTTACCCTGGAATTAAAAAGTAATACCTTGTCTCCAGGAGTGAAACTCTTCTTCTAATTCTCTTGTCATGCCACCTCTTTGTTCTCTCTTTGTAGATCTTTGCGTTATGATATGCTTTTTCATGCCATTCATCTAGTTCAGAGAGTTGCATTTTCCTCTTGACTCCCGCTTCTAAGTCCATGTTCCATCTTTTGATTGCCCAGTGAGCTTTGAATTCTAGTTCTACTGGTAAGTGACAAGTCTTTCCGTAGACGAGTTGATATGGAGACATTCCTAATGGTGTTTTGTAGGCAGTACGTTAAGCCCACAGTGCTTCAGGTAGTCTATCTTTCCATTGTGTTCCCATCTCGTCAATTGTTTTCTGCAGAATATTCTTGATTTGCTTGTTTGATGTTTCTGCTTGGCCACTTGTCTGAGGATGATAGGGAGTGGCAACATTGTGACGGATCCCATGATTTGTTAGATATTTATGAAAGCCTTTGTCAATGAGAGGGTTCCTCCGTCACTAATTACCATCCTTGGCACTCCAAATCTTGGAAATATTATCTCCTCGAACATCCTCTGAGAGTTTCTTGCATTAGCAGACTTACATGGCACTGCTTCGACCCATTTTGAGACGTAGTCGACAGCAACTAGGATATACTCATGATTCCTTGATTTAGGGAATGGTCCCATGTAATCAATTCCCCAGACGTCGAAGAGCTCAATCTGAAGGTTGTTAGTGAGTGGCATGGCATCTCTGGTGTTGATGCTGCCGTGCCTCTGACATGATCCACACCTCCAGACAAAATCTTTTGTGTCTTGGTACATAGTTGGCCAGAAAAATCCACTTTGCCAGATCTTTGCATGTGTTCGGAATGCCCCATAATGTCCTCCATATGGTGAAGAGTGACAGCGTTCAATGATCTTGATTCCTTCTTCAGCTGGCACACATCTTCTGAGTAATCCATCAGAGCAAACTCTGAATAGATATGGATCATCCCATATGTGGATCCTGCTCTCATAGATCAGCTTCTTCTTATTTGCTCCTGGTGGTACATACCCTGCAACTATAAAATTGACAATATCTGCATACCAGGGGTCAGATCTAGAGATTTGAAAAAGCATGTCGTCCCTGAGTGAGTCATTTATAGGAATTCCTGCGGATTTTCAAAATACATTCTAGACAAGTGATCAGCTACAGAGTTTTCTACTCCTTTCTTATCTTTTATTTCTAAGTCAAACTCTTGGAGTAACAAAACCCTCTTATTAAGCGTGGCTTAGCATCTTTCTTAGTGAGCAGTACTTTAATGCAGCATGATCAGTAAAACAATCACCTTTGATCCCACTAAATAAGATCTAAACTTGTCTATAGCAAAAACAACAGCCAGAAGTTCTTTTTCAGTAGTAGCATAATTAAGTTGAGGTCCTGTTAAAGTTTTGCTGGCATAAGCGACTTCATGATGCTTTTTATCCTTATATTGTCCTAGCACAGCTCCTACAGCAAAATCACTTGCATCACACATGATCTCAAAGGTAGAGACCAATCAGGAGGTTGAATGATAGGTGCAGAAGTGAGTGCTTTTTTAAGAGTGTTAAAAGATTCTAACACATGCATCATCAAATTCAAAGGAACATCTTTGGCCAAAAGATTTGTAAGTGGTCTTGCAATGTAAGAAAAATCTTTTATAAATCTACGGTAAAAACCGGCATGGCCAAGAAAACTTGGATTCCTTTGACATTAATCGGTGGAGGCAAACGTTCAATTACTTCAATTTTAGCTTTGTCTACCTCAATTCCACGTTCTGATACTAAATGACCTAGCACTATGCCTTCCTTAACCATAAAATGACATTTTTCCCAATTAAGGACTAAGTGCTTTTCTTCACATCTTTGCAAAACCTTGTCTAATTTTCAAGACAATCATCAAAAGTTTTTCCATAAACAGAAAAGTCATCCATGAAAACTTCCATGATTTCTTCAATCATATCAAAAATATAGACATCATACATCTTTGAAAAGAAGCAGGTGCATTACATAATCCAAAAGACATTCGGCGATAAGCATAAGTTCCGTATGGACATGTAAAAGTGGTTTTGCTTTGATCATCTGGATGGATTGGGATTTGGTGATATCCAGAATATCCATCAAGAAACAAAAGAAAGAGTGATTGGCTAACCGTTCTAACATTTCGTCTATGAAAGGTAGCGGAAAGTGATCTTTCTTAGTTGCCTTGTTTAATTTTCTGTAATCAATGCACATTCTCCCAACCAGTAACAGTTCTTTGTGGAATTAATTCGTTCTTCTCATTCTTTACCACAGTCATGCCTCCCTTTTTAGGCACAACTTGGACAGGGCTTACCCACTCACTGTGTGGCACAGGATAAATGATCCCGCCGTGCAAGAGTTTCAAAACCTCTTTCTTTACTACTTCTCTCATCGCATTGTAAGCCTGCGTTGTGGCTCTCTAGATGGTGATATGTTAGGATCAGTAGGAATGCGATGGGTGCAGAAAGCGGGGTTGATTCCCTTTAAATCATGGAGTGAATAGCCAAAGCTGACTTATGCTTTTCTAAGACAGTGATCAACCTAGAAGTTTGTTCTGAGTAAGATTATTATTTATGATTACAGGAGATTCAGGATCATTATTCAAGAAAGCATATCGAAGCCCAGAAGGTAAGGGTTTTAACTCTATGGGAGGTTTAGGAGGTTCTTCTAAGGAATCTAAAGGATCTGGATCAGGTGTGTTATCTTCTTCCTCAGTGAAGAACTGAGCATCTTCTTCATATTCGGATTCATTTATTATTTCAAAAGATGCTTCCTTAATTTCTTCCATAGGATCTGGCTCGGGACATGATTCATTCTTAGCATTTAGAGAGTGAGTGATAGGTATGGTTCCTTTAAGATTTTTCCCAAGATGGAAGTTTAAGATCCCTAATTGTCCTTCATGAATGAGTTGCTTAAGTGGTTGGCCTATCAGCAGATTAAACTCTTTAATATCAAAGATATAAAACTTAAGTGTCGGAGTGTTATCTACTGTGACAGGCAGGACATACATGATTCCTGAGCTAGGAATAACATGTCCTAAAGGGGTTTTTAAAAGTTTAACTGTTGGGGTAAGTGGCATTTGTTTTAATAAATCTTGAGCAAAGGTTTCAGACATAATGTTGATTCCCACAACAGGATTATAGAGAGCTTCGAAGGGTTGTTGATGGATTTGACATTGAATGTGTGTAGAAGGTGAATTTAAGCGGATTGTATCAGTGGAAAGTTCTGATTCTTCTAACCATTCATGACTTATTATAGAGATTAGTTTCTTCGTAGTCTCTTTTAGGAAAACCTTATCAGTAAGTTCTTCTAAAGATGATTTTTATTTTGTGGTTTCCTAATTGTGTGATATTTCGAGGTATTACCAAATTCGGTAAGATATTCATCCTCGAAATCAAAGATGTCTCCTAAGATTGAGGTTTCCCTCTCACTAGGAATTAAAACTGAGGTTTGTTCATGATTAAGAATAGATATAGGCTCAGCTTCTAGATTTACTTCTAGTGGTTCTTGTGGTTTAGCTTCAGGAGTAGGAGTGATTTGAGATAAGTTTTGTAACATTTCCCTTGCCTTGGAGGCTGGGGTATGTAGGAATGATCCGTTTGAAGCTAAGTTAAGGTAGTTAGAAGTTTTTTCTTCAGACCATTATAAAAGTGTTGAAGCAAGACAGGGTCTGGAATAGATAAGGCTGGACCAGAGCGGACAAGATTATCGAATCTTTCCCAGGCTGCAATTAGAGACTCATTATCCTCTTGGATGAAGGACAAAATCTCTAAGCGAAGACAAATAATTTTGGAGACAGGAAGTATTCTAAGCAAAAGCTAGAGCAGAGTTCTTTCCAATCCCCATTTTTACTTGGTGCAGTTTGAAGGTACCATGTTTTGGCTCTTCCCTCTAAGGAGAAGGAAAAAGTTTCCATCTAAGGGTTTCGTCAGACATGCCTGCGATATGTAGGCACGCACAGGTTTGTTCAAACTCATTTAAATGAATATGTGGGTTTTCGTCTTCTAAGCCAGAAAAAGTTTGATTCTTAACCATTTCTATCAACATGGGCGTAGCTCGTAGTTGTCTGAAAGGATAGGCTTAGCAGATTTGGGTAACTCTAAGTCTACGACAGTGTGATAGGTATACTGGTTCAGTGGAATGGAATTCGTGGAGCTAGTGATTGGCTCTGAGAAATCCATTGTGAAAAAAAAAGATATAAAAGATAAAACAAGGAAAAGCAAAGTAAATTATAAAGGTAAAAATAAAGTATAAAGTATAATACAAGGTTATACTCAAGACGTAAAATGATCTACCGTTCCCCGGCAACGGCGCCAGAAATGCTTGTTGGTATAAATTACGCACACTCTACTTTATCCGCAAGCACACAGATAAAATCTACCGATGTAGCACTTCACCGGAGTAACCCAGTTTTAATATCGAACCCAAAGGAACGGATAGCAATGAGTCTCAAGTGTATAACCCCTGAGTAACTAACAAGGACGGAGAAGCTAAAAGTATAGAGGGGATCACTAAGGTTATCTAAATCCAACTTAAGAGTGATATGTTTATTATTCTTATGGGGAAGTTGCCATAAAAGGTCACAAAAAGAGTATGATTCTTTTATGCAAATGTATAATCCTACCGAGCCTACACACGGGTAAGTGGACTATAGAAGAATCAACAAGGCTATAAGAGTCACCCTTGCGAACAACCACTACTACCGGCGTTATAGGAGCAAAAATGAGTTATCAAGTCTAAGCACCACGCTTACACTATCCAACTACTCTAACTCTAGAGCGACTAGAATTAAAGTACTCAAAAGAGTCATAAACCTTAAGAACAATAAGAACAATAGCTCAAACTTAAATATAGATGTTGATTACCGAAACAATCGTTGAAGCAAGTCGATGAAGAACTTGAATCCACAGGTACAAGATGAAGAAGTTGATCCGATAGGCCGGAGCTTCCTCTTGATCTCTTCCTCTCTCTCTCTTCTAGTTCTAGAATAAGACTAGGTTCTAATCCTACTAGAGGGATATCTAGTCTTCTACTTAAAGCTAACTCCTGAAGTCTCTTCTAGGGTTTCTAATTGAAGCGTAGTCTTCTGAAGAGGGACCTTCTGTCTGACCTGGGGCTCAGGGGCCTGTTTATATAGCCCAGAGGGATCAACCACGATCGTTAGCTCAAACCGACTTCACGTAGGGCTGAGATTGATCCTCAAAGGCGGTGGAAGGAGCTTGCAGAGGACGGAAGCCAGAGGAGCCATGGGGAGACCGACCGGTCGGTCCAGGGAACCGGTCGGTCCCACCTGGAAGTGGACCAGGGTGCCCTTCCTCGTGGTGTCTCTACGTGATCTCTGGAGTCTTCTGGAAGGTTCCTGACTTGGCGAAAGCGTTATCTCCCGTCGGTTTCCTTCTAGGGGAAGGAATCGAGGGCTGTTTCCTGGTTTAGTCCCTGCGGATTCACAATTCACCAAAACTCATGGAATTTATTAGTTTTAAACCCTATACTAAGGTGGAGTTTATATATTCATCCATTTTCATGCTTAATTGACCTTTAATAATAAGAGTTAATTAGTGTCAACACTCTTTTTCTAACTTGCATTTTAACCTTATTTCTGTTTCGCAACTTTTCGATGATGACTAGTCGCATTTTAGATCCTCATGGCAATCTTGTATGTTTGATTTTGCACTTTGGGAAAGTCTTTCGTGCGAAATTTCTCAGAGTCATTGTGAAATTTTCTCGTTGTCTTGTGCCTGGACCTTCCTCCTCTGATCTTTGGATGTGGCATAGGAGGCTTGGACATTTGAGCTTCGACTTGCTTGCAAGGCTTAGATCACTTGGCCTAATCCGAGGATTTCCCAAGTTGTCCATGGAGAAGGATCTTGTTTGCCATTCTTGTAGACATGGGAAAATGGTTGCCGCTCCCCACCATCCTGTGAATCACGTTATGACCAAGCAACCTGGAGAGCTTTTGCATATGGACCTTGTTGGTCCGGCTCGGGTGAGCTCGGTTGGTGGGAAGTGGTATGTGCTTGTTGTTGTTGACGACTTTTTGAGATATTCGTGGGTTTTCTTTTTAACTGAGAAAACTGAGACTTTCTCTTTTGCTCGCAATCTGATTTTGCGTCTTTAGAATGAGTTCCCTATGAACTCAATGCAAGCTATTCGTAGTGACAATGGTACCGAGTTCAAAAACTCGGACTTGGAGAAGTTTTGTAACTCTTTGGGTTTGGAGCATCAGTTTTCTTCCCCCTACACACCGCCACAGAATGGTGTTGTAGAGAGGAAGAATCGGACCCTTGTTGAGATTGTCATGATGATGCTTGATGAGCATAGGACTCCTAGGCGATATTGGACCGAAGCTATGAACACTGCATGTTATATTTGCAATTGCATTTTTCTCCGAGCTTTTCTGAAAAAGACTTCTTCTGAGTTGCATTTTGGAAGACAACCCAAAGTGAGTTATTTTAGAGTTTTTGGTTGCCACTGTTTTATACTCAAGAAAGGCAACCTGGACAAGTTTGAGTCTCGTTCTTCTGACGGTGTATTTTTGGGTCATGGCACTCATACTCGTGCATATCGTGTACTTAACCTTGATACTAACCGAGTCATGGAGACATCCGATGTCACCTTCGACGAGACCATGCAGTGTCCTTCTTCTAGATTTGAGCGTGCAAGTGATCATGAGGTTGGAGAACCTCTTTTTGATGACGAGGAAGAGGGTGCTTAAGGGATGGATGACCCAGCACGACCTCCACCTGCAGTGCTGCTGGGATCGGCTTCGACTACGTCGACTCACGGCCCGACCCTTCTTCCTCAACTACTTGGGGGTCGTGGGATCCGCCACCTCGGGTTGTACCATTTGTAACCGAGGAGGCACCAGCTGTTGTTGGGGGGGAGGTTTCTTCAGCTTAGGAGGCGCCACATGACACATTCAGCGCCAACACCCCCTCAACAGATGATCAGCGCATCGACGAACGTGTCACTCGGTCAAGGTCACAACAAATCTCTCCCTTTGCTCATTCTGCATTTGTTTGCAGATTTTGAACCCCGAGATGTGGACATGCTTTATCTGATCCGGTTTGGGTAAATTCCAATGCATGAGGAGTTAGAAAATTTGAGAGAAATCGGGTTTGGGTTTTGGTTCCACCTCCTCCTGAGTGTCACCCTATTGAGACAAATTGTTTTTCAAAAATAAACAAGGAGAGGATGGCCACATTGTGAGAAACAAGGCCAGACTTGTATCCCAAGGGTATAGTCAGAAGGAGGGAATAAAATATGAGGAGACTTTTGCTCTTGTAGCTCGTTTGAAGCCAATTAGGATACTCTTGGCTTTTGCTGCATCCAAAGGGTTTAAACTTTTTCAAATGGATGTCAAGAGGTCTTCTTAAACGGCTACATAGAAGAAGAGGTGTATGTGAAACAACCCCCCAGTTTTAAAATCCCAAGTTTCCAACCATTTTTTAAACTTCACAAAGCTTTATATGGTTTGAAACAAGCCCCTAGAGCCTGGTATGATAGGTTGAAAACCTTTTTTGCTAGCTAAGGGTTTTAAAATGGGATGTGTGGATGAAACGCTCTTTCTCCTCAAGCAAGGCAAAGACACTCTCTTGGTTCAGATTTACGTGGATGATATCATTTTTGGTGGTTCTTCTCACGCTTTGGTTGCCAAGTTTGTAGATCTTATGAGCAGGGAGGTTGAGATGAGCATGATGGGTGAGTTGACTTTATTTCTCGGGTTGCAAAATAAGCAATCCCAAGAGGGGACATTTGTGCACCAGGGCAAGTACACCAAGGACATTTTGAAGAAATTTGATATGGGTGAGGCCAAGCCTCTTCCAACACCCATGTCGACCACGACGACCCTGGATGTGGACAAGGTGAGAAAGATGTGGACCAGAAGGAGTACCGAAGCATGATCGGGTCGCTGCTGTACCTGACGGCGACACGCCCGGACATTCAGTTCGTGGTGTGTCTTTGTGCGCGCTTTCAGGCGTCGCCGCGCACCTCTCACCGTCAGGCGGTCAAGCGCATTTGGATGTACCTTCGTTTCACACCTGAGTTCGGGATTTGGTATTCAGCTTCCTCCACCCTCTCCCTTTGCGGTTATTCTGATGCTGATTTTGCTGGTTGCCGACTTGAGCGCAAGTCCACATCTGGGACTTGTCAGTTTTTAGGTTCTTCTCTTGTATCTTGGTCTTCTCGCAAGCAGTCTAGTGTCGCTCAGTCTACCACAGAGGCTGAGTATGTTGCTGTGGCTAGCTGCTGTTCTTAGTTGCTTTGGATGATGGCCACTTTGCGTGATTTTGGTCTAAGCTTTTCTCGAGTGCCTTTGCCTTGTGACAGCACGAGTGCTATTAGCGTTGCTAAGAACCCCGTGCTGCATTCTAAGACCAAACACATTGATGTGCGCTTTCATTTTCTACGAGACCATTTTGAGAAGGGTGATATTGACCTTCGCCATGTCGATACTCATCATCAGTTGGCAGATATTTTTACCAAGCCTTTGGACCAATCAACTTTTAATAGGTTGAGCGGTGAGCTTGGTGTGTGTTTCCCCTTTAGATGGGGGAAACATTTGGTTTTTGTATTATAGACTGACTTCTTTTCTTGTTTTGTTTTCGTTTTTGATAGGTTAGTCTTTGCATTTCATCATGCATCTTCACATTTTCATTTTCGAGC
The DNA here is from genome assembly GCA_009763385.1 of Coix lacryma-jobi var. lacryma-jobi. Lineage (NCBI taxonomy): Eukaryota > Viridiplantae > Streptophyta > Magnoliopsida > Poales > Poaceae > Coix > Coix lacryma-jobi. Next base: position 83,099,395 of record CM019830.1, read on the forward strand.
TTCATGTATATAATCTTTAGAATGTGATTATGCTTTGTTTAGTGTATGTTCCGATGCCATATGATGACGCTTGTAGCTTATGCTCTTTCTGATCACTAATACATTTTGTGAGCTGAGCTATTTTTATGAATGGTGAACTTGCTTAATGAACATAAAACTTGAAATTGTTCACCATTCAGATTGGCAACTAGCAATGTAGGATATGTTGAAATCACTTGTGCTTTTCATATATGCTAGGTTGCTATGTCTCTAGTTCAGAGTCTTTCACTTGCTTGGTATGTTCATATTCTGTCATAAAATTGAACCAAGTTTCAAGTGAATTGAAAAGATCGAGATGGGATTGCTTGTCAGCACATCACGGTATCGAGACTGTTTCTCATTGCACTTTGAGTTAAACTTGAGCCGTGTTGTGTATGACCGAAACCGTTGCTTTAAGCTTCTGATTGCATATGCATAGGCTTAGCTTGGTTGAAAAGTTAGGCAATGACAAGCTTTCAACCTCTCGCAATCACATGCTGAATTTTGAACTTGTGTATTTCACCGCTGCAACTCCGATAAAATCTGAAAACACAAGTCTATGTTTCATTCTATAGCATGATGATTGAACTTTGCTAGGGGTAGTTCACCTTGTATACATGTTTAGCACTTGTTTGACTTCCTGTCTATACATGTTTAGTGCTATTTTATGGTGATATTTTTGGCTAAAACTGCTCACTTTGCTCATATGTTCATATTTCGTATTTGGTGATCAATTTGAGCCTTTGCTAGCATGTGTTGTGTATGTTGTTGAGTCTTCGGATAAGCACTTTGTAGAGCATCTTTTCATTCTATTGACTATATTCCTGAAGATGCTAACTTGCATTTTTGACCTCATATGCATTTTGGAGGGGAGAAGTATGCTTGATAGTGCATTATCAACTAAGGGGAGAAATTCTACAAATCATGTTTAGTTGCGTGCACTATTGAAGGGGGAGTTGCTTGGGTGAGCATTTTTCGCTCGGATTTTGGGATTCTTCAATTGGTTCGGAGCTTTTCTGCTAGTTGTGTGGACGCCTCTGTGCTCTATCTGAGGGACAGCAGGTTTGCGTTTTGGTGCTTTTCAGTGATGTACCTTTCAGTTGATTCTACTTCATTGGTATTGAGCTTTTTTGCCTTTTAATCAGCAACAGTTCAGTGGTATCGAGCGTTTGTGCTAGTGGTTGTTGAGCCCGTTTGCCTTTCTGAGGGCTAGCTCCATTTTGCCTTGAATTTCAATTGGATATCTTAATTGTATCAAGCTTTTTCTGCTAGCGGTGTTGAGTTCTTGAGTGCTAGCTTTGCTTTGCCTTGGTTGGCGGCCGTATGCCATGTCGTTGTGGGGACCAAGTTGTTTCGCTCCTTCATTTGACCTTCTTCTGGCTTTGTTATGCTTTTGGGTCATTTGGACGAGTTCTCTACTTCTCCTTTCTTCTTCCTCTATCTTCATGATGATTTATGTTGGTAGTTGACAATGCACTCATCAAGGGGGAGATTGCGGATACATGGGTGTATGCCGGATCTTAAGTGATGAGTGATTGTCAACGGGTTTGATGCGCATGTTCTTTGGCTTGTGTTGTGCAGGTGTCGAGCATGGATACAATGATCAAAGGCAAGGTGAAGGTCAAGTAGAGACGTGTCGTGCCAATGGACCGGGAGCGGTGAAGGATGGGCGTGCCGTGCGGCGGACGTGCCATGCCGATGGACCCAGAGCGGTGAAGGGCGGACGTGAGGCTTGGACTGAGAGACCGGTAGCCTGAGGATCAGCTGTGGTGGCTGACAGCCTGGGACAGCGACGAGCGAAGACTTGCGGGGCACGGTGTTGCTTGGGTCGAGGACCTGGGGACACGTGTCGATGGACGGGGTGCACGGGCGGTGCATCCCCTCTACGACGTCGGTTTGGTGGTTGAGCCACAGAAAAACCACCGGTGGATGGTTTCTAGGTTTGGGCCACAAAACCTGTGTGCTGCGGGTTTGCCGAGTTTGGGCCACAAAACTCGGCCTGAGGACGGTTTCTAGGGTTGGGCTTCAAAACCTGGGCGCTGGCGGGTTTCTGAGTTTGGGCCACAAAACTGAGGCGATGGACGGCGGGTTTCCCGGTTTGGGCCTCAAAACCGGGGGATGGTCGTGAAGACAGGTTTCCCGGTTTCGGCCTCAAAACCGGGGGTGAGGTCCGTGAAAAGGACGAGCAGAGCGGTGGCGGCACGTGGCGGCAATCGGTGAGGTCGCATCGAGGCGAAGCTACCTATTGTGCCGCCGTGGTCGTCGGATCAACATCTTCTTCGAGTTGGTCCAGAATGACCTTAGGGTTTAGCTGGTTCGCTCTGTAATTAGTAGGGGTAGAGTGGGAATTAGAATTAGGATAAGTAGGGGGAGACACCCACCTCCCAAACTATCTCAGTCCTCTGCTATTTGCTTTCTAGGGTTTCCTGCTCTCCCACATCCCTGTTATAGCTACTGAGATCCGCAGAGAACCATACCTCTGTGTTCATGAGATTTTGAGGAAGTGAGACCGTAATCTCATTTTTGTAGCGTGTGGTAGCCACACGGTTTCAAATTCGTGATTTAATTTGCGTTTTGAATTTGTTCTTCGCGTTCTTCGTTTCTCCACGTTTTTCCCGTCACTCGATCTCCCTCTACGTTGCGTCTTTTTCGAATCCACTTGAACCAACTTGTTCTTTGATGTGAGGAGATCATTTCCACCGAAGGAATTCATCTAACTTCTCACGAACAAGTAGATCGGGTCGATTCAAGTTTTGTGGCGCTTTTTCGGTTCATACACCTTCTCGTTTGATTTCCCATTGATTGAATCGATTTGAGCGGATGATTTCTTGGGGATAGTCTCCTAACTAGCACGTGATCATCTTCTCCAAGTTTGGGAACAAGGGATTTTGATTTGGATCAAATTTGGAGAGATTTGGGGAGAAGGCGACTGAAATCACCCTCTCTGCGTGTTCCCGGACAGTCCGCCGGTGAACCGCGGACACTCCGGGGGTCGGGCTCCAGCCGACTCAGTGGCTGCGTGGCTCGGGGATTTTGGTCCGGAGTGACCTGTGGATAGTCTGCCGGTCTAACTCGCGGACAGTCTGGGAGTGACCAGGGAGACATCAGCAGCAGTGCTGTTTCTCAGTTTTGGCCGGCGGACAGTCCGCCACCTGAGCCCGGACAATCCGCTGTTGGGCAGACAGTCCGCAGCCATATCCGTGGATAGTCCGGGATTCGGCTAAAAGCTGATTTTTAATGTGTTTGTTGTCTCGGCTTTTCGGCTTGGTTTTTGGACTTCTCGTTTGGCCGTATAGTTAACCAAGGAACCTCTCTAGGTATCTTTGCTACTTGTTAGCATAGGTATTTGAAGATTTCCCGACGTAGCCTTCCATCTACGTTCGGGAGTCAGTTTTTAGGGTCGAACTTGAGCCAGAGCTTTTGGTGTTTGGTTTGCTTTCACTTGGTGGTGCCTCGCTGTGGTCCTAGGGATCATCCACCCTCTTCCAAGGGTCGTGGGCATCACATTTCGGACAAAGCTTTTGGGGGTTGATTTTTGGGACAAAGGCCAAAGTTTTGAGAGAAATTTTTAGGCTCCCATTCACCCCCCCTCTGGTCGCCTTGCTTTTGCATTCTCGGTCCTTCAACCCACCTCCCAAACCATCTCAGTCATTTGCTATTTTCATTCTAGGGTTTCCTGCTCTCCCAAATCCCTGCTGTAGCTACAAAGATCTGCAGAGAACCATACCTCTGTGTTCATGAGATTTTGAGGAAGTGAGACCGTAATCTCACTATTGTAGCGTGTGGTAGCCACACGGTTGCAAATTCATGGTTTGATTCGCGTTTTGAACTTGTTCTTCGCGTTCTTCGTTTCTCCAGGATTTTCCCGTCATTCGATCTCCCTCTACAGTGCGTCTTTTTTGAATCCACTTGAATCAATTTGTTCTTTGATGTGAGGAGATCATTTCCACCGAAGGAATTCATCTAACTCCTCACGAACAAGTAGATCAGGTCGATTCAAGTTTTGTGGCGCTTTTTCGGTTCATACACATTCCCCTTTGATTTCTCGTTGATTGAGTTGATTTGAGCTGATGATTTCTTGGGATAGTCTTCCAACTACCTCGTGATCATCTTCTCCAAGTTTGGGATCAAGGGATTTTGTTTTGAATCGGATTTGGGAAGATTTGAGTTGAGGGCGACCAAAATCGCCCTCTCTGGGCACTCGCGGACAGTCCGCCGCTGTGCCCGCGGACAGTCCGCGCATCGGGACTTGGCCAGATCAGTGGCCGCAAGTTTCTGCTGTTGGAGTCCAGGTTGACCGGCGGACAGTCCGCCGTTGCAACCCGCGAGACAGTCCGGGACTGTCCAGAGTTGTTTCAGGAGAGGTGTTGTTTTGCTCTTTTGGCCTGCGGTCAGTCCGCCGCTGGTTCCCGGACTGTCCGCCGTTGGGCAGACAGTCCGCCGCCGTACTCGCGGACAGTCCGGGACATCGCAGACTTGTGCTTTTCAGTGCATTTGGTCTCCCGGCTTTTCGGCTTGGTTTTCGGACTTCTCGTTTGGCCCTAGAGTTAACCAAGAAACCTCTCTAGGTGTCTTTGCTACTTGTTAGCATAGGTATTTGAAGATTTCTCGACGTAGCCTTCCATCTACGTTCGGGAGTCAGTTTTTGAGGTTGAACTTGAGCCGGATATTTTGGCGTTTGGTTTGCTCTTGTCTTGTGGTGCCTCACTGTGATCCTAGGGATCTTCCACCCTCTTCCAAGGGTCGTGGGCATCACGTTTCGGTCAAAGCTTTTGGGGGTTGATTGTTGGGACAAAGGCCAAAGTTTCAAGAGAAATTTTTAGGCTCCCATTCAACCCCCCCCCTCTGGTCGCCTTGCTTTTGCATTCTTGGTCCTTCAATTGGTATCAGAGCAGGTTAAGGATCTTCCACCTTAGCCAGTTCCAGATCCACAAAAGGCGACATGGATCGCGGCGTGGGCAAACCGCTGTTTTTCGATGGGACGAACTATGCGTATTGGAAGATACGCATGTCGGCCTATCTTCAGAGCATGGGCGCTTCTATCTGGGAGATTTGCAATAAGGAAGATTACAAGGTCTTGGCTGCTCGTGTGACACAGCTGCAAATCGATGAGCACGATGCCAATAGCCGAGCCCATAATGCTCTTTTCTCATGTTTGAGCATGTCTGAGTTTGATCGCGTTTCTCACCTCCCCACGGCTCGTGAGATTTGGGCAACCCACATGCGCTTCCATGAGGGAACCACTCAAGTCAAATCCCGTCTCTACGAGTCGCACAAGCGGGAGTACGAGAACTTTCGACACATGCCTAGCGAGAGCATAGAGAGTTTATTCACTCACTTTCAGGTGATTGTCAACAGGATGAGGGCTAACAAGGAGATGTTGCCTTTCGACGATCATGAGAGGGCTCTCAAGCTTTTGCATACTCTCGATCGGTCGGTATGGGACTCAAAGGTTCAGGCGATCATCAAATCGCCTAACTATGAGACTCTCACGTGCGACGAGCTCTTTAGTAAGCTCAAGTCCGGTGAGATGGATGCCATGACGAGGGCTTCTTATGAGAATCCTTCTGGCCCATCGACGGCTTTGCTTTCTGACTCTTCTGCTAACCCCTCTGGAGGCTTTGCACTTTCTTCTCTTCTTTCTGTCATAGAGGAGCAGCTGGAGTTCATGGGGGATGATGAGTTGGCTTTGCTTGCCAACCGGTTCTCGTGGTTTCACAACAACCGCATGAACCGTCACCGCGGAGGAGGATGCTCTAGATGTTTTGAGTGCGGCGACCCTGACCACTTCATCGCCAACTGTCCCAAGAAGAACAAGCAAGCTTTTGGGAAGGGCGATCATGGGCACAAGTATGACTCGGGCAAGCGCAAGGAGAAGTAAGTCCCCGCGAAGCACAAGCGGAAGGACGGCTTCAACAAAGAGTACAACAAGAAGAAGTACTTGGAGAAGGCCCAGGCTGAGCAGCGTGCTTTCTTCACCAAGCTCAGCGACGTCGACGACTCGGATGACAACTCTGCTTCCTCAAGCGACGATGAGTCTGAGAAGAAGAAGAAGATCGAGGACAAGCTGAATGGCATCTGTTTCTTCGCTGACAACGAGGGCTTTTGCACCATGGCCCTCGACAAGGAGGTCGACAGCCAGCTGGAGGATACCCCTTAGAACGACGACGATGACGACACCTCCCAGGTATCTCAGACCCCTGATGAACTTGCTGCTGAGGTCAATAAACTTACTGCCGCTCTTCTTAGTCAAGATAAGCTTCTTAGGCATGCTACTAGAGAGCGGAAGGAGTTTAGGCAGAAGTGGGAGGATACGGTGAAGGAGCTTGAGTTTGCCAAGACGACCGTAGTTGTCTCTGAGGAGGGTGAGTGCGAGATGTGCACCAAGCACATGACTGACCTTCTCACTTTGAGAGGTAAGTATGTTGCTTTGGTTGGAGAGGTGGATGAGCTTCGGGCTAGACCTGTGTTGCTTGGTGCGTGCAAGTCTTGTGCAGGCTTGCAATCCGAGTTGGCAGAGAAGAATGCCAAGATTGTGTCTCTTAAGAAGGCCAGCTCGGGTAGCACTTGTGTGTCTAGATGTGCTTTGTGTGAGGGTTTGGAGATGGAGATTGCGAATGTGAAGCATGACAAGATGCAAACCCAGGAAGAAAACACATACCTTCGGACCATCTTGTCATGGGTGTGTTGTGATGAGCCGCAGCTTGGGATGGTGATAGCCCAGTTCAAGCGTGCTGCTGGAGGTCCAGGTGTTGGCTTTGCTCAGGGTGTTGAGTGTGCTTTGTCTTTTGGTTAGGTTGGAGAGTCGAGTTGTCTAAACCCGAGTGAGAAGCCCAACTCCACCACTACTCCCAAACTTACTAAGATTCCACCCAAAGAGCCTCTCAAGCCTAACACCAAAGATGGAGTGTATGAGGAACCTCCGAGAGCTCCACCCAAGAAACAAGTGTGGTCTCACAAGCCCAACCACATGAAAAACAAGCTGGACACTATGACACCTATCCAGGAGGAGCTTATGCCACAGAAGGGCAAAGTGATCCACACCCACTACCGTGAGTACCAACAACCCCCTATGAGAGCGGTGAGGTACCATTGTGAGCACTGTGGGAGAGATGGACACTTGAGGGAGTTTTGCTTTCGGTGGAAGAGAGAGGAGCGCCGTGCTAGGGAGATGAACAATGCGGACATGTACCATCCTTTCCATGATGTACATGTGCCGAATGTTCAGAGGAGAGCTGCTAGGCGTAGAGGTCCAATGCCTCAAGGTCCTAGGTCTCAGGGAGGTTTTGCTCGGCGGGATCCTGGCTTTGCAGGATATGGACCCCATGGCGGTGGTTTTGTTGAGCGTTACCCTCCACTGCGTTTTGAGTATCGCGATGGACGCTCTTCCCATAGCAGACCACGTTTTCCTATGCGTGGTGATCGCTTTCCCCGTAGGCGTGCTAGGAATGGTTTTTCTACTAACCGTTCTTTTGAGCAGCCGGCCCAACACTGGTATTCGTCTTATTTCACTCACCCCAGTGTTGGACCGTATGCTCACCCTATGTCTTTTTATTGATGTTGGTAAAATGATTGGAGGACATTTGGTTGGTGGATTCCGGGTGTTCGAGGCACATGACCGAAAACGCCAAGTGGTTCTCCAGTCTTAGTCCTGTTGCCGGAAAGGTGTTTATCACCTTCGGCGACAATAGCAAAGGTAAAGTGTTTTCTCGTGGGTCCGTGCAAGTTAATGAGCACTTTGTGTTGCGTGATGTTGCTCTTGTTTCTAACTTGCATTTTAACCTTCTTTCTATTTTGCAACTTTTTGATGATGACTATGAGATTCGTTTTAAGCCGAATCTCAGTCGCATTTTAGATCCTCAGGGCAATCTTGTATGTTTGATTTTGCCCTTTGGGAAAGTCTTTCGTGCGAATTTCTCAGAGTCGTTTGGAATTTTTCGTTGTCTTTTTGCTGGACCTTCCTCCTCTGATCTTTCAAAGTGGCATAGGAGACTTGGTCACCTGAGCTTCGACTTGCTTGCAAGGCTTAGTTCACTTGGCCTAATCCGTGGATTGCCCAAGTTGTCCATGGAGAAGGATCATGTTTGCCACTCTTGTAGACATGGGGAGATGGTTGCCTTAAGATAGAGGAGAGCGCCAGGCGCAAATTTCCGGCAATGAGCATTCTCCGTATTATGCCTTGAAGAGGACTCGAACCTCCACGCTCTTTAGCACGAGATTTTGAGTCTCGCGTGTCTACCATTTCACCATCAAGGCATCTTGAAAGTGAATCGTATTCCATGAATATGATATCTATCGAATGTGATATATGGAATATATGACAAAGGTGGAGTCTTGGAATATTTCGATCGATCGGTCATATACATATAGGCCTGAGTCAGACATCAAATAGCTTCGATTTGCATTATCCGTAGGACACCTTATATGTATCCAAATCGATATCAAAATCAAAAAGATGTACAATCCAATTTCTCGATTCAATAGAAGCCCAAAGAGGTGCATATGGTACCCAAATAAGGATAGGATAGATACTCTTGTAGACATGGGAAGATGGTTGCCGCTTCCAACCATCCAGTGAATCAGGTCATGACTAAGCGCCCTGGAGAGCTTTTGCACATGGACCTTGTTGGTCCGGCTCGGGTGAGCTCGGTTGGGGGGAAGTGGTATGTGCTTGTTGTTGTTGATGACTTTTCGAGATATTCGTGGGTTTTCTTTTTGGCTGAGAAAACTGAGACTTTCTCTTTTGCTCGCAATCTAATTTTACGTCTTCAGAATGAGTTCCCTAAGAACTCAATGCGAGCTATTCATAGTGATAATGGTACCGAGTTCAAAAACTCGGACTTTGAGAAGTTTTGTAACTCTTTGGGTTTGGAGCATCAGTTTTCTTCCCCCTACACACCACCACAGAAAGGTGTTGTAGAGAGGAAGAATCGGACCCTTGTTGAGATGGCCAGGACGATGCTCGATGAGCATAGGACTCCTAGGCGATATTGGGTCGAGGCTATGAAAACTGCATGCTATATTTCCAATCGCATTTTTCTCCGAGCTTTTCTGAAAAAGACTTCTTATGAGTTGCGTTCTGGAAAACAACCCAAAGTGAGTTATTTCAGAGTTTTTGGTTGCCAGTGTTTTATACTCAAGAAAGGCAACCTGGACAAGTTTGAGTCTTGTTCGTCTGACGATGTATTTTTGGGTTATGGCACTCATACATGTGCATATTGTGTACTTAACCTTGATACTAACCGAGTCATGGAGACATCCGATGTCACCTTCGACGAGACCATGGTTTGTCCCTATTCTAGATTTGAGTGTGCAGGTGATCACGAGGTTGGCGAACCTCTTTTTAGTGACGAGGACGAGGGTGCTGAAGGCACAGGTGCCCCAGCACCACCTCCACCTGCTGTGCCGACAGGATCGGCTTCTACTACATCAACTCAAGGCCCCGACCCTTCTTCCTCGACTACTTGGGGGCCGTGGGATCCGCCACCTCGGGCTGTACCTTTTGTACCCCAGGAGGCACCAGCTGCTATTGAGGGGGAGGTTTCTTCAGCTCGGGAGGCACCACGACACATTCAGCGCCAACACCCGCCTCAACAGATGATCCGCAGCATCGATGAACGTGTCACTCGGTCAAGGTCACAACAAATCTCTCACTTTGCTCATTCTGCATTTGTTGCTGATTTTGAACCCCGAGATGTTGGACACGCTTTATCTGATCCGGATTGGGTAAATGCCATGCATGAGGAGTTAGAGAATTTTGAGAGAAATCAGGTTTGGGTTTTGGTTCCACCTCCTCCTGTGTGTCAACCTATTGGTACAAAATGGGTTTTCAAAAACAAACAAGGAGAGGATGGCCACATTGTGAGAAACAAGGCCAGACTTGTAGCCTAGGGGTATAGTCAGAAGGAGGGAATAGACTATGAGGAGACTTTTGCTCGTGTAGCTCGTTTGGGGGCAATTAGGATACTCTTGCCTTTTGCTGCATCCAAAGGGTTTAAACATTTTCAAATGGATGTCAAGAGTGCCTTCTTAAACGGCTACATAGAAGAAGAGGTGTATGTGAAACAACCCCCCGTTTTTGAAAATCCCAAGTTTCCAAACCATGTTTTAAACTTCACAAAGCTTTGTATGGTTTGAAACAAGCCCCTAGAGCCTGGTATGATAGGTTGAAAACCTTTTTGCTTGCTAAGGGTTTTAAAATGGGATGTGTTGATAAAACGCTCTTTCTCCTCAAGCAAGGCAGTGACACTCTCTTGGTCCAGATTTACGTGGATGATATCATTTTCGATGGTTCTTCTCACACTTTGGTTGCCAAGATTGCAGATCTTATGAGTAGGGAATTTGAGATGAGCATGATTGGCGAGTTGACTTTCTTTCTTGGGTTGCAAATTAAACAATCCCAAGAGGGGACGTTTGTGCACCAGGGCTAGTACACCAAGGATATATTGAAGAAGTTTGATATGGGTGAGGCCAAGCCTCTTCCAACACCCATGTCGACCACGACGGCCCTGGATGCGGACAAGGATAGAGAAGCTGTGGACCAGAAGGAGTACCAAAGCATGATCGGGTCACTGCTCTACCTGACGGCGACACGCCCGGACATTCAGTTCGCGGTGTGTCTTTGCGCGTGCTTTCAGGCGTCGCCGCGCACCTCTCACCGTCAGGCGGTCAAGCGCATTATGAGGTACCTTCGTTTCGCACCTCAGTTCGGGATTTGGTATTCAACTTCTTCCACCCTCTCCCTTTGCGGTTATTCTGATGCTGATTTTGCTGGTTGCCGACTTGAGCACAAGTCCACTTCTGGGACTTGTCAGTTTTTAGGTTCTTCTCTTGTAACTTGGTCTTCTCGCAAGTAGTCTAGTGTCGCCCAGTCTACTATAGAGGCTGAGTATGTTGCTGCGGTAGCTGCTGTTCCCAGTTGCTTTGGATGATGGCCACTTTGCGTGATTTTGGTTTGAGCTTTTCTCGAGTGCCTTTACTTTGTGACAGCACGAGTGCGATTAGCGTTGCTAAGAACCCCGTGCTGCATTCTAAGACCAAACATATTGATGTGCGCTTTCATTTTCTGCGAGACCATTTTGAGAAGGGTGATATCGACCTTCGCCATATCGATACTCATCATCAGTTGGCAGATATTTTTACCAAGCCTTTGGACCAATCAAACTTTAATAGGGTTAGAGGTGAGCTTGGTGTGTGTTTTCCCTTTTAGATGGGGAAACATTTTGATTATTGTATCATAGACTGAATCTTTTTCTTTTGGTTTGTTTTCGTTCTTGATAGATTAGATTTTGCATTTCATGATATATCTTTGCATTTTCAAGCTTCATGCATATATTCTTAAGAATGTGACTATGCTTTGTTTAGTGTATGTTCTGATGCTATATGATGATGCTAGTGGCTTATGCTCTTTCTGATCACTGATACATGTTGTGAGCTGAGCTGTTCGATCAGTGGTGAATATGTCTAATGAACTTAAAATTTGAAATATTGTTCACCATTGAGATTGGCAACTAGCATGTGTAGGATGTGTTGAAATCACTTGTGCTTTTCATATATGCTAGGTTGCTATGTCTCTAGTTCTGAGTCATTCACTTGCTTGGTATGTTCATATTCTGTCATAAAATTGAACCAAGTTTTTAAGTGAATTGAAAAGATCGAGATGGGATTGCTTGTCAGCACATCACGGTATCGAGACTGTTTCTCATTGCACAGTTGTTGGTATAAATTAACGCATACTCTACTTTATCCGCAAACGCATAGATAACATCTACCGATGTAGCACTTCACCGGAGTAACCCAGTTTTAATATCGAACCCAAAGGAACGAATAGAGTTAAGTCTTAAAGTCTAACCCCTGAGTAGCTAACAAGGACGGAGAATCTAGAATTATAGAGGGCATCACTAAGGCTGTCTAATTCCAATTCAAGAGTGATATGTTTATATTATTCTTAGTGGGGAAGTTGCCATAAAAGGTCACAAACAAAGTATGAGTCTTTTATGCAAATGTATAATCCTACCGAGCCTACACACGGGTAAGTGGACTATAGAAGAATCAACATGGCTATAAGATGTAATACCCCAGGTGTTTGACGCTAGTTGAGCGGTCAGTTTGAATACAGACATGTTCTATCAGGTGATGATCGAGAGATAATTTCTGATATTGTCAGTGATGACAGAAGTTTTGGGACCAACCTCAGAGACGGAACCCCAGTTTGAATTATTTGGGAGAAACTTTACAAAGTCAGTTAATAATGATTGCCCAATTCCAGAATATTCATAATTTCTACTAAACATGACTTTTTCATGTGCCTCACCTCAGTTCATGTCTATAGTAACTAGTGAAAAAGTTTCGTAAGGTTTGGAATCAAAAAGTCACATGAAATGACGACTCACAACTTTGCATATAATCATGAATTAATTGAAGAAGATCAGTGGAGTTCAACCAAGTCTTGCAATTATGCCTGATCAACTCTATATGGACTCATGATCAAAAGTTATGAAAGTTCCGTGTTGAGCAGATGACCGGAAAATATCCCGACCGACGAGAGACCGTAATCCGGACCCTATCAGGTAACTGCTTTGACCGACATTGAACGGTATTCTCGGTTGTTCGCATGTTAGTGTGCCTTAAACGAAAGTTGTAGTACAAATCAAGAGGAACAAATTTCGTTTTATGGCCAACACCTGGATCGGTGCCAAAAATAGAGAAAACAAGCTCGCAAGATAGAGTATAACGCAGTTTTCAGGTTCCAGAAATCAGTTAAGTCTGTATTGCGAAATCGGAATTTCGGTCACCGCGAAGCTGTCGTCGATGATCGTTACCGAACAAACGATTTGGAATTTGACTGAGTGTCTTTAACGAAAGTGGGAGTACTCGTCGAGATGACGACAACAAAATTAGTTTCATCGGAATTGAAGTCCGTTTGATCAGTATTCGCAATTTTTGAAAATGACTGAAAGTTCCCGGAAACCTGCCAATTTGGGAAAGAAATTTTGGGGAAAAAAATTTCACGGTGCGGATACATGGGTGTATGCCGAGTCTCTGAGTGATGAGTGATTGTCAACTGGGATAATGCGCATGTTCTTTGGCTTGTGTTGTGCAGGTGTCGAGCACGGATACAGTGATCGAAGGCAAGGTGAAGGTCAAGTAGAGATGTGCCGTACCGATGGACTGAGAGTGGCGAAGGGTGGACGTGAGGCTTGGACTGAGGGACCGGTGGCCTGAGGATTAGCTGTGGTGGCTGACAGCCTAGGACAGCGACGAGCGAAGACTTGCGGGTGGACGGGGTGCACGGGCGGTGCATCCCTTCTACGGCTCGGTTTGGTGGTTGAGCCACAGAAAAACCACCGAGTGGACGGTTTCCAGTTTGGGCCTCAAAACCTGGGCGCTGATGGTTTCCGAGTTTGGGCCACAAAACTCGGGCTGAGGACGGTTTCCAGGTTCGGGCCTCAAAACCTAGGTGCTGCGGGTTTGCTGAGTTTGGGCCTCAAAACTCAGGCGATGGTCGGTTGGTTTCCCGGTTTGGGCCTCAAAACCGGGGGTTGCCTATGAAGGCTGGTTTCCCGGTTTGGGCCACAAAACCGGGGGTGCGACATCCGGGAAAGGACAAGCAGAGCGGTGGCGGCACGTGGCGGCAATCGGTGAGGTTGTGTCGAGGCAACGCTACCAGTTGTGCGGGCGTGGCCGTCGGATCACCACCTACCGCGAGTTGGTCCAGAATAACCCTAGGGTTTAGCTGATTCGCTCTGTAATTAGTTAGGGGTAGAGTGGGAATTGTCGCGGAACCGTCCTGATTATAAGAAATCATGTACCATCTTAGTCAAAGTCGTTTGATATCGACCCGCACTTGAATCCATATAACCCCGGTAGTCCAGAAATCTCGAAGGATTTCAACATCATACATCATACAGGATCGCATCGTTCAAGTATTGCATTCGAAAGGAGACGTCACAGATAAACGAAACCGAATTTAAACATTAGAGTGCGACATTAAAACAGAGTTATTACAATACTGAGTTTAAAAGTGCGGAAGCTTAAAGCAGTTTTGAAACACGACCACTACACATGTGGTCCAAATAAAACATTGTTTGATAACTTAACCCAATGCAACTCATTCCTCCTTTTTCAGATAGTGTGCCACTAGGTGTCTCAGTCCGGCAAAAGAGAAGGGAAAGCTTCTGGACGACCCTACCCTGGGCCTACTCCTCATCACCCTCCACTGGGTAGAGGCAGTGCTTACAACAGCCATACTACACCTGGCCATCTGCAACAAACGGGATAAACCCTGAGTACGGGAATGTACTCAGCTAGACTTACCCGTCCGACTGAAAATAAAGACACCTAGGGTATGCAAGGCTTTTGGTGGAGCTGGGAACTTTAGTTGCAAAAAGCTCAGTATTAAGAGAAGGATTAATTAATAATAATGATGAGCTGTCAGTTTAAAACCTACCTCTTTATCTAGGTTTTGCACCTGAACTATGACACACACTTGAGTCTAACAGGCAATAATATAACCATATCCCGTTGACTTATCAAATTTTAGTTGAACCTTTAAAAACATCACATGGAGTTGCATCGTGGTGAAGCTCACCATAGTTTCCCACCAACCGGGGGAGACGGTGACTCGAATCGAATTCCAAACCAGCTGGTGAAAGACCTTTAATACCAGCCCACACTTTCCCCGTCGGGTCCATGCATTGGGCAACCGCTCGATGCTTGTTCGTGGTGGTAATCGTCGCGGTTCAAGCACAGACCGCCCAATTGGAACGTGGCGATGGCCTCCCGCGGCAGATCGCATTTCCATACTAGACGGCGTGACACGGGTCGAAACCGGCCTGAACAGCTTCTAACCGGCTTTGGGGTCGATGATTACAGCACCGACATATCCCTAAGTAAAAGGGTGCGTTCAAAAATGAACGAGGGCCAACATTGATACAAACCTACACGATCCAAAAAACGGGCTGCCCCAAATTTCCAAACTTGTGCCTTGCCTTCCAGTTGACCGTATTTCATGACTACTCAGGTTCTTTTCCACGATAGCAAAATATAGCCAACCGTGCTCCGGTAAATACCCACCAGGGGTATTACGGAAACGTCCTTAACTACCACTTTTATTAAGCAACTAAGCAATTCTACATTATAAATAAGGAACAAGATAACAAGGCAGGTATAAACAATATTCAAGGAAGGGTAATGCAGCAGGTAGGATTCAATCAACTCCTATACCTAATGCATCACAATATAAAATACTCAAGTAAATTAATTATAAAAACTGGGAGACTTAGAATGCTCCGGGGCTTGCCTTGGGAAAAGACTGAGGCCTCGTGAGCGGGGCACTCAGGCAGGTTAGCTTCCGGCGCGGGGTCGGCTTCCTCGGTCCTGGGCAGCTATTGGATCTCCTGCTCGTCGTTTGCTTCCGACTCCTCATCGGGCTCCGTGACTGTCGATCCTATTGCATGCGGTGAATAATAATTAGAAACCAATGCAGGGTGCGAGACATGGTGATATGAATGCAGATATTCCTTGCAAACCAACAAAACCAACTTGTTGAACCACTTTTGACATTGAGGAAAACACTTAAATACCACGTAAAACAAAACCAATATTTCCACTATTTCCTATTTATTAAATCGAAGAAACTCCAGTTTTAACTGCAAGTACATTTTTCTGAACTCAGAAAATTCCACAAAAATTCCAGAAGGTAACTGATGCTAACTGGACTTCACTGCCCGAATTCCAGCAAGAGATAAAATACAGAATAGCAGGTACAAAAAGATGAAACAAAAAGCTCAAAAGGGTGCTTTGAACTAACTTGCTACATGAAAAGTGTCAAACAGCAGGTTTCATATTTTTCCTAGCTTCACCTACTCATACTCATTCTACTTTAGAAAACTTACTGCTTAAGCATGAATATACCAACCTACACAAAATAAACAATTTTACTCTAGATAAAACTATTTGAACTACAACCCTGCTGGAAAAGGGTGACATGCTCATTTTCATATTTTCCCCAGATTCTATTCCACATTTCATATTTATCAAGGAAGTTCCATGAACAGAAACATTATATTATTCTCTACATAAATTTTCTAAGAAAAGCATAGAAAAGCTCATTCATACAGTAACTTCATATTTTTCCACAGAATAGCCTATGTTTAACATTTTTCCTAACTGGAACATCACATACAAGGACTGCACCAATTTTCCCATATTTTATTTTTACATATAAAGCACCTTAACACTTTTTCCATGAAAACTATCAAAAAGGACTTTAAAGCCTAACAGACATTTTTCTACCCAAACAGTGCCTTATACATTTTTCACAGGTACAAAACATGATAAGAAACCTACACAAAATTTACCATTAATTAACTTGACCATAAAACATATATAACCATTTATCTCAACAAAAGCACATAAACTGAAATAAATAAAAACAGTAATAAAAACTTTCACCAAAAATACTTTCATTTTTTTTTCATGATAGATCTACTCATGAGCAAGCTACTAAAACTAAAAGCACTTCATTTGGACTTTTAAATCGTGCTACACAAAAATAACAAGCCTTTCTAGAAATTAAAACAAAAAGGAAAATCATTTGAAATCTCCCGGCCCAACTTGCGCAGACCCGGTCCATAGACCGTGAGCGGCTGACGCGTGGGACCGCGTGGTCAACGGGGCCCACTGGTCAGAAAGAGCAGGGCAGGGGAAGGGTTTGACCGTGCGATTCTCGCCGGCGGTGAGGTCGCCGGCGGTGAGAGGGTGCTCGGCCTGTTCCCCTTGATGAGGCAGACTGAGTGGTGGTAATGGTTGGGCTAGTGCATGGACGTAGCTCGCCGGCGGTGAGCGGTGGCGGACGGCGGCGGCGGTGAGGCGCGGCTACGCCGTTTCCGGCGGTCGCCGGCCAAATTAACGGGTGCTAAAGCTCGAGCGAACCCTAAGAAGCAAGATTTGGGGGTTGGTTTGGCTGGAGGAGCTCCTATGGAACTTGGTCACATGCGCGGCCATGGCGGACCATGGCAGTGCTCGGTTGGGGAGGAGAGGGGTTTAGGGAGCGGTAGAGACCTCGTCGGGGGGCGTTCTCACCTTGCCTTTGCTCGGTGGGGCTCGTCGAGGAAGAAGGGGGCTAGGTGGAGCTTTGGTCGGGGAAGAACGACTCCGAACTCCGGGCGGTGCCGATGGCGACCACGGCGGCGCTCCTCGAGTTCCGGCGTTGGTGAGGCTCGGCGTGTGGTGCAGAGGTGCGCAACGCATGTGCGAGGTGAGGGTGGAGCGACGAGTGGGAGGAATCGGATGGTGGTGCTCGGGCGAGGTCGGAACGGAGAGGGGAGGTGGCGGTGGCGAACAACGGCGAACGGGGAGCGCTCGGCTTGCATTCGCGTGCAGGAGAGAAAGGAGAGCTGGGGCGCGGCTCGTGCGAATGGTGAGTGAGAGGGAGGGGTGCGGTGCGCTCGGGTTTTTGCTCGGCCGGCGGCGATGCACGGTCGTGGCGGGGGCCACGGCGACGCGACGTCTTAAAGCGAGCGGCGCGAGTGGCGAGGCAGCGCGACAGGCGAGGCAGAGGCGGGAGTGGCCGGGGGAGATTTGTGGCGTGATCGCGGAGGCAAGGATCGGGCGAGGGAGATTTGCGCAGGGTTTGGGCGGCCACGCGGCGGGCGGGGCCGGCGTACGGCGCGGTCGCGGTCAGAGCGACCGGCGCGTCGTGCGCGGGCGGGCGCGCGCGGGCGCGGGCGAGCGGGCGAGCGTGGGGCGGCGCGGTGCGGAGCTGGGCTAAAAGGCTGGTTGGGCCAAAAGCGAAACGCCCAGAAAAATCGTTTTCCTTTTTCTTTTTCTCAAAACTTTTCAAACTTTGACCATTTGAAACAGTTTTAAAAACTCCAAACTAGACTTTGACCCAAATATAAAGTTGCTCGAAATAATTTTCTCTACAACTTTCATATAAGGCACTTTTGCTGAAAAGCAATCTCTCAAACTCCACAGAAATAAAGCCAAATCTTGAGCCATAATTCTCTTTGTTTTCAAACTTTTTAGTTATCAAACCACTTTGAACTAGCTCAATGTGTCAAAATAAAAAGCATCAGACTCATTATTCTCCACTTTATAAAATTATTTGCCAAGATAGAAATCCACTTAAATCATCAAGTCCAATAGAAACCAAAATCCAATTCATAAACCAAAGGGGCAAAAGCACCTTTATGCACATGAAATGATGCAATGCATTGCTTATGCAATTTTAGTAGCCAAAAGCAATTCCTAATGCAGTGCTTGACACCAGGGTGTCACAGCCCTTCCCCCCTTAAAGAAATCTCGTCCTGAGATTTGGGTTACGTACTATTTCTTAACAAAAGCGGGATAGTTAACGCGTAAGTACTCCTCTGTTTCCCAAGTCGCATCGTTGAGTCCGTGATTGCTCCAAAGAACCTTGTAAGTCTTCACTATTCAGTTTCGAGTCTCTCGCGTCTTGGTATCCAATATCTCCTGAGGTTGTTCATAGTATTCCAGATCTGATCTGATTACGTCATCTGGGATCCGGACCTCTTCTTGTTCTGGTACCCGAAGACACTTCTTCAACTGGGATACATGGAACACGGGAAAAACTGCGCTCATTTCTAGGGGTAATTTCACTTCATAGGCTACTTGTCCTTTTCTGGCTTTGATCTGATATGGTCCTACATATCGGGGTGCTAACTTTTTCTTGATTCGGAAACGTTGGACCTTCCTCATGGGCGAGACCTTAAGGTAAACATAATCTCCTACTTGGAATTCCAAGGGTCTCCTTCGCGTATCAGCATAAATTTTCTGTCGTGACTGCGCTGCCTTGATATGCTGCTGTACAGTTTGCACAATTTCATCGGCATCCTTTACATAATCTGACCCGTAAAATCCTCGATCTCCTGATTCAACCCAATTTATCGGGGTTCTGCATCTTCGTCCATATAAGACTTCGAACGGTGCCATCTTGATACTTTCCTGATAGCTATTGTTATATGAGAACTCGGCGAGGGGTAACCACTTTTCCCATGATTCTCCTGATGATAGAACACAAGCTCTGAGGATATCTTCCAAAATTTGATTCACTCTTTCTGTTTGCCCCGCGGTTTGTGGGTGATAAGCGGAACTTCTTACCAACTTAGTCCCTAGTTCCTTGTGCAACTGTTCCCAAAAACGCGCTATGAACTGGGGTCCTCTATCAGAAACAATTCTCTTAGGAACTCCATGTAGCCACAAGATGTTCTGAATGTACAAGTCTGCATACTGATGAGGTCGGTGTGTAGTCTTAACTGGTATGAAGTGAGCCACTTTGGATAACCGATCCACGATAACCCAGATAGAATCATGTCCCTTCTGAGTGGTGGGAAGACCTGTGATGAAATCCATACTAATCTCTTCCCATTTCCATTCTGGGATCGACAAGGGTTGTAACAATCCGTCAGGTCTCAAGTGTATAGCTTTTACCCGGCAGCAAGTGTCACACTTTGCGACATAAGCTGCAACTTCTTTCTTCATCTTTGACCACCAATACCTGGTTCTCAGATCGTGGTACATCTTACTGCTACCCGGATGGATAGACAACTTTGAATTATGAGCTTCATTTAGAATTCTTTCTTTCAGCTCCATGTTCTCAGGAACAACCAGCCTTTGATTATACCATAAAATTTCTTGTTCATCTGTTCTGAAGTTCAACGAACTACTGGTTTCCAACCTCTTCTTGATCTGACAGATCTCTTCATCGATCTTTTGTCCTTCAATGATGTCACTCTCCAAGTTGCACTGAATGGTTATATTGTTCAACATAACGAGGTGCATAAGGTTGAATCCATCTTCCAAAAGTGGTTGTAGGGAGTTGCAATGAGTCTTGCGACTCAAGGCATCTGCTACAACATTCGCTTTTCCGGGGTGGTAATGCACTTCTAGGTTGTAATCCTTAATCAACTCTAACCACCTCCTCTGCCTCATATTCAACTCTGGCTGGGTGAAGATATACTTCAAACTTTTATGATCTGTGTATATATGACATAGGTTACCCATAAGATAATGCCTCCAGATCTTGAGTGCATGAAACACGGCTGCCAATTCCAATCATGAGTCGGGTAATTCTCTTCATGTGGTCGCAACTGGTGTGAAGCATATGCTATAACTCTCCCATTCTGCATAAGCACACATCCAAGTCCAATCTTGGATGCGTCACAAAACACATCAAAAGGTTCCTCCAAATCTTGTTGAGCCAAAACTAGCGCCGAAGTCAACAAGGTTCGCAGGGTGCGAAATGCTGCCTCACATTCTGGAGTCCATTCAAACTTCTTGTTTTTCTGAGTTAAACGAGTCATAGGCTTTGTGATCCTTGAGAAGTCCGGAATGAACCAGCGGTAGTATCCGGCTAATCCTAGAAAGCTGCGTACCTCATGTACGTTAGTGGGTGCTTGCCAATCCATAACTTCCATGTACCTTTGTGGGATCCACGGAAATTCCTTCCTCTGAAAGGACGTGTCCAAGAAAGGGTACCTTCTTTAACCAAAATTCACACTTGCTAAACTTAGCATACAACTTGTGCTCTCGAAGTCGAGCTAAGACGATCCGCAGATGCTCTGCATGATCCTTTTTATTTCCAGAGTATACCAAAATGTCATCAATAAACACCACAACAAACTTGTCCAACATGGGCATAAAGACGTAATTCATCAGATACATGAAATGTGCCGGCGCATTTGTCAGTCCAAAAGACATAACTAGGTACTCATAGAGTCCATATCTGGTGGAGAAAGCTGTTTTTGGTATATCTTCCCTTCTAATCTTGATCTGGTGGTAACCTGATCTCAAGTCGATCTTGGAGAACACTTTTGCCTTTGATAACTGATCGAACAAGACGTCAATTCTGGGTAAGGGATATTTGTTCTTTATAGTTACTGCATTAAGCGGTCGGTAGTCCACACACATCCTTAACATTTTGTCCTTCTTTTTCACGAAGATGGCGGGACATCCCCAAGGTGACGAACTAGGACGTATCAAGCTTTATCCAGAAGATCTTGCAATTGAGTCTTGAGCTCTGCTAACTCATTAGCTGGCATCCTATACGGCCTCCGAGAAATGGGTGCCGTTCCAGGGATTAACTCTATAGCAAACTCCACATCCCTATCTGGTGGTAGTCCGGGCAACTCATCAGGGAAGACATCTGGAAACTCACACACTACTGGGATCTCAGCTATCTGCTTGGCGGTGATATTGAACAACACTCCGATCTCATGGGGGTTTTGGGGTAACTTAAACCGAAAAGAAGACCCATCCGGGGACTAACCATGGAAACTACTCGCTCTGAAATGTCAAGATTGACCTTCCAGAGTCTCATCCAACCCATACCCAAGATTACATCCAAACCTAGGCCAGGGATTACTATGAGATCCACTATGGCCTTTTTATCCCCAAGAGTCATCTCCACTCCTTTAGCCATTTTACGGGCGGATAGAACAGCTCCAGCGGAACTTATCTGATATCCCCGATCTAACTCTACTAACCCGAGATTACTTCTTATAGCAAAATTCTCACTTACAAAAGAATGCGATGCTCCGAAATCAAACAACACAACGGCGGGGTACTGATTAACAAGAAACGTACCAGCAGTGATAGGTTCTCCTTCTGGCACTTCTTCCACGGTAGTATAATGCACATGACCTATGCGAGGTGGAGGCTGGCTGTACTGCTTCTTTGGACGAGGGCATTGACGTGATAGGTGCTCGGTCTGACCACAGTTGTAGCATGGTCCGATCACGTACGGGGTCTTGGCACCTCCTGAACTTCCTGCCTTTGCCTTGTTCTGCATCATGGGAGCGGTGTAGGGCTTCTGGAAACTCGGGCGGGAGCGGTTGTTAGTTATCTTCCTCTGCGGAGGGCGGAATCTTGCTCCTACAACTAGCGGGCGATACGGGGTGCATGCTCCAAAAGGGGCCTTCTATTGAGACGAACCTCCTTCGTTTGCACGACAGCGGTTTTCTGTTGCCAGCCTACTGTCATTAGCCTCTTGGTTCAGACAGTCACTTACAAAGTCACTGAAGGTGGTGCGGTGACTGTTGCCCATCTTGGAAAGCATGGTGGCACTCATGCCACGCTTGAAACTTGTGATCTTCTTAGATTCCGTGTTGACGAAATCTGGAGCATAGCGAGACAGGCTATTGAAGCTGTGTAGATACTCTGACATAGACCTGGTTCCTTGGGATAGCCTCATAAACTCTGTGACTTTCATTTCCATTAAACCACTTGGGATGTAGTGGTTGCGCATAGCAGTAGAGAACTGATCCCAAGTGACTCGTGCATTTGCAGGAAGGGATGCACGGTACTGGGCCCACCATAAACCTACGGGTCCTTCCAACATGTGGGCGGCATACTCCGCCTTAAGCTCTTCTGTCAAGCGAAGCAGGCGTAACTTCTAGATGATGGAGTTGAGCCACTCATCTGCTTCAAGCGGCTCGGTGACTTCCTTGAACACAGGGGGACGAGTGTCCAAGAAGTCACGGTAGGAGCTGTACTGGTTGGGCTCTGGGCCTTGGCGCTGTTGATGCTGCTGCGCAGTGTTGTTAGCGATGTTGCGGAGGGTGGCCTCCATGTGCCTCTGCATCTCTTCCATGTTCCTCTGAGTTACCAGAAACTGGCCGAAAAATTCTTCCGGCGTCATCGGTGCCTGTGGGGGTGGTGGCAGATTCTCCTCCTGTCCAGACCCCTGTCCACGTTGGCTGCGGGTGTGTGCCGGCATCTGCATATCCCATTAATAAGCAGTCATTAGGTGATGTCACATTGATCATGAATAAATACTGCGCTGTACATAATTTGAATTTAGCACATGACCAAGTATAATTATTCATTTCCATACAACATCACAGAATAATTGCTCGAAATTAGACATGCAAACGACGGAATTTCCATAAAAAGGTGTCAGATCGAAGTCTGGACTTTGTCCAAAAGCCATACATACCACCATACAACTTAAACATAAAACCAACTCATGTCTGGGGGGTTACATCATCAGTGAGCATGCTCAAGCTATACAAAAGAAACGACTCCTAACGAAACTAACGCTCAGGCATCTCCATCGACGGATGCGGCGTCCTCCTCATCGGCGTCCATCATCGGCTCGTCGGCGTGGTCCTCGTCGTCCGAAGAAGGCTCTGGACCAAGCACAACTCCATCCTGGGGCTCCTGGGCCTCATCTGCAGGGGCCTCGTCAGCTGCTGGGGTGACGGCCTCCTGTGCTGCGTGATGCATCTGGTGAACTGCCTCATGGAGCTGATCGATATAGGCCTGCTGGTGATGAATCTGTTGTATCAGTTGATGGGCGCCTTCTCTGAGTTGATCAAGTGTTGTGCGGGCCTCGTCTCGCTGTAGAGATGCTGTCAAGTACATCTGCTCAGCGAGGGTCCTGGCGGTGCTCTCTGCTCCTGCTGTGGCACGTGCATCGTCACGCTCGAGAGTGATCTGGTGAATCTTCTCCTGAAGACGGGCTACCTCAGCATCAAACTCTTCCTGCAGCTTCCTCTTGCTCTGGTAAGTGGCGGTGAGGGTGAAGGACACGCTCTCAAGGCTGCGCTCCAGACTCTCACACACACCCACCAAAGCTCCGGTGGCGCTCATCGCAGACGTCTCGCAGTAGAACCTCTCCTCGGGACTCCCGATCAAGACTGACTCCAAAGTCTGCCCCCAGCGCAATGGAAAAGGTGATCCACGAGGGAACACTCCTGCCATCGCACTAGCAAGATCGGCGGGAAAACGGGCGATGATGTCCTTCAGCACTAGATATGCTGCCCTGTTAGCTCCATCCTTGGCACAACTGCCTCTGGTGATTTCTGTCCATCCTGACCAGTGAGGCTTGGCAGGCAAAGCTTTGACCTTGATCTGCACCATGACCAACGAATCCTGCCCATAGATCTCCTTCTGCCAAGAATACTTGGGCTCCTGTCCTTCCTCATAGCCCACGGCCTGCAGAATCCTCCATAGGATACGGCAATCCGAAGTAGGTCAAAACGTCTTCCTGGTCAACTTGGTGGCCAAGCGGTGACGTGGAACTCCTCTGCCTCCGGTGGCCTTGCGAGCAGTCAACTTAGTCCGGGCCATCTGTAGAAACAAAGGGTTTCGAACTCGCGTGAGACGCATATTAAGTTGGCAATTTTTATAGAAAAGAGACAACTTTTAATTTAAGGGGAGGTAATGTAAATGCAAGAATATAAACATGATGCATGATCGTACTTACGTTCTCACTCACTAATAGTGACTCGTAAGTCCTAACGTTCTAGTCGGTGGCAAGAACGATTCTCTCATGCGTTATCTACTCGTTCTACTCGATCACGTAGTTAGTGTACCTGCAGAAGATTCATTTCAGCCCAAAGCAATCCCAATGGTAAAAAAATGGAGTATTGGCTCATATGTGCGAATACATAGAAGCCAACACTAAACACCATGCACCAATCCAGAAAACATACCCAAAACAACTGATACCCTCGTATATGTTTGCGTGGAGCTCGCACATACTTGGTATAAGAACTCTCACCTAGACCGACGGTTGGACGGTCATGCTCTCATATCTCACAAAATCATTTTATGCATGTTTTCGCGATCGACGCATTCTCTTTTTCCCCGAGAATGGACCAGCAAATAAAGATCCAGCATGAAGCAAAACCCTGAACCCTGTTAGCAGTTAAGCCACCTGATTCCTAGTATAGGCTTAAGGACGAGACTGGGCACACTTAGTATAAAAAAAATAGTTTGAAAATAGTTTCAAAATACCCATTTTAGTTCGAAAATAGCTCCGGTCGGACGCAATAACTTGAACCATGCTCCGATACCAGCTGTCGCGGAACCGTCCTGATTATAAGAACTCAAGTACCGTCTTAGTCAAATTCGTTTGACATCGACCCGCACTTGAATCCATATAACCCCGGTAGTCCGGAAATCTCGAAGGATTTCAACATCATACATCATACAGGATCGCATCGTTCAAGTATTGCATTCGAAAGGAGACATCACAGATAAACGAAACCGAATTTAAACATCAGAGTGCGACATTAAAACAGAGTTATTACAATACTGAGTTTAAAAGTGCGGAAGCTTAAAGCAGTTTTGAAACACGACCACTACACATGTGGTCCAAATAAAACATGTTTGATAACTTAACCCAACGCAACTCATTCCTCCTTTTTCATAGTGTGCCACTAGGAGTCTCAGTCCGACAAAAGAGAGGGAAAGCTTCTGGACGACCTGCCCTGGGCCTACTCCTCATCACCCTCCACTGGGTAGAGGCAGTGCTTACAATAGCCATAGTACACCTGGCCATCTGCAACAAACGGGATAAACCCTGAGTACGGGAATGTACTCAGCTAGACTTACCCGTCCAACTGAAAATAAAGACACCAAGGGTATGCAAGCTTTTGGTGGAGCTGGGAACTTTAGTTGCGAAAAGCTCAGTATTAAGAGAAGGATTAATTAATAATATGATAAGCTGTCAGTTTAAAACCTACCTCTTTATCTAGGTTTGCACCTGAAATATGACACACACTTGAGTCTAACAGGCAATAATATAACCATATCCAGTTGACTTATCAAATTTTAGTTGAACCTTTAAAAACATCACATGGAGTTGCATCGTGGTGAAGCTCGCCATAGTTCCCACTAACGGGGGAGACGGCGACTCGAATGAATTCCAAACCAGCTGGAAATGAAACCTTTAATACCAGCCCACACTTTCCCCGTCGGGTCCATGCATTGGGCAACCGCTCGATGCTTGTTCGTGGTGGTAATCGTCGCGGTTCAAGCACGGACCACCCAATTGGAACCTGGCGATGGCCTCCCGCGGCAGATCGTATTTCCATACTAGAGGGCAGGACACAGGGATTACAGACCGACAAAACCGGCCCGAACAGCTTCTAACTGGCTTTGGGGTCGATGATTACAGCACCGACATATCCCTAAGTAAAAGGGCGCGTTCAAAAATGAACGAGGGCCAACATCGATACAAACCTACACGATCCAACGGACGGGCTGCCCCAAGTTTCCAAACTTGTGCCTTGCCTTCCAGTTGACCGTATTTCATGACTACTCAGGTTCTTTTCCACGATAGCAAAATATAGCCAACCGTGATCCGGTAAATACCCACCAGGGGTATTACGGAAACATCCTTAACTACCACTTTTATTAAGCAACTAAGCAATTCTACATTATAAATAAGGAACAGGATAACAAGGCAGGTATAAACAATGTTCAAGGAAGGGTAATGCAGCAGGTAGGATTCAATCAACTCCTATACCTAATGCATCACAATATAAATACTCAAAGTAAATTAATTATAAAAACTGGGAGACTTAGAATGCTCCGGGGCTTGCCTGGGAAAAGACTGAGGCCTCGTGAGCGGG
Organism: Coix lacryma-jobi var. lacryma-jobi; assembly: GCA_009763385.1. Taxonomy (NCBI): domain Eukaryota; kingdom Viridiplantae; phylum Streptophyta; class Magnoliopsida; order Poales; family Poaceae; genus Coix; species Coix lacryma-jobi. The sequence goes on from CM019830.1 coordinate 83,125,800, forward strand.
GCACTCAGGCAGGTTAGCTTCCGGCGCGGGGTCGGCTCCTCGGTCCTGGGCAGCTCTTGGATCTCCTGCTCGTCGTTTGCTTCCGGCTCCTGATCGGGCTCCGGGATGTCGATCCTATTGCATGCGGTGAATAATAATTAAAATAATGCGGGGTGCGAGACGTGGTGATATGAATGCAGATATTCCTTGCAAACCAACAAAACCAACTTGTTGAACCACTTTTGACATTGAGGAAAACACTTAAATACCACATAAAACAAAACCAATATTTCCACTATTTCCTATTTATTAAATCGAAGAAACTCAGTTTGAACTGCAAGTACATTTTTCTGAACTCAGAAAATTCCACAAAAATTTCAGAAGGTAACTGATGCTAACTGGACTTCACTGCTCGAATTCCAGCAAGAGATAAAATACACAATAGCAGGTACAAAAGAAAAATAAAACAAAAAGCTCAAAAGGGTGCTTTGAACTAACTTCTACATGAAAAGTGTCAAACAGCAGTTTCATATTTTTCCTAGCTTCACCTACTCATACTCATTCTACTGTAAAAAACTTACTGCTTAAGCATGAATATACCAACCTACACAAAATAAACAATTTTACTCCAGATAAAACCATTTGAACTACAACCCTGCTGGAAAAGGGTGACATGCTCATTTTCATATTTTCCCCAGATTCTATTTCACATTTCATATTATCAAGGAAGTTCCATGAACAGAAACATTATATTATTCTCTACATGAATTTTCTAAGAAAAGCATGAAAAAGCACATTCTTACAGCAACTTCATATTTTTCACATAACATCCCATGTTTAACATTTTCCTAACTGGAACATCACACACAGGGACTGCACAAATTTTCCCATATTTTATTTTTACATATAAAGCACCTAAACACTTTTTCAAGAAAACTATCAAAAAGGACTTTAAACCCTAACAACATTTTTTTACATAAATAGTGCCTCATACATTTTTCACAGGTATAAAACATGATAACAAACCTACACAAAATTTACCATTAATTAACTTGACCAGAAAACATATATAACCATTTATCTCAACAAAAGCACATAAACCGAAATAAATAAAAACAGTAATAAAAACTTTCACCAAAAATACTTTCATATTTTTCCATGATAGATCTACTCATGAGCAAGCTACCAAAACTGAAAGCACTTCATTTGGACTTTTAAATCATGCTACACAAAAATAACAAGTCTTTCTGGAAATTAAAACAAAAAGGAAAATCATTTGAAATCTCCCGGCCCAACTTGCGCAGACCCGGTCCATAGACCGTGAGCGGCTGACGCGTGGGACCACGTGGTCAACGGGGCCCACTGGTCAGAGAGAGCAGGGCAGGGGAAGGGTTTGACCGTGCGATTCTCGCCGGCGGTGAGAGGGTGCTCGGCGTGTTCCCCTTGACGAGGCGGACTGAGTGGTGGTGATGGTTGGGCTAGTGCATGGCCATAGCTCGCCGGCGGCGAGCGGTGGTGGCGGACGGCGGCGGCGGTGACACGCGGGCTACGCCGTTTCCGGCGGTCGCCGGCCAAATTAACGGGTGCTAAAGCTCGAGCGAACCCTAAGAAGCAAGATTTGGGGGTTTGTTTGGCTGGAGGAGCTCCTATGGAGCTTGGTCACGTGCGCGGCCATGGCGGACCATGGCGGTGCTCGGTTGGGGGAGGAGAGGGGTTTAGGGAGCGGTATAGACCTCGTCGGGGGGCGTTCTCACCTTGCCTTTGCTCGGTGAGGCTCGTCGAGGAAGAGAGAGGGGGCTCGGGGAGCTTTGGTCGGGGAAGAACGACTCCGAGCTCGGGCCGGTTTTGTTGTCGACCGATGGCGGACCAAGCGGCGTCCTCGATGTTCCGGCGTTGGTGAGGGTCGGCGGGTGGTGCAGAGGTGCGCAACGCATGTGCGAGGTGAGAGTGGAGCGACGAGTGGAAGAAATCGGATGGTGGTGCTCGGGCGAGGTCGGAACGGAGAGGGGAGGTGGCGGTGGCGAACAGCGGCGAACGGGGAGCGCTCGGCTTGCATTCGCGTGCGGGAGAGAAAGGAGAGCTGGGGCGCGGCTCGTGCGAATGGTGAGTGAGAGGGAGAGGGGGTGCGGTGCGCTCGGGTTTTTGCTCGGCCGGCGGCGATGCGCGGTCGTGGCGGGGCCACGGCGACGCGACGTCTTGCAGCGAGCGGCGCGAGCGGCGAGGGCGGCGCGACAGGCGAGGCGGAGCGGGAGTGGCCAGGGGAGATTTGTGGCGTGATCACGGAGGCAAGGATCGGGCGAGGAGTGGGCGAGGGAGATTTACGCACGGTTTGGGCGGCCACGCGGCGGGCGGGGCCGACGTACGGCACGGCCGCGGTCAGAGCGACCGGCGCGTCGTGCGTGGGCGGTGCACGGGGCGCGAGCGAGGCACGGGCGAGCGGGCGAGCGTGGCTGGCGTGGTGCGGAGCTGGGCCGAAAGGCTGGTTGGGCCAAAAGCGAAACGCCGGGAAAAATCGTTTTCCTTTTTCTTTTTCTCAAAACTTTTCAAACTTTGACCATTTGAAACAGTTTCAAAAACTCCAAACTAGACTTTGACCCAAATATAAAAGTTGCTCGAAATAATTTTCTCTACAACTTTCATATAAGGCACTTTTGCTGAAAAGCATTCTCTCAAACTCCACAGAAATAAAGCCAATTCTTGAGCCATAATTCTCTTTGTTTTCAAACTTTTTAGTTATCAAACCACTTTGAACTAGCTCAATGTGTCAAAATAAAAAGCATCAGACTCATTATTCTCCACTTTATAAAATTATTTGCCAAGATAGAAATCCACTTAAATCATCAAGTCCAATAGAAACCAAATCCAATTAATAAACCAAAGGGGCAAAAGCACCTTTATCCACATGAAATGATGCAATGCATTGCTTATGCAATTTTAGTAGCTAAAAGCAATTCCTAATGCAGTGCTTGACACCAGGGTATCACAGGAATTAGAATTAGGATAAGTAGGGGGAGACACCCACCTCCCCATCTATCTCAGTCATTTCCTATTTTGCCTTCTAGGGTATCCTGCTCTCCCCATCCTCTGCTGTAGCGAACTGAGATCCACAGAGAAGAGAACAATACCTCTGTTCCCAAGAGATTTTGATGAAGTGAGACCGTAATCTCAATATTGTAGTGTGTGGTAGCCACACGGTTGCAAATTTGTGGTTGTGATTCGTGTTTTGTTCTTGTTCTTCGCAGGTTGCTTTTCTCCACGTTTTTCCCGTTGATCGATCTCTCTACTTGGTGTGTCTTTTGCAAATCCGTTTGAACCAAGTTGTACTAGATCGTGAGGCACTTCTTTCCACTGAAGGAAATCAACTCTAACCTCACGAGCTAGTAGATCGGTCGATTTTTGTTTCGGATCAAGTTTTGCTCTTATGTCCCGAATTCTTCCAATTCACCGATTTGGAGTTAGGTTCGAGCCATGATTCCTTTAGGATAGCTCACTAACCTCCTTGAAACTCCTCATACCAAGTCTAAGCCTTAGTGCTTTTGATTCGGAGGAGATAGGGTGATTTTCGTGGAAGACCAACACATAATCGGGACCATCGGACGCTCGTGTTAGTGGCCTTGGACGCTGACCCGAATAGCATCGGACGCACCATTGCCACGAGTCAGTTTCTGACACTTTTAAGGAGCATCGGACGCTACCATCGGACGCTCCGTTGTTCATCGGACGCGTCCGGAGTGTAACCATCGGACGCTGAAGGTTCACTGTTCACAGCGTCCGATGGCAGTCCAGTAAGGATCCAGTCAGGCCATTTTAGCATCGGACGCGTCCGGTGCTGAGCCATCGGACGCAGGCCAGCATCCGATGCAACTATTTTTGCGCAGTTTCATCCGCGGTTCGTTCGTCAGTTGTCGGTTTTGATTTTCGGCTTTTGCGTTGGGTTTCTAGAGTTGTATAGTGTCTCGCTGTGCTTCTTGGAAGCATCCACCCTATATCTAGGGTCGTGGACACTTGCAAGCTCTAGGGTTTGCTTTTGGGATTGATTCTTGGGACACTGGCGACAAGTTTCCGAAAGGAAAATTTGAAGCTCCCATTCACCCCCCTCTGGTTGCTTTCTGGTAGCACTTTTGGTCCTTCAATTGGTATCGGAGCAGGTTAAGGATCTTCCACCTTAGCCGGTTCCAGATCCATAGAAGGCGACATGGATCGCGGCGTGGGCAAACCGCCGTTCTTTGATGGGACGAACTATGCGTATTGGAAGATACGCATGTCAGCCTATCTGCAAAATATTGGTGCTTCCATTTGGGATATTTGCAACTCTGCCGTTTACATGGTCTTGGCTGCTCGTGTCACTCAGCATCAGATCAATGAGCACGATGCCAATAGCCGAGCTCGTAATGCTCTTTTCTCCTGTTTGAGCATGTCCGAGTTTGATCGTGTTTCTCACCTCGCTACGGCTCGGGAGATTTCGGCTACCCTCATGCATTTTCATGAGGGAACTTCTCAAGTCAAAACCCATCTCTACGAGTCGTTCAAGCGAGAGTATGAGAACTTTCAACATATGCCTGGCGAGAGCATAGAAAGTTTATTCGCTCGCTTTCAGGTGATTGTCAACAGGATGAGGGCTAACAAGGAGCTGTTGCCTTTCGATGATCATGAGAGAGCTTTGAAGCTTTTGCATACTCTTGATCGATCGGTGTGGGATTCCAAGGTTCAGGCAATCATCGAATCGTCTAACTATGAGACCCTCACGTGCGACGAGCTCTTCAGTAAGCTCAAGTCCAGTGAGATTGATGCCATGGCGAGGGCTTCTTATGAAAATCCTTTTGGCTCGTCGATGGCTTTGGTTTCTGGCTCTTTTGCTAACCCCTCTGGAGGCTTTGCACTCTCGTCTCTTCTTTCTGTCACAGAGGAGCAGCTAGAGTTCATGGGGGATGACGAGTTGGCTTTGCTCGCCAACCGGTTCTCGCGGTTCCACAACAACCGCATGAACCGTCGCCGCAGAGGTGGACGCTCGGGATGCTTGGAGTGCGGCGACCCCAACCACTTCATAGCCAATTGCCCAAAGAAGAACAAGCAGACCATCGGCAAGGAGGATCATGGGCACAAGTACGACTCCGGCAAGCGCAAGGAGAAGTACGTCCCCGCGAAGCACAAGCGGAAGGGCGGCTTCGACAAGGAGTACATCAAGACGAAGTACTTGGAGAAGGCCCAGGCTGAGCACCGTGCGTTTTTTGCCACGCTCAGTGACGTCGACGACTCGGATGATGACTCCGCTGCCTCAAGCGACGACGAGCCCGAGAAGAAGAAGAGGATTAAGGACAAGCTGAACGGCCTCTGCTTCTTCGTCGACGACGACGGCTTCTGCACCATGGCCCTCGGCAAGGAGGTTGATGGCGAGCTGGAGGACACTCCTCGGAACGACGATGACGACATGTCCCAGGTATCTCAGACTCCCGACGAGCTTTCTGCTGAGGTCGAGAAACTTGCTGTCGTGCTCCTTAGTCAGGATTTCTCAGAGTCGTTTGGAGTCTCTCGTTGTCTTTTGGCTGGACATTGCTCCTCTGATCTTTGGAAGTGGCATAGGAGACTAGGACATTTGAGCTTCGACTTGCTTGCAAGACTTCGCTCACTTGGCCTAATCCGAGGATTGCCCAAGTTATCCATGGAGAAGGATCTTGTTTGCCATTCTTGTAGACATGGGAAGATGGTTGCCGCTCCCCACCATACAGTGACTTAGGTCATGACCAAGCGCCCTGGAGAGCTTTTGCACATGGACCTTGTTGGTCCGGCTCGGGTGAGCTCGGTTGGGGGGGAAGTGGTATGTGCTTGTTGTTGTTGATGACTTTTTGAGGTATTCGTGGGTTTTCTTTTTAGCTGAGAAAACTGAGACTATCTCTTTTGCTCGCAATCTGATTTCGCGTCTTCAGAATGAGTTCCATTTGAACTCAATACGAGCTATTAGAAGTTATAATGGTTTCGAGTTCAAAAACTTTGGGTTTCGCGTCTTGAGAAGTTTTGTAACACTTTGGGTTTAGAGCATCAGTTTTCTTCCCCCTACACACCGCCTCGGAATGGTGTGGTAGAAAGGAAGAATTGGACCCTTGTAGAGATGGCCATGACGATGCTCGATTAGCATAGGACTCCTAGGCGATATTGGGCCGAAGCTATGAGCACTACATGCTACATTTCCAATCGCATTTTTCTCCGAGCTTTCTTGAAAAGACTTCTTATGAGTTGCGCTTTGGAAAACAGCCCAAAGTGAGGTATTTTAGAGTCTTCGGTTGCCATTGTTTTATATTCAAAAAGGGCAACTTGGACAAGTTTGAGTCTCGTTCTTTTGACGGTGTATTTTTGGGTTATGGCACTCACATTCGAGCTTATCGTGTACTTAACCTTGATACTAACCGAGTCGTGGAGACATCAAATGTCACCTTCGACAAGACCATGGTTTGTCCTTCTTCTCGTTTTGAGCGTGCAGGTGATCATGAGGTTGGCGAGCTCTTTTTTGATGATGAGGAAGAGGGTGTTGAAGGGATGGATGACCCAGCACCTCCTCCACCTATTGTGCCGCAAAGAGCGGCTTCTACTACGACTCACGGCCCCGATCCCTCTTCTTCGACTTGGGGGCCGTGGGATCTGCCACCTCGAGCGGTACCTTTTATACCGGAGTAGGCACCAGGTGCTGTTGAGGGGGAGGCTACTTCAGCCCAGGAGGCGCCACGCCACATTCAGCGCCAACACCCGCCTCAACAGATGATCGGTAGCATCGGCGAACGTGTCACTCAGTCGAGGTCACAACAAATCTCTCACTTTGCTCATTCTGCATTTGTTGCTGATTTTGAACCCCGAGATGTTGGACACGCTTTGATGGATCCAGATTGGGTAAATGCCATGCATGAGAGAAATCGGGTTTGGGTTCTTGTTCCTCTTCCTCCTGAGTGTCACCCTATTGGGACAAAATGGGTTTTCAAAAACAAACAGGGAGGAGATGGCCATGTTGTGAGAAACAAGGCCAGACTTGTAGCCAAGGGTATAGTCAGAAGGGAGGGATAGACTATGAGGAGACGTTTGCTCCTGTAGCTCGTTTGGAGGCAATTAGGATACTCTTGGCTTTTGCTGCATCCAAAGGTTTCAAACTTTTTCAAATGGATGTCAAGAGTGCCTTCTTAAACGGCTACATAGAAGAGGAAGTATATGTGAGACAAACCCCTGTTGGTTCGAAAATCCTAAGTTTGCAAACCATGTATTTAAACTTCAAAGCTTTGTATGGTTTGAAACAAGCCCCTAGAGTCTGGTATGATAGGTTGAAAACCTTTTTGAATGCTAAGGGTTTTAAAATGGGATGTGTGGATAAAACACTCTTTCTCCTCAAGCAAGGTAGTGACACACTCTTGGTCGAGATTTACGTGGATGATATCATTTTCGGTGGTTCTTCTCACGCTTTGGTTGCCAAGTTTGCAGATATTATGAGCAGGGAATTCGAGATGAGCATGATGGGCGAGTTGACGTTTTTCCTCAGATTGCAAATCAAGAAATCTCGAGAGGGAACTTTTGTGCACTAGGGTAAGTATACCAAGGATATCCTGAAGAAATTTGATATGGGTGAGGCCAAGCCTCTTCCAACACACATGTCGAGCACGACGGCCCTGGATGCGGACAAGGAGGGAGAAGCAGTGGACCAGAAGGAGTACCAAAGTATGATCGTGTCGCTGCTGTACCTGACGGCGACACGCCCGGACATCCAGTTCGCGGTGTGTCTCTGCGCGCGATTTCAGTCTTCGCCGCGCACCTCTCACCGTCAGGCGGTCAAGCGCATTATGAAGTACTTATGCTTCACTCCTGAGTTTGGGATTTGGTATTCTGCTTCCTCCATCCTCTCCCTTTGTGGTTATTCTGATGCCGATTTTGCTGGTTGCCGCATTGAGCGCAAGTCCACTTCTAGGACTAGTCAGTTTATTGGTTCTTCTCTTGTATCGTGGTCTTCTCGCAAGCAGTCTAGTGTCGCCCAGTCTACCACGGAGGCTGGGTATGTTGCTGCGGCTAGCTGCTGTTCCCAGTTGCTTTGGATGATGGCCACTTTGCGTGATTTTGGTCTGAGCTTTTCTCGCGTTCCTTTGCTTTGTGACAGCACGAGTGCTTTTAGCGTTGCTAAGAACCCCGTGCTGCACTCTAAGACCAAACACATTGATGTGCGCTATGATTTTCTGCGAGACCACTATGAGAAGGTGATATCGACCTTCGCCATGTCGATACTCATCATCAGTTGGCTGATTTTCACCAAGCCTTTGGACCAATCAACTTTTGCTAGGTTGAGAGGTGAGCTTGGTGTGTGTTTCCCCTTTTAGATGGGGGAAACATTTTGACTTTTGTATTATAAACTAACTTTGTGTTTTTCAGTTGGTTTCTTCACGCATCACTGCATTCATCCTGCATATTTACATTCAGAGCTTCATGCAAATAATCTTTGGAATGTAACCATGCTCTGTATTGTATTTGCTCCGATGCTTTATGATGATGTTGTAGCTTATGCTCTTTCTGATCACTGTTACATGTTGTGAGCGGAGCTATTTTTTGAATGGTGAATCTGATTGATGAGCATAAAACTTGAAAATGTTCACCATTGAGATTTGCAACTAGCATGTGTAGAATGTGTTGAAATCACTGTGCTCTTCATATATGCTAGGTTGCTATGTCTCTAGTGTTGAGTCATTCACTTGCTTGGTATGTTCATATTCTGTTTAAAATCTGAACCAAGTTAAGTGAACTGGAAAGATCGAGATGAGATTGCTTGTTAACACATCACAGTTTCGAGACTGTTTCTCATTGCACTTGAGTTAAACTTGAGCTGTGTAGAGTATGACCGAAACTGTTGCTTTAAGCTTCTGATTGCTTCTGCATAGGCTTCGCACAATTGAAAAGTTAGGCAATGACAAGCTTCCAACCTCTCGCAATCGCATGCTGAAATTTAAACTTGTGTAATCTAACCGCTGCAACTCTGATAAAAATTTGGATACAAAGTCTATGTTTCCTTCTATAGCATGATGATTGAACTGTGCTAGGGTAGTTCACCTTGTATACATGTTTAGCACTTGTTTGACTTCCTGTCTATACATGTCTCGTGCTATTTTGATGGTGAATACCTTTTTGGCTGAAACTTCTCCTTTTTGCTCTCATGTTCATATTTCGTATCTGATGATCAGTTTGAGCCTTTGCTAGCTTCTTATGGATGTTGTTGAGTCATTTGATCAGAACTGTATAGAGCATCCTTGCACTCTCTTGATTATATTCCTGAAGCTACTAACTTGCATTTTAACTCATTTGCATTTTTGGAGGGAGATATTCTGTCAAGGGGGAGAAACTTGAGTGCTTGTGCACATTTGCTTGATGTTGCATTTTCATCTAAGGGGGAGAAAATATTGAAAAATCATGTGTTCCCTAGGTTGTGTGCACTGTTTGAGGGGGAGTTTGCTAGTTGTTGAGCCTTTGCCTCCTTCTTGAGGGACTAGCAAACATTTTCAGCTCTTCAATTGGTATTGAACTCTTTTGGTTTTTGAGTTGGGTAACAGTTGGTATTCGAGCTTCCTCGTTAAGCGGTGTTGAGCCCGTTTCTGCCTCTTGTTGAGGGCTAGTTTTGCTTTGCTTGGTCGCGTCGAGCCGTTGCCCATGTCTTTGGGGACCAAGTTGTCTTGCTCTTTCCACTTGACCTTCTTCGGTTTTGCTATGCTTTTGGTCATTTGGTCGAGTTCTCTCTCCTTCTTCCTTCTTTCTTCCATTCCATTATGATTTGTGTTGGTAGTTGATAATGCACTCATCAAGGGGGAGATTGCGGATACATGGGTGTATGCCGAGTCTCTGAGAGATGAGTGATTGTCAACTGGGATAATGCGCATGTTCTATGGCTTGTGTTGTGCAGGTGTCGAGCACGATATAGTGATCGAAGCAAGGTGAAGGTCAAGTAGAGACGTGCCGTGCCGATGGACCGAGTGTGGCGAAGGGCGGACGTGAGGCTTGGACTGAGGGACCGGTGGCCTGAGGATCAGCTGTGGTGGCTGACAGCCTGGGATAGCGACGAGCGAAGACTTGCGGGCGGACGGGGTGCACGGGCGGTGCATCCCTTCTACAGCTCGGTTTGGTGGTTGAGCCAGAGAAAAACCACCGAGTGGACGGTTTCCAGGTTTGGGCCTCAAAACTTGGGTTGCTGATGGTTTTCGAGTTGGGCCACAAAACTCGGGTGAGGACGGTTTCCAGGTTTTGGGCCCAAAAACTTGGGTGCTGCGGGTTTGCTGAGTTTGGGCCTCACAAAACTCAGGCGATGGTCGGCTGGTTTCCCGGTTTGGGCCTCAAAATCGGGGGTTGGCTGTGAAGGCTGTTTCCCAGTTTGGGCCACAACAAAACGGGGGATGCGACGTCCGGGAAAGGACAAGCAGAGTGGTGGCAGCAATCGGTGAGGTTGCATCGAGGCAACGCTACCAGTTGTGTGTGCGTGGCCGTCGGATCACCACCTACCGCGAGTTGGTCCAGAATAACCCTAGGGTTTAGCTGGTTCGCTTTGTAATTAGTTAGGGTTAGAGTGGGAATTAGAATTAGGATAAGTAGGGGGAGACACCCACCTCCCCATCTATCTCAGTCATTTGCTATTTTGCCTTCTAGGGTTTCCTGCTCTCCCCATCCTCTGCTGTAGCGAACTGAGATCCATAGAGAAGAGAACAATACCTCTGTGCCCGTCGGATTTTGAGGAAGTGAGACCGTAATCTCACTATTGTAGCGTGTGGTAGCCACACGGTTGCAAATTTATGGTTGTGATTCGCATTTTGTTCTTGTTCTTCGCGGGTTGCTTTTCTCCACGTTTTTCCCGTTGATCGATCTCTCTACTTGGTGTGTCTTTTGCAAATCCGCTTGAACCAAGTTGTACTAGATCGTGAGACACTTCTTTCCACTGAAGGAAATCAACTCTAACCTCACGAGCTAGTATATCGGCGATTTTTTGTTTCGGATCAGTTTTGCTCTTGTGTCCCGAATTCTTCTAATTCACCGATTTGAGATTTGGTTCGAGCCATGATTCCTTTAGGATAGCTCACTAAACTCCTAAGACAGAAACAAGCCTTATATTCCACCTATACAACCAAGTCTAAGCCTTAAGTGCCTATTGTCAGAGAGATTGGGTGATTTTCACGGAAGAACAGCACAGAATCGGGACCATCGGACACTCGTGTTCGTGGCATCGGACGCTGACCCTAATAGCATCGGACGCACCGTTGCCACGTGTCAGTTTGTGACACTTTTAAGGAGCATCGGACGCTACCATCGGACGCTCCGTTGTTCATCGGACGCGTCCAGAGTGTAACCATCGGACGCTGAAGTTTCACTGTTCACAGCGTCTGATGGCAGTCCAGTAAGGATCCAATCAGGCCATTTTAGCTTCGGACGCGTCCGGTGCTGTGTCATCGGACGTAGGCCAGCGTCCGATGCAACTGTTTTTGCGTAGTTTCGTCCGCGGTTCGTCCGTCGGTTGTCGGTTTTGATTTCCGGCTTTTGCGTTGGTTTTCTAAAGTTGTATAGTGTCTCGCTGTGCTTCTTGGAAGCATCCACCCTATATCTAGGGTCGTGGACACTTGCAAGCTCTAGGGCTTGCTTTTGGGATTGATTCTTGGGACAGTGGCGACAAGTTTCCGAAACAAAAATTTGAAGCTCCCATTCACCCCCCTCTGGTCGCTTTCTGGTAGCACTTTCGGTCCTTCACACGGGAGATTTTCCTGAGGCCGGCATCTCGTCCCAGAGCGCCGCCCTTCCTATCCCGAGGCACTGTCGCGCCCTCCTAGGATTGACGCAGAAGGCCGGCGCTCTCCCATTCGCAAACTACAAGGGCGGTGCCCCTTTCCCCTCGCTCACGCAAAAAGACCGAGCCTTTTCTTCTTCTCCTTGTCTCTCTCTCTTTCTCCCTCTCATTTTCTCGCTCTCTCCTCCCTCCTCCAGGGAAAAGAAAAAGTTGAAGGTGAGCAGCAGCTGCCCTTCCTGCTCCTTCTTCATGGTCACCCCTCTCCGCGCCTCCTCCTCTTCTCCCTGGGCGAGCAGCCTCTCCGCGCCTCCTCCTCTTCTCCCTGGGCGAGCAGCAGGCTAGTGCCCCTTCCTTCTCCTCTCCTTTCCCTTCCTTTTCCTCTCTTCTGTGCTGTCCGCCAGAACCGCGGCTCGGCACCGCGCGCTCTTTTCAGCGCCGCGCAAGGCCACGCCCTGCTTGGCTGCCGCAGCCAGCAGAAGCAGCAGGCCGCCAGCAGCAACCCTGCAGCGCCCCTAGCCCCAAACCCTATCCAGGAACGGGCCCTTTTCCCTAAGTCCCACGACGACCCCGTCGATCTCGCGTGAAATCCATGGTGAGGACCATCTAGCGAAGCTGAAGCTTTTCGTTCGGTTTTTCTATTAACTGACATGACTCATTAGATTTACTCACAACTCCTTAATCGTTTTGTGCAGATCTGAGGGTCTCTGATGAAAAAGGGTTTTCTGTTTTCGTTTTTAATTAAATAGCAAATATGGCTAAAACTTTGAAAATGCGTGATCAATTGTGTGTTTGTCCAAAAATTGCGACTGAGAACATTTTGGAATCCTTGTGAATAGTAATGTCCAGTGAATGTTTTATATGATGTATGTTAGTGGAAAGTTTCTGCTGTGCTAAATTATTTGTGTTAAATAGCATTAAATAGGGAGAAAATGATATCTTTTGTTGTATTGCTTAGTTTGCTGTGAAATTTTATGCTTGGCATGTGATGTGTGTGCTGTGATAAAAATTTCAGAATTTTTTGTGCTTGTATGAATTAGTTATGAATTTATTTTGCTTGCAGCCTATTAAATGGATTAAAATTATTTGTGATAAAAGTTTGCATGTAAAAATAGAAAAGGTAGTTCCACTGCCTTCCTATGATGTTGTTTGTAGCTTAGGTAATTTTATCGTGGTCATGTGTTTGCAGAAAATATATAGTTTATTTTATTTCTCTCATCACATTTTTGTGAATAAAACTTGCCCTGTTTTTAATAAATAAATTATAATACCTGAGCATGTAATATTTTTGCAGTAGCCATGATTTGCTAATATCTATTATCATTAAAAATATGAGATCCAAATTATATGTTTGCAAGAGCACTTAAAAATAATGCCTACGTTTGTTGATTCTTTAGTTAATGAAAGTATAGAGATAAATGAAAATATACACATGTAAATGATTGACCTTGTTGCCTATTAATCTGAGATAAGTGATGTGTAATCATGATTATGACAGTTAGAAGTGTTTCAATAGCATATGGGTTTGCTCAAATGATTAACTAAACAAGTGATGAAATGATTTATTAATATGCTGAAATTGCTGCATGCACAGTTTCTGTATTGGTGATTAGTTCGTAAAGAAAATAATGTTTTCTGTAGATGTATTCTATATAAAAGTTGTAGATAACTTCTTTATCTTGTTGGTCCTAAAATTTCATGATTTTAGGACAAGTGGTTTAGGAGTTATAATTTTTGTAATTTGGCTGTCAGGTTTTGCATACTTTCTGGACAGATCTGAAAGAATGAATTGTTTGGCTTATTTAAGTTACGAATCATGTATTCATGTTAATAGAAGAGTTGTAGTGATTTTCATAAGATTTCTAAATTGTCTTGGATCACTATTTTTGGTGGTCCAGAACTTGGGTTACATGTGTTTAAAGTTAGAAGTCAGGATCTGTCCAAATCTAGACAGATTTAGTTGATTGAATTGGTTAGCCTTGATAACTGCTTAATCATCTTGAGATGATTATAAATATGTTTTACATAACTTAATAAGCTTTCTAATAAGTCTTATTTCAAGTCCTTTGGTGCTATGTATCTCTAGTTATGGCTGTTTGAACATGGATGTAGTATTCTGTCCAAAGTTCAGACAAAAGTGCTTGTCTGTTATGTTTGGTCTTCTTAATGGCTGAATCATGCTTAAGTGATAAAAACAAAGTTGTAGATAATTTCATTAGCTTTCCAGAAAGTCTAAGATCACCTTGTTTGGATATGTGTAGCTGTTATGTTGCTGTCCAAACTGTGTAAATGAACCAAAGTTGATTGCTATAGTTTGAGGTTGCTTATGTGGTCCTTAATGCAATGTCATGACTTGATAGTATTTAGTTTATGCATTCTATATTATTAAGTTAATTAACCTGATGTATTATATAAATACATTAAATAATAATGGTTGACATGTTGAATTAATATAGGAGTTGTATGTGCATACATGTGTTCCATTTGTGTGATGTGTGTAACATAGTCTTGATAGATTGTTATAATTAGCCACCATGAGTGTCTAATGAACATGTGTCATACCTCATTATACGTATAACATGCTGAAGCGATTATTCTACGTTGTGTGTTAGAGCTATACTTTCTTTTAGTAGTTATCCTGATTGCTTATGCAAAGTAATTAGTAATGCTTGTGTTTGCTTCGTAAGCGTTTCCCTTGTATTCATACGTTTGCATTGTGCATCTCATTTAGGTAACGGTAGATACATCGTGAAGGACGTGATGATGAGGCTAAACCTGAAGACGGTGTTTGCTGGATAATCCCGAAGATGCGGAGTTAAGCAAGTGCTGCAGCGGAGATGCTCGCCAAGCGAGTATCACCTAACAAACACTAACCTAGTGTTAGTTCCCAGGCAAGCGCCGGAGCATTCTAAGTCTTCCAGTATTTATAATTAATTTATTTGAGTATTTTATATTGCGATGCATTAGGTATAGGAGTTGATTGATCCTAATTGTTGCATTACCATCCCTTGATTATTGATCATACCTGCCTTGTTATCCGGTTAGTTATTATAATGTAGAATTGCTTAGCCTGCTTAATAAAAGTAGTAGTTAAGGATATTCCTGTAACACCCCTGGTGGGTATTTACCGGATTCCGGTTGGCTATATTTGCTATCGTAGAAAAGAACCTAGTAGTAATGAAATACGATCAACTGGAAGGCAAGGCACCAAGTTTGGAAACTTGGGGCAGCTCGTCCGTTGGATCGTGTAGGTTTGTATGGATGTTGGCCGTCGTTCATTTTTGAAAGTGCCCTTTTACTTAGGGTTGTCGGTGCCGTAATCGCCGACCCCGAAGCCGGTTAGACACTGTTCGGGCCGGTCTCAACCCGTGTCGCAACCTCTAGTATTGAAACACGATCTGCCTCGCGTGGCCATCGTTTAGT
The DNA here is from genome assembly GCA_009763385.1 of Coix lacryma-jobi var. lacryma-jobi. Taxonomy (NCBI): domain Eukaryota; kingdom Viridiplantae; phylum Streptophyta; class Magnoliopsida; order Poales; family Poaceae; genus Coix; species Coix lacryma-jobi. The sequence goes on from CM019830.1 coordinate 83,140,972, forward strand.
TCCAATTGGGTGGTCCGTGCTGTGAGCCGTGACGATTACCACCACAGACAGTATCGAGCGGTGACCCAATGCATGGACCCGACGGAGAATGTGTGGGTTTATATTAAAGGTTTCTCGCCAGCTGGTAGGCTTGTCATGTGATGTGTGTGCTGTGATAAAAATTTCAGAATTTTTTGTGCTTGTATGAATTAGTTATGAATTTATTTTGCTTGCAGCCTATTAAATGGATTAAAATTATTTGTGATAAAAGTTTTTATGTAAAAATGGAAAAGGTAGTTCCACTGCCTTTCTATGATGTTGTTGTAGCTTAGGTAATTTTATCGTGGTCATGTGTTTGCAGAAAATATAAGTTATATATTTATTTTGCTCTCACATGCATTTTTGAATAAAACTTGCCCTGTTTTTAATAAATAAATTATAATACCTGAGCATGTAATATTTTTGCAGTAGTCATGATTTGCTAATATCTATCATCATTAAAAATATGAGATCCAAATTATATGTTTGCAACAGCACTTAAAAATAATGCCTACGTTTGTTGATTCTTTAGTTAATGAAAGTATAGAGATAAATGAAAATATACATATGTAAATGATTGACCTTGTTGCCTATTAATCTGAGATAAGTGATGTGTAATCATGATTATGACTGTTAGAAGTGTTTCAATAGCATATGGGTTTGCTCAAATGATTAACTAAACAAGTGATGAAATGATTTATTAATATGCTGAAATTGCTGCATGCACAGTTTCTGTATTGGTGATTAGTTCGTAAAGAAAATAATGTTTTCTGTAGATGTATTCTATATAAAGTTGTAGATAACTTCTTTATCTTGTTGGTCCTAAAATTTCATGATTTTAGGACAAGTGGTTTAGGAGTTATAATTTTTGTAATTTGGCTGTCAGGTTTTGCATACTTTCTGGACAGATCTGAAAGAATGAATTGTTTGGCTTATTTAAGTTACGAATCATGTATTCATGTTAATAGAAGAGTTGTAGTGATTTTCATAAGATTTCTAAATTGTCTTGGATCACTATTTTTGGTGGTCCAGAACTTGGGTTACATGTGTTTAAAGTTAGAAGTCAGGATCTGTCCAAATCTAGACAGATTTAGTTGATTGAATTGGTTAGCCTTGATAACTGCTTAATCATCTTGAGATGATTATAAATATGTTTTACATAACTTAATAAGCTTTCTAATAAGTCTTATTTCAAGTCCTTTGGTGCTATGTATCTATAGTTATGGCTGTTTGAACATGGATGTAGTATTCTGTCCAAAGTTCAGACAAAAGTGCTTGTATGTTATGTTTGGTCTTTTTAATGGCTGAATCATGCTTAAATGATAAAAACAAAGTTGTAGATAATTTCATTAGCTTTCCAGAAAGTCTAAGATCACCTTGTTTGGATATGTGTAGCTGTTATGTTGCTGTCCAAACTATGTAAATGAACCAAAGTTGATTGCTATAGTTTGAGGTTGCTTATGTGGTCCTTAATGCAATGTCATGACTTGATAGTATTTAGTTTATGCATTCTATATTTTTAAGTTAATTAACCTGATGTATTATATAAATATATTAAATAATAATGGTTGACATGTTGAATTAATATAGGAGTTGTATGTGCATACATGTGTTCCATTTGTGTGATGTGCGTAACATAGTCTTGATAGATTGTTATAATTAGCCACCATGAGTGTCTAATGAACATGTGGCATACCTCATTATACGTATACATGCTGAAGCGATTATTCTACGTTGTGTGTTAGAGCTATACTTTCTTTTAGTAGTTATCCTGATTGCTTATGCGAAGTAATTAGTAATGCTTGTGTTTGCTTCGTAAGCGTTTCCCTTGTATTCATACGCTTGCATTGTGCATCTCATTTAGGTAACGGTAGATACATCGTGAAGGACGTGATGATGAGGCTAAACCTGAAGACGGTGTTTGCTGGATAATCCCGAAGATGCGGAGTTAAGCAAGTGCTGCAGCGGAGATGCTCGCCAAGCGAGTATCACCTAACAAACACTAACCTAGTGTTAGTTCCCAGGCAAGCGCCGGAGCATTCTAAGTCTCCCAGTATTTATAATTAATTTATATGAGTATTTTATATTGTGATGCATTGGGTATAGGAGTTGATTGATCCTAATTGTTGCATTACCATCCCTTGATTATTGATCATACCTGCCTTGTTATCCGGTTAGTTATTATAATGTAGAATTGCTTAGCCTGCTTAATAAAAGTAGTAGTTAAGGATATTCCTGTAACACCCCTGGTGGGTATTTACCGGATTCCGGTTGGCTATATTTGCTATCGTAGAAAAGAACCTAAGTAGTAATGAAATACGATCAACTGGAAGGCAAGGCACCAAGTTTGGAAACTTGGGGGCAGCTCGTCCGTTGGATCGTGTAGATTTGTATGGATGTTGGCCCTCGTTCATTTTTGAATGTGCCCTTTTACTTAGGGTTGTCGGTGCCGTAATCGCCGACCCCGAAGCCGGTTAGACACTGTTCGGGCCGGTCTCAACCCGTGTCGCAACCTCTAGTATTGAAACACGATCTGCCTCGCGTGGCCATCGTTTAGTTCCAATTGGGTGGTCCGTGCTGTGAGCCATGACGATTACCACCACAGACAGTATCGAGCGGTGACCCAATGCATGGACCCGACGGGGAAAGTGTGGGTTTATATTAAAGGTTTCTCGCCAGCTGGTAGGCTTGTCATGTGATGTGTGTGCTCTGATAAAAATTTCAGAATTTTTTGTGCTTGTATGAATTAGTTATGAATTTATTTGCTTGCAGCCTATTAAATGGATTAAAATTATTTGTGATAAAAGTTTTTATGTAAAAATGGAAAAGGTAGTTCCACTGCCTTACTATGATGTTGTTGTAGCTTAGGTAATTTTATCGTGGTCATGTGTTTGCAGAAAATATAAGTTGTATATTTATTTTGCTCTCACATGCATTTTTGTGAATAAAACTTGCCCTGTTTTTAATAAATAAATTATAATACCTGAGCATGTAGTATTTTTGCAGTAGTCATGATTTGCTAATATCTATCATCATTAAAAATATGAGATCCAAATTATATGTTTGCAACAGCACTTAAAAATAATGCCTACGTTTGTTGATTCTTTAGTTAATGAAAGTATAGAGATAAATGAAAATATACATATGTAAATGATTGACCTTGTTGCCTATTAATCTGAGATAAGTGATGTGTAATCATGATTATGACTGTTAGAAGTGTTTCAATAGCATATGGGTTTGCTCAAATGATTAACTAAACAAGTGATGAAATGATTTATTAATATGCTGAAATTGCTGCATGCACAGTTTCTGTATTGGTGATTAGTTCGTAAAGAAAATAATGTTTTCTGTAGATGTATTCTATATAAAAGTTGTAGATAACTTCTTTATCTTGTTGGTCCTAAAATTTCATGATTTTAGGACAAGTGGTTTAGGAGTTATAATTTTTGTAATTTGGCTGTCAGGTTTTGCATACTTTCTGGATAGATCTGAAATAATGAATTGTTTGGCTTATTTAAGTTATGAATCATGTATTCATGTTAATAGAAGAGTTGTAGTGATTTTCATAAGATTTCTAAATTGTCTTGGATCACTATTTTTGGTGGTCCAGAACTTGGGTTACATGTGTTTAAAGTTAGAAGTCAGATCTGTCCAAATCTAGACAGATTTAGTTGATTGAATTGGTTAGCCTTGATACTGCTTAATCATCTTGAGATGATTATAAATATGTTTTACATAACTTAATAATCTTTCTAATAAGTCTTATTTCAAGTCCTTTGGTGCTATGTATCTCTAGTTATGGCTGTTTGAACATGGATGTAGTATTCTGTCCAAAGTTCAGACAAAAGTGCTTGTGTTTATGTTTGGTCTTTTTAATGGCTGAATCATGCTTAAGTGATAAAAAAAAAGTTGTAGATAATTTCATTAGCTTTCCAGAAAGTCTAAGATCACCTTGTTTGGATATGTGTAGCTGTTATGTTGCTGTCCAAACTGTGTAAATGAACCAAAGTTGATTGCTATAGTTTGAGGTTGCTTATGTGGTCCTTAATGCAATGTCATGACTTGATAGTATTTAGTTTATGCATTCTATATTATTAAGTTAATTAACCTGATGTATTATATAAATATATTAAATAATAATGGTTGACATGTTGAATTAATATAGGAGTTGTATGTGCATACATGTGTTCCATTTGTGTGATGTGCGTAACATAGTCTTGATAGATTGTTATAATTAGCCACCATGAGTGTCTAATGAACATGTGGCATACCTCATTATACGTATAACATGCTGAAGCGATTATTCTACGTTGTGTGTTAGAGCTATACTTTCTTTTAGTAGTTATCCTGATTGCTTATGCGAAGTAATTAGTAATGCTTGTGTTTGCCTCGTAAGCGTTTCCCTTGTATTCATACGCTTGCATTGTGCATCTCATTTAGGTAACGGTAGATACATCGTGAAGGACGTGATGATGAGGCTAAACCTGAAGACGGTGTTTGCTGGATAATCCCGAAGATGCGGAGTTAAGCAAGTGCTGCAGCGGAGATGCTCGCCAAGCGAGTATCACCTAACAAACACTAACCTAGTGTTAGTTCCCAGGCAAGCGCCGGAGCATTCTAAGTCTCCCAGTATTTATAATTAATTTATATGAGTATTTTATATTGTGATGCATTAGGTATAGTTGATTGATCCTAATTGTTGCATTACCATCCCTTGATTATTGATCATACCTGCCTTGTTATTCGGTTAGTTATTATAATGTAGAATTGCTTAGCCTGCTTAATAAAAGTAGTAGTTAAGGATATTCCTGTAACACCCCTGGTGGGTATTTACCGGATTCCGGTTGGCTATATTTGCTATCGTAGAAAAGAACCTAAGTAGTAATGAAATACGATCAACTGGAAGGCAAGGCACCAAGTTTGGAAACTTGGGGGCAGCTCGTCCGTTGGATCGTGTAGATTTGTATGGATGTTGGCCCTCGTTCATTTTTGAATGTGCCCTTTTACTTAGGGTTGTCGGTGCCGTAATCGCCGACCCCGAAGCCGGTTAGACACTGTTCGGGCCGGTCTCAACCCGTGTCGCAACCTCTAGTATTGAAACACGATCTGCCTCGCGTGGCCATCGTTTAGTTCCAATTGGGTGGTCCGTGCTGTGAGCCGTGACGATTACCACCACAGACAGTATCGAGCGGTGACCCAATGCATGGACCCGACGGGGAAAGTGTGGGTTTATATTAAAGGTTTCTCGCCAGCTGGTAGGCTTGTCATGTGATGTGTGTGCTCTGATAAAAATTTCAGAATTTTTTGTGCTTGTATGAATTAGTTATGAATTTATTTTGCTTGCAGCCTATTAAATGGATTAAAATTATTTGTGATAAAAGTTTTTATGTAAAAATGGAAAAGGTAGTTCCACTGCCTTACTATGATGTTGTTGTAGCTTAGGTAATTTTATCGTGGTCATGTGTTTGCAGAAATATAAGTTGTATTTATTTTTGCTCTCACATGCATTTTTGTGAATAAAACTTGCCCTGTTTTAATAAATAAATTATAATACCTGAGCATGTAATATTTTTGCAGTAGTCATGATTTGCTAATATCTATCATCATTAAAATATGAGATCCAAATTATATGTTTGCAACAGCACTTAAAAATAATGCCTACGTTTGTTGATTCTTTAGTTAATGAAAGTATAGAGATAAATGAAAATATACATATGTAAATGATTGACCTTGTTGCCTATTAATCTGAGATAAGTGATGTGTAATCATGATTATGACTGTTAGAAGTGTTTCAATAGCATATGGGTTTGCTCAAATGATTAACTAAACAAGTGATGAAATGATTTATTAATATGCTGAAATTGCTGCATGCACAGTTTCGGTATTGGTGATTAGTTCGTAAAGAAAATAATGTGTTTCTGTAGATGTATTCTATAAAAGTTGTAGATAACTTCTTTATCTTGTTGGTCCTAAAATTTCATGATTTTAGGACAAGTGGTTTAGGAGTTATAATTTTTGTAATTTGGCTGTCAGGTTTTGCATACTTTCTGGACAGATCTGAAAGAATGAATTGTTTGGCTTATTTAAGTTACGAATCATGTATTCATGTTAATAGAAGAGTTGTAGTGATTTTCATAAGATTTCTAAATTATCTTGGATCATTTTTGGTGGTCCAGAACTTGGGTTACATGTGTTTAAAGTTAGAAGTCAGAATCTGTCCAAATCTAGAGAGATTTACTTGTTTAAATTGGTTAGCCTTGATAAATGCTTAATCATCTTGAGATGATTATAATATGTTGTTATATAACTTATAAGCTTTCTAATAAGTCTTATTTCAAGTCCTTTGGTGCTATGTATCTCTAATTATGGCGTTTGAACATGGATGTAGTATGCTGTCCAAGTTCAGACAAAAGTGTTGTCTGTTATTGTTTTGGTCTTTTTAATGGCTGAATCATGCTTAAGTGATAAAAACAAAGTTGTAGATAATTTCATTAGCTTTCCAGAAAGTCTAAGATCACCTTGTTTGGATATGTGTAGCTGTTATGTTGCTGTCCAAACTGTGTAAATGAACCAAAGTTGATTGCTATAGTTTGAGGTTGCTTATGTGGTCCTTAATGCAATGTCATGACTTGATAGTATTTAGTTTATGCATCTATGTTATTAAGTTAATTAACCTGATGTATTATATAAATATATTAAATAATAATGGTTGACATGTTTAATTAATATAGGAGTTGTATGTGCATACATGTGTTCCATTTGTGATGTGTGTAACATAGTCTTGATAGATTGTTATAATTAGCCATGAGTGTCTAATGAACATGTGTCATTATACGTATAACATGCTGAAGCGATTATTCTACGTTGTGTGTTAGAGCTATACTTTCTTTTAGTAGTTATCCTGATTGCTTATGCGAAGTAATTAGTAATGCTTGTGTTTGCTTCGTAAGCGTTTCCCTTGTATTCATACGCTTGCATTGTGCATCTCATTTAGGTAACGGTAGATACATCGTGAAGGACGTGATGATGAGGCTAAACCTGAAGACGGTGTTTTGCTGGATAATCCCAAAGATGCGGAGTTAAGCAAGTGCTGCAGCGGAGATGCTCGCCAAGCGAGTATCACCTAACAAACACTAACCTAGTGTTAGTTCCCAGGCAAGCGCCGGAGCATTCTAAGTCTCCCAGTATTTATAATTAATTTATTTGAGTATTTTATATTGCGATGCATTAGGTATAGGAGTTGATTGATCCTAATTGTTGCATTACCATCCCTTGATTATTGATCATACCTGCCTTGTTATCCGGTTAGTTTATTAATGTAGAATTGCTTAGCCTGCTTAATAAAAGTAGTAGTTAAGGATGTTCCTGTAACACCCCTGGTGGGTATTTACCGGATTACGGTTGGCTATATTTGCTATCGTAGAAAAGAACCTAAGTAGTAATGAAATACGATCAACTGGAAGACAAGGCACCAAGTTTGGAAACTTGGGGGCAGCTCGTCCGTTGGATCGTGTAGGTTTGTATGGATGTTGGCCCTCGTTCATTTTTGAAAGCGCCCTTTTACTTAGGGTTGTCGGTGCCGTAATCGCCGACCCCGAAGCCGGTTAGACACTGTTCGGGCCGGTCTAAACTCGTGTCGCACCCTCTAGTATTGAAACACGATCTGCCTCGCGTGGCCATCGTTTAGTTCCAATTGGGTGGTCCGTGCTGTGAGCCGTGACGATTACCACCACAGACAGTATCGAGCGGTGACCCAATGCATGGACCCGACGGGGAAAGTGTGGGTTTGTATTAAAGGTTTCTCGCCAGCTGGTTTGTAATTCGATTCGAGTCGCCGTCTCCCCCGGTTAGTGGGAAACTATGTCGAGCTTGACCACGATACAACTCCATGTGACATTGATGGTTCAACTAAAATATTGTTAAAGCAAACCTGATATGGTATTATGTTATTGTTTGCTAGATTCAAGTGAGTGCTCTAGTGTAGCTGCAAAACCTAGAGTTCAAGGAATAGGATAAAAGATGACTGCTCATATAATTAAAATGATGAACCCTTTATCTTAAGCTCCTTTTGCAAATAAAGTTAGCCAGCTACACTGTTTATATCAGCCTTGCATACTCCTTGGTGTCACTTTATTTTTGGTTTCCGACGGGTAAGTCTAGCTGAGTACATTCAAGTACTCAGGGTTTTATCCCACCTTGTTGCAGGTGAAGGTTAGGTCTGCCGAAAGATGATGGCCAGTGACGGTGGGCTCGGCAGTTCCATACTTCTTCTCTTTATGTTTTTGTTGGAGGGTGTCATTCAAGCTAGCAAAGTATTTCAACTTATGTTATGGTATTCATTTCAAAACTATGTTGTTTCTTCTAAATTAAGTGAAACTCCACTTGTATTATTATTTGTGAACTCTATTGTAATTTTATTTCTGCTGCAAAGCTCTGTGAATGTGATATGTATTTGCTTGACCATGCGATCTTGGCTGAGATGTTGGAAAGGTTTGAAATCCCTCAGGATTTCACGGACTACCGGGTTCATATGGGCTCAAGTGTGCTAATTCAGCTGCCCCGGCAGAGGTTTTCGCACTTGTGCTCTTATAAATTGGTCGGTTCTGTCACATAAGAGTCACCCTTGCAAACAACCACTACTACCGGCGTTATAGGAGGCATTTATGAGCTATCAAGTCTAAGCACCACGCTTACACTATCCAACTACTCTAAGCGCATCTAGAATTAAAGTACTCAGAAGAGAGTCATAAACCTTAAGAATAATAAGAACAATAGCTCAATCTTAAATATAGACGTTGATTACCGAAACAATCGCTGAAGCAAGTTGAAGATAAACTTGAATCCGCAGGTACAAGATGAAGAAGTTGATCCGATAGGCCGAAGCTCCTTCTTGATCTCTTCCTTTCTCTCTCTCTTCTAGTTCTAGTATAAGACTAGGTTCTAAACCTAAACTAGAGGGGTAACTAGTCTTCTACTTGATAGCTGGCTCTTGAAGTCTTCTTCTAGGGTTTTTGAATGAGGCGTAGACTTTTCTGAAGAGAGACCTGAGACTTGACTGGTGGGTCTAGGGCCTGTTTATATAGCCCTAAGCGATCAACCGTTGCCGTTAGATCAAACCGACTTCACGTAGGGCTGAGATGGATCCTGAAAGGCGGTGGAGGAAGCTTCCAGAAGACGGAGTCCAGCGGGCCTGGGGGAGACCGGTCGGTCTAAGGGTGGGACCGACCGGTCCCACCTGGTAGCCTCTCGAAGTGTCCCGCCTCGTGGTGTCCTCTGGTGTCCTCTAGATCCTTCTAGAGTATTCCTGACGTGCCGGTTCCGTAATCTTCTGTCGGTTTCCTTCTAGGAGAAGTAATCAGTGCTGGTTTCCTGGTTTAGTCCCTGCAGAATCACAATTCACCAAAACTCGTGGAATATTGTCAATTAAAACCCTAAACCTTTGTTAGTGATTGAATTCATACTCTTTTCATATTTATTTATCCTTAATTTTGATAGATAACTAGTGTCAACAACTCCCCCAAGGTTACCCTTTGCTAGTCCCTTAGCAAAACCAAAACTTATCAACGGATCAGGAGTTGCTTCTATATCTTTATTTCCAACAAGTATACCTGCTGTTAAACAAAAAAATTATCCAAAATATATTATGTTATTCTTCATGGGGCTCATTACTTTTACCTTAGATCTCGAGTAATTGAGGGATTGAACGATCAAATCAAGCACTATGTCTCTAGTTCCTTCACTTCACCTTTATCCCAGAGTTTTTAATTAATTTTCAAAAGCATTAATACATATGTTGTCAAATTAATAATGGATCCAAAGAGAAAGTCAACCAACCATTGAATCAAGAAGTGCATGTGTATGGAAAAATGGAGTCGGATGCTCTTTTGAATATATTCACTCTCTTCTGTTTATCAGAGACATATGACTATTAGGCTAATTCTACTATCGGGCACGTGCCTATTTTTTTCTGACATTTTTTTTCTCTTTTTTTTGAGGTTCAGGACACTTGTCCCTTTTTATTTCCTCGAGATCTATCTTTTTGAGGTTTCGGACACTTGTCACTTTTTATTTCCTCGGATCTCTTTTTTTTTCTTTTTTCGTAGCCACATGTTTCCAATAAACTTCAGAGAGTATAGCAACAGATAATTATGAGCATTATGCGCAAGATGGATGAAATGTGTGAGTGATCTTTATTCAATAGTATGATAATATCTCACAGGGTCACAAAACTTAATTTAACTCAATGCAGTTATTAGTCATGTTTATATTTTGAAATCTTTGGAACTCTAGTGTTGTTTAGAACAAGATAATAGCAGCTTAGATCATCACATGTCATATCCCAATTACCTAGACCTTAGATTAAGTATTTGCCAACCATGTATTTAATTTTATGTTAAGGCTTCATTATTAATGAGAACTCATGCTTTGAAGACTAGGTACTTGAAAGAAATTAGATAGAGCAACTATTCATCATTTCCATACAAAAGATTAGAGAGAGAGGGTTCTTCTTTGGTCATCAACTTTTTAAAAACACTAGACACGCTATTTTTATTTATTTAATCTAACACACTTTAAGATAAAAGCTAATAATAGTAGTAGTAATAATAAAGACATACCTGAATCGCGAAGATAAAGGGGATGCGTCTCCCCCAAGCTGGTTCCCTTAATAGCGTTGAGCCTTCATGTGCCCATATATTATTGACTCTTTTTTAATTAATGGTGAGCCCATATTTTTTTTTATTTTGAATTTCTTTATAGAATGAAAAACTTCAGAGGATAAAGATACTTACGTGGATACATGGGGGTGCCTTCCCCCAAGCTGAATGTTGACGTAGTCGTTCGATCTTGCAATGTAGGAGAGTGACAGTGGATATGTCCTTCCTCTATTAGAGTTTTGATTGATGTTTGTTAAGATAGTGCTCCAACTGTGGATGGAGCATTCACTTGTTCATCAGCTTTTCTTGGCCTTTCAAATCTTGTGAAACTCAAATAGACAACAAAACTTGTGCAACAGATTAAGCATTAGCGGTTGGCCACTCATGCCTTTGCAGTCTAGAATTTCAGTAAGATCTCTTTCTCAATATTTTTGTATTTTAATATTTTTACGATACAAGAGAAAAATACAACATGATGAATGTATACATATTTATTTTTATTATTTTTATGCCACCACGGTGAACATTCCTATGGGTTTTTACACACCAAAGATTTATTCACATGGGGCTTTATGATGCACTAAAATATTTATATATTTTTTTATTTTGTTTTCTAATATAATGCAGAAATTAAAATGTGTTCTGAATTAAATATGATGATGCAAGAAAAGGTTATGGATTAAATATGAGAAATATGCAGGAAAATAAATAAGGATAACTACCGATTTTTACCTTTTGGCGAAGGTTCGGATATTTAGGTCCGACGAACCGGACCTTCCCTTGGTTCAGACCTCCCAAGGTATGCCAGACGTTTGGAAGTTGTTATTGATTGTACCTTTAGGTGCAGACATTTTCTTCCATACTTTCTTGGTCTGAGTCTTCACTTCCTGTGGTTCACTGTCTTGAGGTTTCTCTCCTTTCTTTTCTAGGACAGTGCTGATAGCTTCTTCTTCGTGATTGGCCTCTCTATTCTTGATAGCTTGTCTTCTTTGGCGTTGAGAACAGCGTCTTTCATTTCTATTCTTCTTGAGTGCTTCATTGGACATGTAGTTGATGAAGTAGCATCATACCTTTTTCTCTAGGAAAGTGAAAATGGATTTCCTCTTGTAGTGTAGAGGAATGGTCTTTCTAGGATGAGGTGGACATCATCGTCTTCTCATGTCTGTAACACCCTAGGTGTTAAGCATTCCTTAAACTGCATAATTTGTCATGGCATGAGCATAGCATCTCATCATTTCTTGTGCATATGCTTGTTGAATGCTTAAGTCCTTGTGTTAGTGTCTAGTATAACCTTGTTATGCTTTCTGTTTCTGACCAAGTGCCTGATAACAAAGTTGTAGATCTTGATGAAAGGAACAACTTTGCTTTAAAGCACTTTCTCAGAAAAAGCTTTTGAATTAGGATTTCTTGCATTAGAAAAATGGTTTAGCACTAAATCTCTTGTTTTAAGCAGAATTTGGACTTGGGCCTTAAGATGATTTGTTCCTTACAAATTCTAAGCAACTTTGCTTTTTGGACCATTTCCTAATTCGGTTTAGTTTAGGAGTTATAGAGCATCAAAGTTTGAAACAAAACCTCATTAGTTTAATCCTGACACGTGGACCCCACCGTCAGTCCCTCTCTTCTTCCCGCGCGCGCGCCGCTCCCTCCGCGCCGGCAGAAACCGCCCGCCGCCGCGAGACCGCCTCTCCAGCCGGCCAAACCACCGTCATCGCCGCCGCTGGTTTGCGCCCGAACTCGCCACGTCGCTCCGGCGCTCGGCGCATGCTCGCCGCGTGGCGCGCGACGCCTGAGGCCGCCGCGTCCGATCGGGAGCTCCCCCGACGGGAATCGGCCAGGTGCAATGCACCTAGCACTTCGTTCCTTTGCCTTCGCTCCGCCCCGTGCTCGCAACCAGAAGAGCATTCCATTGCTCACTCTCCCCCTCGCTCCACTCCACTCCATCTTCATCAGAGCAGAGCTCCGCCGCCGCCCGCCGATCCTCGGTGAGCAATTACTCGCTCCACCACTCACCACCGTTCGATTCCTCCCGCCAGTTTCTCCGCCTTGACCTCCTCTTTCTCCGGCAAGGGTTGGTTTCCTCACTCTCCCTCTCTAGCCGCCGGAACACCGGACGCCATCCTCAAGCTCTCGCCATGGCCGCCGCCATGACCTTCACGTGAACCGGCCATCTCCGGCCAAGCTATCCCAAGCCGAGCCATGTTCTAGTCTTCTCTACCGCTGTAGTTGCCTAGGTTTCGATGGAGACCTCTCTGCCGCCATGTTCAGCCGGAACCGAGCCGTGTCGCCGCCATGTCCGCCATGGACCGCCGCCGTGCATCGATCCGGGCAATGCCGGGGATGCCGAAGCCCGAGAGTTGCTCCAATAGGTCGCTAATGACTTGCTTGGGCTAGTGTTAGTCTCGCCGAGCTTCAAACTCGCCGGGAAGAGTTTCGCCGCCGAGTCGCAGAGCCGCCGCTCCGCCATGGCTGCCATCGAGCTTGCTCCGGTATCCCTCTGGCTCAGCGAGTCGGTTAGTCGCGTTCGCCTCGCAAACCCGCACCCAGTGATGGTCTCGGTGTCACCGGAAGCATCGCCGTCGACGAGCTAGGGCCGGTCAATGACCACGGCGCAAAACTCCGCCGTTGACCGCCGAGCCTAGTCTCGCCTAGTCGCTTGGTCGTCTGACCAATGAGCCTCGCCGACCGAGTCAAAGAGAGAATGTGAGAGAGAAAAAGGGGAAATCTGGGTGCCGTAGGCCTCGGTAAGCCGGGCGTGCCGAGCGTTTGCCTCGAGCCTCGGCTGAATCAGTGAGCCTCGGCTGAATCAGTTAGCCTCGGCTGAGTCAGTTAGCCTCGGCTGAGTCGGTTAGGTGTGCAGAGCGTTGTGTCGAGCCTCGGCCGAGTCGGTTGAGTGTGTCTGAGCCTCGGCTGAGTTAAGCCGGGTGTGCCGAAGCCTTGTCTTGAGCCTCGGCTGAATCAAGTTGGGTGTCCGTACGTTAGGATTGAGTTTTCTTTAATTTGTTTTTGCAGAATTATGTAAAGGCTTCAAAATTCCTACAAGGCTCATTTTAAGTCCAAATCCTGTGAAACAAATTTTGTTAGGTCAAGCATGTTTAGATCTATCGGTGAAAACTGTTGAATGCATTCTTGGTGATACTTTTATGTGTAGATTAATTTAAATTAGGAAGTTGCTGTAACTTGGAAAATGCATAACTAATTATGTATGAACCAGAAAAACATGATTCCAGTTTTGTTAGGTTTGTATCAATATATAGTTTCAGGGAAAAATATAATATAAGGTTGTTCTGTGAATTATTTTAGCAGTAGCTTTTAAAATGGTTAATGTCGTTTCCTTTTGTTTATTTTGTAGTAATTAAAATATGAGGAATATGAACCTGAGACTTTAAGCACATTGCTCTTGTGCTAAGAAGTTCAGAAGAAAATTATGAAACCTATTGTATGACACTTTGTGATAGGATGTGTAGTTCAAAGTACCTTTTCATGATAGAATATGTCTTTTTAATAAGGGGTGGAGTCTAGGTCCAAATGGGGTGAAATTTGGACAGGGGATTAGATTAAGTGTTATTAATCTCCAGTAATTTTTATAGATTTTTGTGAACCTGTCTAGGATAGGTTACTGTTATAGTCCTATTTAACTAGATTTAATTCTACAAATAATTAGGGGGTAATAAACCCGTTAAGCAACTTTGATGTGGTGACAACAAGACTTAGTAAGTAGTATGTTAAATTAAGTAAGTGAGTAGCAGTAGATGACATGTGCTTATCTCCTGAATTGTTACTCCATGTTGCATCACCATGCATCCCATGTGCATTCATGTTATCATTCATCTACCGCATCATGCAGGATCGGTAGTGGAAGCCCAGGAGACGCCGGAGGAGCAGCGTCAGGAGGAGACACCCGAGGAGAGGATCCCGGAAGGAGACGCTGAGGACCTGCCGGAGTGCCGTGATCACCGCCCCGCCGACTTCGAGCGAGGCAAGCCCCGGAGCATTTTCTCCTACGGTTTGCAAATTACCGTTTACAAGTTAACCTGATATGATTGTTGCATTAGGTTATAGGAGTTGCGTGATACCGTTGCTGCATTGATTAATCATCCTTGTCCACCTGCAAATATTACCTTGTTATCCCTATAAGTCTAGGCTCGCCTATGCTTAGCCTGCTTAGACGGTAAAAATCGGGTGATTTCCTGTCTCCCGCATATAGGTGGATACTAAACATGTTTAGCCTAGTGCTATCATGGAGAGAACCATGTGATAATTAATCTGAGACCGGGCGGGATGTAGGAGCAGCAGGACATGGGTTCGGTGTGCTAGTAGTCTCCTCTGAGTCGATTAGGACCCGACGAAGGCACACCTCAGTCATTTTGAACGCGTCAATCACTTACGGAGCAGGTGCGGGTACCTCCCGTGAAGCCGAGTAAGGTGTTTCGAGCCGGTGATGGAGACGTTGACGCCTAACACCCAGGGCCTTACATGTACCGTGGGCAACTATTCTGATCAACCTGGCATGGTCCGAGGGCAGGCAGGGCCTGATCGACCTGGCATGACCGTGGGCAGTTAATAGCTTGAGCGACCTGGCATTGAGATAACCCTCGGTGTAGAAGGGTCCATGGCCGTCCCGCGATTTGGGTTCTCGAACCTCCTGAATGGTTGTCAACGGCCACCTGGCAGGGTGTGACGGGCGAGTGTGCGACATTTTATCCCCAGCTGGTAGAATCGATTATAATCGCCATCGCTCCTGGTTAGTGAGTAACTTGACTGAGCATGTGTTACCATAGTAATATATGGAATTAATGATGGTTATGGTTGGTGAATCTGAAGGGCTATTAATGAATAGTCACTCTTCTTGCTTGAATAAGTATCAAGTGTTTTGCTCTAGATCAGGTGCAAATCTAGATAATCAGGCTGATTACATAAAAGTGACTGCTAATACTCTAATGATGATTATTTAATAATAAATGCTTTATGCAAAAGGTAAGTGTGGCCAACCCCAGATACAGCCTTGCATAATCCTTGGTGTTGATTATTTCTGGTTTATGACGGGTAAGTCTAGCTGAGTACCTTCTCGTACTCAGGGTTCTATCCCTTGTTGTTGCAGATGGGCAATGCTTCTTCGGCTATTGCGAGAACTGTCTGTACCCCGTCGAGGGCAGTGACTAGACCATGGGCATGGTCAACTCTTATCTTCCCTGATGCTTTTGTGGACTGATCAAGCATATGGCACTGTATTGTGAACTAAGGACTTGTGTTTTTCAAAACTATGTCGCTTCCGCTTTTGAATTCAAACTATGGTTTGTAATAACGTTTTGAACTCCGATGTATGTTGAACTATGTGCGAACTGAATGTATGTTGTGGACATGTACGTTAATCTATTACGATCTTGGTTCAAGTGAATGACTTGAAATCCGTTCGAGATTTCCGGACTACCGGGTTTATACGAGCTTAAGTACTTGTAGTCTCTGCGCAAGCAGCGATTCGGTGCTTAATCTGGTATAAATTGGTCGGTTCTGTCACAGCTGGCATCGGAGCGTGGTTAGCGTTACTGTTCATGATTCTATTTGAAAAACTGTATTTTCAAATAAAATTCCTCCATTGTCAAAACTTGTAGCTATAGTAGGTTCTGAAAAACCCTTCTTATAAAGATTTAGGTGTGCCATTGATCAAGTCCTTATGCCCAATAGGAACTTAGGTGGCTATTTAAGTACTAACTTTGGGGGTCGTGCATCATACTTATTTTCTGTTTATTCTGTCGTCCATACGGCAAGGGTGAAATTGTATGGATGCTATTCCTTGGAATAGTAATGTATGGATCAATTGCCTCTACGCTAAAGGTAATGAGAGTTGTGAGAGCATGATTGGACAACCGCCAATCTAGGGAAGTGCTTATATGATACTGATGCGTATACCTGTTCCACACAAGTATATGTGAAAGTATTGATTGTGGGAGTAATAATTTTCTGATGGGTGCATATACTGCTTACGTGTATATCGGGTGTACACCTAAGTGAGTATTAGATTTAAATTTCCAGTGCATGATATTCATACTGTGGGAAGGGCTGAAGTGAGTTTCTGCAGGTACGCTAACTTGCGAACGTGTAGTACGTTTAGTTAACGTTATGAGTGAGCGTGTATGCCACCGCCTAGCCGTTAGATTGTTAGGCAGTGAGGACGTATGAAACGTGCATGCATCATAATCATGTAATCTTGCATTAATCTTACTTCCTTCCTTATGGTTTCCGTCCCGTTTTTCTAATAAAAGTTGTTCTCAAACTAATAAAAATCTATGTGTGGGTACACTTCTTACAGATGGCACGCACCAAGCGCACTGCTCGCAAGTCCACGGGAGGCAAGAGGCCTAACTACATGCTGGGGCCATGGACCGATGAGGGATCAGAGGACTTTCTGGGAGAGTTTGGGATGCCCACTATCCTTTGGAGAGTTCTGCACCTGGTAGGATATCAGGAGGGCCAGGAGCCACAGTACGACTGGCACCGTGTGCAGTTGTCAGAGGATCGCCACGTGTACACGGTGGAGGTCGACGTGCCTAGCCGTGATGACCAAGATCACGTCTGGTGCCGCCGAGTGTTTGCTTTGCAGGGGAGGACCCCCTGGGATGCAGCCAACAGAGTCGCATACACAGTTCTCCGGGATATCATGGAGGATCATCCGGAGGTGGTTGCCCAAGCTACCGCCAGTATCTTCCCGACGACAGACCCTTACCAGGCAGTGTGGCGTCAGCCAGGCGCTACCGTACTTGAGGCTAGCTCTCTTGAGAGGGAGCATTGTGCTGGACCAGCAGGGAGTGCTATGGCTGCTCTGATGGCTACTTATGGGTGCCTGTCGCGCAGCTATGATCATCTGGATCATATTCTTAGTGAGGAGATGGCTGCACAACATCGCCGGCAGGAGGAGCACACTACAGATAGACCTCCTCACTACACAGCTAGCTCAGTTGACAGTAGAGAGAGACCAGGCACTTCAGAGGGAGCAGGAGACTGCTCATCAGCTTGCCATTCAGCAGGGGTCGACTACTTTCTTGGCCTCGGTCATGAGGGAGACTGAGGAGGCGCTTCGAGGAGTTTGTGTTGAGGGCATTCGTGTTTCAGAGGAGAACAGGCTGCTGAGGTTGCGAGTGGGAGACCTAGAGCTGCAACTCCATCACCTGCAGGACTACAACGACCGTCTGCACGAGGAGATCCATCGCAGGGAGAATGAGAGGAACCCCATCTTTCCCAGGAGGATCCGGAGCCAGTAGTTCTTCTAGTCTTAGTAGTTCTTCAGATATGTCTAGTGAGGACGGTGACGTTGGTGAGATCGCTAGAGAGTAGTCTAGATCGTATGCTTAGCGTCTAGATGGTCTTTTGCGTATGTTGGCACGCCCGATCTTTTGTTTCGTTATGGGCTGGATGTAAGCATGTGAAGCAGACTTATGTGATGTGTGTGAGACTTTGGAAAGTCCCATATGTATGGGCAAAACTATGGATGTTATGTTATCTTTTGCATGATGTGTTAAGTGATCTTGTTATGTGTTGATGCGATGTGGATTGAAATTTATTGTACCTCTGTCATTGTTTGGTGAATCGTTTTTCCGAATAATTTCAGTGGGTATGATTTATTGTTCTCTACAAGTTGCAACTTCGCCTAATGGTCGCTTACTATCCTATATGCAGATGACGACAACTCGTAGTGGAGCAGGCGGTAGTGGTGGAAATGAGGACCCCAGAGAAAACCGCAATCCACCACCTCCTCCACCACCGACGGCTGAGCAACTTTTTGCTCAATTCCTTGGAAGTCAGCGTAACATCGAAGCTTTGCTGAGGGAGAACTTGGCGCAGGGACATCAACGCCCTGAGCCGAACCAGTATAGTTCTTTCAAGGATTTCTTGGATACTAAACCGCCTATCTTCAAGGAAGCTACGGAACCGTTGGAGGCAGAAGAATGGCTGCATACTCTGGAGCAGAAGTTTCGGTTGCTCAGGCTCACAGAAGAACTGAAAGCAGAATATGCCGCGCATCAGTTACAGGGGCCAGCCGGGATTTGGTGGGGACATCACCGTACCACCTACCCTGCCAATGTTCCCATCACTTGGAGAGTGTTTACCCTGCTGTTCGAGGTCATTATATTCCGCCGGGTTTGACCCAGATGAAGGTGGCAGAGTTCATGAATCTGACACAAGGGACTCGATCTGTTACGGAATACCATCACATATTCAATTCACTGGCTCGCTATGTCCCAGACTTCATTGACACAGATGCTAAGAAGATTGCTAGTTTCAAGAGAGGCTTGAACACTAAAATGGGAAAGTCAGTGGGTACATCTTCCCGTACCAATTTCAATGACTTCATAAGTGACTGTCTGATTCAAGAGAATCATAACAACAAGCATGCTGCTAGCAAGGCCCGGAAGAGGACCTTTGAATCAGGATCATCACAACCCAGAGGACCACCAGCTCAGCGAAATCTGTATCGACCACCAGCGCCGGGGCACGTTTTAGGCCGCCGCAGAAAAGAATCAGCCACAAGCTCAGCGCAATCAGAAGCCATACAAGATAGCTGCTGCTCAGGCTCGTGGAGGTCAAGGCAGTTCTTCAGGGAACAAACCGTTGGTTCGGGGACCATGCTACAACTGCAACCAAGAGGGGCACTTCGCAAGATACTGCCCCTACCCAAAGAAGCAACAGGCCAATTACCCTGCACGCCTGCACAACATGACCGCTGAAGAAGCTCGTGCTGGAGAGCCCGTGACTGCTGGTATGTGCCTTGTTAATCATCATCCTGCAGTCGTTTTTTTGATACTGGATCATCGCATTCGTTCATGAGTAAAGCATTTGCACAAAAGCATAATCAAGAGGTGTCTGAAATGGATTATGGGTTTCGCGTAAGCTCTGTGGGGAGTAGTGTGTTGTCTAGGCAGATGGTTCCGTAATGCAACCATCGACATCGGAGGGCATAAGTTTGGAGCCAATTTAGTAGTTTTGCCAGGGCTCAGTATGGATGTAGTCCTAGGAATGAGTTGGATGAGTATGTGGAAAGCGGTGTTAGACACTGCAGATAGAACTCTTACCTTGTCTGATCAAGGATGGACAACAAGTTACGTATCTCTCTTCCTCGAGGGGCTGATTTTGTTGATCTATCTTGTACCTTATCTATAGAGGACCTGTCAAAAATTCCAGTTGTTCGGGATTTCCCAGACGTCTTTCCAGATGAGTTGCCGGGTTTACCGCCCAAGCGGGCTGTAGAGTTTACCATTGAGCTGTTACCAGGGACTGCACCGATCTCGAGAAGACCTTATCGTATGCCGCCCAATGAATTAGCCGAACTCAAGACGCAGATTAAGGAACTTTTGGACAAGGGTTTCATTCAACCTAGTGTGTCAGAGTGGGGATGTCCAGCTTTGTTTGTCAAGAAGAAGGACAAGTCTCTGCGGATGTGTGTGGATTATCGACCGCTTAATGCCGTGACCGTTAAGAACAAATATCCGTTGCCACGGATAGATATTTTGTTTGACCAGTTATCCAGAGCCAAAGTATTCTCCAAGATCGATCTGAGATCAGGCTATCATCAAATTAGAATCCGACCACAAGATATCCCAAAGACTGCTTTTTCAACCAGATATGGCCTATACGAGTATTTAGTCATGTCTTTTGGATTGACAAATGCTCCAGCTTACTTTATGAGTTTGATGAACTCGGTATTCATGCCAGAACTAGATAAGTTTGTAGTGGTGTTCATTGATGATATTTTGGTTTATTCTGAGAACCCAGACGACCACGCAGAGCATTTGAGGATTGTCTTGACAAGGCTCCGGGAACATAAACTCTACGCTAAGTTTAGTAAATGCGAGTTTTGGTTGAAGCAAGTACAATTCCTTGGTCACATCCTGTCAGAAGAGGAATCTCTGTGGACCCTAGTAAAGTACAAGAAGTAATGGAGTGGGAAGCTCCAACTTCAGTTGCTGAGATCCGGAGTTTTCTTGGTTTAGCAGGGTATTATCGTCGTTTCATTCCCGATTTCTCCAAGATTGCCAAGCCCATGACGAGTTTGCTCCAGAAGGATCAGAAGTTTGAGTGGACAGAGAAGTGTGAAACAGCTTTCCGTACCTTGCGGAAACTGTTAACCACTGCCCCTGTCTTAGCTCAACCAGATATTGAGAAGCCGTTTGATGTCTTCTGCGACGCATCGAAAGTTGGTTTAGGTTGTGTTCTTATGCAAGAAGGCAGAGTGATTGCTTATGCTTCACGTCAGTTGAGAAAACATGAAGTTAATTATCCTACGCATGACTTGGAATTAGCTGCTGTGGTACACGCTCTAAAAATATGGAGACATTATCTGCTTGGTAACGTCTGTAACATGTACACTGACCACAAAAGTCTCAAGTACATCTTCACTCAACCTGAACTGAACATGAGGCAGAGAAGATGGCTTGAATTGATTAAGGATTACAATTTGCAGATACATTATCACCCAGGAAAGGCAAATGTAGTTGCTGATGCTCTGAGTCGGAAGTCGCATTGTAATAACTTGAGGTTACAACCAGAAGACGAGTTTAGTCTCGTACACCCTGTGATCCTGCGTCACATCGAGCTGCAGAGCACCTTAGTTGATCAGATTCTGGAAGGGCAGAAAACAGACAAGGGGATCTATTATATCAAAAAGAGGCTAAGAACTGCCACTGAGCCCGTAAAACATTTCCGAGTTGATGATAAGGGAGTGTTATGGTTTGATAATCGCTTAGTGGTACCCAAGAATAGGGAACTCAAAAATCAGATCATGGATGAGGCTCATCTTCTAAATTGTCTATCATCCCGGAAGCACTAAGATGTATCAAGATTTGCGTCCAAGATTTTGGTGGACCAAAAAGAAGGAAATTGCCGCATATGTAGCCAGATGCGACACGTGTTGTCGGGTGAAGGCTATTCACCTGAAGCCGGCCGGAACACTTCAACCTTTATCAATACCTGAATGGAAGTGGGAAGAAGTGAGTATGGATTTTATCACCGGGTTGCCCACCACTCAGAAGGGAAATGATTCAATATGGGTAATAGTTGACCGTCTCACCAAGACCGCTCATTTCATACCAGTTAAAACTTGTTATCGAGCACCAGACTATGCAGAGATTTATATCAATCAGATTGTCCGATTGCATGGTATACCCAAAGTCATAGTTTCGGATCGCGGAACACAGTTCACTGCACCATTCTGGGAGAAAATGCAAAGGAATTAGGTACCAAGTTAATCCATAGTTCAGCTTACCATCCCCAGACTTCAGGGCAAACTGAAAGAGTGAATCAGGTTTTAGAGGATATGTTGAGAGCATGTGTAATATCAGCGAAGGGATCTTGGGAGAAGTGGTTGCCATTAGCAGAATTTGCTTACAACAACAGTTATCAAGAAAGCATTCATATGGCACCTTTCGAAGCTCTGTATGGCAGAAGATGTAGAACACCAATAAGTTGGGTTGAACCAGGAGAACGTCGCTATTATGAGGTTGACTTTGTTAGGGAAGCAGAAGAACAAGTTAGAATGATTCAACAACATATCGCAGCAGCACAGTCCCGACAGAAAAGCTATGCCGATAAGCGAAGAAGACCACTTGAGTTCAAAGTAGGTGACTATGTGTATTTAAAGTATCACCCATGAAAGGTGTTAGACGTTTGGCGTGAAAAGAAAGTTAGCGCCAAGATTTGTGGGACCGTACAGGATAACGGAAAGGAGGGGAGAAGTAGCTTATCAACTACAGTTACCTGAACATCTGAAGGCTATATTCCCTGTATTCCATGTGTCACAATTGAAGAAATGTCTTCGAGTTCCAGAAGAGGAAGTACAACCGGCCAATATCAAGTTACAATCCGACCTTACTTACTCGGTGAAGCCATATCGAGTACTCGACGAGAAAGAAAGGGTAACTCGCGGAAGAATCTTGAAGCAATATAAGGTGTCTTGGAGCGAGCAAGACGACCGAGATGCCACATGGGAAACCGAGGCTATCTTAAGGAAGTGTATCCCCAGTTTTGTAAAGACTGGTTAGTAACTCAAATCTCGGGACGAGATTCTTTAAGGAGGGGAGGGCTGTAACACCCTAGGTGTTAAGCATTCCTTAAACTGCATAATTTGTCATGGCATGAGCATAGCATCTCATCATTTCTTGTGCATATGCTTGTTGAATGCTTAAGTCCTTGTGTTAGTGTCTAGTATAACCTTGTTATGCTTTCTGTTTCTGACCAAGTGCCTTATAACAAAGTTGTAGATCTTGATGAAAGGAACAACTTTGCTTTAAAGCACTTTCTCAGAAAAAGCTTTGAATTAGGATTTCTTGCATTAGAAAAATGGTTTAGCACTAAATCTCTTGTTTTAAGCAGAATTTGGACTTGAGCCTTAAAGATGATTTGTTCCTTACAAATTCTAAGCAACTTTGCTTTTTGGACCATTTCCTAATTCGGTTTAGTTTAGGAGTTATAGAGCATCCAAGTTTGAAAACAAACCTTCATTAGTTTAATCCTGACCCGTGGACCCCACGGTCAGTCCCTCTCTTCTTCCCGCGCGCGCGCCGCTCCCTCCGCGCCGGCAGAAACCGCCCGTCGCCGCGAGACCCCTCTCCGGCCGCCCAACCACCGTCATCGCCGCCCGTGGTTTGCGCCCGAACTCGCCACGTCGCTCCGGCGCTCGGCGCATGCTCGCCGCGTGGCGCGCGACGCCTGACGCCGCCGCGTCCGGTCGGGAGCTCCCCCGACGGGAACCGGCCAGGTGCAATGCACCTAGCACTTCGTTCCTTTTGCCTTCGCTCCGCCCCGTGCTCGCAACCAGAAGAGCATTCCATTGCTCACTCTCTCCCTCGCTCCACTCCACTCCATCTTCATCAGAGCAGAGCTCCGCCGCCGCCCGCCGAACCTCGGCGAGCAATTACTCTGCTCCACCGCTCACCACCGTTCGATTCCTCCTGCCAGTTTCACGCCTTGACCTCTCTCTTTCTCTCTCTTCGGCAAGGGTTGGTTTCCTCACTCTCCCTCTCTAGCCGCCGGAACAGCGGACCCATCCTCAAGCTCTCGCCATGGCCGCCGCCATGATCTTCACGTGAACCGCCATCTCCGGCCAAGCTATCCCAAGCCGACCATGTTCTAGTCTTCTCTACCCCGTAGTTGCCTAGGTTTCGATGGAGACCTCTCTGCCGCCATGTTCAGCCGAACCGAGCCGTGTCGCTGCCATGTCCGCCATGGACCGCCGCCGTGCATCGATCGGGCAATGCCGGGATGCCGAAGCCCGAGAGTTGCTCCAATAGGTCGCTTATGACTTGCTTGGGCTAGTGTTAGTCTCGCCGAGCTTCAAACTCGCCGGGAAGAGTTTCGCCGCCGAGTCGCAGAGCCGCCGCTCCGCCATGGCTGCCGTCGAGCTTGCTCCGGTATCCCTCTGGCTCAGCGAGTCGGTTAGTCGCGTTCGCCTCGCAAACCCGCACCCAGTGATGGTCTCGGTGTCACCGGAAGCATCGTCGTCGACGAGCTAGGGCCGGTCAACGACCACGGCGCAAAACTCCGCCGTTGACCGCCGAGCCTAGTCTCGCCTAGTCGCTTGGTCGTCTGCCAGTGAGCCTCGCCGACCGAGTCAAAGAGAGAATGTGAGAGAGAAAAAGGGGAATCTGGGTGCCGTAGGCCTTGGTAAGCCGGGCGTGCCGAGCGTTTGCCTCGAGCCTCGGCTGAATCAGTGAGCCTCGGCTGAGTCAGTTAGCCTCGGCTGAGTTAGTTAGCCTCGGCTGAGTCGGTTAGGTGTGCAGAGCGTTGTGTCGAGCCTCGGCCGAGTCGGTTGAGTGTGTCTGAGCCTCGGCTGAGTTAAGCCGGGTGTGCCGAAGCCTTGTCTTGAGCCTCGGCTGAATCAAGTTGGGTGTCCGTACGTTTAGGATTGAGTTTTCTTTTAATTTGTTTTTGCAGAATTATGTAAAGGCTTCAAAAATTCCTACAAGCTCATTTAAGTCCAAATCCTGTGAAACAAATTTTGTTAGGTCAAGCATATTAGATCTATCAGTGAAAACTGTTGAATGCATTCTGGTCTACTTTTATGTGTAGATTAATTTAAATTAGGAAGTTGCTGTTAACTTGGAAAATGCATAACTAATTATGTATAAACCAGAAAAACGTGATTCCAGTTTTGTTAGGTTTGTATCGAATATAGTTTCAGGGAAAATATAATATAAGGTTGTTCTGTGAATTATTTTAGCAGTAGCTTTTAAAATGGTTAAATGTCGTTTCCTTGTTTATTTTGTAGTAATTAAAATATGAGGAATATGAACCTGAGACTTTAAGCACATTGCTCTTGTGCTAAGAAGTTCAGAAGAAAATTATGAAACCTGTTGTTTGACACTTTGTGATAGGATGTGTAGTTCAAAGTACCTTTTCATGATAGAATTTGTCTTTTAATAAGGGGTGGAGTCTAGGTCCAAATGGGGTGAAATTTGGACAAGGATTAGATTAAGTGTTATTAATCTCCAGTAATTTTTATAGATTTTTGTGAACCTGTCTAGGATAGGTTACTGTTATAGGCCTATTTAACTAGATTTAATTCTACAAATAATTAGGGGGTAATAAACCCGTTAAGCAACTTTGATGTGGTGACAACAAGACTTAGTAAGTAGTATGTTAAATTAAGTAAGTGAGTAGCAGTAGATGACATGTGCTTATCTCCTGAATTGTTACTCCATGTTGCATCACCATGCATCCCATGTGCATTCATGTTATTCATTCATGTACCGCATCATGCAGGATCGGTAGTGGAAGTCCAGGAGACGCCGGAGGAGCAGCGTCAGGAGGAGACACCTGAGGAGAGGATCCTGGAAGGAGACGCTGAGGACCTGCCGGAGTGCCGTGATCACCGCCCCGCCGACTTCGAGCGAGGCAAGCCCCGGAGCATTTTCTCCTACGGTTTGCAAATTACCGTTTACAAGTTAACCTGATATGATTGTTGCATTAGGTTATAGGAGTTTTGTGATACCGTTGCTGCATTGATTAATCATCCTTGTCCACCTGCAAATACTACCTTGTTATCCTTGATAAGTCTAGGCTCGCTTATGCTTAGCCTGCTTAGACCGGTAAAAGTCGGGTGATTTCCTGTCTCCCGCATATAGGTGGATACTAAACATGTTTAGCCTAGTGCTATCATGGAGAGAACCATGTGATAATTAATCTGAGACCGGGCGGGATGTAGGAGCAGCAGGACATGGGTTCGGTGTGCTAGTAGTCTCCCGTCTGAGTCGATTAGGACCCGACGAAGGCACACCTCAGTCATTTTGAATGCGTCAATCACTTAACGGAGCAGGTGCGGGTACCTCCCGTGAAGCCGAGTAAGGTGTTTCGAGCCGGTGATGGAGACGTTGACGCCTAACAGCCAGGGCCTTACATGTACCGTGGGCAACTATTCTGATCGACCTGGCATGGTCCGAGGGCAGGCAGGGCCTGATCGACCTGGCATGACCGTGGGCAGTTAATAGCTTAGCGACCTGGCATTGAGATAACCCTCGGTGTAGAAGGGTCCATGGCCGTCCCGCGATTTGGGTTCTCGAACCTCCTGAATTGGTTGTCAACGGCCACCTGGCAGGGTGTGACGGGCGAGTGTGCGACATTTTATCCCCAGCTGGTAGGAATCGATTATAATCGCCATCGCTCCTGGTTAGTGAGTAACTTGACTGAGCATGTGTTACCGTAGTAATATATGGAATTAATGATGGTTATGGTTGGTGAATCTGAAGGGCTATTAATGAAATAGTCACTCTTGCTTGAATAAGTAGTCAAGTGTTTGCTCTAGATCAGGTGCAAATCTAGATAATCAGGCTGATTACATAAAAGTGACTGCTAATACTCTAATGATGATTATTTAATAATAAATGCTTTTATGCAAAAAGGTAAGTGTGGCCAACCCCAGATACAGCCTTGCATAATCCTTGGTGCTGATTATTTCTGGTTTATGACGGGTAAGTCTAGCTGAGTACCTTCTCGTACTCAGGGTTCTATCCCTTGTTGTTGCAGATGGGCAATGCTTCTTCGGCTATTGCGAGAACTGTCTGTACCCCGTGAGGGCAGTGACTAGACCATGGGCATGGTCAACTCTTTATCTTCCCTGATGCTTTTGTGGACTGATCAAGCATATGGCACTGTATTGTGAACTAAGGACTTGTGTTTCAAAACTATGTGCGCTTCCGCTTTTGAATTCAAACTATGGTTTGTAACAACTGTTGAACTCCGATGTATGTTGAACTATGTGCGAACTGAATGTATGTCGTGGACATGTACGCTAATCTATTACGATCTTGGTTAAAGTTGAATGACTTGAAATCCTTCGAGATTTCCGGACTACCGGGTTTATACGATCTTAAGTACTTGTAGTCTCTGCGCAAGCGGCGATTCGGTGCTTAATCTGGTATAAATTGGTCGGTTCTGTCAGAATGTCGAGGATCAAGAAGTCCGTGGGGACTTCATGACCTCTAATTCTGACTATGACGTTTTCCATCATTCCTTCTTGTTTATGCCTCTTGATATGGTGTCACTCTTGTTCTTTGTTTACCCACCAGTTTGAAATGAAGCGTTAATTATGGAAGCCGGCAGCATCTTGCTCAGTTGCATGTTCTTGTAGATCTAGGACCTTCACTCTGTAGAATTTGGGAGTGACAAACTTCGCCATGTTTGCTCAAGAGTGTGTCCTGCTCATAAAGACAAGGTAGAGATCAAGTGCATGGGCTCTGTTGGTGGAAAACACCAACAGAACCAAAAGTTTTGTTTATTCCCCTCTAACCTTAGGCACATGCACAAGACAAACTTGTTGTTTATGTGTTCTATTCAATCTTAACATGAGTGATAGGATCAGAGGATGAGCATAAGTAGCATCTTAAAATATTTACAGATCAAATTACTTAACCCAAGGAAGGATAATCTATGCATAAAGTGTTGATCTTTTCATGATTGAGATATATCATCTTCCAAAGGTTGGATGCACAACATTTTAGCTCATTTAGTTAAGTGAGATTCAAGAGAGTAAAGCTATGAACAAGG
This sequence comes from Coix lacryma-jobi var. lacryma-jobi, assembly GCA_009763385.1. Lineage (NCBI taxonomy): Eukaryota > Viridiplantae > Streptophyta > Magnoliopsida > Poales > Poaceae > Coix > Coix lacryma-jobi. Next base: position 83,168,676 of record CM019830.1, read on the forward strand.
ATCAAGGGATTGAATATGTTGAGTTGATTACGTTGGATCAAGTGAGGTGCAACTTAAACATGTTTAGTTCTTTATTTATGTTCATACTAGAATCAAGAAGAAGCTTTTACAGTGATGGTTACTTACTTTGTCATTAGAGAGTGATTGTGCTGAACCACCTTGTGGAAGCTTCTCTTGTTGCGGATACATGGGTGTATGCCGAGTCTCTGAGTGATGAGTGATTGTCAACTGGGATGATGCGCATGTTCTTTGGCTTGTTTTGTGCAGGTGTCGAGCACGGATATAGTGATCAGAGGCAAGGTGAAGGTCAAGTAGAGACGTGCCGTGCCGATGGACCGAGAGTGGCGAAGGGCGGACGTGAGGCTTGGACTGAGGGACCGGTGGCCCGAGGATCAGCTGTGGTGGCTGACAGCCTGGGACAGCGACAAGCGAAGACTTGCGGTCATGTGCTGCCTGAGTCGTGGACATGGGGACACGTGTCGGTGGACGGGGTGCATGGGAGGTGCATCCCTTCTACGGCGTCGGTTTGGTGGTAGAGACAGAGAAAAACCATCGGGTGGACGGTTTCCAGGTTTGGGCCTCAAAACCTGGGTGCGAACGGTTTCCGAGTTTGGCCACAAAACTCGGGCTGAGGACGGTTTCCAGGTTTGGGCCTCAAAACCTGGGCGCTGCGGGTTTGCTGAGTTTGGGCCTCAAAACTCAGATGCTGGTGGGCTGGTTTCCCGGATTGGGCCTCAAAAATGGGGGTTGGCTGGAAAGGCCGGTTTCCTGGTTTGGGCCACAAAACCGGGGTTGCAGAGCGGTGGCGGCACGTGGCGGCAATCGGGAGGTTGCGTCGAGGCAACGCTACGAGTTGTGCGGGCGTGTCCGTCGGATCCACCTACCATCGAGTTTGTCCAGAATAACCTTAGGGTTTAGCTGGTTCGCTCTATAAGTAGTTAGGGGTAGAGTGGGAATTAGGAATAGTTAGAATTAGGATAAGTAGGGGGAGACACCTACCTCCCCATCCATCTTAGTAATTTGCTCTTTGCCTCTAGGGTTTCCTGCTCTCCCAATCCCCTGCTGTAGCGAGCTGAGATCTGCAGAGAACCATACCTCTGTGTACTGGAGATTTTGAGGATGTGAGGCTGTAACCTCACTGTTGTTGCGTGTGGTAGCCACACGGTTGCAGATCGATGACTTGTTTTGCGTTTTGTTCGTGTTCTTCGCGTTCTTCATTTCTCCGCGATTTTCCCGTCACTCGATCTCCCTCTCTACTGCATCTTTGTGAAATCCGTTTGAATCAACTTGTTTGTTTTTGAGAGGAGGTCATTTCGACCAAAGGAATTCATCTAACTCCTCACGAACAAGTAGATCGGGTTGATTTTGTTTTTGTGGTGCTTTTTCGTATTTGATCTTCCCCTTTCGATTTCCTGGTGATTGAATCGATTTGAGCGGATGATTTCTTGGGGATAGTCTCCTAACTACCCAGTGATCATCTTCTCCAAGTTTGGGAACGTGGGATTTTGATTTGGATCGAATTTTGAGAGATTTGGGGAGAAGGCGACTGAAATCGCCCTCTCTGCGCACTAGCGGACAGTCCGCGGTTCTGACCGGCAGACAGTCCGCGCGTCGGGACTCAGCCGAGCAGTGGCTGTGCGTCACGGTGAACAGTGCCGAAGTTTGACCGGCGGACAATCCGCAGTAGTTTTCCGCGGACAGTCCGGGAAGGGTCCAGGGAACTTCAGCAACACTGTTGGTTTGCGTTTTACCGGCGGACAGTCCGGGATTCCCTCGTGGACAGTACGCAGTAGGGGCGAACAGTCCGGGACCCCAGGGCCGGACAGTCCGCGGATTGCCTGAAGCTTCCGGTTTACTGCGTTTCCTCTCCCGACTTGTTCGCTTGGTTTCCGGACTTCCCATTTGATCCTAGAGTTGATCAAGGAACCTCTCTAGGTATCTTTGCTACTTGTTAGCATAGGTATTTAGGAGTTTCTCGACGTAGCCGTCCATCTACATTCGGGACTTGGTTTTTGAGGGTCGAACTTGTCTCAGTGCTTTCGATGTTTGGTTTGCTATCTCTTTGTGGTGCCCCGTTGTGATCCTAGGATTCATCCACCATCTTCCAAGGGTCGTGGGCATCACAGATTCGGTTGTAGCTTTTCGGGGTTGATTTTGGGACACTTGGCCAAAGATTCGAAAGAATTTTTGTTGGCTCCCATTCACCCCCCCTCTGGTCGCCTTGCTAGTGCATTCTCGGTCCTTCAATTGGTATCGGAGCGGGCTAAGGATCTTCCACCTTAGCCGGTTCCAGATCCACCGAAGGAGACATGGATCGCGGCGTGGGCAAACCGCCGTTCTTTGATGGGACAAACTATGCGTATTGGAAGATACGCATGTCGGCCTTTCTGCAGAGTATGGGTGCTTCCATTTGGAATATTTGCAACTCTGCCGATTACGTGGTCTTGGCTGCTCGTGTGACTCGGCGTCAGATCGATGATCACGATGCCAATAGCCGAGCCCGTAATGCTCTTTTCTCATGCTTGAGCATGACGGAGTTTGATCGCGTTTCTCACCTCGCTACGGCTCGGGAGATTTGGGCATCCCTCATGCGTTTCCATGAGGGAACCTATCAAGTCAAAACCTGTCTCTACGAGTCGCACAAGCGAGAGTATGAGAACTTTCGACACATGCCTGGCAAGAGCATAGAAAGTTTATTCGCTCGCTTTCAGGTCATTGTCAACAAGATGAGAGCGAACAAGGAGTTGTTGCCTTTCGACGATCATGAGAGAGCTTTGAAGCTTTTGCATACTCTCGATCGGTCGGTGTGGGACTCAAAGGTCTAGGCGATCATCGAATCGTCTAACTATGAGACCCTCACTTGCGACGAGCTCTTTAGTAAGCTCAAGTCTAGTGATATTGACGCCATGTCGAGGGCTTCTTATGAGAATCCTTCTGGCCATACTATGGCTTTGGTTTCTGGCTCTTCTGCTAACCCCTCTGGAGGATTTGCACTCTCTTCACTCTTTTCTGTCACAGAGGACCAGCTAGAGTCTTTGGGGGATGATGAGTTGGCAATGCTCGCCAACCGGTTCTCGCGGTTCCACAACAACCGCATGAACCATCGCCGCGGAGGAGGACGCTCAGGATGCTACGAGTGCGGCAACCCCGACCACTTCATCGCCAACTGTCCCAAGAAGAAGAACACATCTGGGAAGGGCGATCATGGGCACAAGTACGACTCCGACAAGCGCAAGGAGAAGTACGTCCCCGCAAGGCACAAGCGGAGGGGTGGCTTCGACAAGGAGTACATCAAGAAGTTGTACTTGGAGAAGGCCCATGCTGAGCAGCGTGCATTCTTCGCCACGCTCAGCGATGTCGACGGCTCGGATGACGAAGAGGATCGAGGACAAGCTGAACGGTCTCTGCTTCTTCGCCGACGATGACGAGGGCTTCTGCACCATGGCCCTCGGCAAGGAGGTCGACGGTGAGCTGGTGAACTGCCCTCGGAACGACAACGACTACGATGACACCTCCTAGGAAAAACGATTGGAGAACGTTTGGTTGGTGGATTCCGGGTGTTCGAGGCACATGACCGGAAACGCCAAGTGGTTCTCCAGTCTTAGTCCGGTCGCCGGAAAGGAGTATATTACCTTCGGCGACAATAGCAAAGGTAAGGTGCTGTCTCGTGGGTCTGTGCGAGTTAATGAGCACTTTGTGTTGCGCGATGTTGCTCTTGTTTCTAACTTGCATTTTAACCTTCTTTCTGTTTCGCAACTTTTCGATGATGACTATGAGATTCGTTTTAAATCGAATCTTAGTCGCATTTTGGATCCTCAAGGCAATCTTGTTTGTGTGATTTCGCCCTTTGGAAAAGTCTTTCGTGCGGATTTCTCGGAGTCGTTTGGAATTTCTCGTTGTCTTTTGGCTGGACCTTCCTCCTCTGATCTTTGGAAGTGGCATAGGAGACTTGGTCACCTGAGCTTCGACTTGCTTGCAAGACTTAGTTCACTTGGCCTAATCCGAGGATTGCCTAAGTTATCCATGGAGAAGGATCTTGTTTGCCATTCTTGTAGACAAGGGAAGATGGTTGCCGCTCCCCACCATCCAGTGACTCAGGTCATGACCAAGCGCCCTGGAGAACTTTTGCATATGGACCATGTTGGTCCAGCTCGGGTGAGCTCGGTTGGGGGGAAGTGGTATGTGCTTGTTGTGACTTTTCGAGATATTCGTGGGTCTTCTTTTTAGCTAAGAAGACCGAGACATTCTCCCTTGCTCGCAATCTGATTTTGCGTCTTCAGAATGAGTTCCCTTTGAACTCGATGCGAGCTATTAGGAGTGATAATGGTTCCGAATTCAAGAATTCGGATTTTGAGAAGTTTGTAACTCTTTGGGCTTGGAGCATCAGTTTTCTTCTCCCTACACACCGCCACAAAATGGTGTTGTAGAGAGGAAGAATCGGACCCTTATAGAGATGGCCAGGACGATGCTCGATGAGCATAGGACTCCTAGGCGATATTGGGCCGAAGCTATGAGCACTGCATGCTATATTTCCAATCGCATTTTTCTTCGAGCTTTCTTGAAAAAGACCTCTTATGAGTTGCGTTTTGGAAAACTCCCCAGGTGAGTTACTTTAGAGTTTTTGGTTGCCATTGTTTTATACTCAAAAAGAGCAACCTGGACAAGTTTGAGTCTCGTTCTTCTGACGGTGTGTTTTTGGGTTATGGCACTCACACTCGAGCTTATCGTGTACTTAACCTTGACACTAACCGAGTCATGGAGCCATCCGATGTCACCTTCGACGAGACCATGGTTTGTCCTTCTTCTCGTTTTGAGCGTCCAGGTGATCTTGAGGTTGGTGAGCCTCTTTTTGATGATGAGGACGAGGGTGCTGAAGGTATAGATGATCCAGCACCCCCTCCACCTGCTGTGCCGCAAGGAGCGGCTTGTACGACGACTCAAGGCCCCGACACGTCTTCTTCCTGGGGGCCGTGGGATTCGCCACCCCGAGCGGTACCTTTTGTACCCGGGGAGGCACCAGCTGCTGTTGAGGGGGAGGCCACTTCGGCAAGGGAGGCGCCACGACACATTCAGCGCCAGCACCCGCCTCAGCAGATGATCGGCAGCATCGACGAACGCGTCACCCGGTCAAGGCAAATCTCTCACTTTGCTCATTCTGCATTTGTTGCTGATTTTGAACCCCGGGATGTTGGACACGCTTTGACGGATCCGGATTGGGTCAATGCCATGCATGAGGAGCTTGAGAACTTTGAGAGAAATTGGGTTTGGGTTCTAGTGTCTCCACCTTCTGAGTGTCACCCAATTGGGACAAAATGGGTTTTCAAAAACAAACAGGGAGAAGATGGCCATGATGTGCGAAACAAGGCCAGACTCGTAGCCCAGGGATATAGTCAGAAGGAGGGGATAGACTATGAGGAGACATTTGCTCCTGTAGCTCGTTTGGAGGCAATTAGGATACTCTTGGCTTTTGCTGCATCCAAAGGTTTCAAACTTTTTCAAATGGATGTCAAGAGTGCCTTCTTAAACGGCTACATAGAAGAGGAGGTGTATGTTAGACAACCCCCCAGTTTCGAAAATCCCAAGTTTCCAAACCATGTCTTTAAACTTCACAAAGCTTTGTATGGTTTGAAACAAGCCCCTAGAGCCTCGTATGATAGGTTGAAGACCTTTTTGCTTGCTAAGGGTTTTAAAATAGGATGTGTGGATAAAACGCTCTTTCTCCTCAAGCAAGACACTGATACTCTCTTGGTCCAGATTTATGTGGATGATATCATTTTCGGTGGTTCTTCTCACGTTTTGGTTGCCAAGTTTGCAGATACTATGAGCATGGAATTTGAGATGAGCATGATGGGAGAGTTGACATTTTTCCTTGGGTTGCAAATCAAGTAATCCCGGGAAGGGACGTTCGTGCACCAAGGCAAGTACACCTAGGACATTCTGAAGAAATTCGATATGGGTGAGGCCAAGCCTCTTCCAACACCCATGTCGACCACGACGGCCCTGGATGCGGACAAGGAGGGAGAAGCAGTGGACCAGAAGGAGTACCGGAGTATGATTGGGTCGCTGTTGTACATGACGGCGACACGCCCGGACATTCAGTTCGCGGTATGTCTTTGCGCGCGATTTCAGTCTTCGCCGCGCACCTCTCACCGTCAGGTCAGTTAGTCGCATTATGAGGTACTTATGCTTCACTCCTGAGTTTGGGATTTGGTATTGTAACACCTCTGGTCTTAAAAATGTAATTAACCTAACATGTCATCATCCTTAATCATTAATCTTTGCTTGCCATGCATTTGTGTTGCTTAATTGCTATGCATTGATCCATTTTCAAAAACCCTAAGTGCCCAAATCTCCCTATAAGGGCAAAATGGTAATTTCACTTCTGTGTCTAGTTCTATGTATTTCTTATTCAGATTTGTGCTCTGATGTTTTGTTGAGTTAATCAAAGTTCAAAATTCAAAAGAGAATTGGTTTTCCTTTTGTAAAAACCCTAATTTCCAATTTATAGTTTTACCCCTCACTTATTAATTCAAAAACTATTCAAAATTTGGGGTTAGTTCAAAAAGCAAAGTTGTAGATCTGATCAAGATGAGCAACTTTGGTATTTACAAATTTCAAGTTTCCATACAAAATTTGAAGTAATTTCAAATTCATTCAAACTCCAGTTTTTGGCCCTTTTTGAGTTTTCAAAATTATTTCAAAAACTAATGAGTTTCAGAAAAAGTGTGTATTAGCAAAGTTGTAGGTTTTGACAAAAGAAACAACTTTCATATTTGCAGATTTTCAAGTTTCAGTTTAAAATCCAAAGTAATTTTGAATTTATTCAAATTTCAAAGTGTCCCCTTTTCTGATTTCAAATATAGTTCAAAAACTGTTTGGATTTTGAAATGTTCTTATTGACAAAGTTGTAGATCTCCTTTTTCTGCACAACTTTGGTATTCTGAGTTTTCCCGTGCAGTTCAAGTTTGGGAGTAATTTGCAAAATACAGAAAGTCAAACCCTAGACCTAGCCCTGTTCATCTCCTACCTAGGGTCAGAGCAGAGCAGGGAGGGGGCCCGGCCATGGCCGCTCGCCGGAGCTGCGTGCGCCACGCGCCTGGCAGCCGCACGCCCGCCCCCGACTTGTCGCCTGTGACCGCGCCATCATTCTTCTGCCCCGCACGCGCAAGCGCTGACCTCCGCCCCCGTCCCCCACTGCTCCCCGACGTCGCCGCCGCGTGGCCGTCGCCGGCAAGCACGACGCCCGGGTCCCAAACTGATTTCCGTCCCTTCTTCATCATGAGATCGATAGCACGCGCCACGGGCATTCTTATCCACCCCCGCGCGCTCCCTAACGGCCCCTGGCCGCGGCTATAAAACCCCGCCGGCCGGCCGGAGCTCCGCACTCACCCCACCACCGTCGCCAGCTCACTCCAGAGTCTCCGCCGCTCCACCACCTAGCCCAGAAGCTCCGCCTTGAGCTCGCGAAGCTTCCCAGCCCCTCAATTTTACCTCCGCCGCCTCCCAATCGCCCGGCGTACCCCATCTTCCCAAACTCCGGCGAAACACCGGTGAGCTCGGGTTCGGGAAATCCCCACTCTCCGGCCATGATCATTTTTCTCTGACCCCTGCTTCATCTTCCTTGCCTTCTTGCGCCCCTAACCGGCTACTGGTGGCCGTGCCTGGTGTACAGGGTCGCCGGATCGCCGGAGTGCCGCCGCGGTCGTCTCCTTCCTCGAGCCGCACCCTCGACCGTATCGAGCCCCAAGCCTCGGGCGAATCGCACTACCCTCGAGCGCGTTCCCGAGCCACACCCTCGAGCACACCCTCGAACCCCGCCCCTCGAAGCAGCCGAGTCTAGCCTCAGCCTCGGGCGAATCGCAACTTCCACCGAGCCCCAAGCCTCGAGTGAGCCGAGGCCACCCTCGAGAGGCTAGCCGCAAGAGAACCCGCCGAGGCCTCGCCGTCGAGCCCTCTTATCCATCCGCCTCGCCGAGCCTTGCCTCTGACTCTCGGTGAGCCCAGCCTCTGTTTTCTCAGCCGAGCCTCGAGCCTCGACGTCGAGCCCGCTCCGACTCGAGCTCAGTGCTCTTTTCCTTTTCAGAAATATGAATAGTCTTGTTATTTCATCTTTTTGTATGATTTTCTGTATTGCTCTAAAAATTCTGAAAATTTTACAGTTGAGTCTTTATACTATGTAGTATTTTATAAAAATATGAAACTTGACTTTTCTGCAAGAATTTGAAAATGTAAAATCCCTCTTTTATTAATAAATGGATGGTTTTGGATTTTTAGAAAATCATTTATAACTCCAAAAATCATGAGATAAATTTTTTGTGAGCTTCCTATGCCATGTTTAGTCTCTGGTGAAATTTGAAGTCTTTTTGAACAAGTTGATTTTTGAGCCTTTATTTTAATAACTGTAAATAGTGTCGTTTGTTAATTGATGTCTGATTTTATTTGAGCACCTTAATGACCTCCAAAAATTATGAAATTTGTTTTGCCATCTATCTACACCATAATGAACTTATGTGATTAATTTGGTAATTTTTGGAGCAACTGCATAAAATGACCTTTTTAAATAATTAAGAAAAACAGAAAAGGTGATTAAGGTTCATGTTGTATGCCCTGTGTTGCACTGTTCATACTAGCATACTCATGAGCATGCATCATTGCAATCGTATAGTCACTGAAGAAGGCGTCAAGATCAAGGCAGCCGCCGACGAACCTGTCCCTGAGGCTACCCCGAGCTCCGACAACTGCCCTGCCGCCCTCGAGCCTGCCCTATTTGCTCTTCAAGGCAAGCCCCGGTGCATTTAACCCTTTCCTTGGATTTATAAAATGTTTTCCTTAAATGCTTTTGAGTTAAATTATTGCATTAGGTTTATAGGAGTTGTGTGCTATCCTAATTGATGCACTACCCACCTTGACCACTGATACACCCGATACCTGCTTTTCAAAAGTATTTGAAAAATGCTTAGCAATGCTTATTGAATTAGACTTTGCAATAAATGCCATTTTCAAAAAGTGTGATCACTTAAAGAACATTTATGGGCATTTGGCTTTACTCCCTGCCTGTTGGCTAAGTATCTGATCCATACCTAGTCAACAGCGAGGAGAGGTTGTCCGAGCGTACGGTGCCGTCATGTTGTAGTCCGGGACTCAACAGTTGACACCGACCGGGACAGGGTTGAAAAACCGACAGGACCTGTACTCTTGGGTTAGAGTCCCGAGGTGCTTGTTGCTGACGGAAAACTTACGGACCATCCGTATGGGGGCCTGCTGGTCAAGACTTGTAACTATTCACATACTTCGGAAAGCTCTGGCTCCGAGGAATCCTTTATTGGACCGACAACCGCGCACTGGGAGTGGAGAGATGGCGGAAGTAGCATGTACCCACGTGGTCGTCGTACCTGGATAGGAGTGGTACTGTACTTCCGGGTGGCGTAGGACCGGGTCCAATCTTGGAGGAATCGTGGTAGACGAGTTGGCATATGCAAGCTTGGGTGCGACATATGCAGTGTGGATAGGGATCCTCAGCTGAGTATTATTTATCCGGATTAACGTTGCTCCTCGGTTATGGAGACTTGGTCCACTGACTGTCAACGGAGAGTGGTTCTCAACTAGGAATGTTTTGAAATGTAAAATGAATCATGAACGATGAAGAATTGAGGAATGCTGATCTTTCCAAAATAAAATAAGGTTTACAAAATGCTTTTCTGCAAAATACTTGATCTTGCTTAAACCTTACTTGACTACCCTAAGCCTCTCATTCCTGAGTCTTCTCCCTCTTTCTTTTTAGTCGGGTAAGTCTTGTTGAGTACCCCAGTACTCAGGGTTTGTTACCCATGCTGCAGGTATGACAGAGTCCCCGATGTGTCTTGCACCCTGCTGCGTGACCATCGTCCAGGAAGAGGCCGATGAGGCCGAAGAATAGTTGTACACCCTCGGGCTGGGTGATTATAAGTATCTTTGTTGTTCTCCACTATGTTGCCTATGTCTATCTCTATTATCAGAACTTGGTTTGTAATAACTGCACCTTAATTCTATTTGGAACCCTGCTTTGTAAAACTATTGTTATTTAAGTCTTCCGCTCTTTATTCCGATGTTATTTGTAAAAGTATGCAATGCTGTAACCGAATTGTGAGATGATCCTGCGGACATTGGGCACTGATGTAGCCCGGTGGCGAACAGGTCTTAATCACATGGAACATGGGTTCGGCTGTCAGAGGTTGACAGGGACACGTGGGCCATGAGATTAGGGCCGTTCCGTCACAGGTATTCTGCTTCTTCCACCCTTTCCCTTTGTGGTTATTCCGATGCCGATTTTGCTGGTTGTCGCATTGAGCGCAAGTCCACTTCTGGGACTTGCCAGTTTATTGGTTCTTCTCTTGTTTCGTGGTCTTCTCGCAAGCAGTCTAGTGTCGCCCAGTCTACCACGGAGGCTGAGTATGTTGCTGCGGCTAGCTGCTGTTCCCAGTTACTCTGGATGATGGCCACTTTGCGTGATTTTGGTCTGAGCTTTTCTCGCGTTCCTTTGCTTTGTGACAGCACGAGTGCTATTAGCGTTGCTAAGAACCCCGTGCTTCACTCGAAGACTAAACACATTGATGTGCGCTTTCATTTCTGCGAGACCACTATGAGAAGGGTGATATCGACCTTCGCCATGTCGATACTCATCATCAGTTGGCTGATATTTTCACCAAGCCGTTGAACCAATCAACCTTTAATCGGTTGAGAGGTGAGCTTGGTGTGTGTTTCCCCTTTTAGATGGGGAAACATTTTGGTTCTTGTACGATAGACTGACTCTTTTTCGTTTGTCTTCGTTTTTTCTTTTGCATTTCAGCATACGCTATTACATTCTGAGCTTCATGTATATATTCTTGGGAATGTGACTATGCTCTGTTTAAAATGCTCTGATGCTTATGTTGATGCTATGTAGCTTATGCTCCTTCTGATTACTGATACATGTTATGAGCTGAGCTATTTTTGAATGGTGAACCTGCTTAACAAACTTAAAACATGAAAATGTTCACCATTGAGATATGCAACTAGCATGTGTAGGATGTGTTGAGTTCACTCGTGCTTTTCATATATGCTAGGTTGCTATGTCTCTAGTTCTGAGTCTCTCACTTGCTTGGTTTGTTCATATCCTGTCAATAAAATCGAACCAAGTTTTAGTGAACTGAAAAGATCGAGATGGCACTGCTTGTCAACACATCACGGTATCGAGACTGTTCCTCATTGCACATTTGAGTGAAACTCGAGCCGTGTAGTGTATGACCGAAACCGATGCTTTAAGCTTCTGATTGCATTTTGCATAGGCTTCGCTCGGTTGAAAAGTTAGGCAATGACAAGCTTTTAACCTCTCACAAACATCTGCTAAACTTCTGAACTTGTGCTATTTCACCGCTGCAACTCCGATTTAAAACTGAAATCACAAGTGTATGCTTCATCCTATAGCATGATGTTTAAACTTTGCTAGGGGTAGTTCACCTAGTATACTTGCTTAGCACTTGATCGGATTCCTGTCTATACATGTGTAGTGCTATTTTGATGGTGACTATCTTTTTGGCTAAAAACTGCTCACTATGCTTTCATGTTCATATTTCGTATATAGTGATCAGTTTGAGCCTTTGCTAGCATTCTGTGCATTTTCTGAGTCATCGAATCAGAACTCTGTAGAGCATCTTTGCACTCTTTTGAGTATACTCCTGAAGCTCCTAACTTGCATTTTTGACTCATATGCATTTTGGAAGGGGAGAAATCTGCGTGTTGGCACTTTTTGATGGTGCATTTTCTGAGGGGGAGCATTGTTTCTTGATAAGTGCATTTTCAACTAAGGGGGAGAAATTGCAAATCATTACCCTCCGTTTAAACTAAGGGGGAGCTTTCCTAGTTGGTTGCACTATTCGAGGGGGAGTTTTTGCTGCTTCCTGTTGGCCGTAAGGCATTGGTATCGAGCTCTTTTGCTAGTTGTGTTGAGCCTCTGTGCCTCTATCTTGAGGGACTAGCATTTTGCTTCGATTTTTGAAGTTGGTTTTGGCTAGCGGTGTTGAGCCTGTTCTACCTCTTCTTGAGGGCTAGCTTTGCTTTGCTTGGTTGCGTCGAGCCATTGCCCATGTCTTTGGGAACCAAGTTGTTTTGCTCTTTCCACTTGACCTTCTTCGGCTTTGCTATGCGTTTGGGTCATTTGGTCGAGTTCTCTCTTTCTCCTTCTTTCTTCCTTCTTCTATTTCCTTATGATTTGTGTTGGTAGTTGACAATGCACTCTTCAAGGGGGAGATTGCGGATACATGGGTGTATGCCGAGTCTTTGAGTGATGAGTGATTGTCAACTGGGATGATGCGCATGTTCTTTGGCTTGTGTTGTGCAGGTGTCGAGCATGGATACAGTGATCAGAGGCAAGGTGAAGGTCAAGTAGAGACGTGCCGTGTCGATGGACCGAGAGTGGCGAAGGGCGGACGTGAGGCTTGGACTGAGGGACCGGTGGCCCGAGGATCAGCTGTGGTGGCTGACAGCCTGGGACAGCGATGAGTGAAGACTTGCGGTCATGTGCTGCCTGAGTCGTGGACTTGGGGACACGTGTCGGTGGACGGGGTGCACGGGAGGTGCATCCCTTCTACGGCGTCGGTTTGGTGGTAGAGCCAGAGAAAACCATCGGGTGGACGGTTTCCAGGTTTGGGCCTCAAAACCTGGGTGCGGACGGTTTCCGAGTTTGGCCACAAAACTCGGGCTGAGGACGGTTTCCAGGTTTGGGCCTCAAAACCTGGGCGCTGCGGGTTTGTTGAGTTTGGGCCTCAAAACTCAAATGCTGGTGGGCTGGTTTCCCAGTTTGGGCCTCAAAACCGGGGGTTGGCTGGAAAGGCTGGTTTCCCGGTTGGGCCACAAAATCGGGGGTGCAGAGCGGTGGCGGCACGTGGCGGCAATCGGGAGGTTGCGTCGAGGCAACACTACGAGTTGTGCGGGTGTGGCCGTCGGATCCACCTACCATCGAGTTGGTCCAGAATAACCTTAGGGTTTAGCTGGTTCGCTCTGTATGTAGTTAGGGGTAGAGTGGGAATTAGGTATAGTTAGAATTAGGATAAGTAAGGGGAGACACCTACCTCCCCATCCATCTCAGTCATTTGCTCTTTGCTTCTAGGGTTTCCAGCTCTCCCAATCCCCTGCTGTAGCGAGCTGAGATCCGCAGAGAACCATACCTCTGTGTATTGGAGATTTTGAGGAAGTGAGGCCGTAACCTCACTATTGTAGCGTGTGGTAGCCACACGGTTGCAGATCGATGACTTGTTTCGCGTTTTGTTCGTGTTCTTCGCGTTCTTCGTTTCTCCGCGATTTTCCCGTCACTCGATCTCCCTCTCTACTGTGTCTTTGCGAAATCTGTTTGAATCAACTTGTTCGTTTTTGAGAGGAGGTCATTTCGACCAAAGGAATTCATCTAACTCCTCACGAACAAGTAGATCGGGTTGATTTTGTTTTCGTGGCGCTTTTTCATTCTTGATCTTCCCCTTTCGATTTTCCGGTGATTCAATCGATTTGAGCGGATGATTTCTTGGGGATAGTCTCCTAACTACCCAGTGATCATCTTCTCCAAGTTTGGGAACGTGGGATTTTGATTTGGATCGAATTTGGAGAGATTTGGGGAGAAGGCGACTGAAATCGCCCTCTCTGCGCACTCGCGGACAGTCCGCGGTTCTGACCGGCGGATAGTCCGCGCGTCGGGACTCAGCCGAGCAATGGCTGTGCGTCTCGGTGAACAGTGCCGAAGTTTGACCGGCGGACAGTCCGCAGTAGTTTTCCGTGGACAGTCCGGGAAGGGTCCAGGGAACTTCAGCAACACTGTTGGTTTGCGTTTTTGACCGGCGGACAGTCTGGGATTCCCTCGCGGATAGTCCGTAGTAGGGGCGGACAGTCCGGGACCCCAGGGCCGGATAGTCCGTGGATTGCCTAAAGCTTCCGGTTTAGTGCGTTTGCTCTCCCGACTTGTTCGCTTGGTTTCCGGACTTCCCGTTTGATCCTAGAGTTGATCAAGGAACCTCTCTAGGTATCTTTGCTACTTGTTAGCATAGGTATTTAGGAGTTTCTCGACGTAGCCGTCCATCTACGTTCGGGACTTGGTTTTTGAGGGTCGAACTTGTCTTAGTGCTTTCGACGTTTGGTTTGCTATCGCTTTGTGGTGCCTCGCTGTGATCCTAGGGATCATCCACCCTCTTCCAAGGGTCGTGGGCATCACGGTTTCGGTTGTAGCTTTTCGGGGTTGATTTTGGGACACTTGGCCAAAGATTCGAAAGAATTTTTGTTGGCTCCCATTCACCCCCCCTCTGGTCGCCTTGCTTGTGCATTCTCGGTCCTTCACTTGTCTAGCTAGTTGTTGTTTATGAATGACTTGTCTTCTCTTGTTTGTCTCACAAAATGCTTGAGAGGAGGAAGATCACGGTGGAATCATCTTTATAGGTATCGACCTTCCTTCTCTTGTGTCGACTTATCAGTGAAGGCGCATTGTTCCTCGAGTATGCTGCCTAGGATCCTCTCTCTTCTCTTGTCAACCATTCTTGTTTTCCCTTTAATTATTGGTTTGACAAGAGACTTGAATTTAGAGCTGCTACTTGAGTGCCTCTATGATAGTCTTTGTCTTTTAATGTCACAACTGAGACTTGTTCTCTCAACAGTGTCTAGATGATGGAGATCTTATCGACTGTTCTTCTTGATTTGCTGGCTTAGGTACTATCTCTCCATCTTCTAACTCTTATGGTGCAGTGGCTTCATCCTTCATGATGCCCTCCTCAATTCTTCACAGTTGGTTCTCCCTTCGACGTCTTCTCTTGGTTCTCTTTGGCTGCTCATAAGTGATGTAGTTGTTGAAGAATCAGCAAAAGATCCAAAAGTTGACTTCTCCAGGTCCGGCAAAGATGATAACATTGATGGTGTTCAAGAACGATCTTCCAAGAATGTGTGGTGGATCATATTCTTCTTCTTGATTGGGACAACATCTAGTGGCTTGTACTGATCAAAGTGGTGAGTAGAAGATATGTTTGAAGTTGGGTTTCTCCTTCCTCCCTTTGATTGTGAAACACATCTAGACAACGGAATTGTCTCTCCCAGGCTGGCTTGTGATGTAGATGGACTCCCAACAACATGTTCATGTGTTTGACTTGTAGATCTTGCTATTGTTGTAGTGGTACCATCTTGTCTCCCAAGCTAGCTCTTGATTTGAAAAGAGGATAACTTCCCACTTCTTGTCTTGATGTCTTGGACAATGATGATTGCAGGCATAGGTTGTCTCATACGAGGTAAGTTGCATCATGTTTGTCATCAGCGCCCAAGCAAGACTCAAAGCTAGGCTAGCACCATTTGTGATCTGAGAGTAGGTTTGTGTGTCTATGGTTTGGGTTTTGGATCTTCAATGTTTAGACCAAACCATGGATGAACAAAATCTCTCTCCTGCATAACGTTAGTGGATATATACCCAAAGGATTACAAGAATTTGAAGCATGGGTTGTTGTCCACAACATATGTATTTTGCATCTCTGCTAATAAGGAGATGTTTTTTAGATTATTTTAGCATAGACTAGTATTTTATGTGTTGGCTGCACTTTAACATGATTCAAGGCATAACTTGCAGTAGAAGACAAAATAAATAAACTTTGATACTCACAGTTCTCTCATATATGATGAACGAGCTGAGTCTTCATTGTGCAAAGTTATTGAAGTTCATGTGTGTCTTCATCTCCAGTGTGAGTTCATCTCCGGACTTTCCCAAATTGATATTGAAAGTTTTCCTGCAGGGGTTAGTCCAACAAAATATCCAACATCCACTATAGCATACTGTCGGCTAAAAAACCAACCTAGACACCACGTCTAATTTGATTTAAGAGGGCATTCTAACCCTAGCATGCTTAAATTAAAAGGCCTTTGAAAGCAAGATCACCCACTCCTAAACTAGGCACCATGCTTCATTTAAGAGATGTCTGAAAGTACTTCAAACCTAAACATATACTATAGCAAATAAAGGTAACATGAAGGCATTGTAGAGATTTACTCAGATGGTGATGAAAGAGCATATCTTAAAGGTAGGGACAACCAACATAGCAACATGGCAAGAGATATTCTTACGAAGTGTATCCCCCAAACTTGGATTTTGCAAAAATCAAGATTGGATGAATGTAATTCAATGTTAAATGATGATTGGTTGGACATACCTTGCGTTTGTTGTTCCTTCATTCTTTTCTGCTCCAGACCTGGGAAGGTTAGTGACAAAATACCCGAAGGAATATTTTCACAATTATATTTCTATGCTTAGTACAACGGAAATGCAGGCATAGCTAATAACCAAGTGTTATGATGGGGCGTAAGGATTCTACTGGTTATAGCTTGTAATAGATAAGAGTGGAATTCAAAAACAACATTCATAAGAATGAAAACAAAAATGATGAAAAGACTGGGACAATAAAGGAAAAGATAAAAGTATGATTACAAGGTTAAACTAAGACTTAAGATGATCTACCGTTCCCCGGCAACGGTGCCAGAAATGCTTGTTGGTATAAATTAACGCACACTCTACTTTATCCGCAAGCGCACAGATAACATCTACCGATGTAGCACTTCACCGGAGTAACCCAGTTTTAATATCGAACCCAAAGGAACGGATAGAGTTAAGTCTTAAAGTCTAACCCCTGAGTAGCTAACAAGGACGAAGAATCTAGAAGTATAGAGGGGATCACTAAGTCTGTCTAATTCCAATTCAAGAGTGATATGTTTATATTATTCTTAGTGGGGAAGTTGCCATAAAAGGTCACAAACAGAGTATGAGTCTTTTATGCAAATGTATAATCCTACCGAGCATACACACGGGTAAGTGGACTATAGAAGAATCAACAAGGCTATAAGAGTCACCCTTGCGAACAACCACTACTACTGGCGTTATAGGAGACATTTATGAGCTATCAAGTCTAAGCACCATGCTTACACTATCCAACTACTCTAACTCTAGCGCATCTAGAATTAATGTACTCATGAAGGACCGAAAGTTCTACCAGAAAGCGACCAGAGGGGGGGTGAATGTGAGCTTCAAAATTTCTTTTCAGAAACTCGTTGCCATTGTCCCGAAAATCATCCCAAGATCAAACCTAGAGCTTGATAGAGTCCACGACCCTAGATGTAGGGTGGATGCTTCCAAGAAGCACAGCGGGATACTATACGACTCTAGAAACCCAAGGCAAAAACCCAAAACCAAATCTGAGATCGCACGAACAAACTGCGAACTAAACAGCGCAGAACAGCGTGCATCGGATGCTGGCAGCATCTGATGGCTCAGCGCCGGACGCGTCCGATGCAAAATAGACCTTTCTGGAACCTTACTGGACTGGCACCGGACGCTGCTACAATGTAACCCTAGCGTCCGATACTTTCCCTCCGGACGCGTCCGATGGTCAACGGAGCGTCCGATGGTAGCGTCCGATGCTCCTTTGAAAACTCTGACTTTGACACGTGGCACCGGACGCGTACGATGGTATGAGCTCAGCGTCCGATGCTCACGAACAGAGCGTCCGATGCCCCCGAACCAGCACTGTTCTTCCGTGGATTAAACCCGATCTCCTCCGAATCAAAAGCTCTAAGGCTTAGACTTGGTATGAGGCCGCTCTGCTTGTCCTTTTCACGGACTCCGCCCCTCGGTTTTGAGGCCGAAATTGGGAAACCTGTCTTCACGACCATCCCCCCGGTTTTGAGGCCGAAACTGGGAAACCCGGCGTCCGTCGCCTGAGTTTTGTGGCCCAAACTCAGAAACCTGCCAGCGCCCAGTTTTTGAGGCCCAAACCTGGAAACCGTCCACAGCCCGAGTTTTGTGGCCCAAATCTGGAAACCGTCCACCCGATGGTTTTTCTGTGGCTCAACCATCAAACCGACGCTGTAGAGGGGATGCACCGCCCGTGCACCCCATCCACCGACACTTGTCCCTAGGTCCTCGACCCGAGCAACACCGTGCCCCGCAAGTCTTCGCTCGTCGCTGTCCCAGGCTGTCAGCCACCACAGCTGATCCTCAGGCCACCGGTCCCTCAGTCCAAGCCTTACGTCCGCCCTTCACCGCTCCCGGTCCGTCGGCACGCACTACTATAAAAAAGAACTTGCACAACGTTGCCTAAAAGACCTCCGTGGCGGGCACTGTATTTGCTCGCCACGGTTATTCGGTGGCCGGCCTACAGCGGCCGGCCGCCGAAGCGCCCGCTGCGGTTAATCATCTTTAACCGCAGTGGGCTTCCTTACATGCCCGCTTCGGTTAATGATTAACCACAGCGGGCTGGTAAAGACGCCCGCTGTGGTTAAAGATGAATAACCGCAGCGGGCACCTTACGTTGCCCGCTTCGGTTATTCCTGGCTATTTAAGGCACCGCTGCCAGCAGAAAAGAACCCGATCATCTTCTTCCTCTAGACCAAAAACAGGGGAAGAAGTTTTGCCGAATTTTTGTCCCAAATAACTTGTTTTTGAGGTTTATTTGTTTGATTTGGAGGAGAAGTACTCCACAAGATGTACCTAGATGATCTCCACCCTCTTTCCCCTCTCTTTTTCTCTCTTTTTAGCCCCCTTTTAGATCTAGTTTCATGTAGGAGAGAGAAAACAGGTATTTGTTTCTCTAAGTTCATCATGGATGCATTAATTTTATTTGCCATCGTTATTAATTCTGTCCCTAGATTTAACATAAATATAATAAATTATTATTTTTTCTAATTCATCTTTCGTTTGTGATTCATGATGTGTGTAATTAATTAAGGATCGCAGGTACGATGGACCAGTCGGAATGGCTGTATAAGATCAATAGAGTACTTGATGTGCGTTATATCGTTGAAGTGAGAAAGTTTATTGCCGCTGCGAAAGTTGACCGTGAGAGATCGAACCAGACGACAATCATATGTCCATGTCATCGTTGCAAGAATCTGACCGCCTTCAAAGACGAAGGCACAGTGCAATCTCATTTGATTCGTTTTGGTTTCATGGATGATTACACGGTGTGGACTCATCACGGCGAGAGATTTGATCCGAGTGTCGGGGCGGCATCTGGAGTAAGCTCAGCGTCGACGACGACGGTGAACCAAGATCCTGGAGCGCACATCTCATCAGCAACAGTAGCGCCTGCCTTCAGTGACAGTAGTGCTCGTGACCACATCGCTGTGGAGGATGTACTCCAGGATATGACAGATGATGGTGGTGGAGATGTTGAGGACGCTACGGTGCAGGACCCTGCGGATGTGCAGCTGTTTCAGGATTCACTCAACCACATCGACGAATACGACGTCGTGTATGGCTCCCCAAAGTGGCTGGAAAATTTCAGAGAGATGAAGCAGGCGTCACTTGATCCTTTATATAAGGACGGCGAGGAATGTCCGAAGGATTGCACGGTGCTCCGTTTCAACATCCACATGTTGATGATGAACGCTCGGCATGGGTGGTCAGACAGTAACTTTGATGAGCTGTTAGGTTACCTTGCTAAAACATTCCAGACGAGTAACAAGATTCCAGCAAATACGTATCGGGCGAAGAAGCTTATTCGGCCAGTGGCGATGAAGCTTAGAAAGTTCGATGCCTGCCCTAATCACTGCATCCTCTATCGGGGCACAAAGTATGAGAATTTGACGGGCTGTCCGCACTGTGGCGCTAGTCGCTACAAGAGAAATGCTGGCTGTCGCGTGGATGCAGACGACGATGAGGCCTTGCGAGGTGGTCAGAGGAAGAAGAAGAAGGGTGTCAAGAAGAGCAGTGTTGCAGCCAATCCCATCTCGGCTCATCAGCAGTACGAGGAAGAAGAGGGTTACACGTTGAGGAGAAGTCCGGCACTGTCGGTGTGGTACATGCCAGTGATCGACCGCCTCTGTGCGCTATTTGGGAACCCAGAGGACGCGAAGCTCATGTCCTGGCATGCATCAGCTGACCGCTTGAAGGACGATGGCATGCTGCGGCACCCCTCCGATGGCCAGCAGTTGAAAGATTTCGACAAGGCCTACCCGCAATTTGGCAAAGATAACTGGAACGTTCGGTTCGCGCTGAGCACCGATGGGATGAATCCGTTTGGCGAGCTGAGCAGCTCTCACATCACCTGGCCGGTCGTACTTACCATTTGTGTCAGAGGAGTAGGTATCTTCTGTTGACCATGCTTATCTCGGCACCGAAGCAGCCCGGCAACGATATTGATGTTTTCCTCGAGCCAGTAATGGAGGAAATGAAGGAGCTATTTGATGTTGGGTTCGAGATGGTGGATGCGTCCCTCAACGACAAGTTCACCCTAAAAGCCATCATCTTTGTCACCATCACCGACTACCCCGGCCTCTTCTCACTGTGGGGGCAGATCAAAGGGAAGACCGGCTGCGTAATGTGCATCGACGAGACATGCTACACTTACCTCAAGGGATCGAACAAGATGGTCTACATGAGGCACAGGCGGTTCCTTCCGAAAAGGCATAGATATAGAAGAAGTGTCATGAATCAATTGTTCGATGATCAGGGCGAGCCACAGGGTGAACCACCGGCGCAGACTAGTTGGGGGCCAAAGGTGTATGAGATGGTGAAGGATATTGATCAGATCGAGTTTGGGAAGAAGAAGAAGCCACCAGAGGAGGGGACAAAACAAACGAGGAAGCGAAAGCGAGACACGACGGAGGAAGCGTTGCAGGTCCCCTCTGTTCCTTTCAAGAAGAGGTCGATTTTCTTCGAGTACCTGTCATATTGGAAGACACTGAAAACACTCAATGCCATCGACTGTATGCATCTCGAGAAGAACGTCTTTGATAGCATGATCGGTGTCCTGCTGGACATCCCGGGAAAGATGAAGGATGGTCTGAAGTCACGGACGGATCTTCTCAACCAGGGCATCAGACATGACCTTCACCCTGGGTCACCTCATAATGGTAAAGTCGATCTTCTATGTGCGGCCTACAACCTAAGGCATGGCGAGAAGACTGATATGCTCAAGCTTCTTAGGTGTATCAAGGTGCCGACTGTTGATGGTCCTTAAACACCTATTTTACCATCAACATTTTACCCTAAAAATCACCAAAAAGGCATGAAATGTAGTCAAATAGGTTTCAAACTAACCGAATTCCACATGTCCATAGATTTTGATTTAAAGGTAGGATTTGAACCAAATTTGGATACTATCCACTTGAGAAGCTTATCATAGTAGAGAAGCTTATCATATCTTTTGTTAGACCTCATAGATCTTAGTAGAGAAGCTTATCATATCTTTTGATCAAGATACACACACACCATATTGCTTACTATCCACTTTGGAAGTTTGCAACCACCAAATAAATTGCTCATTCTCTACACTGGATATATGCAATACCTTGACAAAAGTCCCATTGCTATCCTTATGCTATTCCCACACTAGGAATAAACATTTCTCTCTTTTCCCCCTTTTTCATTTCAAAAATCCTTTCCTATAGATATCTGGGGAAATCTAGAGCTAAGTATTACTTTCAAAAAAAAGTGAGCAAAGTAGCTCAAGAGAGGACTATGTCCGAAGAAAAAAATTGAGCAAAGTAGCTCAAGAGAGGACTATGTCCTAAGAAAAGGTGAGGACACATCTTTTTGTCTACTCACTATGTATCCAAAAAAGAAGAGAGAGAGAGAATTATCATTAGCTCTAGACCCCAGAAATTAACTAGGAAGGATTATGAAATATCTCTCTATACACTTCCACATAACCACACATGCACATCTTGATCAATTTTTATGATTTGCTGCTCCTTATGATCTGAGTATCTAGCTTAGCAATAAATATCAGGCAATTTGCTCATGATTCTTAGCCTACCTATAACTCCACATATCATTCTTTAGAAATAGGGGAGTCTACATTTTGGCCTATGTGAGGATTTAAACACCATTGAGTGATTGAGTGAATCTTGGAGGACTTAAGCAAGTTGTCTAGCTCTATCTTTAGTGAAGTTAAGAACTACCAACAAGCATTTCTGGCGCCGTTGTCGGGGAAGGCAATCGGTGTATCGGTTGAGTCCGTGTCGAATTTATCTTCGTTTAAGATCCCGCTTAGCGAATCCAATCTTACCCCATTCTTTCTTTCCTTGACTCATCTTATCTTTTTCGTTCATCTCCTTCAACTTCTTTCTTTCCTATCTCGTTCTATCTTCACAATGGCCAACAAGACCATTCGTGAGTTTTCTGCTCCTTCTGCCGCCAATGTAGCGACACGACCAGAATTGATCGATGCCAACCTCAATTTTGAGTTGAAACCGGCTCTGATCACGATGGTCCAAGCTAGCCCGTTCTGTGGCAAAGCCCATGAGGATGCCAATGCTCATCTCCAACAATTCTTGGAGATTTGCAGCACCTACACCATTAAAGAGATAACACAAGAAGCCATCCGTCTTCGTCTCTTTCCTTTCTCTTTGCTAGGAAAAGCGAAGCAATGGTTCTATACCAATCGCAACGCTGTAGACACATGGGAAAAGTGTTCCAAAGCTTTTCTCACCAAATTCTTTCCGATGGGCAAGACGAACGCTCTTCGCAACAAAATCTCCAGCTTTACGCAACAAGCCGAGGAATCTATTCCCGAGGCTTGGGAGAGGTTGCAAGACTATGTTGCTGCTTGCCCACACCATGGTATGGAGGACTGGCTATTGATCCAGAACTTCTACCATGGCCTAACCCCACTCTCTAGAAGCCATTTGGATGCCGCCGCCGGTGGTGCATTCTTTTCTCTGAATGTTGCAGATGCTAAGGCTCTCATAGAGAAGATGGTGTCGAACCAAGGATGGAATGACGAGAGACTGCAGCCCCGTAAGCGAGGTATGCATTCCCTTAAGGAGGCCGACATGATCGTGGCCAAGATGGACCTGCTGGCAAAGAAGCTGGACAGCTGTGAGAAGATGAACCAACAAGAGAGTGTCCAATCTTTGGAATCCTACATGACTTGTGAAGTCTGTGGAGAAACCGGACATTTTGGGAACCACTGCCCCGAGCTACATGAAGATTTGAACTTCATCAAGAACAACAACGGTTTCCTTCAACAGAATCAAGGATGGAATCAGCCTGCAAATTCTCAAGGTAACAATTCATTCCCCCGCTCTAATTTTCAGAATTCTGATAATTTCTCATTTTTGAAAAATTTAGTTTACTCACAAGGTAGAACTACTGATTTCTTGAAATAAGAGATTAATGTCAAATGGTAAAACCCTTGAGAATATAAATACTAAATTGGAAGATTTCTCATCTGCTCTGAAAAATCAATTAAGTTATAATAAGATGTTAGAAACCCAATTAGCTCAACTTGCTGCTATCATACCATCTTTTGAATCTGGCAAAATTCCTGCTAAACCTGACATGGAAACTACAAATATGGTTGAAATAAAATATTTTAACTATTATGAAGATCAAACCATGACTGTTAAAAAGGGTGATCCTGGTAGTCCCATAATTAGATGCTCAATCTTTGGTGAAGTCTTTAAAAATGCCATATGTGATTTAGGATCGAGTGTGAACTTTCTATCAAAAGATTTTTATGAAAACTAGTTCTTTCCACCCATGTCATCCACATCTGCCTATGTCGTGCTAGCTGATCAATCAACATGCTATGTAGAAGGAATAGTTACTGATTTACCTGTTCATATTAGAGGTTCATACGTTCCTACTGATTTCATAATACTAGATATGGGAAATAGGAAAGATGTGCCTCTAATCTTAGGTAGACCCTTCTTGAACACTGTTGATGCTTGCATATATGTGGGGAGTGGTAAAATGCAAATGACATTAGTAGGGAGGAAGGAAATATTCTCCTTTTCCCGTGGTCCCGCATATGCCACTAACATGTAGGAAGCAAAACCCGTTCGTACCAAGAAGAGGCGCCCAAGAACAAGGTGGAGCAGAAAGAAAGAACCACCTCCTCCTGAGTTGTGTAATTCACGTAACAAAGGAGAAGTGTCGAAAGCAGAAGAACCCGATGAAGTACTCAAAGAAGAAGCACCCAAGGAAGAAGATCCGCCCAATAAGGATGAAATACCATGGATCTAAGGTATGGATTTACTTTTTAAATTTCCCTTTTTCAAATAAATAACATATGTCATGCATGTAACTAAAAAAATAAAAAAATAAAAAAATCACCAGTTATCATTAGTTATATGCATAGGTATATGTTAACTTAGCTAAAATAATAAAATATCATAATAGGATAGTTTCCCTTTTTCACAACATTAGATAGTTTCCTTTTTAATATGAGAACAAGAGCTCCGACCGAGAAAGATGAAGACCCTTCACCAAGCAAGAAGCCAGCTTGGGGGAGATCCTCACGCCAATAAGATATGTTTCAACCTTACTCTTTATGTTCGGTTCTTAAATTCCATATTTTTTGAATGTTACATGCTTGCCTAAGTAACCATCCCATGAATAAAATTGATGAAATCTGCTTAAACAAGTTGAAACCTGAATAAGATTTGAAAATCATGCAAATGCTTTTTTTATAGTTAGAATAACTAGTTTTATCTAAGTTGTAGCTTTTGTGGGTAGCACATGCTTTAACTGAAATCATGCTTATTGAATAAAGTTAGTAAGAAATGGAGTAATTCTTTAAACTTGCTAAAGTGAAATTCGGACCTAATCTAGAGGATTTCTTTTAAAAATCATGAAAACCTTGCTAAAAGTTCCTCCTGGATTTTATCACATCCCACCAGTAGCCAAATATTTGTTAGTCAAAACCACAAAGAGCTTTGTCTGTGTTGAGTTTTGTTAGACCTCATAGATCTTAGTAGAGAAGCTTATCATATCTTTTGATCAAGATACACACACCCACCATATTGCTTACTATCCACTTTGGAAGTTTGCAACCACCAAATAAATTGATCATTCTCTACACTGGAGATATGCAATACCTTGCCAAAAGTCCCATTGCTAGCCTTATGCTATTCCTACACTGGGAATAAGCATTTCTCTCTTTTCCCCCTTTTTCATTTCTAAAATCCTTTCCTACAGATATCTGGGGAAATCTAGAGCTAAGTATTACTTTCGAAAAAAAAAGTGAGCAAAGTAGCTCAAGAGAGGACTATGTCCGAAGAAAAAAAGTGAGCAAAGTAGCTCAAGAGAGGACTATGTCCTAAGAAAAGGTGAGGACACATCTTTTTGTCTACTCACTATGTATCCAAAAAAAAGAAAGAAGAGAGAGAGAGAGAGAATTATCATTAGCTCTAGACCCCAGAAATTAACTAGGAAGGATTATGAAATATCTCTCTATACACTTCCACATAACCACACATGCACATCTTGATCAATTTTTATGAGTTGCTGCTCCTTATGATCTGGGTATCTAGCTTAGCAATAAACATCAGGCAATTTGCTCATGATTCTTAGCCTACCTATAACTCCACATATCATTCTTAAACACCATTGAGTGATTGAGTGAATCTTGGAGGACAAAATCCTAGTCAAACCTAAGCAAGATAAAAGTTTCCTATCTACTGCTTTATTTCACTCTTGCATGTTGGAAGTGAAAAGCTATAAGCCCCACATTGCTATGATTAATGATATATGCTAAGTTATTTCTCACTATAAAATATGCACTTGTATACATTTTAAGTTGCTATCTATTTCATGCTCAATGCTTAAACCACATTGTTGCTCGAGGACGAGCAACAAGTTAGCTTGGGGGAGCTTGTTGATGGTCCTTAAACACCTGTTTTACCATCAACATTTTACCCTAAAAATCACCAAAAAGACATGAAATGTAGTCAAATAGGTTTCAAACTAACCGAATTCCACATGTCCATAGATTTTGATTTGAATGCAGGATTTGAACCAAATTTTGATATTTGAACCACCAAAGGCCAAGCCCACTCAGCAGGGCCCAATTGGGCCTCAGGGGGGTGGCGCCCGCCACTCCTAGGTGGCGCCCCCCACCCCTAGGTGGCGCCCGCCACTTGGGTTGGCCCAAGTCCACTCCCTGCCACGTCACCGATCCGTGTGACCTCCCAAAGGCCAAATCTTGGCCCTTGGTCACTAGGTCAGTGGCATCGGACGGCTCAGGAGGGGAGTGGCGTGGATCATGACCGAATGGCGGTTATCTGGACATGCAACCGACCTTGGAACCGCCTCTCTGGAGCTCCTGGATGTCGTTGAAGCAATGACGGTGCATCCAACGGTGAGGGGGGTGGCGGCCGCGACCTAGGGCTGGCGCCCGCCACTACGGTTTGCCCTAGGTCGGTTGGCTGCCCCCTATAAGTACCCCCCTCACTCCACAAGGCTATAAATATCCCCCTGGTGACACCACTTCATTTCAAGCAAGAAAGCAAGAAGCAAAGCAAAGCAAAGCAGAGCAAGCGAGAAAGCAAGTGAGAGCTCAGAGAGCTTAGGCAAGTAGGTTAGCTAGTAGAGAGAGTATAGCTCTAGTGCCCTCGCTACAGCACGACTCTTAGTTTAGCACAGCTCCAGTGGTATAGTAGCGTAGAGCTTGCTAGGAGAGAAGCGGGTGCGAGCGACTGGCATCGGAGGTCGGTTGATTTCCCGGCGTCTCTGGTCTAGTTTGCTCTCTTGTATCTCAGGTACACTTATCTTTATTCCAATATTACTTTAAGTATTACTTTCAGTATTACTTTCAGTATTACTTTTAGTATTACTTTATCAAGTACCTTGATTGTGACCTAGCTATTCCTACAGTTCAATTCACTTAGCCATAGTAGTTAATCTCTAGTGTGCTTAGTGTTTGATCTTTGCCAATAGGTTGCTTAGTTAGTTTCGTGTTTATCTTATTAAGTCAAGTATTTGCTCTGACGTCCGCAAGGGTGTCTCTATTCAAAGCTAGGGTAGAGATAGTTAGAATATTAATTAAGCGTGGTGCTTAGTTAAAGACTTACCTTCAGATACGTCTGGACCCCCGGATAGCTGTGGTAGCAAGCAGGTGGTGACAGCCCTGTGCGCCTTGAATTCCACCACGTAGTTGGCCCAGTTTAACAGTAAGGCTCGTTGTGCTAGCATTCAACCTAAGTCAGTGGAAAAGGCTAGTACGCCTTGGTACTTGACAAGATAGGAATAAAACTATACTTAACTTGGTTGCTTTATTGACATTTGCCTATCCTGCTTCATAGTTATCTTGCTTCGTAGTTATCTAGGAGTAGTTAATAGTTATCTTCCCTATCCACCCATATATTCTTTCTTGCCTTTCATCCCCTCTCTTCCCTTCTCTCGTTTTCCCTTTTCTCTTTTCTTCGACTCTCATCCCCTCCTTGACTCGACTCATACACCACCCTAGCCTTCCCTTGGGATCAAATAAATCGACACCTGGTACTCCCAGGCGAAGTGCTACTACGATAGTTCTGTGCGCTTGCAGAATCTCCACTAGGTAGATTGCAATCTCTCTAGCTAGCTCCTACTAGTGTCGGGGTCGACAACCCCATTGGGCATTAGTAGATAGCTGCTTTAACTTGACTCCTTTAGGTATAGTGACTGGACTTGTTACAAGCATTTCTGACGCCGTTGCCAGGAATGGATTCCATAGTCTACTCCTAGGAACGACGTTGGCAAGTGTCAACAAGCATTTCTGGGCCGTTACCGGGGATAGTTGCCTAGCTCTATCTTTAGCGAAGTTAAGAACTACCAACACCGACCGGTTTCTCTTCCAACATCAAGAGCCTCGTCTCCTTGAAAGACCTCACATTGACCAGCTACAACGCACATGACTGCCACATCATGCTGACGGTGTTCCTTCCATTTGTGATAAGGGTTATCGGTCCAGAGTACGTGAAGATGGTGGTCACTCGGATATCATACTTCTTTAACCGCATCACGCAGAAGGTCATCGGTAAGGCTGACCTCCCTGCCCTGAAGGACTTCATCACGGAGACCCTTTGCCAGCTTGAGATGTGCTTTCCCCAATCATATTTTGATATTATGGTACACCTGATGATGCACATGGTGGATCAGATTGAGCAACTAGGCCCCGTGTACCTGCACTAGATGTGGACGTACGAGCGGTTCATGTCCACCCTCAACAGATATATTCATAACCGTGCTCACCCGCAAGGCTCTATGATCGAGGCGTACACAACCAAAGAGGCAGTGAACTGGTGTATGAGGTACATAAAAGATGGGAGGGCGATTGGGTTGCCTGTCCATCAGCACGATGGCAGAACCACGGGCATGGGGTGCACGGGCCGAAAAGTTCGCACGGATATACCATATAAGGAGATTGAACAAGCCCATTAAAACATCCTTCATCAGTTGGTGAGCATGGAGAAATATGTCGAGAGGCACATAGAAGAGGTCCGCGCCGCTAATGACAGACAACGCACAGAGGCATGGGTCCAGAATGAGCACAGGAACAGTTTCATAGGTTGGCTCAAAGAGCAACACGTACCCCTAGAAAGATGCCCTGATGATGAAGATATGGAGACCGTGCAGAAGCTTCTGCAAGGCCCGTCAAGCCAAATCACGACGTGGCAAGGGTACGATGTGAAGGGGTACAGGTTCCACACGAAAGAGAAGGACAAGAAGAGCGCGACACAGAACTGCGGTGTTCGATATGAGGGTGTCGACGAGGCCACAAACACGAGGACGCAATACTATGGCCAGATCAAAGAAATATGGGAACTTCACTATGGCAAGGACGTATGCGTAACCGTCTTCCGGTGCCACTGGGTAAACCCCAAAGCGGTTGCGGTCGACAGTTTCGGGCTAACCACCGTGAACCTCAAAAGTATCGGGTACAAAGATGACCAATGAGTACTTGCAACCAATGTCGCGCAAGTGGCCTACTATATCTATCCAGAGGACCCAAAGAGGCATGTGGTCATGTCAGGAAAGCAGTAGATTGTTGGAGCTGATGGGGTCCAAAGCCCAGAACAATACAACAACTATGCAGAGCTCCAACTTTTTACCGATTTTGCAAAGAAGATTAAGGTCGTCGAGGACTGTTGCAACAAGAGCGGTATGAAGCCCTAGGCCCGTCCCGATGGTGAGAAGCGGTCCGTGGAAGCGCCAGCACAAAAATGAGATGTAATAAAGTAGTGGACAAGTTATGTCAAAACATTGGAGATAATTTTTGTAATAAATTATTGTTAATAAGCTAACATTATTAATAACAAATCTCATTTTGTTATTGACTTATTAATATGTTAATATTATTAATAACAAATCTCAATTTTGTAATAGATTTTTGTTAATAAGTTAATATTATTAATAACAAATCTCAATTTGTTAAAACCAACAACCGCAGCGGGCATCTTAATTTGCCTGCTGCGGTTATTTGCTTTAACCGAAGCGGGCAACTTAAGATGCCCGCTGCGGTTAATATTTACCGCAGCGGGCAACTTAAGTTGCCGCTTCGGTTAATCGCTGCCTATAAAAGACCCGCAACCCCGAAGGGCACTTTAGTCCTTCACGCATCATCGTTTCAGCCCCGAAGGGCTGTCGAATTCCACCACTGCGCCTGTTGGCGCAAAATCTGGTTCGCCACGCCTCACACACAGCAAGCCGAAAAGCTAGCTTCAATCGGGTGCCCGGAGTATGTTGAATCCGGAGACGTGCCAGTCGGTTTGACCTGAAAACTAACAAGGGATAAAAACGTGAGAATACCTCTGGAACATGCCGGGTGAGACCAGACAGTTCCATATGTACGGCTTTGAAAGCCAATCACGACGGCACACAGCTATAGAAGCTGTCTGTCAAAACAGGTTTATGAAGTCATTCGGCAAGTATAAAAGAAAGCATGTAAACATGTTGATTGCTGAACGCATATGTAATAAAAGAAACAGGTAACTTGTAAATATAAATCTATTCAAACAAAACATACATAGGCTAATCCAACTAGTCTGCCGCACGTCTAGTCTTCATAAACCGTCAAGCGTAAACTTGAGCGAAGCTAATCCACCGCATGATACCACTTGCTACAAATCTACACCACTCCTTATAATTAGATTAATCCACCGTATGATACAATCTAATTATAAGAAGCTAAAAGCATGCATATATCTGACACAGATCTATATATACTCATTACTCAGATAAGCTTAACCAAGATCGGCAAATTAGCCGAGTTGGGGTCCATGAAGGAGGAACATACAAACAAGCATGATCAAACCAACATTAAACTTGCATCTGCCGCACGATACCCAGTTCCATCAAAGCCTAACCGTGATTTACATGTATGAACCCACAACATGTGACAATCTAGATTGAAAGTTGATCCGGCCGTCATGATCTTATGATTAACAAAACACAAGCGAGCTTGTGAAACAAGGCCGAACAAAGATCAATCTGGATTGGACAAAAGAGTGTTACAAGAATTAAATAATAAAACACATAACACATGATAACTTAATGAATCTATTAGATCTGCCAAATCTAATAGAGCCGATAACTATTTTTACTCATGACTTAATCCGCCGTACGATACAAGGCACAAGCAAAAACCTCCCGTCATAAGCTTAAATCCGCCGCACGATACAAAAGCTTAACGAACGAGACTACTTGCATCATATCTAAATCCACCGCATGATACTAGACATGATAACAAGGTTGTCGGGACTTACGGAGGTCGACGGATCGATGATTCCTCTCGATGAACTCGACGACATGACTAAGGACTCGAAGGTGGCACAGAGCCAGTTTGTATTTATATGGTTGTGAACACTTTTTACAATAGCCAAGGGTTTATATTTATACCCTGGACGCAATACAAGTCCTAAGAGGACACGACTATAAAATATTAAAGGAAAATACAATATTCTTGGCCTTCAACTCCTTTTGGAATCTTCATTGCCTTAATTGTCGCAATTTTGTTACCCAATTGGCTCTTGCTTCGGTCGTTTCAATGGAAACTCCTTTTCTCAAAATAGCCGACCGCATGAGCAGTTGCCGAATCCTTGGAAACTAGCCGACCGCATGGGTACTTGCCGAATGCCTCATACGCCCATCTTCGCACACTGGACATGCACGCCGTCTTCTAGCCTTTCCTTCATCGTGAAGTCATTTATGCTAAATATAAAACTGGACGTCGAGATGTGCATGCTTTATATATATTCCTTCATCGTGAAGCCATTTATGCTAAATATAGAACTGGACGTCGAGATATGCATGCTTTATATATATTTATATTTAAATTGCCTTCTTTGCTTGCTTGCCACATCACAACGCCACCAAATCCAACTCCTGGCCAATGAGATCAGACCCCTCTGGCTTCTTGAATACTCGTTTAATCTGTCACGGTCATGGTCGATTATCCTCATGATCGGCTTCTCTTGCCATATCTACTTCCTAAATGGAGTAACCGACCGCTTGGCGTTCTACCGAATACTCTTCTTACTGCTCGTTGGGTCCACCTGTCATCTTCTCAATGTTGACCAAAATCCAGTGTTAACACAGGCCCCCCTAGTTCGGAGTATGAATTGTCATGCTTCGAACTATTTGATCTCTGTTGGTCTTCTTCAAAAAGCCAAGAAATCCACTAATAGCAATAACATTTTCTCACCTTGTTTCCACAATTTTGCCTGTAAAACAATAATTCTCCAATGCATGTGGAAACAAGTTAGTTACAAATGCATATGTGTATAAATATTATAGTTCTTCCATTTTATTGATCAGAAGATGCTGCAATACCGACTACATCTCAAAAGTATCATATTTTATAACCAAGATTTCTTTTAAACTTGAATAAAATGATACCTTACTCATCCATCCGTCTCTTTAATTATGGGGCTTTAGATCTCACTGAATCCTCAAGCGATTGCAAAACAGAATAGCTACAGAAATGCTTATCTTTTACCCCTTGATCACTTTTCATCCGGAGTTTTTATCATTATCTTTATATAAAATCGTATAACATAACATTGCAAAGTCAAAGACTCGACCATAAGGAGATACAAGCCATAAATCTAGATCAAGAAGTGCAAGTGAATATTTTTATCACTTTTTCTTTTGCATATGTCATTCTCCCTACTTTTTAAAATTATGAGGCTATTGGGCCTTCGGCCATCTTTTATTTTATTTGGCGGTCACTTGACCTTTTCTTTTTCATATTTTTATTTGGGCGGTCACTTGCCCTTTTTTTTCTTTCTCAGTTCTGGCGGACACGTGTCCGTCATTTTTATTTCTGAGATTTATAGAATAGCCTCATATTTTTAATCAAAGAGAGAATGCACATGCAAAACACTTATTAGTTTATAACGTGTACGTGAATCTTGGTCTTGCGAATATGACTATAATCTCAACTAGTAGTCACGATGATTTGACAGTGCTCAATATGACATTAAGTAAATTTTATTATTTCATTAAATCTCCGAATTTCAAGTATCTCTTAGAATAATGTCATAGCAAATTCTACCTCTATTCATATCCCACAACTACTTTCACACAAATTTTAAATTCTATGCAACCCACAAATTTCAAAGACCTCAAGATAAATATAATAACCATTAGACCAAAATCTTTAAACAAATCAAAGCTATAAACCAGACACAGGTGAAATATAAAACAAAGCATCTATTTATCATTTCAGCAATGGATAACCTAAAATATCTATATCACATATTCATAGAGTGGAATTTTTTAGGTTTTTTTCTTATTTTTTAGTGCGGAGACGCAACATGAGAGGTTTCTCTTTTTAATGATTTTAATTTTAGGCTCTGAAAATATTACAGAAGCGAGGGTAAAATTACACAAACCACCGTTGAAGATGAAGCAGCCATTCGTTTTGTCCTTCTTCACGATGAATCGCTCGATGTTGTACGATGTGTGCGTGTTGGTCTCAGACCCCCCGATACGTAGTCACAGCGGCGTAATCGATGATTCACTGGTGTCCTCTCATTCGAGACGTCTTCGCCGAATACGGGTTGAAAATATTTGAAGCCAATCATAAACGTCAATCCTTCTTCTGTAAATGACTGGCTGCTTCAGATCTTGTAGCTGTTCTGACTATAAATGAACTTGTCACCGTTGCATGTGTCTTGTTGGCACCACCTTATTCAAGGCCATCAGCAAAGGTATCTCTTTCAATATGAAGTGTGCTGAAAACGTTTTAGCCGATGGTCTTCTATCGGCCATCCGGTTGCTAACGTCCTTTGTGCTTCTGATGTAGCCTTTCGTAACCTTATCACCAGACTGAGCTTTTTGCGTTACTCAGGGAAAGGTAAAGTTATATTAATAGGAGCCGAAGGTTCTGTCTTATCGGCTTTTGCTTAGTATGCCTTTGACTTTCTTCTTGTTGAGGAACTGAAATGCTTTAGGTAAGCATGTTGTCAGGTAACTCACGGTAGCTTCGAAGAACGTCATTTTTGATGAGGTTGAGTGTGCCGTAGAGGACGAATACGAGCTCGGCGGTGCGTGGATGCGTGCACGATGATAACTCTAGCCGATTCCTTTATGCATATCGGCCAATTAGTATATTTTCTCGTGTTGTTGCATCCACCGATTCCTTTCCTGAATAGCCGATTGCAAAGATGACATGCAGATAATTAGCTATCGACCAACTTCCCTCGGCATGACCCCTTGATACTCAATCGGCTATTTATAGCAGCATGCAAGTAAATCTGAGTTTGGACTTTATCTCTCTGAACATCTCCATGAAAATCTTCCTTTTATTTATCTCTTCATGTGCATGCCGTGGCATGATGTATTTGGAGACCGATACATTCATGCATGATGTATTTGAAGCCATTTTATTTTTAAGAGAAACCATGTCAGCCAATTCTATATTTAGGAGAAGTTCATCAGCTTCTTTAATTGGTTTCTATGTCTCTGCACGGAGCAAATCCACCCATGCATGCAATCTGCGTCTTCGTAGATGCCATGTACACTCAGTTGATCAGCAGCTATCCCATGCATACACGTTGAATCGGCTTTGACAATCAAACAGGAATTGTTGTCCCACCGAGCGTGCCAAAAAGTGTGTTGGCGCAAAATCTGGTTCGCCGTGCCTCACACACAGCAAGCCGACAAGCTAGCTTCAATCGGGTGCCCGGAGTATGTTGAATCCGGAGACGTGCCAGTCGGTTTGACCTAAAAACCAACAAGGGATAAAAACGTGAGAATACCTCTGAAACATGCCGGGTGAGACCAGACAGTTCCATATGTACGGCTTTGAAAGCCAATCACGACGGCACACAGCTATAGAAGCTGTCTGTCAAAACAGGTTTATAAAGTCATTCGGCAAGTATAAAAGAAAGCATGTAAACATGTTGATTGCCGAACGCATATGTAATAAAAGAAACAGGTAACTTGTAAATATAAATCTATTCAAACAAAACATGCATAGGCTAATCCAACTAGTCTGCCGCACGTGTAGTCTTCATAAACCCGTCAAGCGTAAACTTGAGCGAAGCTAATCCACCGCATGATACCACTTGCTACAAATCTACAACACTCCTTATAATTAGATTAATCCACCGCATGATACAATCTAATTATAAGAAGCTAAAAGCATGCATATATCTGAACAGATCTATATATACTCATTACTCAGGTAAGCTTAACCAAGGTCGGCAAATTAGCCGAGTTGGGGTCCATGAAGAAGGAACATACAAACAAGCATGATCAAACCAATCTAAAACCTGCATCTGCCGCACGATACCCAGTTCCATCAAAGCCTAACCGTGATTTACATGTATGAACCCACAACATGTGACAATCTAGATTGAAAGTTCATCCGGCCGTCATGATCTTATGATTAACAAAACACAAGCGAGCTTGTGAAACAAGGCCGAACAAAGATCAATCTAGATTGGGCAAAAGAGTGTTACAAGAATTAAATAATAAAACACATAACACATGATAACTTAATGAATCTATTAGATCTGCCAAATATAATAGAGCCGATAACTATTTTTACTCATGACTTAATCCGCCGCACGATACAAGGCACAAGCAAAAACCTCCCGTCATAAGCTTAAATCCGCCGCACGATACTAAGCTTAACGAACGAGACTACTTGCATCATATCTAAATCCACCACATGATACTAGACAAGATAACAAGGTTGTCGGGACTTACGGAGGTCGACGGATCGATGATTCCTCTCGAAGAACTCGACGACACGACTAAGGACTCGAAGGTGGCACAGAGCCGGTTTGTATTGATATTGTTGTGAACACTTTTAACAATAGCCAAGGGTTTATATTTATACCCTGGACACAATACATGTCCTAAGAG
The DNA here is from genome assembly GCA_009763385.1 of Coix lacryma-jobi var. lacryma-jobi. Taxonomy (NCBI): domain Eukaryota; kingdom Viridiplantae; phylum Streptophyta; class Magnoliopsida; order Poales; family Poaceae; genus Coix; species Coix lacryma-jobi. The sequence goes on from CM019830.1 coordinate 83,203,780, forward strand.
GACACGACTATGAAATATTAAAGGAAAATACAATATTCTTGGCCTTCAACTCCTTTCGGAATCTTCATTGCCTTAATTGTCGCAATTTTGTTGCCCGGTCGGCTCTTGCTTCCGTCGTTTCAATGGAAACTCCTTTCTCAAAATAGCCGACTGCATGAGCAGTTGCCGAATCCTTGGAAACTAGCCGACCGCATGGGTACTTGCCGAATGGCTCATACGCCCATCTCCGCACACTGGACATGCACGCCGTCTTCTAGCCTTTCCTTCATCATGAAGCCATTTATGCTAAATATAGAACTGGACATCGAGATGTGCATGCTTTATATATATTCCTTCATCGTGAAGCCATTTATGCTAAATATAGAACTGGACGTCGAGATGTGCTTGCTTTATATATATATATAAATTGCCTTCTTTGCTTGCTTGCCACATCACAACGCCACCAAATCCAACTCCTGGCCAATGAGATCAGACCCCTCTAGCTTCTTCAATACTCGTTTAATCTGTCACGGTCATGGTCAATTATCCTCATGATCGGCTTCTCTTGCCATATCTACTTCCTGAATGGAGTAACCGACCGCTTGGCCGTCTACCGAATACTCTTCTCACTGCTCGTTGGGTCCACCTGTCATCTTCTCACTGCTCGTTGTTTCCACCTGTCACCCTGTTAACAGCGCCGCCATTGCCATTGCCACCGCCGTCCTCCTCCACTGGCCCTGTCCTCCTCACCCTTTCCTCCTCGTCCCCCTATTCACCTCCCCTACTCGCTCTCGACGCCAAGAGTCCGTCAGTGCCCTAGCCCGCCGCCACTGCCATCTCCGCCGAGAGCCCATCCGCCGCTGGAGCATCGCCTAGAGCATGTACGTCACGGGAGCACCACCTGGAGCCCGCCCGCCGCCATGAGTCCGTCGGTGCCCTAGCCCGCCGCTACTACCGGTCGCTTGGAGGCCGTCTGCCGCCGGAGCATCGCCAGGAACCCGCAGGTGGAGCCATCGGTGCCCCTGTCCTCCCCTTGGAGATGCCGGGAACCCTACCTTCGACAGGTGAGTATAGAATAGTTTAATAATTTCTTTTCAATTGAAGGCCAGTCTTGGTGATACCAGGAACCCATGATACAAAGCAGGCAAAGCATCAAAGCAAATAATGGCATGAATGAATTAATAAACTGAATACCTTAAACTGATATGCTATGTCCTTATTACTTATTGGTTTAGTCATATGATGCAGTCCTTATTACTTGTGATCAAAAGCTTAATAAACTGATATGTTCAGTCCTTAAACTGAACATATCAATCATGGTGATATGTTTAGTTTAAACTGATATGCTTAAACTGATATGATGCAGTCCTTAAACTAATTTGCTCTGTCCTTGTTGCCATTGGTTTAGTCATATGTTCAGTCCATAAACTGATATGCTTAAACTGATATGAGCACCATTCATTCAGTCCATATGATGCAATTTGATATGGATTTAATCTCATATGCTTTTTAGTCCATATGCTTTAATATGATATGCTCTGTCCTTATTACTTATTGGTTTAGTCATATGATGCAGTCCTTATTACTTGTGATCAAAAGCTTAATAAACTGATATGTTCAGTCCTTAAACTGAACATATCAGTCATGGTGATATGTTCAGTTTAAACTGATATGCTTAAACTGATATGATGCAGTCCTTATACTGATATGCTCTGTCCTTATTACCATTGGTTTAGTCATATGTTCAGTCCATAAACTGATATGCTTAAACTGATATGAGCACCATTCATTCAGTCCATATGATGCAATTTGATATGGATTTAATCTCATATGCTTTTTAGTCCATATGCTTTAATCTGATATGCTCTGTCCTTATTACTTATTGGTTTAGTCATATGATGCAGTCCTTATTACTTGTGATCAAAAGCTTAATAAACTGATATTTTCAGTCCTTAAACTGAACATATCAGTCATGGTGATATGTTCAGTTTAAACTGATATGCTTAAACTGATATGATGCAGTCCTTAAACTGATATGAAATATAGAACCCGGGTATTGTGCCTCTGGAATAAGATGCAGCTAGAGGTGGAACTTCTGAACCTCTGGTTTCATTTTAGAAAGTTCCTAGCATTGACTCATTGAGTCTGTTGAGTCCTATGCTGAGAAATCTATTGGTAGAGATGAGGACTTGCTTCAACTTGGTTTCTGAAACTAATTTGACCACATTTTTGTTTGTGCTCTCCCTAACTCCTCTCTCCCCTACTCCAGTGTTCTATTTCCTGCCTATGATGCAATTTGATGCTTTTTTACACTATGCATTTGCCACAACCTATGATGCCCTGTTATGCTTTTCTATTTCCTGCCTATGATGCAATTTGATGCTTTTTTACACTATTCATTTGCCACTACTACTCTCCCTACTACTCCACTCTGTTACTACACTATACTACTGTACTACTCCTCTCCCTCCTCTCTTTATAATCCGCTCCCTAGTACTCCTCTCTATACTCCTCTCCCTACTACTCCTCTCTGTTACTACTCTATACTACTGTACTACTCCTCTCCCTCCTCTCTTTATAATCCTCTCCCTAGTACTCCTCTCTATACTCCTCTCCCTACTACTCCTCTCTGTTACTACTCTATACTACTGTACTACTCCTCTCCCTCCTCTATTTATAATCCTCTCCCTAGTACTCCTCTCTTTATACTCCTCTCCCTACTACTACTCTCTGTTACTACTCTACCTACTCCCTACCTATGACATTTGCATTGATGATTTTTTACGAACTTGTAAGCTGAGGTAGTGGCAAATGCGATGATGTGACCCCTTCGATCTATGCTAAGGCAGCGGCGATGATGATCAATTGTCCCCCTACTTTCTATGTTGAGTCAGCTGCTAGACAAGGATGGCTTGTATTTTACAAGTAACCAGTTTAGCAGTGACTTGTTGACCTAGGGGTAAATCTGAGCCAAAAACTTATACGTGTAATTTTTTATTCAAAAGCTTTGAACTGATCATATTATATACGCGTCTGTGTATATGTAGAACTGAAATGGCGAAAGACAAAACAAAAGAATGGAGGGACCCTACCCCTAGCTCCTCGTCAACCAGCTTGATGAGTGAGGTGTCCATGACTCCACCGCCGAAGAAGCAGCGTACAGAGGAGGACAACGATCCGACGTATGAACCGGGGGCGGACGAAGCACATAGTCTCGAGGTTTACGCAACACGCTGGCTTTCTAACATGTACAATGACGCGTGTGAAAAACTAAAGGCTCGTGACTCTTGTCAACAGCTGCCGATTGTGCCTCGTGGACAACTTCTTCATCCAAATCGAAGGGCCAGAAGAGGGTGAGGGGACAACACGGGAGGCACAAGTTGGACAAAGCAAATGAGGTGCATGTCATCGATGCGGTGGGGCCAGAGGGAAACCCAATAGCTCCAGATACAGTCATTGGCAAGTTCAGCAATCAAGTGGCATGTATAGCCAAGGAGAAGGTGGAGATCACTTGGCCTAACTGGCACGACGTCCCTGCTGACATAAAAAACAATGTATGGGGTGAGGTGACAAGGAGATTCAGATATCCGCCCTCAGCTGACATGGAGAAGTGCCTGGAGTGGGCTTTGCACATGGCGTCGACTGCGCTTCGCAACTTCAGGTCCATGCTGACCAGAAATTACCTGAAGAAGTGGAAGTCGCCACTTCTGAAGTACACTATGGTCAAGGCACACATGTGGGATGCTTTCTACGAAATGAGAAAGACGCAAGAAGCAGAGGAAAAGAGCGCTAAGTTCAGTGAGGTCGCGAAGAGGAACAAGAATCCTCACCACTTGGGCATGACTGGCTTTGCCGGTCATAGGACCAAGGGCAGCAAGAAGAACAAGCAAGACAGGCTGCCGGGGTTCCAGATCCGTATGAGGGCATCGACCCAAGGACAAAGGACTACATGAGGGCCCGCATTCCAAACAGGCGGAAGCCCGGGGCGACCAAGTTTAACGAGCCCTACCTTGAGGACGTCGAGAAGACTTTGATGGAGAAAGCAAAGCTTAAAGACAGCATCGTGGTCCGCCGGGGCCAGGACTTGCTCACCGAGGTCCTGGGGACCCCCGAGCACCGCGACCGCATTGGTGGTGTCAGGTCAAAGATGAACTGGAAGTTGGTTGAGTCATGGGAATCCGACGCGGCCACATACAAGTCCAGGCAGAGGTATAAAGATGAGCTATATAAGACGGGCTTCGATGAAGGCGTGGCTGAAATGATCAAAAGCTCAATAAAGGAAGCCCTCACGAGCAACGATCCGGAGATGGTCGCGATGAGGTCAAAGGTGTTTGATCACCATGGCCTGCCCAATCCTCAAGCAAAGGAAAAGAAAGACTTACTACCGATGAACGAGGATCGCCAAACGGTCTCGAACGAGTTCTTCAAGGAAAACTAGCACGTCCAACTCCTCATCCTGTTTGGAAGGTCCAAGAAGATGGTGGTCGCCGAGGGATGCATTCTTGCACCCCACTGCGGATACATGGGTGTATGCCGAGTCTCGAGTGATGAGTGATTGTCAACGGGTTTGATGCGCATGTTCTTTGGCTTGTGTTGTGCAGGTGTCGAGCACGGAGACAATGATCGAGGGCAAGGTGAAGGTCAAGTATTGACGTGCCGTGCCGACGGACCGGGAGCGGTGAAGGGCGGACGTGAGGCTTGGACTTAGGGACCGGTGGCCTGAGGATCAGCTGTGGTGGCTGACAGCCTGGGACAGCGACAAGCAGAGACTTGCGGGGCACAGTGTTGCTTGGGTTGAGGACCTGGGGACACGGGTCGGTGGACGGGGTGCACGGGTAGTGCATCCCCTCTACAGCTTCGGTTTGGTGGTAGAGCCAGAGAAAAACCATCGGGTGGACGGTTTCCAGGTTTGGGCCACAAAACCTGGGGGTGCTGCAGGTTTGCCGAGTTTGGGCCACAAAACTCGGGCTGAGGACGGATTCTAAGTTTGGGCCTCAAAACCTGGGCGCTGCGGGTTTCTGAGTTTGGGCCACAAAACTCAGGCGATGGACTGCGGGTTTCCCGGTTTCAGCCTCAAAATCGGGGGATGAACTTGGAGGCTGGTTTCCCGGTTTGGGCCTCAAAACCGGGGGTTGGTCATGAAGGCCTGGTTTCCCGGTTTCAGCCACAAAACCGGGGGGCGGAGTCTGGGAAAAGGACAAGCAGAGCGGTGGCGGCACATGGTGGCAATCGGTGAGGTTGCGTCGAGGCAACGCTACCTGTTGTGCGGGCGTGGCCGTCGGATCACCATCATCTTCGGGTTGGTCCAGGATAGCCTTAGGGTTTGGCTGGGTGGCTCTGTAAATAACTAGGGGTAGAGTGGGAACTTGAATTAGGATAAGTAGGGGGAGACACCCACCTCCCAAACTATCTCAGTCATTTGCTCTTTTGCTTCTAGGGTTTCCTGCTCTCCCACTTCCTGCTGTAGCGAACTGAGATCCACAGAGAAGAGAACAGTAGCTCTGTGTCCGTGAGTTTTTGAGGAAGTGAGACCATAATCTCACTATTGTAGCGTGTGGTAGCCACACGAGTGCAAATTCGTGGTTGTGATTCGCGTTTTGCTCGTGTTCTTCGCGGATTGCTTTTCTCCACGTTTTCCCATTGATCGATCTCTCTTCTCGGTGTGTCTTTTGCAAATCCGTTTGAACTGAGTTGTTCTAGATGGTGAGGCACTTCTTTCCACCGAAGGAAATCATCTCTAACCTCATGAGCTAGTAGATCGGTCGATTTTTGCTTTGGATCGATTTTTGCTCCCTTGGCCCCGAATTCTTTCAATTCACCGATTTGGAGTTAGGTTCGAGCCATGATTCCTTTAGGATAGCTCACTAACCTCCTTGGAACACCTCATACCAAGTCTAAGCCTTAGTGCTTTTGATTCGGAGGAGATCGGGTTGAATTCGCGAAAGAACAGTTCTGAATCGGGACCATCGAACGCTCTGTTCGTGAGCATCGGACGCTGAGTTCATACCATCGGATCGTCTGGTGCCACGTGTCATCTGATAGTGAGTTTTAAGGGACATCGGACGCTGACCATCGGATCGTCCATTGCCATCGGACGCGCCGGGGGTCAAGCATCGGACGCTAGGGTTTCACTGTAGCAGCGTTCGATGCCAGTCCAATAAGGTTCCAGAACGGTCCTGTTTGCATTGGATGCTTCCGGTGCTCAGTCATCGGACGCTGCAAGCGTCCGATGCACACAGTTGTGCACTGTTTTGTCCGCAGTTTGTTCGTGCGATCTCGGATTTGGTTTTGGGTTTTTGCCTTGGGTTTCTAGAGTCGCGTAGTGTCCCGCTATGCTTCTTGGAAGCATCCACCCTACATCTAGGGTTGTGGACATTATTTGGGCTCTAGGTTTGCTCTTGGGGTGATTCTAGGGACAGTGGCTACAAGTTTCCGGTAGGAAATTTTGAAGCTCCCATTCACCCCCCCCCCCTCTAGTCGCTTTCTAGTATCACTTCCGGTCCTTCAATTGGTATCGGAGCAGGTTAAGGATCTTCGAACTTAGCCAGTTCCAGATTCACAGAAGGCGACATGGATCACGGAGTGGGCAAACCGCCATTTTTCGATGGGACGAACTATGCGTATTGGAATATACGCATGTCGGCCTATCTCCAGAGCATGGGCTCTTCTGTTTGGGAGATTTGCAACTAGGCCGATTACGTTGTCTTGGCTGCTTGTGTCACTCAGGTTCAGATAGATGAGCACGATGCCAATAGCCGAGCGCGTAATGCTCTTTTCTCCTGTTTGAGCATGTCTGAGTTTGATCGCGTTTCTCACCTCCCCACGGCTCGTGAGATTTGTGCGACCCTCATGCGTTTCCATGAGGGAACCACTCAAGTCAAATCCCATCTCTACGAGTCGCACAAGCGGGACTATGAGAACTTTCGACACATGCCTAGCGAGAGCATATAAAGTTTATTCGCTCGCTTTTAGGTCATTGTCAACAAGATGAGGGCGAACAAGGAGTTGTTGCCTTTCGACGATCATGAGAGAGCTTTGAAGCTTTTGCATACTCTCGATCGGTCGGTGTGGGACTCAAAAGTCCGGGCGATCATCGAATCGTCTAAATATGAGACCCTCACATGCGACGAGCTCTTTAGTAAGCTCAAGTCTAGTGAGATTGATGCCATGTCAAGGGCTTCTTATGAAAATCCTTCTGACCCGACGATGGCTTTGGTTTCTGCCTCTTCTACTAACCCCTCTGGAGGATTTGCACTCTCTTCACTTCTTTCTGTCACAAAGGAGCAGCTTGAGTCTTTGGGGGATGACGAGTTGGCTTTGCTCGCCATCCGATCCTCGTGGTTCCACAACAACCGCATGAACCGCCGCCGCGGAGGATGACGCTCAGGATGCTTTGAGTGCGGCGACCCCGACCACTTCATCGCCAACTGTCCCAAGAAGAACAAACAATCTGGGAAGGGTGATCATGGGCACAAGTATGACTCCGGGAAGCGCAAGGAGAAGTACGTCCCGACGAGGCACAAGCGGAGGGGCGGCTTCGACAAGGAGTATATCAAGAAGAAGTACTTGGAGAAGGCCCAGGCTGAGCAGCGTGCATTCTTCGCCACGCTCAGCGATGTCGACGGCACGGATGACGACTCCGCTGTTTCAAGCGACGACGAGTCTGAGAAGAAGAATAGGATCGAGGACAAGATGAACGACCTCTGTTTCTTCGTAGACGACGAGGGCTTCTGCACCATGGCCCTTGGTGATGAGGTCGACGGCAAGCTGGAGGACATCCCTCACGACGACGACGACTCCTCCCAGGTATCTCAGGCCCCGATGAGCTTTCTGCTGAGGTCGAGAAACTTACTTCCGCGCTTCTTAGTCAAGATAAGCTGCTTAGGCGTGCTGCTAGAGAGCGCAAGGAGTTTAGGCAGAAGTGGAAGGACACGGTGAAGGAGCTTGAGTTTGCTAGGTCCACCATGGTCATTTCTGAGGAGGCTGAGTGTGAGATGTGCACCAAGCACATGACTGACCTTCTCACTTTGAGAAGCAAGTATGTTCCTTTGGTTGGAGAGGTGGATGAGCTCCAGGCTAGACCCGTGTTGTTGGGTGCGTGCAAGTCTTGTGCAGGCTTGCAATCCGAGTTGGCAGAGAAGAATGCCAAGATTGAGTCTCTTGAGAAGGCCAGCTCGGGTAGCACTTGTGTGGCTAGGTGTGTTTTGTGCGAGGGTTTGGAGATGGAGATCGCCAATGTGAAGCATGGCATGATGCAAACTGAGGAGGAAAACACATACCTTCGGACCATCTTGTCATGGGTGTCTTGTAATGAGCCGCAGCTTGGGATGATGATTGCTCAGTTTAAGCGAGCTGCTGGAGGTCCAGGTGTAGGTTTTGCTCCGGGTGTTGATGTTTCTTCTTTTGGGAAGATTGGAGAGTCGAGTGGTCTTAACCCGAGTGAGAAGCCCAACTCCACCACTACTCCCAAGCTTACCAGGCTTCCACCCAAGGAGCCTCTCAAGCCTAACACCAAGGATGGAGTGTTTGATGAACCTCCAAGAGCTCCACCCAAGAAACAGCAATGGGCTCCTAAACCAAACCACCTCAAGAACAAGCTAGATACAATGCCACCTATCCAAGCGGAGCTTATGCCACAAAAAGGGAAGGTGATCCACACCCACTACCATGAGTACCAACAAACCCCCTATGAGAGCGGTGTGGTACCATTGTGAGCACTGTGGGAGAGATGGACACTTGAGTGAGTTTTGCTTCAGGCGCAAGAGAGAGGAGCATCGTGCCAGGGAGTTGGACAATGCGGACATGTACCATCCTTTCCATGATGTGCGTGTGTCGACTGTCCAGAGGAGAGCTGCTAGGCCTAGAGGTGCAGTGCCTCAAGGTCCTAGGCGTCAGGGAAGTGTTGCCCGATGGGGTCCTGACTTTGCAGGATACGGACCCTATGGCGGAGGCTTTGTTGAGCGTTTTCCTCCACCGCGTTTTGGCTATCGTGATGGATGCTCTTTCCTTAGCGGACCACGTTTTCCTGTGCGTGGTGATCGCTTTCCCCTTAGGGGTGCTAGGAATGGTTTTTCTACTAACCGTTCTTTTGAGCAGCCGGCCCAACACTGGTACTCTTCCTACTTCACTAACCCCAGTGTTGGACCGTATGCTCACCCTATGTCTTTTTATTGATGTAGGTGAAACGATTGGAGGACATTTGGTTGGTGGATTCCGGTTGCTCAAGGCATATGACCAGAAACGCCAAGTGGTTCTCCAGTCTTAGTCCTATTGCCGGAAAGGAATTTATCACCTTCGATGACAATAGTAAAGGTAAAGTGTTGTCTCGAGGGTCGGTGCGGGTTAATGAGCACTTTGTGTTGCGTGATGTTGCTCTTGTTTCTAACCTGCATTTTAACCTTTTCTCTGTTTCGCAACTTTTTGATTTTGACTATGAGATTCGTTTTAAACCGAATCGCAGTCGTATCTTAGATCCTCAGGGCAACCTTGTATGTTTGATTTCGCCCTTTGGGAATGTCTTTCGTGCGAATTTCTCGGAGTCGTTTGGATTTTCTCGCTGTCTTGTGGCTGGTCCTTCCTCCTCTGATCTTTGGAAGTGGCATAGGAGGCTCGGTCATTTAAGCTTCGACAAGCTTGCAAGGCTTAGCTCACTTGGCCTAATCCGAGGATTGCCCAAGTTGTCCATGGAGAAGGAACTTGTTTGCCATTCTTGTAGACATGGGAAGATGGTTGCCCCTCCCCACCATCCAGTGACTCAGGTCATGACACAGCGCCCTGGAGAGCTTTTACACATGGATCTTGTTGGTCCAGCTCGGTTGAGCTCAGTTGGGGGTAAGTGGTATGTTTTTGTTATTGTTAATGATTTTTTGAGATATTCGTGCGTTTTCTTTTTGACTGAGAAGACTGAGACTTTCTCTTTTGCTCGCAATCTGATTTTGCGTCTTTAGAACGAGTTCCCTATGAACTCGATGCGAGCTATTCGTAGTGATAATGGTTCCGAGTTTAAGAACTCGGATTTTGAGAAGTTTTGTAACTCTTTGGGTTTGGAGCATCAGTTTTCTTCCCCTACACACCGCCACAAAATGGTGTTGTAGAGAGGAAGAATCGGACCCTTGTAGAGATGGCCAGGACGATGCTCGATGAGCATAGGACTCCTAGGCGATATTGGGCCGAAGCTATGAACACTGCATGCTATATTTCCAATCGCAGTTTTCTCCGAGCTTTCTTGAAAAAGACTTCTTATGAGTTGTGTTTTGGAAGACAACCGAAAGTGAGTTACTTTAGAGTTTTTGGTTGCCACTGTTTTATACTTAAGAAAGGCAACTTGGACGATGTATTTTTGGGTTATGGCACTCACACTCGAGCTTATCGTGTACTTAACCTTGATACTAACCGAGTCATGGAGACATCCGATGTCACCTTCGACGAGACCATGGTTTGTCCTTCTTCTCGTTTTGAGTGTGCAGGTGATCATGAGGTCAGTGAGCCTCTTTTCGATGATGAGGACGAGGATGCTGAAGGCATGGGTGACCCAGCATCACCTCCACCTGCTGTGCCGCAAGGAGCGGCTTCTACTACGACTCACAGCCCCGATCCTTCTTCCACGACTACTTGGAGGCCATGGGATCCGCCACCTTGGGCTGTAGCATTTGTACCCGGGGAGGCACCAGCTGCTGTTGAGGGGGAGGTATCTTCAGCTCGGGAGGTGCCACGACACATTCAGCGCCAACACCTGCCTTAACAGATGATCGGCAGCATCAACGAACGTGTCACTAGGTCCAGGTCACAACAAATCTCTCACTTTGCTCATTCTGCATTTGTTGCTGATTTTGAACCCCGAGATGTTGGACACGCTTTATCTGATCCAGATTGGGTCAATGCCATGCATGAGGAGTTAGAAAATTTTGAGAGAAATCGGGTTTGGGTTTTGGTTCCACCTCCTCCAGACTGTAATCCTATTGGAACAAAATGGGTTTTCAAAAACAAACAAGGAGAGGATGGCCACATTGTGAGGAACAAGGCCAGACTTGTAACCCAGGGGTATAGTCAGAAGGAGGGGATAGACTATGAGTAGACTTTTGCTCCTGTAGCTTGTTTGGAGGCAATTAGGATACTCTTGGCTTTTGCTGCATCCAAAGGGTTTAAACTTTTTCAAATGGATGTCAAGAGGGCCTTCTTAAACGGCTACATAGAATAAGAGGTGTATGTCAAACAACCCCCCGGTTTTGAAAATCCCAAGTTTCCAAACCATGTTTTCAAACTCCACAAAGCTTTATATGGTTTGAAACAAGCCCCTAGAGCCTGGTATGATAGATTGAAAAACTTTTTGCTAGCTAAGGGTTTTAAAATGGGATGTGTGGATAAAACGCTTTTTCTCCTCAAGCAAGGCAAAGACACTCTCTTGGTCCAGATTTACGTGGATGATATCATTTTTGGTGGTTCTTCTCATGCTTTGGTTGCCAAGTTTGCAGATCTTATGAGCAGGGAGTTCGAGATGAGTATGATGGGCGAGCTGACTTTCTTTCTCGGATTGCAAATTAAGCAATCCTGAGAAGGGACGTTTGTGCACCAGGGCAAGTATACCAAAGACTTGCTGAAGAAGATCGATATGGGTGAGGCCAAGCCTTTTCCAACACCCATGTCGACCACGACGGCCCTGGATGCGGATGTGGATGGAGAAGCTGTAGACCAGAAGGAGTACCGAAGCATGATCGGGTCGCTGCTCTACCTGACGGCGACACGCCCGAACATTCAGTTCGCGGTGTTTCTGTGTGCATGCTTTCAAGTGTCGCCACGCACTTCTCACCGTCAGGCGGTGAAGCGCATTATGGGTTACCTTCGTTTCACACCTGAGTTCGGGATTTGGTATTCAGCTTCCTCCACCCTCTCCCTTTGCAGTTTTTCCGATGCCGATTTTGCTAGTTGCCGAGTTGAGCGCAAGTCCACTTCTGGGACTTGTCAGTTTATTGGTTCTTCTCTTGTATCTTGGTCTTCTCACAAGTAGTCTAGTTTCACTCAGTCTACCATAGAGGCTGAATATGTTACTGCGGCTAGCTGCTGTTCCCAGTTGCTTTGGATGATGGCCACTTTGGCGTGATTTTGGTCTGAGCTTTTCTCGCGTGCCTTTGCTCTATGATAGCACGAGTGCTATTAGCGTTGCTAAGAACCCCGTGCTGCATTCTAAGAGCAAACACATCGATGTGCGCTTTCATTTTCTGCGAGACCATGTTGAGAAGGGTGATATCCACCTTCGCCATGTCGATACTCATCATTAGTTGGCTGATATTTTCACCAAGCCGTTGGACCAATCAACCTTTAATCGGTTGAGAGGTGAGCTTGGTGTGTGTTTCCCCTTTTAGATGGGGGAAACATTTTGGTTCTTGTATCATAGACTGACTTCTTTTCTTTTCGCTCTATTTCGTTTCTGATAGGTTAGTTTTTGCATTCCATCATGCATCTTTACTTTCTGAGCTTCATGTATATAATCTTTAGAATGTGATTATGCTCTATTTAGTATGCTTCGATGCTTTATGATGATGCTTGTAGCTTATGCTCTTTCTGATCACTAAATACATGTTGTGAGCTGAGCTATTTTTGAATGGTGAACCTGCTTAATGAACATAAAACTTGAAACTGTTCAGCATTGAGATATGCAACTAGCATGTGTAGGATGTGTTGAATTCACTCGTGCTTTTCATATATGCTAGGTTGCTATGTCTCTAGTTCTGAGTCATTCACTTGCTTGGTATGTTCATTTTATGTAAATAAAATTGAACCAAGTTTTTAAGTGAATTGAAAAGATCGAGATGGGATTGCTTGTGAACACATCACGGTATCGAGACTGTTTCTCATTGCACTTTGAGTTAAACTTGAGTCATGTAGTGTATGACCGAAACCGATGCTTTAAGCTTCTGATTGCTTTTGCATAGGCTCAGCTTGGTTGAAAAGTTAGGCAATGACAAGTTTTCGACCTCTCGCAATCATATGCTGATATAAACTTGTGTAATTTCACCGCTGCAACTCCGATTAAAATCTGAAATCACAAGTGTATGTTTCATTCTGCAGCATGATGATTGAACTTTGCTAGGGGTAGTTCACCTTGTATACATGATTAGAACTTGTTTGACTTCCTGTCTATACATGTGTAGTGCTATTTTGATGGTGAATACTTTTTGCTAAAACTGCTCACTTTGCTCATATATTCATATTTCGTATTGGGTGATCAGTTTGAGCCTTTGCTAGCACTTTTGGATGTTGTTTGAAGGACCGAGAAGCTAGCCAAAAGCGACCAGAGGGGGGGTGAATGGGAGCTTCAAAATTTCCTTTCGGAAACTAGATGCCACTGTCCCAAAATCAACCCCAAGAGCGAACCCTAGAGCTTGCTAATGTCCACGACCCTAGATGTAGGGTGGATGCTTCCTAGAAGCACAGCGGGACACTAGACAACCCTAGGAAGCCAACGCAAAAGAAGGAACTCGAATCCGATCAAGAACGAACAAACCGCGAACGAAAACGCGCGAAACTGGATCGACCGGACTCTGGCCAGCGTCCGGTCAGTAGGGACCGGACGCGTCTGGTCAACAAAAATTGGCTCTGGAACCTTACTGTTCGTGACCGGACTCACTGGTACGGAGCGTCCGGTCGAGAGCAGTGCGTCCGGTCAGAAGCGAACAAACACGATGAACAGTGGAAGCGATGCGTCCGGTTGAAACGTGAACCGAGCGTCCGGTCAAAGTGAAGAACATGGCAACGTGCTGTTCATCGACCGGACTCACGAACCGAGCGTCCGGTCACCCCGACTGAGCGTCCGGTCGACTCGCAGCAACCCCGTTCGTCCACCGATTTGCCTCTATCTCACCCAAAACAATTCCTCTAGGGATCAAACTTGGTGAGACGAGTCACAAGGAGTATAGTGAGCTATCTCTAAGAGATCATGGCTCGAACCTTATCTCCAAATCGATGAATCGAAGAATTTCGGGGGAAGAGAGAAAACTTGACCCGAAACCAAAAATCGATCGATCTCTTAGACCGTGAGGTTAGAGGATGATTCCTTCGGTGGAAAGAAGTGCCTCACGATCCAGAACAACTTGGTTCAAACAGATTTGCAAAAGATGAACCGAGCAAAAAGATCTAGCGACGGGAAAATCGTGGAGAAAAGGATTCCGCGAAAAAACACGAACACAACGGAAATCACAGCCACGAGTTCGAATCAAGGACGCAAATCAAGCCACCGATCTGTGCTCCAAGGTGAGGATACGGCCTCACTTCCTCAACTCAACAGTACACAGAGTGGAGTCTCTCTGCGGATCTCAACTAGCTAAAGCAGAGACGGGAGAGCAGGAAACCCTAGCAAATGAAAGCACTAACTGAGATAGCTAAAACTGAGATAGGGAGGAGGGTGTCTCCCCTGAACTACTTATACTAACCTAGACTAAACCTATTTCCTACTCTACCCCTCTCTAGACTAATTACAGAGCGAACCAGCTAATACCCTAAGGCTATTCTGGTCCAACGCGCGGTGGTAGGTAGATCCGACGGCCACGCCCGGTCGAACCGAAGCGTTGCCTCGACGCAACCTCTGGATCGCCGCCACGTGCCGCCCTCGCTCTGCACCCCCGGTTTTGTGGCCCAAACCGGGAAACCAGCCTTTTCCAGCAACCCCCGGTTTTGAGGCCCAAACCGGGAAACCAGCCCACCAGCCTGAGTTTTATGGCCCAAACTCAGAAACCCGCAGCGCCCGAGTTTTGAGGCCCAAACTCGGAAACCGGCCCATCACCCGAGTTTTGTGGCCAAACTCGGAAACCATCCGCGCCCAAGTTTTGTGGCTCAACCTGGAAACCGAGCACCCAGGTTTTGAGGCCCAAACCTGGAAACCGTCCACCCGTTGGTTTTTCTCTGGCTCAACCAACAAACCGGAGCTGTAGAGGGGATGCACCTCCCGTGCACCCCGTCTACCGACACGTGTCCCCAGGTCCTCGACCCGAGCAACACCGTGCCCCGCAAGTCTTCGCTCGTCGCTGTCCCAGGCTGCCAGCCACCACAGCTGATCCTCAGGCACTCCGGTCCCTCAGTCCAAGCCTCACGTCCGCCCTTCACTGCTCGATCCATCGGCATGGCACGTCCGCCGCACGGCACGCCCATCCTTCATCGCACCCAGTCCATCGGCACGGCACGTCTCAACTTGACCTTCACCCTGCCCTCGATCACTGTCTCCGTGCTCGACACCTGCACAACACAAGCCAGAGAAGATGCGCATCAAACCCGTTGACAATCACTCATCACTCAGAGACTCGGCATACACCCATGTATCCGCAATCTCCCCCTTGATGAGTGCATTGTCAACTACACACACAAATCATAATGAAGGAAGAAGGTAGGAAGAAGGAGAAAAGAGAACTCAACCAAATGACCCAAAAGCATAGCAAAGCCGAAGAAGGTCAAGTGGAAGGAGCGAGAACTTGGTCCCCAAAGACATGGGCAACGACTCGACGCGACCAAGCAAAGCAAAGCTAGCCCTCAAGAAGAGGTAGAACAGGCTCAACACCGCTAGCAGAAAACCAATTGTAAATCGGAGCACAAGCTGGCAAAAATGCTAGTCCCTCAAGATAGAGGCACAGAGGCTCAACACAACTAGCACGAAAACCACTCCAAAACAATTGAAAAATAATGGAAAAGGTCTCCGAACCAATCAAAATCAAACACGACGCCAACTGAGGAAAATGTTTGCTAGTCCCTCAAGACAGAGGCAACGGCTCGACGCAACTAGCACACTTCCCTCGACAAGTGCAAGCAACCCGGGACTCCCCCTTAGGTCCAACAAGAGAAGAGCATAAAGATCTGAAAATCTCCCCCTTAGCAAAAACTCCCCCTTAATTGAACGCGAGGAGACATATGATTTGCAAAAACTCTCCCCCTTAGTTGAAAATGCACTTATCAAGCACAAACTCTTCCCTTGAGCCAACACAACTCCCCCTTCGAAAATGCATATGAAGTCAGAAATGCAAATTAGCAGCTTCAGGCATATAATCAAAAGAGTGCAAAAATGCTCTAATCGGTATAGCTCCAATGGCACAACTAAGCACTCACATAGCGAAGGCTCAAACTGATCACACATACGAAATATGAAGCATATGAGCAAGTGAGCAGTTTTTAGCCAAAAAAAAAGTATTCACCATCAAAATAGCACTACACATGTATAGATAGGAATCCAGACAAGTGCTAAACATGTATACAAGGTGAACTACCCCTAGCAAAGTTCAATCATCATGCATAGGAATGAAGCATATACTTGTGATTTCAGTTTTATATCGGAGTTGCAGCGGTAAAGAATTCTCAAGTTCAATTATTTAGCATGTGATTGCGAGAGGTTGAAAGCTTGTCTTTGCCTAACTTTTCAACCGAGCGAAGCCTATGCCGAAGCAATCAGAAGCTTAAAGCTACGGTTTCGGTCATACACTACACAGCTCAAGTTTAACTCAAAGTGCAATGATTAACAGTCTCGATACCGTGAGGTGTGGACAAGCAATCCCATCTCGATCTTTTCAATTCACTAACACTTGATTCAAATTTTATACATGATATGAACAGACTAAGCAAGTGAATGACTCATAACTAGAGACATAGCAACCTAGCATATATGAAAAGCACGAGTGAACTCAACATATCCTACACATGCTAGTTGCATATCTCAATGGTGAACATTTTCAGATTGTAAGTTATTAAGTAAATTCACCATTCCAAAATAGCTCAGCTCATAACAGGTACTAGTGATCAGGAAGAGCATAAGCTGCAAGCATCCATATAAGCATCGGAGCATACTAAATAGAGCATAGTTACATTCTAGTGATTATAAACTTGAAGCTCAGAATGTAAATGCATATGCTAAAATGCAAATAAAAGAGTCAGTCTATACAATATCCAAAAGGTTTCCCCCATCTAAAAGGGGAAACACACACCAAGCTCACCCCTCAACCGATTAAAGGTTGATTCGTCCAAAGGCTTGGTAAAAATATCAGCCAGTTGGTGATGAGTATCGACATGGCGAAGGTCGATATCACCCTTCTCCTGGTGGTCTCGCAGAAAATGAAAGCGCACATCAATGTGTTTGGTCTTCGAGTGAAGCACGGGGTTCTTAGCAACGCTAATGGCACTCGTGCTGTCACAAAGCAAAGGCACGCGAGAAAAGCTCAAACCAAAATCACGCAAAGTGGCCATCATCCAGAGTAACTGGGAACAGCAGCTAGCCGCAGCAACATACTCAGCCTCCGTGGTAGACTCGGCGACACTAGACTGCTTGCGAGAAGACCACGAAACAAGAGAAGATCCAATAAATTGGCAAGTCCCAGAAGTGGACTTGCGCTCAATACGGCAACCAGCAAAATCAGCATCAGAATAACCGCAAAGCGAGAGGGTGGAGGAAGCAGAATACCAAATCCCGAACTCAGGTGTGAAACGAAGGTACCTGAAGATGCGCTTCATCGCCTGACGGTGAGAAGTGCGCGGCGACGCCTGAAAGCGCGCGCACAGACACACCGCGAACTGGATGTCCGGGCGTGTCGCCGTCAGGTAGAGGAGCGACCCGATCATACTGCGGTACTCCTTCTGGTCCACTGCTTCTCCGTCCACATCCGCATCCAGGGCAGTCGTCGTCGACATGGGTGTTGGAAGAGGCTTGGCCTCACCCATATCGAACCGCTTCAGCAAGTCCTTCGTGTACTTGCCCTGGTGCACAAACGTCCCCTCTCGGGATTGCTTAATTTGCAACCCGAGAAAGAATGTCAGCTCGCCCATCATGCTCATCTCGAACTCCCTGCTCATAGTATCTGCAAACATGGCAACCAAAGCGTGAGAAGAACCACCGAAAATGATATCATCCACGTAAATTTGGACCAAGAGCGTGTCTTTGCCTTGCCGGAGGAGAAAGAGCGTCTTATCTACACAACCCATTTTAAAACCCTTAGCTAGCAGAAATGTTTTCAATCTATCGTACCAGGCTCTAGGGGCTTGTTTCAAACCATATAAAGCTTTATGAAGTTTAAAGACATGGTTCGGAAACTTGGGATTTTCAAAACCGGGGGGTTGCTCAACATAAACCTCCTCCTCTATGTAGCCGTTTAAGAAGGCACTCTTGACATCCATTTGAAAAAGTTTGAAACCCCTGGATGCAGCATAAGCCAAGAGTATCCTAATAGCCTCCAAACGTGCTACAGGAGCGAAGGTCTCCTCATAATCTATCCCTTCCTTCTGACTATAGCCTTTTGCTACGAGCCGGGCCATGTTTCCACAACATGGCCATCCTCTCCTTGCTTGTTTTTAAATACCCATTTTGTCCCAATAGGCTTACAGTCAGGTGGAGGTGGAACTAGAACCCAAACCCAATTTCGCTCAAAGTTCTCTAACTCCTCATGCATGGCATTGACCCAATCCGGATCCGTCAAAGCGTGTCCAACATCTCGGGGCTCAAAATTAGCAACAAAGCAGAATGAGCGAAGTGAGAGATGTGCTGTGACCTGGAGCGAGTAACTCGCTCGCCGATGTCGCCGATCATCTGTTCAGGGGGGTGCTGGCGCTGGATATGTCGTGGCGCCTCTCGAGCTGATGTAGCCTCCCCTTCAACAGCAGCTGGTGCCTCCCCGGGTACAAATGGTACCGCTCGGGGTGGCGGATCCCACGGCCCCCAGGAAGAAGAGGTGTCGGGGCCGTGAGTCGTCGTAGAAGCCGCTCTTTGTGGCATGGCAGGTGGAGGGGTGCTGGATCATCCATACCTTCAGCACCCTCGTCCTCGTCATCAAAAAGAGGCTCTCCAACCTCATGATCACCTGCACGCTCAAAACGAGAAGAAGGAGAAACAAGAGTCTCGTCGAAGGTGACATCTGATGTCTCCATGACTCGGTTAGTATCAAGGTTAAGTACACGATATGCTCTAGTGTGAGTGCCATAACCCAAAAATACACCGTCAGAGGAACGAGACTCAAATTTGTCCAAGTTGCCCTTTTTGAGTATAAAACAATGGCAACCAAAAACTCGAAAATAACTCACCTTGGGTAGTTTTCCAAAACGCAATTCATAAGAAGTCTTTTTCAAGAAAGCTCTCAGAAAAATGCGATTGGAAATATAGCATGCAGTGTTCATAGCTTCGGCCCAATAGCGCCTAGGAGTCCTATGCTCATCAAGCATCGTCCTGGCCATCTCAACAAGGGTCCGATTCTTCCTCTCTACCACACCATTTTGGGGCGGTGTGTAGGGGGAAGAAAACTGATGCTCCAAACCAAGGTGATTACAAAACTTCTCAAAGTCCGAATTTTTGAATTCGGAACCATTATCACTTCTAATAGCTCGCATCGAGTTCAAAGGGAACTCGTTCTGAAGACGCAAAATCAGATTGCGAGCGAAGGAGAAAGTCTCAGTCTTCTCAGTCAAAAAGAAGACCCACGAATATCTCGAAAAATCGTCAACAACAACCAAAACATACCACTTGCCACCAACCGAGCTCACCCGAGCCGGACCAACAAGGTCCATGTGTAAAAGCTCTCCGGGGTGCGAGGTCATGACCTTAGTCACTGGATGGTGGGGAGCGGCAACCATCTTCCCATGTCTGCAAGAATGGCAAACTAGATCCTTCTCCATCGAAAGCTTAGGCAATCCTCGGATTAGGCCAAGTGAGCTAAGTCTTGCAAGCAAGTCGAAGCTTAAATGACCGAGCCTCCTATGCCACTTCCAAAGATCGGACGAAGAAGGACTAGCCAAAGACAGCGAGAAGAACCAAACGACTCCGAGAAATTCGCGCGAAAGACTTTCCGAAAGGGGCGAAATCAGACATACAAGATCGCCCTGAGGATCTAAGATGCGACTAAGGTTCGGTTTAAAACGAATCTCATAGTCCTCATCAAAAAGTTGCGAAACAGAAAGCAAGTAAAATGCAGGTTAGAAACCAGAGCAACATCGCGCAACACAAAGTACTCATTAACCCGCACGGAGCCTCGGGATAAAACTTTACCTTTGCTCTTGTCGCCGAAGGTTATGTACTCCTTTCCGGCGACTGGACTAAGGCTGGAGAACCACTTGGTGTTTCCGGTCATGTGCATCGAACAACCGGAATCCACCAACCAAATGTCCTCCAACCGTCTTACCTACATCAATAAAAAGACATAGGGTGAGCATACGGTCCAACATTGGGGTTAGTGAAATAAGGGGAAAACCAGTGTTGGGCCGGCTGCTCAAGAGAAGGGTTAGTGTAAAAACCATTCCTAGCACGTCTACGAGGGAAGCGATCACCACGCTGAGGAAAGCGTGGTCCGCTAGGGAAGAAGCGCTCACCGCGGTACTCAAACTGCGGTGGAGGAAAGCGCTCAACTAAGCCTCCGCCACGGGGTCCGCTACCTGCAAAAACAGGACCCTGTCGGGCACGCTCTCTACGAGGTCTACGCCTAGGAGCCTGGGGCTCAATAGCTCTAGCGTCTCTCCTTGGAGCTCTCTCCTGCCTAAGCCTAACAAACTGAGGTGCTGGACCTCTAGGCCTAGTCTCCCTCTTAGGGGCTCTCATCTCCTGCCTAGGCCGGGGACCTTGGCGTCCGGACCTAGCAGCTCTCCCCTGAGCCTTCGGCACATGTCCACCATGAGCTGGATGGTACATGTCCGGGTTCTCCATCTCCCGAGCACGGCGCGCCTCTCGCTTGCGCCGAAACAGAACTCGATCAAGTGACCATCCCTCCCACAAAAATCACACTGGTACCTCACCGCACGCAAAGGGGGTTGTTGGTGACCAGGGCTGTGGGTGTGGTTCACTTTGCCCTTCTGAGGCAAACACTCCTCTCTAATGGGTGGCATAGCATCAAGCTTGTTCTTGAGGTGGTTTGGCTTGGGTGCCCAAATTTGGTTCTTGGGTGGAGCTCTCGGGGGTTCCTCAACCACACCATCTTTGGTGGTAGGCTTGGCAGGCTCTTTGGGTGGAAGTTTGGCAAGCTTGGGAGTAGTAGGGGAGTTAGGCTTCTCACAAGGATTCAAACCACTCGACTCTCCATCTTCCCAAAAGCAGAAAGATCAACACCCTGAGCAAAACCTTACACCAGGAGCCCCAGCAGCTCGCTTGAATTGGAGATCATCATCCCCGAGCTGCGGCTCACTACAGGAGACCCATGACAAGATGGTCTGAAGGTATGTGTTTCCTCCTCGGTCTGCATCTTGCCATGTTTCACATTGGCAATCTCCAGCTCCAAGCCCTCGCCACAAACGCACCTCGCCACACCAGTGCTACCTGAGTTGGCCTCCTCAAGAGACCACAATTCTGGCATTCTTCTTTGCCAACTCAGATTGCAAGACGGACAGGTCTTGCATGCACCCACAAGAGAAGGTCTATAGCCTTTAGCTCATCTAGCTCTCCTACCAACGCAACATACTTACCTCTCAAAGTGAGAGGGTCAGTCATGTGCGCGGTGCACGACTCACAACTCCGCCTCCTCTGACACAAACCACGGTGGACTCGAGCGAAACTCAAGCTCCTCACCGTGTCCTCCCACTTCTGCCTGAAGTCCTTGCGCTCTCTAGCGGCACGCCTAAGCAGTTTATCTGGCTAAGGAGGGCAGCGGTCAACTTCTCTACCTCGGAGGAAAGCTCGTCGTAGGTGAGAGATACCTGGGAGGTGTCGTCGTCGTCGTCGTTCCGAGGGGTACGCTCCGGCTCGCCGTCGACCTCATCTCCGAGCGCCATGGTGCACAGGCCTCCGTCGCCGGCGAAGAAGCAGAAACCGTTGAACTTGTCTTCCAGCTTCTTCTTCACGGACTCGTCATCGCTGGAGCCAGCGGAGTAATCATCCGAGCCGTCGACGTCGCTGAGTTTGGGCGAAGAACGCACGCTGCTTCAGCTTGCTGCTTCTCCAAGTACTTCTTCTTGATGTACTCTTTGTCGAAGCC
Organism: Coix lacryma-jobi var. lacryma-jobi; assembly: GCA_009763385.1. Lineage (NCBI taxonomy): Eukaryota > Viridiplantae > Streptophyta > Magnoliopsida > Poales > Poaceae > Coix > Coix lacryma-jobi. Next base: position 83,225,667 of record CM019830.1, read on the forward strand.
GCCCCGTTTCTTTGCCTTGGGGGGACGTGCTTCTCCTTGTACTTGGAGTCGTGGGAGCTTGGCGCCAGGTGGTTACCGCCCTTGCCCGGTGCTTGTCTTCTTCTTGGGGCATCGGGGCGATGAAGTGGTCGGGGTCGCCGCCCTCGTGCATCCAATGTGCGCGCTCCTCCTCGCTACGGTTCATGCGGTTTTGTTGTGGACCGCGAAACCGGTTGGCAAGCAAGGAGCGGAACCGTCGTCTCCCCAAGACTCAGCTGGTCCTCTGTCACAACACAGAAGAGAGAAGGAAAGCGCAAAGCCAGCTGAGGGGTTAGAGAAGAGCGGAAATCAAAGCTCATGGACGGGCGGAATGATTCCAAAAGAAGCCCCTCGCCAAACTTCAATCTCATGGGGGCAAATCAATCATCACTAGCTTTAGTAAGGGGGAGTTACTGAAGAGCTCGTCGCAGGTGAGGGTCCATGTTCGGCGATGGTCGATGATTGCCTGAACCTTGGATTCCCCACGAACGGTCCCATATTGTGCCAAACTCAAAGCACGCTCATGATCGTCAAATGGGAAAAAAAAAGCAGGCTGCTCTCTGTTAGCCCTCATCCTGTTTGACATATCACCTGAAAGCGAGCTATAAACTTTCTATGCCTCTCCAGGTTGAAATGTCTAAATTTCTCATACTCAGCAAAAAAGCACCTTAGAAACGACTCGTAGAGTCGGGTTTGACGTGATGGTTGCCCTCATGGAACGCTGAGATGTCCCAAATCCCCGGCGCGTGCGGGTGAGAAACACGATCAAACTCACCCACTCAACAAGAAAAGAGAGCATTAAAAAAAACAAAACGGCTCAGCTATTTGGCAACGTGCTCATCGATCTGTTGCTGAGAAACACGATCAGCCACGACCGGGAGACTGTCGAAAGATCGAAGGGCAGAGAGTAATTAAGCAACGCATATCCCAAATAGAGCACACCCAAAATCTGCAATAGGGGCGGCATGCGAGCTTCCAATACTCATAGTTTCGTCCCATCGAAAAACGGGCGGTTTTTTGCCCCCGCCGCAATCCATGTGTCCCTTCGGTTTGAGCTTGGGAAAAACCGCTAAGGTGGAGATCCTTCACCTGCTCCGTAACAGTGAAGGCCGAGGCTACCTAAAGCGACAAGAGGGGGTGAAGGGAGCTTCAAAATTTCCTTCGAATAATGCCACTGTCCCAAATCAACCCCAAGAGCGACCTAGAGCTTGCTGAATGGGTTCGAACGACCCTAGATGTGGTGGATTCTTCCTAGAAGCCCAGCGGAACACTAAACAACCCTAAAGCCAACGCCAGACGGAACTCGAATCCGATCAAGAAACTAACGAACGCGAACGAAAACACACGTAAACTGGATCGACGACTCTGCCAGCGTCCGGTCAGTAGGGGACGACGCTTCCGGTCACACAAATCGGCTCTGAAACCTTCTTTCTCGGGGGACCGGACTCACGTGTACGGAGCTTCCATCGAGATCAAGGCGTCCGTCAGGGTGAAGCGAACAACAAACATGCTGAAATGGAAGCGATGGCGTCGTCGAGAACGTTCTTGAACCGAGCGTCCGGTCAAAGTGAAGAACATGGCAACGTGCTGTTCATCGACCGGACTCACGAACCGAGCATCCGGTCACCCCGACTGAGCGTCCGGTCGACTCGCAGCAGCCCCGTTCGTCCACCGATTTGCCTCTATCTCACCCAAAACAATTCCTCTAGGGATCAAACTTGGTGAGATGAGTCACAAGGAGTATAGTGAGCTATCTCTAAGAGATCATGGCTCCAACCTTATCTCCAAATCGATGAATCGAAGAATTTCGGGGGAAGAGAGAAAACTTGACCCGAAACGAAAAATCGATCGATCTCTTAGACCGTGAGGTTAGAGGATGATTCCTTCGGTGGAAAGAAGTGCCTCACGATCCAGAACAACTTGGTTCAAACAGATTTGCAAAAGATGAACCGAGCAAAAAGATCTAGCGACGGGAAAATCGTGGAGAAAAGGATTCCGCGAAAAAACACGAACACAACGGAAATCACAGCCACGAGTTCGAATCAAGGACGCAAATCAAGCCACCGATCTGTGCTCCAAGGTGAGGATACGGCCTCACTTCCTCAACTCAACAGTACACAGAGTGGAGTCTCTCTGCGGATCTCGACTAGCTAAAGCAGGGACGGGAGAGCAGGAAACCCTAGCAAATGAAAGCACTAACTGAGATAGCTAAAACTGAGATAGGGAGGAGGGTGTCTCTCCTGAACTACTTATACTAACCTAGACTAAACCTATTTCCTACTCTACCCTCTCTAGACTAATTACAGAGCGAACCAGCTAATACCCTAAGGCTATTCTGGTCCAACCCGCGGTGGTAGGTAGATCCGACGGCCACGCCCGCTCGAACCGAAGCGTTGCCTCGACGCAACCTCTGGATCGCCGCCACGTGCCGCCCTCGCTCTGCCACCCCGGTTTTGTGGCCCAAACCGGGAAACCAGCCTTTTCCAGCAACCCCCGGTTTTGAGGCCCAAACCGGGAAACCAGCCCACCAGCCTGAGTTTTATGGCCCAAACTCAGAAACCCGCAGCGCCCGAGTTTTGAGGCCCAAACTCGGAAACCGGCCCATCACCCGAGTTTTTGTGGCCAAACTCGGAAAACCATCCCGCCCAGGTTTTGTGGCTCAACCTGGAAACCGAGCACCCAGGTTTTGAGGCCCAAACCTGGAAACCGTCCACCCGTTGGTTTTTCTCTGGCTCAACCAAAAACCGGAGCTGTAGAGGGGATGCACCTCCCGTGCACCCCGTCTACCGACACGTGTCCCCAGGTCCTCGACCCGAGCAACACCGTGCCCCGCAAGTCTTCGCTCGTCGCTGTCCCAGGCTGCCAGCCACCACAGCTGATCCTCAGGCACTCCAGTCCCTCAGTCCAAGCCTCACGTCCGCCCTTCACTGCTCGATCCATCGGCATGGCACGTCCGCCGCACGGCACGCCCATCCTTCATCGCACCCAGTCCATCGGCACGGCACGTCTCAACTTGACCTTCACCCTGCCCTCGATCACTGTCTCCGTGCTCGACACCTGCACAACACAAGCCAGAGAAGATGCGCATCAAACCCGTTGACAATCACTCATCACTCAGAGACTCGGCATACACCCATGTATCCGCATTGTTGAGTCTTTGGATCAGTCCTTTGTAGAGAATCTTTTCATTCTATCGACTATATTCCTGAAGCTGCTAACTTGCATTCTTGACTCATATGCAAGATAACTAACTACTAACTAATCCTAGATAACTACAGAGCAAGATAACTACGAAGCGAGATAGTTACGAAGCAAGGCAGGCAAAAGACAATAAAGCAACTAAGTTGAGTATAGATTTATTCCTATCTTGTCAAGTATCGAGGCGTACTAGCCTTTACCACTTACTTAGGTTGAACGCCTAGCACAACGAGCCTTACTGTTAAACTGGGCCAACTACGTGTGGTGGAATTCAAGGCGCACAGGGCTGTCACCACCTGCTTGCTACCACAGCTATCCGGGGGTCCAGCCGTATCTGAAGGTAAGTCTATAACTAAGCACCATGCTTAACTATATTCTAACTATCTCTATACTAGCTTTGAATAGAGACACCCTTGCAGACGTCATAGCAAACACTTGACTTAATAAGATAAACACTAAAATAACTAAGCAACCTATTGGCAAAGATCAAACACTAAGCTCACTAGAGATTAAATACTACGGCTAAGTGAATTGAACTATAGGATAGCTAGGCACTCAAGCAATCAATCAAGTATACCACTCAATACTGATAAGTAGAATAAAGTAATACTTGAAATGATGAACTAGAATATAGTAAGTGCTTGAGTAACAAGAGCAAAACCTAAACTGGAGATGAAGGAAGACTCTTCCCAGCTCCAGAACCGATCACTCGCACGCCTCTACTCCTGAGCTAAGCCTTGAGCAGCGCTACCGCGAGGGCGAAGATGCCTTGCTCTACTAGCTACCTACTTGCCTAAGCTCTCTAAGCTTCTAACCTAACTCTCACTTGCTTCTCTTGCTTTACTTCTCTTGGAAGTGTGGGATATGAGGGATATCTTGGGTGTGAATGAAGTGATGCCTCCGGGGGGTATTTATAGCCCAAGTGAGTGAGGGGGGTTCTTATAGGGGGCAGCCAACCGACCTAGGGTTAGGTCAGGTGGCGGGCGCCACCCCTACTGGCGGCCGCCAGTCCCCTGGCCGTGGATGAACCGCCTCTGCTTTCAACGGCATCCAGGTGGTTGTCCAAGGCGGTTTGGAGGTCGGTTGCATGTCCTAGCAACCGACATTCAGCCTTGATCCACGCCACTCCTCCCTGAGCCGTCCGATGCCACTGACCTAGTCACCAAGGGCCAGGATTTGGCCTTGGGGAGGTCACACGGATCGGTGACGTGGCAGGGAGTGGCACTTGGGCCAACCCAAGTGGCGGGCGCCACTTAGAGGTGGCGGGCGCCACCTAGGGGTGGCGGGCGCCACCCCCCTTAGGCCCATTTGGGCCCTGCTGAGTGGGCTTGGCCTCTAGTGGGTCCACATGTCCAAATTTGGTTCAAATCCTGCATTCAAATAAAATTCTATGGACATGTGGAATTTGGTTAGTTTGAAACCTATTTGACTACATTTCATGCCTTTTTGGTGGACTTTAGGGTCAAATGTTGATGGTAAAACGAGTGTTTAAGGACCGTCAAACAGTGATGAGTGATTGTCAACGGGTTTGATGCGCATGTTCTTTGGTTGTGTTGTGCAGGTGTCGAGCACGGAGACAGTGATCGAGGGCAAGGTGAAGGTCAAGTAGAGACGTGCCGTGCCGACAGACCGGGAGCGGTGAAGGGCGGACGTGAGGCTTGGACTGCGGGACCGGTGGCCTGAGGATCAGCTGTGGTGGCTGATAGCCTGGGACAGCGACAAGCAGAGATTTGCGGGGCATGGTGTTGCTTGGGTCGAGGACCTGGGGACACGTGTCTGTGGATGGGGTGCACGGGCGGTGCATCCCCTCTACAGCTTTGGTTTGGTGGTAGAGCTAGAGAAAAACCATCGTGTGGACGGTTTCTAGGTTTGGGCCACAAAACCTAGGGGTGCTGCGGGTTTGCCGAGTTTGGGCCACAAAACTCGGGCTGAGGACGGTTTCCAGGTTTGGGCCTCAAAACCTGGACGCTGCGGGTTTCTGAGTTTGGGCCACAAAACTCAGGCGATGGACTGCGGGTTTCCCGGTTTGGGCCTCAAAACCGGGGGTTGTTCATGAAGGCCTGGTTTCCCGGTTCGGCCACAAAACGGGAGGAGGCGGAGTCCGGGAAAAGGAACAAGCAGAGCGGTGGCGGCACATGGCGGCAATCGGTGAGGCCTGGCTGCGTCGACGCAACGCTACCTGTTGTGCGGGCATGGCCGTCGGATCACCATCATCTTCGGGTTGGTCCAGGATATCCTTAGGGTTTGGCTGGGTCGCTCTGTAAATAACTAGGGGTAGAGTGGGAACTAGAATTAGGATAAGTAGGGGAGACACCCACCTCCCAAACTATCTCAGTCATTTGCTCTTTTGCTTCTAGGGTTTCCTGCTCTCCCACGCCCTGCTGTAGCGAACTGAGATCCACAGAGAAGAGAACAATACCTCTGTGTCCATGAGTTTTTGAGGAAGTGAGACCGTAATCTCACTATTGTAGCGTGTGGTCGCCACACGGTTGCAAATTCGTGGTTTGAAATTCGCGTTTTGTTCGTGTTCTTCACGGGTGCTTTTCTCCATGTTTTTCTCGTTGATCGATCTCTCTTCTCGGTGCGTCTTTTGCAAATCCGTTTGAACTGAGTTGTTCTAGATCGTGAGGCGCTTCTTTCCACTTAAGGAAATCATCTCTAACCTCATGAGCTAATAGATCGGTCGATTTTTGCTTTGGATCTGTTTTTGCTCCCTTGGCCCCGAATTCTTCCAAATTCACCGATTTGGAGTTAGGTTCGAGCCATGATTCCTTTAGGATAGTTCACTAACCTCCTTGGAACTCCTCATACCAAGTCTAAGCCTTAGTGCTTTTGATTCGGAGGAGATCAGGTTGAATTCGCGAAAGAACAGTTCTGAATTGGGGCCATCGGACGCTCTGTCAGTGAGCATCGGACGATGAGTTCAGACCATCGGAGCGTCCGGTGCCACGTGTCGTCTGACAGTGAGTTTTAAGGGACATCGAACGCTGACCATCGGAGCGTCCGTTGCCATCAGACGCGCCGCGGGCCAAGCATCGGACGCTAGGGTTTCACTGTAGCAGCGTCCGATGCCAGTCCAGTAAGGTTCCAGAACGGTCCTGTTTGCATCGGACGCTTCCGGTGCTTAGTCATTGGACGCTGCCAGCGTCCGATGCACACAGTTGTGCACTGTTTCGTCCGCAGTTTGTTCGTTGCGATCTCGGATTTGGTTTTGGGTTTTTGCCTTGGGTTTCTAGAGTCGCGTAGTGTCCCGCTGTGCTTCTTGGAAGCATCCACCATACATCTATGGTCGTGGACATTATTTGGGCTCTAGGTTTGCTCTTAGGGTGATTCTAGGGACCGTGGCTACAAGTTTCCGGGGTAGGAAATTTTGAAGCTCCCATTCACCCCCCTCTGGTCGCTTTCTGGTAGCACTTCCGGTCCTTCACCCACGATATTCATGACTTCAACAAAGACAACATCCCTGAAGACTATGTGGTCTTGAGCCCGTTTTGGAACGTTCTCGACCAGGAACATTTTGAATTGGACCATCCCCACCTACAACCGGCCAGGCACCTAGGGCAGGCACTGGGAATTGGAAGTCCTATGGAACCGCGAGGACATCGAGATCATTGCTCCGACGCCACTCCAACGCCGACATCACAACCATTAGCCGCCGGATCTTGTCCTCCAGAAGATCCAGATCACGACAGCGATGATGACGACGAAGAAAAGGGCGGGGACAAGGGCAAGGGAAAAGACAAAGGAGAAGGCGGTAGCAAAGGCGGGGACAAGGAAAAGGTAGAAGGTGATGGGGGAAAAAGGAAAAAGGGCATGGAAATGGGCACTGTGTCTCCCCCGCCTCCAAACAGTCCGCCGATCGGCCTAGTCAATGAGGCAAGAAGCTCAGAGGCTGGTAAGGGTGACAACACGACAACGACAAGCCAGCCAAGCACAAACGAGCAACAGGGAGGCACGACGGGGGAGGCAACAGGGACGAAGACACATCCCCCATCAACACAAGCCAATGTCCTCCCCCGCCCACCAAGAATCCAAGAACGTCCACCGACAAGCTCTCGTACACGCTCACGTTCGAAAGGGTATGGTAACATTGAGCATAATACCACATCCATAGTATATATTCTACTAACATTCCTATCCATCGTTTGCCAGACCTGAAACTACCCGTCAACTATTTGATGAGGCCGAAGACTGCCCTGGCCACTATGTGTGCGGGAAGTTCATGATTCCCAAGGCCAGCTCATCGACGAGGAAAAGAGGGATATAGGAGGTTCCATCTATGGTACATGGAAGCTGCAAAAGCCGGGATGTCAAGTTTTAACATCAAGATTCCCCTGGAGTAATTCCACTTGCCAGATGGTAACGAAATGCACCTACCCGTCGACTTTAGCGACACATTGTACAACCTAATGCGGGAAGAAGACCTGGACACGTTTTTCAAATCACCCTATTCACATTGTATGCGATGAATGCAACTCCACAGATCACAACATTCGTTTTTTCCAAAGTTCTATAGTTATGATTATGTCACGATGACTTGTCCGTGCAGCAGACAGTAACGGTAAGTAATAAAAACATACGTCCTTATTCTGTACTCTCTCCTACACATATTGCTGAAAGAGTCATCAAGGGTTTCGAGATCACTGATCCGGAGATGACATTTCGACAGCGAGAGAAGAAATATGAAGAAAATATGAAAGCTGAGAAGACTAAGTTGAAAATTACATACTAGAATGCATGAAGAAGATCAAGCCGGATTGGCCAGATTGTATAATGCTGCTTATCACTTTGGGTAAGTAAAATACATGTACGTACACCTAAGTCGCTAGCATATCATACCTTCTCTCGTCTCATAAACTCTATTTTGTTGCAATGGTGTAGCCAGGGCCTCGTGGGTGGCCACTGGGTCGCTTTTATCATATACCGTCAGATGGCAGGGCCTGTGTGTTTTTACTCCTTGAGCGTACCAAACAAGCAAGGGTACAGGCATTCGAAGATTGTCTGAAAAAGAAGCCATCTTTTTCATCAGTTACGGTTACCATACTTTTTTAAATGGTGGCTAAAACTATTATATTTCGTACATCGCTTATAAGGAATACCAAAAGGTGCCTAGATTTGGGACCGAAGAACTCAAAAGTTCAAGGACAAGCATAGGTACCACCTCAAAATCCGACAGATTTCCCGGTATGTATTTCAAAGGTTCAATTCATGTTTCATACATATATATGGTTCTATTGCTTGTGTATCAATCGTGCAGTGCACCAAACAACCACTAGGATCGAAGACATGTGGCTTGTACACATGCGAGTTTCTAAGGGAAAGCAAGGAGTACACCAATAGCTAGAAGAAGCTCAGGAAGGTGTCAAGTATTGGGGAGAGCAGCAGAGCCGCAGGATGTGCTTTAACAAGTCAAGGCAGACATATGCAAGTTTGTAATGGAAAAATGCATTCTTGAAGGAGAACGTTCTTCGACAACAAATCTGAGCTGGCGTTGCTACCCCAATACGAGAAGCTCCGCAAATGAACACAATGCTTCGTCCGACAGATTACGCTCATCAAGTTGAACTATGAATTGTAATATTTGAATTTGAAATCAACTAAGTCAATGTGTATATGATGACAACACACAACTAAGTGACATGTATGTTATGTCCAGATGGTTTATATGTGCATATATATATCTCTGTTAGAAATCTGGAATTCTAGAATTATTTTGAAAACTGCATTTTGATTTGAATTCATATCCTGTTGTTTCTGCTGGCTGCATTATTTTTTTTAATCCAAAATTAATAACCATGGCAGGCAACATAAGTCGCCCGCTACGGTTAACGCAACTACCACAGCGGGCAACCTAAATCGACCGCTGCGGTTAATAATTTACCCCAGCGGGCGATTTAGGTTGTCTGCTGCGGTAAATGCTATTAACCGCATCGGGCTTGTTATGTTGCCCGTTGCGGTTAAGGCTTTTACCGCAGCGGGCAACAGCGCCCACTGCGGTAATGGCCACGATTAATGTGGCCTTAGGGCACCGCAGCGGACGCTGTTGCCCGCTGCGGTAAAGCCAAAACACCCGCTGCGGTTAAGCTTTGTGCAATAGTGACGACACGTCTCTACTTGACCTTCACCTTGCCCTTGATCACTGTCTCCGTGCTCGACACCTGCACAACACAAGCCAAAGAACATGCGCATCAAACCTGTTGACAATCACTCATCACTCAAGACTCGGCATACACCCATGTATCCGCAATCTCCCCCTTGATGAGTGCATTGTCAACTACTAACACAGATCATAATGGAATAGAGGAAGGAAAAAGGAGAGAGAACTCAACCAAATGACCCAAAAGCATAGCAAAGCCGAAGAAGGTCAAGTGGAAAGAGCAAGACAACTTGGTCCCCAATGATATGGGCAACAGCTCGACGCAACCAAGTAAAGCAAAGCTAGCCCTCAAGAAGAGGTAGAACAGGCTCAACACCGCTAGCAGGAAAGCTCGATACCAACTGTTACCAACTGAAGAACAGAAGAGCTTGATACCATTTGAAAAGCGTATCAAAACGCTCCGAAAGAATTGGAAAATTTAAAAATTCACCAAACGAGCAAACTTCCCCTCAAATAGTGCACACAACTAGGACATGCATGATTTGTCAAAATTCTCTCCCTTAGTTGATAATGCACTATCAAGCAAAATCTCCCCCTTCCAAAATGCACATGAGTCAAAAATGCAAGTTAGCAGCTTCAGGAATATAGTCAACAGAATGAAAAGATGCTCTACAAAGTGCTGATCTGATGACTCAACAACATCTACAACATGCTAGCAAAGGCTCAAACTGATCACCAATACGGAATATGAACATATGAGCAAAGTGAGCAGTTCAAGCCAAAAGGTGTTCACCATCAAAATCGCACTAAACATGTATAGACAGGAAGTCAAACAAGTGCTAAACATGTATACAAGGTGAACTACCCCTAGCAAAGTTCAATCATCATGCTATAGAATAAAACATTTACTTGTGATTTCAGATTTTAATCGGAGTTGCAGCAGTGAAATTACACAAGTTTAGAATTCAGCATGTGACTGTGAGAGGTTGAAAGCTTGTCATTGCCTAACTTTTCAACCGAGATAAGCCTAAACATATGCAATCAGAAGCTTAAAGCGTCGGTTTCGGTCATACAATACACGGCTCAAGTTTAACTCAATGTGCAACGAAAAACAGTCTCGATACTGTGATGTGCTGACAAGCAATCCCATCTCGATCTTTTCAATTCACTTAACACTTGGTTCCATTTTTATGACAGAATATGAACATACCAAGCAAGTGAGTGACTTAGAACTAGAGACATAGCAACCTAGCATGTATGAAAAGCACAAGTGAATTCAACACATCCTACACATGCTAGTTGCATATCTCAATGGTGAACAATTTCAAGTTTTATGTTTATTAAGCAAGTTCACCATTCATAAAATAGCTCAGCTCACAACATGTATCAGTGACCAGAAAGAGCATAAGCTACAACATCATCCTATAGCATCGGAGCATACTAGATAGAGCATAATTATATTCTAAAGATTATATACATGAAGCTCAGAAAGTAAAGATGCATGATGAGATGCAAAGACTAACCTATCAGAAAAAGAAACAAATGAAAGAAGAAAATTGTCAGTCTTTGATACAAGAACCAAATGTTTCCCCCATCTAAAAGGGGAAACACACAGCAAGCTTACCTCTCAACCGATTAAAGGTTGATTGGTCTAAAGGCTTGGTGAAAATATCAACCAACTGATGATGCGTATCGACATGGCGAAGGACGATATCACCCTTCTCAACATGGTCTCGCAAAAAATGAAAGCACACATCAATGTGTTTGGTCTTAGAATGCAGCACGAGGTTCTTAGCAATGCTAATAGCACTCGTGTTGTCACAAAGCAAAGGAACACGAGAAAAGTTCAGACCAAAATCACGCAAAGTGGCCATCATCCAAAGCAACTGAGAACAGCAGCTAGCCGCAGCAACATATTCAGCCTCTGTGGTTGACTGAGCGACACTACACTACTTGCGAGAATACCAAGATACAAGAGAAAAACCTAAAAACTGACAAGTCCCGAAAGTGGACTTGCGATCAAGTCGGCAACCAGCAAAATCGGCATCAGAAAAACTGCAAAGGGAGAGGGTGGAGGAAGCTGAATACCAAATCCCGAACTCAGGTGTGAAGCGAAGGTACCTCATAATGCGCTTGACCACCTGACGGTGAGAAGTGCGCGGCGACGCCTGAAAGAGCGCGCACAGACATATCGCGAACTGAATGTCCGGGCGTGTCGCCATCAGGTAGAGCAGCGACCGGATCATACTCCAGTACTCCTTCTGGTCCACAGCTTCTCCATACTTGTCCGCATCCAGGGCCGTCGTGGTCGACATGGGTGTTGGAAGTGGCTTGGCCTCACCCATATCGAACTTCTTCAACATGTCCTTAGTGTACTTGCCCTGGTGCACAAAACGTCCCTTCTCGGGATTGCTTAATTTGCAATCCGAGAAAGAAAGTCAACTCACCCATCATACTCATCTCGCACTCCCTGCTCATAAGATCTGCAAACTTGGCAACCAAAGCGTGAGAACAACCACCGAAAATGATATCATCCATGTAAATCTAGACCAAGAAGTGTCTTTGCCTTGCTTGAGGAGAAAAAGTGTTTTATCCACACATCCCATTTTAAAACCCTTAGTTAGCAAAAAGGTCTTCAATGTATCATACCAGGCTCTGGGGCTTGTTTCAAACCATATAAAGCTTTGTGAAGTTTAAAAACATGGTTTAGAAACTTGGGATTTTCAAAACAGGGGGGTTGTTTGACATACACCTCTTCTTCTATGTAGCCGTTTAAGAAGGCACTCTTGACATCCATTTGAAAAAGTTTAAACCCTTTGGATGCAGCAAAAGCCAAGAGTATCCTAATTGCCTCTAAATGAGCTACAGGAGCAAAAGTCTCCTCATAGTCTATCCCCTCCTTCTGACTATACCCCTGGGCTACAAGTCTGGCCTTGTTCCTCACAATGTGGCCATCCTCTCCTTGTTTGTTTTTGAAAACCCATTTTGTTCCGATAGGATTACAGTCTGGAGGAGGTGGAACCAAAACCCAAACCCGATTTCTCTCAAAATTTTCTAACTCCTCATGCATGGCATTGACCCAAGCCGGATCAGATAAAGCGTGTCCAACATCTCGGGGTTCAAAATCAGCAACAAATGCAGAATGAGCAAAATGAGGGATTTGTTGTGACCTGGACCTAGTGACACGTTTGTCGATACTGTCGATCATCTGTTAGGGTGGTGTTGGCGCTGAATGTGTCGTGGCGCCTCCTGAGCTGAAGATCCTCCCCCTCAACAGCTGGTGCCTCCCCGGGTACAAATGGGACAGCCCGAGGTGGCGGATCCCACGGCCTCAAGTAGTCGAGGAAGAAGGATCGGGGCCGTGAGTCGTAGTAGAAGCCGCTTTTTGCGGCACAGCAGGTGGAGGTGGTGCGGGGTCACCAGTGCCTTCAACACCTTCGTCCTCATTATCATCGAAAAGAGGTTCGCCAACCTCATGATCACCTGCACGCTCAAAACGAGAAGAAGGACAAACCATGGTCTCATCGAAGGTGACATCGGATGTCTCCATGACTCGGTTAGTATCAAGGTTAAGTACACGATATGCACGAGTATGAGTGCCATAACCCAAAAATACACCGTCAGAAGAATGAGACTCAAATTTGTCTAGGTTGCCTTTCTTAAGTATAAAACAGTGGCAACCAAAAACTCTAAAGTAACTCACTTTGGGTTGTCTTCCAAAATGCAACTCATAAGAAGTCTTTTTCAAGAAAGCTCGGAGAAAAATGCGATTGAAATATAGCATGCAGTGTTCATAGCTTTGGCCCAATATCGCCTAGGAGTCATATGCTCATCGAGCATCGTCCTGGCCATCTCTACAAGGGTCCGATTCTTCCTCTCTACAACACCATTTTGTGGAGGTGTGTAGGGGGAAGAAAACTGATGCTCCAAACCCAAAGAGTTACAAAACTTCTCAGAATTCGTATTCTTGAATTCAGAACCATTATCACTACGGATAGCTCGCATCGAGTTCATAGGGAACTCATTCTGAAGACGCAAAATCAGATTGCAAGCAAAAGAGAACGTCTCAGTCTTCTCAGTCAAAAAGAAGACCCACGAATATCTCGAAAAATCGTCAACAACAACAAGCACGTACCACTTCCCCCCCAACCGAGCTCACCCGAGCCGGACCAACAAGGTCCATGTGCAAATGCTCTCCAGGGTGGTTAGTCATGACCTGAGTCAACGGATGGTGGGGAGCGGCAACCATCTTCCAAGTCTACAATAATGGCAATGAGATCCTTCTCCATGGATAACTTGGGCAATCCTCGGATAGGCCAAGTGAGCTAAGCCTTGCAAGCAAGTCAAAGCTCAGGTGACCAAGTCTCCTATGCCACTTCCAAAGATCAGAGGAGGAAGGACTAGCCACAAGACAGTGAGAAAATCCAAACGACTTCGAGAAATTCGCATGAAAGACTTTCCCAAAGGGCGAAATCAAACATACAAGATTTCCCTGAGGATCTAAAATACGACTGAGATTCTTCTTAAAACGAATCTCATAGTCATCATCAAAGAGTTGTGAAACAGAAAGAAGGTTAAAATGCAAGTTAGAAACAAGAGCAACATCACGCAACACAAGGGCTCATTAACTCGCACCGACCCACGAGACAACAATTTACCTTTACTATTGTCGCCGAAGGTGATAATTCCTTTCCGGCAACAGGACTAAGACTGGAGAACCACTTGGCGTTTTCGGTCATATGCCTTGAGCACCCAGAATCCACCAACCAAATGTCCTCCAATCGTCTTACCTACATCAATAAAAAGACATAGGGTGAGCATACGGTCCAACACTGGGGTAAGTGAAGTAGGAAGAGTACCAGTGTTGGGCCGGCTGCTCAAAAGAATGGTTAGTAGAAAAACCATTCCTTGTACGCCTACGGGGAAAGCGATCAACACGCACAGGAAAACGTAGTCCGCTAAGGGAAGAGCATCCATCGCAATACTCAAAACGCGGTGGAGGGTAACGCTCAACAAAGCCACTGCCACGGGGTCAATACCCTGCAAAGTCAGGATCCCGCCGGGCAACACCTCCCTGACACCTAGGACCTTGAGGCATTGGACCTCTAGGCCTAGGAGCTCTCCTCTGAACATTCGGCACATGCACATCATGGAAAGGATGGTACATGTCCGCATTGTTCATCTCCCTAGCGCGGCGCTCCTCTCTTTTGCGCCTAAAGCAATACTCACTCAAGTGTCCATCGCTCCCACAGTGCTCACAATAGTACCTCACCGCTCTCATAGGGGTTGTTGGTACTCACGGTAGTGGGTGTGGATCACTTTGCCCTTCTATGGCATAAGCTCCTCTTGGGTAGGTTGCATTGTGTCAAGCTTGTTTTTCAGGTGATTGGGTTTGGGATGCCACACTTGTTTCTTGGGTGGAGCTCTCGGAGGTTCCTCATACACTTCATCTTTGGGTGGAATCTTGGTAAGCTTGGGAGTAGTGGTGGAGTTGGACTTCTCACTCGGGTTAAGACCACTCGACTCTCCAATCTTGCCAAAAGATGAAGCACACTCAACACCCTAAGCAAAACCTACACCTAGACCTCCAGCAGCACGTTTGAATTGGGAGATCATCATCGCAAGCTTCGGCTCACCACAAGACATCCATGACAAGATGGTCCGAAGGTATGTGTTTTCCTCCTCGGTTTGCATCTTGTCGTGCTTCACATTCCCGATCTCCATCTCCAAACCCTCACACAAAGCGCACCTAGACACACAAGTGCTACCCGAGTTGGCCTTCTCAAGAGACACAATCTTGGTATTCTTCTCTGCCAACTCGGACTGCAAGCCTGCACAAGACTTGCTCGCACCCAACAACACGGGTCTAGCCCAGAGCTCATCCACCTCTCCAACCAAAGCAGCATACTTACCTCTCAAAGTGAGAAGGTCAGTCATGTGCTTGGTGCACATCTCGCACTCACCCTCCTCAGAGACTACAACCGTGGATCTAGCAAACTCAAGCTCCTTCACGGTATCCTCCCACTTCTGCCTAAACTGCTTCCTCTCTCTAGCTGCACACCTAAGCAACTTATCTTGACTCAGCAAAGCGGCAGTAAGCTTATCAACCTCAGCAGAGAGTTCCTCAGGAGTTTGAGATACCTGAGAGGAGTCGTCATCGTCATCGTTCTGAGGGATCTCCTCCAGCTTGATGTCCACCTCGTCACCAAGGGCCATGGTACAGAAGCCCTCGTCGTCGGCGAAGAAGCAGAGGCCGTTCTGCTTGTCATTGCTTGAAGGTGCGGAGTCGTCATCCGAGTAGTCGACGTCGACGAGCGTGGCGAAGAAAGCACGCTGCTCAGCCTGGGCCTTCTCCAAGTACTTCTTCTTCATGTACTCCTTTTTGAAGCCACCCTTCCTTCTTCACGGGGACGTACTTCTCCTTGCGCTTGCCGGAGTCGTACTTGTGCCCATGATCGCCCTTCCCAAATGCTTGCTTGTTTTTCTTGGGATAGTTGGCGATGAAGTGGTCGGGGTCGCCGCACTCAAAACATCCCGAGCGTCGTCCTCCGCGGCGACGGTTCATGCAGTTGCTGTGAAACCGTGAGAACTAGTTGGCAAGCAAAGCCAACTCATCATCCCCCATGAACTCCAGCTGCTCCACTATTACAGAAAGAAGAGAAGAGAGTGCAAATCCTCTAGAGGTGTTAGCAGAAGAGGCACAACTAAAGCCATAGGCGGGCCAGAAGGATTCTCATAAGAATCCCTCGTCATGGTGTCAATCTCACTAGACTTGAGCTTACTAAAGAGCTCGTCGCACGTGAGAGTCTCATAGTTAGACGATTCGATGATCGCTTGAACCTTCGAGTCCCACACCGACCGATCAAGAGTATGCAAAAGCTTCAAAGCTCTCTCGTGATCGTCAAAAGGTAACAGCACCTTGTTAGCCCTCATCTTGTTGACAATCACCTGAAAGCGAGCGAATAAACTTTCTATGCTCTCGCCAGGCATGTGTCGAAAGTTCTCATACTCACGCTTGTGCGACTCATAGAGACGGGTTTTGACTTGAGCTGTCCCCTCATGAAAACACATGAGAGTAGTCCAAATCTCCCTAGTCGTGGTGAGATGAGAAACGCGATCAAACTCAGACATGCTCAAACAGGAGAAAAGAGCATTACATGCTTGGCTATTGGCATCGTGCTCATCGATCTGCAGCTGAGTAGCACGAGCAGCCAAAACCACGTAATCGACCTTGTTGCAAATATCCCAAACAGAAGCGCCCATGCTCTGAAGATAGGCCGACATACGTATCTTCCAATACGCATAGTTCGTCCCATCGAAAAACGGCGGTTTGCCCACGCCACGATCCATGTCGCCTTCTGTGGATCTGGAACCGACTAAGGTGGAAGATCCTTAACCCGCTCCAATACCAATTGAAGGACCGAAAGTGCTACCAGAAAGCGACCAGAGGGGGGGGGTGAATGGGAGCTTCAAAATTTCTTTTCAGAAACTTGTTGCCATTGTCCCAAAAATCACCCCAAGATCAAACCTAGAGCTCGATAGAGTCCACGACCCTAGATGTAGGGTGGATGCTTCCAAGAAGCATAGCGGGATACTATACGACTCTAGAAACCAAAGGCAAAAACCCAAAACCAAATCCGAGATAGCACGAACAAACTGCGGACAAAACAGCGCAGAACAGCGTGCATCGGACGCTGGCAGCGTCCGATGGCTCAGCACCGGACGCGTTCGATGCAAAATAGACCTTTCTGGAACCTTACTGGACAGACATCGGACGTTGCTACAGTGTAACCCTAGCATCCGATGCTTTCCCTCCGGACGCGTCCGATGGTAGCGTCCGATACTCCTTTGAAAACTCTGACTTTGACACGTGGCACCGGACGCGTCCGATGGTATGAGCTCAGTGTTGACGGTCCTTAAACACCCATTTTACCATCAACATTTGACCCTAAAGTCCACCAAAAAGGCATGAAATGTAGTCAAATAGGTTTCAAACTAACCGAATTCCGCATGTCCATAGAATTTCATTTGAATGCAGGATTTGAACCAAATTTGGACATATGAACCCACCAGAGGCCAAGCCCACTCAGCAGGGCCCAAATGGGCCTAAGGGGGGTGGCACCCGCCACCCCTAGGTGGCGCCGCCACTTGGGTTGGCCCAAGTGCCACTCCCTGCCACCTCACCGATCCGTGTGACCTCCCCAAGGCCAAATCTTGGCCCTTGGTCACTAGGTCAGTGGCATCGGACGGCTCAGGGAGGAGTGGCGTGGATCAAGGCTGAATGGCGGTTGCTAGGACATGCAACCGACCTCCAAACCGCCTTCGACAACCACCTGGATGCCGTTGAAGCAGAGGCGGTTCATCCAACGGCCAGGGGACTGGCGGCCGCCAGTAGGGGGTGGCGCCCGCCACCTGACCTAACCCTAGGTCGGTTGGCTGCCCCCTATAAGTACCCCCTCACTCATTTGGGCTATAAATACCCCCTTCTGGCATCACTTCATTCATATCCCTCATATCCCACACTTCCAAGAGAAGCAAAGCAAGAGAAGCAAGTGAGAGTTAGGTTAGAAGCTTAGAGAGCTTAGGCAAGTAGGTAGCTAGTAGAGCAAGGCATCTTCACCCTCGCGGTAGCGCTGCTCAAGGCTTAGCTCAAGAGTAGAGGCGTGCGAGTGATCGGTTTTGGAGCTGGGAAGAGTCTTCCTTCATCTCCAGTTCAGGTTTTGCTCTTGTTACTCAAGCACTTACTATCATTCTAGTTTCATCATTTCAAGTATTACTTTATTCTACTTATCAGTTATTGGAGTGGTATACTTGATTGATTGCTTGAGTGCCTAGCTATCCTACAGTTCAATTCACTTAGCCATAGTAGTTAATCTCTAGTGAGCTTAGTGTTTGATCTTTGCCAATAGGTTGCTTATTTAGTTTAGTGTTTATCTTATTAAGTCAAGTATTTGCTCTGACATCCGCAAGGGTGTCTCTATTCAAAGCTAGGGTAGAGATAGTTAGAATATAGTTAAGCGTGGTGCTTAGTTATAGACTTACCTTCAGATACGGCTGGACCCCCGGATAGCTGTGGTAGCAAGCAGGTGGTGACAGCCCTGTGCGCCTTGAATTCCACCACGTAGTTGGCCCAGTTTAACAGTAAGGCTCGTTGTGCTAGCGTTCAACCTAAGTAAGTGGTAAAGGCTAGTAGCCTCGATACTTGACAAGATAGGAATAAAACTATACTCAACTTAGTTGCTTTATTGTCTTTTGCCTGCCTTGCTTCGTAACTGTCTCGCTTTGTAGTTATCTTGCTTGTGGTTATCTAGGATTAGTTATTAGTTAGTAGTTAGTTATCTTAGTTACTCTTAGTTATCCTTTAGTTACCCCTTAACTACCTATCCATCCACCTTACCTTAGCCATCCATTTCATCCTTACCTATCCACCCATATATTCTTTCTAGCCCCTCTTCTCTCCTTTTCCCTTTTCTCTTTTCTTCGACTCTCATCCCCTCCTTGACTCAATTCATACACCACCCTAGCCTTCCCTTGGGATCAAATAAATCGACACGTGGTACTCCCAGGCGAAGTGCTACTACGATAGTTCTGTGCGCTTGCAAAATCTCCTCCTAGTAGATTGCATTCTATCTAGCTAGCTCCTACTAGTGTCGGGATTGACAACCCCGCTTGGCATTAGTAGATAGCTGCTTTAGCTCCACTCCTTTAGGTATAGTGACCGGTCTCGCTTCAAGCATTTCCGACGCCGTTGCCGGGGATAGACTCCATAGTCTGGTCCTAGTAACAGCGTTAGCAAGTGCCAACAAGCATTCCTAGGCCATTACCGGGGATAGTTGCCTAGCACTATCTTTAGTGAAGCTAAGAACTACCAACACTCAGCGTCCGATGCTCACGAACAGAGCGTCTGATGCCCCCGAACCAGCACTGTTCTTCCGTGGATTCAACCCGATCTCCTCTGAATCAAAAGCTCTAAGGCTTAGACTTGGTATGAGGAGTTCCTAGGAGGTTAGTGAGCTATCCCAAAGAGATCATGGCTCGAACCTAACTCCAAATCGGTGAATTGGAAGAATTCGGGGCAAAGAGAGCAAAACTCGATTCAAAACGAAAATCGACCGATCTACTAGCTCGTGAGGTTAGAGGAGATTTCCTTCGGTGGAAAGATGCGCCTCACGATCTAGAACAACTCAGTTCAAATGGATTTGCAAAAGACACAACAATTCAAGAGATCGATCACCGTGAAAAACGTGGAGAAAAGCAATCCGCAAAGAACAACACCAAAACGCGAATCACAACCACGAATTGCAACCGTGTGGCTACCACACGCTACAATAGTGAAATTACGGTCTCACTTCCTCAAAATCTCATGAACACAGAGGTATGGTTCTCTGCGGATCTCAGTAGCTACAGTAGGGATTGGGAGAGCAGGAAAACCCTAGAAGGCAAAGAGCAAATGACTGAGATGCTCTGGGAGGTGGGTGTCTCCCCCTACTTATCCTAATTCTCATTCCCACTCTACCCCTAGTTATTTACAGAGCGAACCAGCTAAATCCTAGGATTATTCTGGACCAACTCGGAGTTGATGCTGATCCAACGGCCACGCCCGCACAACTGGTAGCGTTGCCTCGACGCAACCTCACTGATTGCCGCTACGTGCCGCCTCCGCTCTGCTTGTCCTTTTCACGGACTCCGCCCCTCAGTTTTGAGGCCAAAACCAGGAAACCTGTCTTCACGACCATCCCCCCGTTTTTGAGGCCGAAACCGGGAAACCCGACGTCCGTCGCCTGAGTTTTGTGGACCAAATTCAGAAACCTGCCAGCGCCCAGGTTTTGAGGCCCAAACCTGGAAACCATCCACAGCCCGAGTTTTGTGGCCCAAACTCGGCAAACCCGCAGCACCCAGGTTTTGTGGCCCAAACCTGGAAACCGTCCACCCGATGTTTTTTCTGTGGCTCAACCATCAAACCGACGCTATAGAGGGGATGCACCGCCCGTGCACCCCGTCCACCGACACTTGTACCCAAGTCCTCGACCCGAGCAACACCGTGTCCCGCAAGTCTTCACTCTTCGCTGTCCCAGGCTATCAGCCACCACAACTAATCCTTAGGCCACCGGTCCCTCAGTCCAAGCCTTACGTCCTCCCTTAACCGCTCCCGGTCCGTCGGCACGACACGTCTCTACTTGACCTTCACCTTGCCCTTGATCACTATCTCCGTGCTCGACACCTGCACAACACAAGCCAAAGAACATGCGCATCAAACCCGTTGACAATCACTCATCACTCGAGACTCGGCATACACCCATGTATCCACAACTCAAAAGAGAGTCATAAACCTTAAGAATAATAAGAACAATGGCTCAAACTTTAATATAGACGTTGATTACCAAAACAATCGCTGAAGCAAGTTGAAGATAAACTTGAATCCGCAGGTACAAGATGAAGATGTTGACCTGACAGGTGTAACAGACTCGCCCAATAATGTGGCCCACCTACACCTGTCATTTGTCCAACGACCTCTGACCGCTATGTAAGTGTGCCACAAGACTGGATTAATCTGTTGGATACGATCGATGTATCCAAGGGTCACAGGAATCATCCGAGTGTAATCATTACAGCACATAACATTTCATACAAAAATACCAGATCGGAGAAAAACAGCGGAAGTCTTACATAAACTAATATTACAGACCAGTGTTCATTATTACAATATAGGTGATAAAGAGTTCAAGTTGCGATAGTACTAAGTGCTGGAATAAACGCCTGATAACATAACCATACAAGTAAACCCTGCCCAAGGGCACATCACTTATCATCCTCCACCGGGAAGATGGTCATACAACAAGGTCCAAAGCACATCTGCTCACCGGGCTCACCTGCAACAAGGGTCATAGAACCCTGAGTACAGGAGTACTCAACAAGACTTACCCGACTAAATAAATTGGGGAGAAAACTCAGGAATGCAGGCTGAGGGGAAGTCAAGGTAAGGCTGTAGCAAGAATCCAAAAGTTTTCCTTTGCATAAAAGCTCCTACTACTAGGAAGTTGTGTCATTCCATATTAATATTAGCTAAGTAATCAAATGTTCATCTCATGATCAACCCATTAGTCCTCCATTGTTTCATCATTAAACTACGCTGAGGGGGCGAGGACGAGTCTCCTTTTCTCGAGGAGCAAACGACGATTCGAACCGCTTGATCTACCCAGCTGGGGCTTCCTTATCACACGACATATGCGAGACCGAACTCACATATATCAACCGTCCCGTGGATCCGCTCAAACCGGACCGGAGCCGCGCCACCCGGGAGTACAGTACACCACCGCCCTACAACGGCCTTGCTGAGTCCGTCCAACAGGGGACCGTGCAGGGTGGGTACACGCTACTCCCGCCATCTCTCCACTCCCAGTGCGCGGGTGCGCCGTTCCAGTAAGAGCATAGCCACAGTAGGGCTTACCGTAGCATGTGACCAGTACTAACAAATAGTTCTCGATCCAACGGGCCAACAGCGGACGGGCCCTAGGCGACACAGACGGAAACACTACACCAGGACTCCGTTTCCTGTGCAAGTTACCCGCCCGGTCTCATTTTAATTATACCATCCCAAGCCGAGGGAAAGGTTCCCAACAATAGC
This sequence comes from Coix lacryma-jobi var. lacryma-jobi, assembly GCA_009763385.1. Classification (NCBI taxonomy): domain Eukaryota; kingdom Viridiplantae; phylum Streptophyta; class Magnoliopsida; order Poales; family Poaceae; genus Coix; species Coix lacryma-jobi. The sequence goes on from CM019830.1 coordinate 83,247,605, forward strand.
ATATCTCTTTTCAAAACCTACTCTAATGAGCAAGGCTAAGCAATCTAAGCATTTGTAAATAACCCAGTGACAAGGATAGTATAGGGAGTATCAAGGTAGGTAATGCATCAAGTAGGTAACATTCAACTCCTAAACTTAATGCACCAATTTTATCAACAAGTATATTATTGAAAATGCAAGGTAAGGGCAAATGCACCGGGGCTTGCCTTGGGGTTCTTCTTCTTCCGGTTCGCTGCCACAAATATCAAATCCCACTTCGTAAAATACCGGTGCCTCACGAGCAGCAATCTCCGGTTGCTCCTTGTTCACCTCGGTTTCTAAACGCAATATACGATCGAGCACATATAAGATGCATGTGATGCGAATATGAATGAATGCTCAAGATGCTGGACCATTACAAATAGAAGAGTACAGCAGCAAACATCAAACATATACGAATATAAAATGAACAACACAATTGGAACAAAATTTGTATAAACGATAAGCCGAACAGATTTCATGTACCAACCTATTTCTACCATAACCGGAGCTACAGAATAGCTATTCCGATGATTCAGGACAATCTGGAAAGCTTAACTAATTCTCTACAACTTTTCTATAATACACAACAGCTAATTCCAGGATCATATGGACCAAACAATTTATTTGGTGAAACCTATCCAGATTCTGGACAGATTCAAACATTACTGTTCCACAGATCATATCTGGAGCTCAGAAATACCAACATATGCGATCTAGACCATTATGAAAAGCATATGAAATGTTCTACAATTTTCTTATAACCCACTAGATCAGATTTGCAAGCTAAATACCTCAAATTGTTCAGCCTATACAAACTGTCCAGATTCTGGACAGCAGCACAAACCTAGATTGAACAGAGCATAACTCCCAGTATATTTATCCAACAATTATGAAATTTTAGGAGCAGCCTAGATCACAAAAGTACTACAACTTGCTATACAACGTTTTTGACAGAAAACCAAATTATTATTATGTTATATGCTCCAATAACTGACTCTAGAACTTTTGATAGAAACATAGCAAGGGCTAGACTTTATTCAGGTATGGTCACAATAGGTCAAAATTTATTTCACAAAAGGGCTAAAAGTTTTACCAGCGATGTGTTATGTGTTTACTAAGCACTACAAAATTTGTTTCACAATTTTTGGACCACAAGATCAGCCTACAAATTTATTTAAGGAGTCTAAACCATTTATTTAACTATTTTAATACTCCAATTAAACTTGTCCAAACTTTCAGTTTCGTATTTTTATAATTTTCTTTACAACTCAGAGAGCTTACCCAAAAATTTTCATAATTTTAGGAGTTGTAAATTAATTGTGACAAAAATAACAAAATACCAGCACTATCTAAAAACGCTAAACAGAAAAACAATCCTAACACAGCCTCGGATAGGGGGCTCGGAGCGTAAAACTCCGATTCGCCCGAGGCCTGCGCGGCGAACCAGTGCCAAGGCTCGCGCGCACGGAGCAGTGCCGAGGCTCGCGCGCGCACCGGCAGTGACCGCTGCGGCGACGGCGTGACTACCGGACAACTCGCCGATGGCGAGGCCAGGGGCTCAGCCGAGGCTTCCAACCCGTTCGGGTTTGCCTCGCGAACTCGAGGCTCAGGCTTGACCTCGAGGGTCTGGCTCGACCTCGAGGGTCGGGCTCGGCCTCGAAGGTTAGGCTCGGCCTCAGGCGAGACGGAACTCGAGGCTCGGCCTCGGGCGAGACGGAACTCGAGGCTCGGCCTCAGTCGAGACGGAACTCGAGGCTCGGCCTCGGCGAGACGGAACTCGAGGCTCGGCCTCAGTCGAGACGGAACTCGAGGCTCGGCCTCGGGCGAGACGGAACTCAGGCTCGGCTCGAGGGTCAGCCTCGGGCTTGCTCAGTGCGAACGGACCAGTGCACGACTTAGGCTACTAACAAGGCGGGGCCGGGGTGTCAGTCATAACCAACCAAAACGAACCCGTTCGTGCACCAGCGCGCGGACCAGTGCACGGCGGCGTTGACCGCCGGCGCTCCTCGTCGACGGCAAGGCTAATGACCCGACCAAGACTAGTTACACATGTTTCCGACATCGCGAAACCATCGGTGAGGTCGGTTAGGGTTAGGATTAGCCGGAGCTATCTCGGCCACGAGAATGGCGGCTCGGCTCCGCCGTTCATGGCGGCACGCCGGCGTTCCGGCCGAATCTAGGCGGTAGAGTCCAAATGGATGAGAGCATAAGCTCCAGGAAGCTCACCTAGGGCTGGTGCGTGCGTCGGTTTGGTCGGGGAGGGTCGGGAAGATGAAGGTCGACGACGGCGGCGAAGGTGGCGGCGGACCGAGGCTCCGCGGCGGTGTTCCGGCTCCTCCGGTGCAGTAGCGACCCTGAGTAGCGGGCCGGCCAGAGAGAGGGGGTCAAGGCCAAGCGATGGCGCAAACGAATTGAATCGGGGAGCTCTGTACCCACCGGACGACGACGAGCGCGACCGCGGCGGCACTTCACCGGAGTTGGAGAAGAAACGGTCGGACCGGCAATGTGGGTGACTGGAGTCCGATTGGATGGGTCGGGGAGATGGGTGAGGTTATGGTGCAGCTGTGTTAGGCCAGCGACAGCGGAGGAGGCCCGTCGGCGATGAATCTTGCCGGCGGCGCTCCCTGGTCTTGCCGGCCGAACAAAGGGAAAGGAAAGAGTGGAGAGCGGCGATGGAGTGGTACATATATAGACGGCAAGGAGCTCCGGGTGTGCGCCAGCAAGTGCGCATGCAAACGAGAGAGGGACGCGTGGACGGGAACGTGGCGACACCGGAACGCGTCGTGGCCGCGACGGCCGCCGTGGAGGCCATGCAAGGCACCATGGACTGTAGCTACAGTGCAGTTTGTCCCCTTTGAATTGCGACCATAACTTGAACTAAAGTGCAAAATCTGTAAGAATAAAAGTTGTTCAAAATTTTATGCTCTACAAACTTGCTTAAAAGATCATGTTCCAATTCGGCTTAGTTTTTGAATTATAGTTTGAATTCAAATCTGCCCCAAACTGAATTCTCATTTACTTTAAAATTTTCTGAAGAAGTTCAAATTTGTGAATGATGAAAGTGTTACATTTGTCATTCCCCACAACTTTGTTTAAGGAACCAAAGTCAGATTCTCAAAGGTTGTTTGAAAGTTGTAGTTCAAGGGTAGATTCTAGGGTTTAAACAATTTGATTTGAATTCATCAAAATTCTGTGCAGAATCTGAGTTGGCTTTATATACCAAAGTTGTTTCTCAGGGCCAGATCTACAACTTTGTTTTTGGAACCTAACCCTAATTGAGCTTGGATTAAGGTCTTCTACATATAAGCACTATAATGACGTGATTTCAGGAGCCATATGACTCGATAATCTTATTCTTTCTAGAATTCAGCCACTATGTTACCCTAAGCATCACACATCAACGAGCAGGACAGAATTTAAACATACACATGATGCACTTGAGATCAAGTTCTATGCAAATTGTAAATGCATCATTATTGTTACTACATGAATGCTTTCCATGCTTATGATGACATGTCAGGTTTTATTTGGCTTAAACACCAGAGGTGTTACAGCTCCTCCCCCCTTAGAGAAATCTCGTCACGAGATTGGTTTGACTGACTAAGTAATGAAAAGGAAATGTGTCAGGATCTAAATCTATGATCACACAAGTAACGGAAAAAGAAATGTGTCAGGTTGTTAGATCCTGAATTCTCTTTAAAGTACCATCGTAAGTTTCCCTAGGCCAGTGAAAGACATACCTAAATGGAAGCGAGAAAATCCGGGAAGTGCTCCAATAGAAAATCCTCAGATTCCCAGGTAGCTTCTTCTTCTGAGTGTTGATCCCATTGCACTTTATAGAATTTAACAGTTCTACTACGGGTGACTCGGTCCTTTTGATCAAGCACTTTGACTGGATATTCTGAATAAGTCATATCTGGCTGAATGTCCACGCCTTCATAACTCATTACTCGATCAGGCACTCGCAAACACTGCTTTAACTGAGACACATGGAATACATTATGCACAACAGCCAGTTGTTTAGGGCAATTCTAACCGATAAGCTTTGCTTTCCACACCGCTTTACAATTTTAAACGGTCCAATGTATCGAGGTGCTAACTTCCCTTTACCCCAAACCGAACCACTCCCTTCATTGGTGACACCTTCAAGTATACATAACTCCCGCTGAAAATACTAAAGGTCTACGTCTTTTGTCTGCATAACTCTTTTGTCGGGTTTGAGCTACTTCAAATTACTTTGTATTTGTTTAACCTTTCTTCGGCCTCCTTTACTAAATCAACTCCGAAAAATCTTCTCTCGCCAGGCTCTGACCAGTTTAGCGGGGTTCGACATCTTTGTCCATAAAGTGCTTCAAACGGTGCCATCTTGATACTTTCTTGATAGCTATTATTATAGGAAAATCCTGCTAATGGAAGACATTCATCCCATTGATCAGGATAGGTGGCACACAGGATTCAACATATCCTCTAAGATTTGATTTACCCTCTCAGTTTGACCTCCAGTCTGAGGATGATTGCTGTGCTAAAGAGGAGTTTGGTTCCTAATGATTCATGTAAATGCTTCCAGAAACTGAGAGACAAACTGCGTTCCTCTATCAGAGACTATGGTCTTTGGCACCCCATGGAGACTTAAAATTCTGGCAATATAGATTCGGGCATAGGCAGGAGTTCTAAATTAGCTTTTACTGGGATAAAATGAGAGCTGATTTTGTCAGACGGTCAACAATTACCCAAATTGAATCAAATCCCTTGGAAGTTTTGGGAAGACCTACAATGAAATCCATGCTAATATCCTCCCATTTCCAAGCTGGAATAGGCAAAGGCTGTAACTCACCAGCTGGCTTCAAACGTACTGCCTTTACTTTCTGACAAGTGTCACATTGAGCCACGTAGCGAGCTATTTCAATCTTCATCTTTGTCCACCAGAATCTTTGCTTCAGATCTTGATACATTTTATTACTTCCTGGGTGGATTGCTAACCTGGTAAGATGAGCTTCATCAAGAATCTTCTGTCTGAGCTCAGATACCTTGGGAACACCAATCGGTCCTTAAACCATAGTACACCTGCTTCATCAATTCTGAAAAAGTTTGTTTCTCCTGCTTTGATTTTTGCTATAATATGACCTATTCCCTTGTTGACTTTCTGGGTTGCTATAATTTCTTCTTGTAAAGTAGGCTCGACTCTAATACTATTCAAGCTTTCTTGCAAAACGATCTTTATTCCCAACCTTTCTAGCTCTTGCAGAGACTAAGGTGCATGGGTGCTACTGACAGCAACTGCAATGAGGATTCCGACTGAGAGCGTCAGCAAACACATTTGCCTTACCAGGATGATAAATGTATTTCTAGTTCATAGTCCTTAATTAGTTCCCACCACCTCCTTTGTCGCATATTCAAGTCCTCTTGTGTAAAGATGTACTTTCAAACTTTTATGGTCAGTGTATATGTGACAGGTATTTCCTAGTAAATAATGGCGCCATATCTTTAGTGCATGCACCACTGCAGCTAACTCCAGATCATGAGTAGGATAATGTTCTTCATGTCGTTTGAGCTGTCTAGATGCATAGGCAATGACTCTCCCTTCTTGCATCAACACACAGCAGCAAGACCGATTCCTGAAGCATCACAGTATACATCGAAGGGTTCTCAATATCTGGTTGAGCTAATATTGGTGCGGTGGTAAGTAGCTTCTTTAGTGTTTGAAAAGCCTGTCACACTCAGGAGGCCATTTAAACTTGACTTGATTCTTGAGCGCTCTGTAATAGGTTTGGCTATTTTTGAAAAAACCCAGAATGAAACGGCGCGATAATAACCAGCCATTCCAAGAAACTGCGGACTTGGTGCACTGTGGTTGGCGACTTCCATTTCAGAATGTCCTGCACCTTTCCGGGATCCACTGCGATTCCTTAGCTGATAACACATGACCTAGGAACTGCACTTTCTTCTAACCAGAAAGCACACTGCTGAATGTAGCAACAACTGATGCTCACGCAGACGAGTCAGTACTATCCGCAGATGCTCAGCATGCTCTTCTTTGGGTTTTGGAATATACCAAAATGTCATCAATAAATACTACTACGAACTTGTCGAGCTCAGGCATGAACACAGAGTTCATGAGATACATGAAATGAGCTGGAGCATTGGTTAGGCCAAATGACATGACAAGGTATTCATATAGACCATATCGAGTGGTGAAGGCGGTTTAGGGATATCTTCGGGTCTAATTTTTATCTGGTGGTACCCTGACCTAAGATCTATTTTGGAGAAGACTTTGGCTCCGGCGAGTTGGTCAAAGAGGAGATCAATGCGTGGAAGGGGATATTTGTTTTGATGGTCACTACTTCATTGAGAGGGACGATAATCAACGCACATTGCTCAGAGTCTTGTCCTTCTTCTTCACAAAGATAGCGGGACATCCCCAGGGAGAAGAACTAGGTCGGATAAAACCTTTCTCCAAAAGTTCTTGTAACTGAGTCTTCAACTCGGCTAACTCCTTTGGAGCCATCCTATAAGCTCTTCGTGAGACAGGTGCGGTCCCTGGATATAGCTCAATCACGAACTCCACATTTCTGTCAGGTGGTAGACCAGGTAATTCTTCCGGCAACACATCAGGGAATTCTCGGACCACTGGGACATTCTCAACTCCTTCACTAACCATGGCATATATTTTCGGGCTGATTAGCTTGGGTTTTGGAAGCTGGATAAGAAGTTGGGATTTTCGGTCCGGTGAATTTAGACGAACAGTCCTATTCAAAGTATCTAAAACAGCCCCATAACGCTGCATCCAGTTCATTCCCAAAATCACATCTAAGGTTTGATGGTTCAGCACAATCATAGAAGTGGGATAAACATGTCGTCCCATCTCTATAGGAACTTGATGTACTATTTCATTGGCAAACAGTCGACCCCCAGGTGACAGTATAGATATTTCCTTTTGGACTCACATATTGGAATTGCATGCTTCCTGACAAACTCTCTATTGATGAATGAATGCGATGCACCAGAGTCAAAGAGCGTAACTGCTAAATGGTTGGCAACAGGAAACGTACCCAGCATAACCGGTTCGCCTTCTGGAATAGTCTCAACTTGAGTATGATGAACCTGTCCAGTCTTGGGTACCATATAGATCTTCCGGTGCCCGGTCGAGAACCAGATTGGTTGCCTTGCTGCTGCTTATTCTGTGGATTAGCTTGATTACCTTGCTGGCGAGGGACATTTGAGTTATAATTCTTCGGTGAAGGACAATTCTTAGCAAAGTGTCCTGTCCCGCCACAGTTGTAACAGGGGTTACTGGTCTTTGGAGCATTTGTGGAATGAGAGCTAGGTGCATTGGCTTGACGTGGGTACTGGAATTGGGAAGAGGCTTTGGCATTAGCTTGAGGTTGGTAATTGTTGGGGTGGACGAGCAGGTACATGTGCATGAGGAACAGGGTGATATAGGAACTTAGGACGTTTTGGCATGCTCCCTGATGCGCCAGCTTGAGCAGTCTTCCTCCTTTTTGCCTCCTTGTGCACACGATTCTTCTCTTCAAGAGTGATGGCAATACTCACAATGTCATTGAAGGTGGAGTTGGCACAGGTGGTCATCATGGTTTGCAGCTTGGTGCTCAGCCCTCGCATGAAGCACTGCTTCTTCTTAGCATCAGTGTTGACATAATCAGGAGCATATTGGGAGAGATGGTTGAACTTGCTCACATACTGCATCACGGATTGAGTACCCTGCTGCAGTTTGAGGAATTCTTTTAGCTTCATTTGCATGATGCCTGCGGGGATGTGATGTGCTCTAAAGACTTCACAGAATTCAGCCCAAGTGACTTGGTGTCCAGGAACTTGTGCGGCCAGATAATTTGCCCACCAAGTGCCTGCCGGTCCTCTAAACTGTTGTGCGGCAAATAAAGGCTTCTGGATGTCTGTGCATCGGATTAACTCAAACTTTTGCTCAATGGTATGCAGCCACTCATTGCTTCCAGAGGTTCTTCAGCTTTGGTAAAGAGCGGAGGGCGAGTATCCATGAAATCTGAATACGTGCTGTTGGCATGATGATGATGCCCCTGCCCACGGTGTCCTTGCCCTCGTTCTTGTGCCATAGCTTGCAGCAACCTAGTATTGTCAGCTGTGACTGTTGCTAAAGCAGCAATTGCATCGGCCAGGGTTGGGGTGCCCGTGGTGGTGGTGGAGGGTTTCCCCCATCCTGGGATGTACCAGCCCGAAGCACGCGTGTTCACCGGCATCTGTAGTATATAATAAGTATTGCACAACATCCATAAGTACTCATAATTAACTTAGTCATAACTTCCATTACATTAGCAAAAGTAGTTGCATGAACATCACGAGGTCTGATTTAATTATTACATAAGTCCGCTCCTAGCAGGACTATCTAGTGCAACTATCCTCCATACTACTAGTCAGAACTACCCAACTACGATCACTCCTCGGTCAGTGTCGAGGCCGGAGACGTGACCACCCTCGTCGTCACTATCGTCGATCTCGATCTCCATCTCGGGCTCGTCCTCCTCCTCGTCAGGCCCTCCTCCGTCAGCTAGAATCACTCCATCCTCCATCTCGGCTGCCCCCGGAGCATGGAGAGGGTGGAGCTGGTTATGCAGGGCGTGAATCTCCTCATGAAGGTTGTTGGCATACACCTCCATGCCCTCAATCTGAAACTCAAGCTCAACGACTCGTGCGCGGGCTTGGTTCTCTCGGATCCAGGCTTCATCCCTCTGAGCACGGAACTGCTCATTCTCACTCTCCAATTCGGCTTCTACCTTGGATGCCTCACTAAGCTGCGCGCGCAAGACAGCCTCCAGTTCAGCTGCCTCCTTCAGCTGCTCGCGCTGAGAACTAATGATCATGGCGTCCAAAGCCCTATCCCTGGTGGACTCTGCTAAGGTAGTAGTGAGCCTCCTGATCTCCGCAAGGAGATCGGCCTCGGGACGGTGGGTGCTACGGCTGCTGCTAGCCTCCCCTGAACGCGGCGCAAGCTGGTGTCGCGGGGCTCCCCTTGGTCCCGTGCTCTTGCGCGCTGTCTGCTTAGCTCGAGCCATCCTGGAATAATTTTAAACTAAGGTCAGTTTCGTGCTCCTATAAGTTAGTATAATTATACCCATGACTCGATATCTATTAAAGGAGGAGAATTTATAATTTAATTGATGCAAGATGAAATGATGCAAACTTACGATTCTACGCATACGACATTATTTGCTTAGTTACATACCTACCAAAATAATTTTTGTAACCTTTTTAAACATAGGGCAATACCTTCCAGCACACTTCCTAGTAAGCAAGAAGTAAGTTGAGGAAAGCAATAGATAAGATCAGAAAGAGTCTTTTTAGATTTTCTTAGAAAATAAATTTTGAAGGTTTTTTTTTTCAAAGTACCATAATGATTGCCACGGATCCTGCTCCGATACCAAGCCTGTAACAGACTCGCCCAATAATGTGGCCCACCTACACCTGTCATTTGTCCAACGACCTCTGACCGCTATGTAAGTGTGCCACAAGACTGGATTAATCTGTTGGATACGATCGATGTATCCAAGGGTCACAGGAATCATCCGAGTGTAATCATTACAGCACATAACATTTCATACAAAAATACCAGATCGGAGAAAAACAGCGGGAGTCTTACATAAACTTAATATTACAGACCAGTGTTCATTATTACAATATAGGTGATAAAGAGTTCAAGTTGCGATAGTACTAAGTGCTGGAATAAACGCCTGATAACATAACCATACAAGTAAACCCTGCCCAAGGGCACATCACTTATCATCCTCCACCGGGAAGATGGTCATACAACAAGGTCCAAAGCACATCTGCTCACCGGGCTCACCTGCAACAAGGGGTCATAGAACCCTGAGTACAGAGTACTCAACAAGACTTACCCGACTAAATAAATTGGGGAGAAAACTCAGGAATGCAGGCTGAGGGGAAGTCAAGGTAAGGCTGTAGCAAGAATCCAAAAGTTTTCCTTTGCATAAAGCTCCTACTACTAGGAAGTTGTGTCATTCCATATTAATATTAGCTAAGTAATCAAATGTTCATCTCATGATCAACCCATTAGTCCTCCTTTTTCATCATTAAACTACGCTGAGGGGGCGAGGACGAGTCCTCCTTTTCTCGAGGAGCAAACGACGATTCGAACCGCTTGATCTACCCAGCTGGGGCTTCCTTATCACACACGACATATGCGAGACCGAACTCACATATATCAACCGTCCCGTGGATCCGCTCAAACCGGACCGGAGCCGCGCCACCGGGAGTACAGTACACCACCGCCCTACAACGGCCTTGCTGATCCGTCCAACAGGGGACCGTGCGGGTGGGTACACGCTACTCCCGCCATCTCTCCACTCCAGTGCGCGGGTGCGCCGTTCCAGTAAGAGCATAGCCACAGTAGGGCTTACCGTAGCATGTGACCAGTACTAACAAATAGTTCTCGATCCAACGGGCCAACAGCGGACGGGCCCTAGGCGACACAGACGGAACACTACACCAGGACTCCGTTTCCTGTGCAAGTTACCCGCCCGGTTCTCATTTTAATATAAACCATCCAAGCCGAGGGAAGGTTCCCAACAATAGCATATCTCTTTTCAAAACCTACTCTAATGAGCAAGGCTAAGCAATCTAAGCATTTGTAAAATAACCCAGTGATACCCAGTGACAAGGATAGTATAGGGAGTATCAAGGTAGGTAATGCATCAAGTAGGTAACATTCAACTCCTAAACTTAATGCACCAATTTTATCAACAAGTATATTATTGAAAATTGCAAGGTAAGGGCAAATGCACCGGGGCTTGCCTTGGGTTCTTCTTCTTCCGTTCGCTGCCACAAATATCAAATCCCACTTCGTAAAATACCGGTGCCTCACGAGCAGCAATCTCCGGTTGCTCCTTGTTCACCTCGGTTTCTAAACGCAATATACGATCGAGCACATATAAGATGCATGTGATGCGAATATGAATGAATGCTCAAGATGCTGGACCATTACAAATAGAAGAGTACAGCAGCAAACATCAAACATATACGAATATAAAATGAACAACACAATTGGAACAAAATTTGTATAAACGATAAGCCGAACAGATTTCATGTACCAACCTATTTCTACCATAACCGGAGCTACAGAATAGCTATTCCGATGATTCAGGACAATCTGGAAAGCTTAACTAATTCTCTACAACTTTTCTATAATACACAACAGCTAATTCCAGGATCATATGGACCAAACAATTTATTTGGTGAACCTATCCAGATTCTGGACAGATTCAAACATTACTGTTCCACAGATCATATCTGGAGCTCAGAAATACCAATATGCGATCTAGACCATTATGAAAAGCATATGAAAGTTCTACTACAATTTTCTTATAACCCACCAGATCAGATTTACAAGCTAAATACCTCAAATTGTTCAGCCTATACAAACTGTCCAGATTCTGGACAGCAGCACAAACCTAGATTGAACAGAGCATAACTCCTAGTATATTTATCCAACAATTATGAAATTTTAGGAGCAGCTAGATCAACAAAAGTACTACAACTTTGCTATACAACGTTTTGACAGAAAACCAAATTATTATTATGTTAATATGCTCCCAATAGAACTGACTCTAGAACTTTTGATAGAACATAGCAAGGGCTAGACTTTATGTCAAAGGTATGGTCACAAGGTCAAAATTTATTTTCACAAAAGGGCTAAAAGTTTTACCAGCGATGTGTTATGTGTTACTAAGCACTACAAAATTTGTTTCACAATTTTTGGACCACAAGATCAGCCTACAAATATTATTTAAGGAGTCTAAACCATTTATTTAACTATTTTAATACTCCAATTAAACTTGTCCAACTTTCAGTTTCGTATTTTTATAATTTTCTTTACAACTCAGAGAGCTTACCCAAAAATTTTCATAATTTTAGGAGTTGTAAATTAATTGTGACAAAAATAACAAAATACAGCACTATCTAAAAACGCTAAACAGAAAACAATCCTAACACACACGCCTCGGATAGGCGGGCTCGGAGCGTAAAACTCCGATTCGCCCGAGGCCTGCGCGGCGAACCAGTGCCAAGGCTCGCGCGCACGGACCAGTGCCGAGGCTCGCGCGCGCACCGGCGCTGACCGCTGCGGCGACGGCGTTGACTACCGGCCAACTCGCCGATGGCGAGGCCAGGGGCTCAGCCGAGGCTTCCAACCCGTTCGGGTTTGCCTCGCGAACTCGAGGCTCAGGCTTGACCTCGAGGTCTGGCTCGACCTCGAGGGTCGGGCTCGGCCTCGAAGGTTAGGCTCGGCCTCAGGCGAGACGGAACTCGAGGCTCGGCCTCGGGCGAGACGGAACTCGAGGCTCGGCCTCAGTCGAGACGGAACTCGAGGCTCGGCCTCGGGCGAGACGGAACTCGAGGCTCGGCCTCAGTCGAGACGGAACTCGAGGCTCGGCCTCGGGCGAGACGGAACTCAAGGCTCGGCTCGAGGGTCAGCCTCGGGCTTGCTCAGTGCGAACGGACCAGTGCACGACTTAGGCTACTAACAGGCGGGGCCGGGGTGTCAGGCTAACCAAAACGAACCCGTTCGTGCACCAGCGCGCGGACCAGTGCACGGCGGCGTTGACCGCCGGCGCTCCTCGTCGACGGCAAGGCTAATGACCCGACCAAGACTAGTTACACATGTTTCCCGACATCGCGAAACCATCGGTGAGGTCGGTTAGGGTTAGGATTAGCCGGAGCTATCTCGGCCACGAGAATGGCGGCTCGGCTCCGCCGTTCATGGCGGCACGCCGGCGTTCCGGCCGAATCTAGGCGGTAGAGTCCAAATGGATGAGAGCATAAGCTCCAGGAAGCTCACCTAGGGGTGGGTGCGTCGGTTTGGTCGGGGGTCGGGGAAGTTACAGGTCGGAAGATGAAGGTCGACGGCGGCGAAGGTGGCGGCGGACCGAGGCTCCGCGGCGGTGTTCCGGCTCCTCCGTGCAGTAGCGACCTGAGTAGCGGGCCGGCCAGAGAGAGGGGGTCAAGGCCAAGCGAATGGCGCAAACGAATTGAATCGGGGAGCTCTGTACCCACCGGACGACGACGAGCGCGACCGCGGCGGCACTTCACCGGAGTTGGAGAGAAACGGTCGGACCGGCAATGTGGGTGACTGGAGTCCGATGGATGGGTCGGGGAGATGGGTGAGGTTATGGTGCAGCTGTGGTTAGGCCAGCGACAGCGGAGGAGGCCCGTCGGCGATGAATCTTGCCGGCGGCGCTCCCTGGTCTTGCCAGCCGAACAAAGGGGAAAGGAAAGAGTGAGAGCGGCGATGGAGTGGTACATATATAGACGGCAAGGAGCTCCGGGTGTGCGCCAGCAAGTTGCGCATGCAAACGGAGAGAGGGACGCGTGGACGGGAACGTGGCGACACCGGAACGCGTCGTGGCCGCGACGGCCGCCGTGGAGGCCATGCAAACTCCATGGACTGTAGCTACAGTGCAGTTGTCCCCTTTTGAATTGCGACCATACTTGAACTAAAGTGCAAAATCTGTAAGAATAAAAGTTGTTCAAAATTTTATGCTCTACACAACTTGCTTAAAAGATCATGTTCCAATTCGGCTTAGTTTTTGAATTATAGTTTGAATTCAAATCTGCCCCAAACTGAATTCTCAATTTACTTTAAAATTTTCTGAAGAAGTTCAAATTTTGTGAACATGAAAGTTGTTACATTTGTCATTCCCCACAACTTTGTTTAAGGACCAAAGTCAGATTCTCAAAGGTTTGAAAGTTGTAGTTCAAGGGTAGATTCTAGGGTTTAAAACAAATTGATTTAATTCAAAATTCTGTGCAGAATCTGAGTTGGCTTTATACCAAAGTTGTTTCTCAGGGCCAGATCTACAACTTTGTTTTTGGAACCTAACCCTAATTGAGCTTGGATTAAGGTCTTCTACATATAAGCACTATAATGACGTGATTTCAGAGCCATATGACTCGATAATCTTATTCTTTCTAGAATTCAGCCACTATGTTACCCTAAGCATCACACATCAACGAGCAGGACAGAATTTAAACATACACATGATGCACTTGAGATCAAGTTCTATGCAAATTGTAAATGCATCATTATTGTTACTACATGAATGCTTTCCATGCTTATGATGACATGTCAGGTTTTATTTGGCTTAAACACCAGAGGTGTTACAACAGCCAGAGCTCCTTCTTGATCTCTTCCTCTCTCTCTCTTCTAGTTCTAGTATAAGACTAGGTTCTAAACCTAAACTAGAGGGGTAACTAGTTTAGCTGGCTCTTGAAGTCTTCTTCTAGGGTTTCTGAATGAGGCGTAGACTTTTCTGAAGAGAGACTTGAGACTTCCCAGGGGTCTGGGGGCCTGTTTATATAGTCCTGAGGGATCAACCGTGGCCGTTAGATCAAACCGACTTCACGTAGGGCTGAGATGGATCCTCAAAGGCGTTGAGGAAGCTTCCAGAAGACGGAGTCTAGCGGCCCGGGGGGAGACCGGTCGGTCTAAGGGTGCTACCAACCGGTCCCACCTGGCAGCCTCTCGGGTGTCCCGCCTCGTGGTGTCCTCTGGTGTCCTCTAGATCCTTCTGGAGTATTCCTAACGTGTCGGTTCCGTACTTCTGTCGATTTGTTTCCTTCTAGGAGGAGTAATCAGTGCTGGTTTCCTGGTTTAGTCCCTGTAGAATCACAATTCACCAAAACTCATGGAATATTGTCAATTAAAACCCTAAACCTTTGTTGGTGATTGAATTCATGCCCTTTTCATATTTATTTATCCTTTAATTTTGATAGATAACTAGTGTCAACAACAGTGAGTTAAACTTGAGCCGTGTAGTGTATGACCGAAACCGTTTGATTCGTGGTTTGATTCGCATTTTGAACTTGTTCTTCGCGTTCTTGTTTCTCCATGATTTTCCCGTCACTCGATCTCCCTCTACGGTGCGTCTTTTTTGAATCCACTTGAATGAATTTGTTCTTTGATGTGAGGAGATCATTTCCACCGAAGGAATTCAATTAACTCCTCACGAACAAGTAGATCGTGTCGATTCAAGTTTCGTGGCGCTTTTTCGGTTCATACACCTTCCCCTTCGATTTCCTGTTGATTGAGTTGATTTGAGCGGATGATTTCTTGGGGATAGTCTTCCAACTACCTCATGATCATCTTCTCCAAGATTGGGATCAAGGGATTTTGTTTTGAATCAAATTTGGGAAGATTTGAGTTGAGGGCGACCAAAATCGCCCTCTCTAGGCACTCGCGGACAGTCCGCCGCTGTGCCCGCGGACAGTCCGCGCATCGGGACTTGGCCAAACCAGTGGCCGCGAGTCTCTGCTGTTGGAGTCCAGGTTGATCGGCGGATAGTCCACCGTTGCAACCCGCGGACAGTCCGGGACTGTCCAGAGTTGTTCAGCAGAGGTGCTGTTTTGCTCTTTTGGCCTGCGGACAGTCCGCCGCTTGTTCCCGGACAGTCAGCCATTGGGCAGACAGTCCGCCGCCGTACTCGCGGACAGTCCGAGACTTCGCAGACTTGTGCTTTTCAGTGCATTTGGTCTCCTAACTTTTCGGCTTGGTTTTCGGACTTCTCGTTTGGCCCTAGAGTTAACCAAGAAACCTCTCTAGGTACATTTGCTACTTGTTAGCATAGGTATTTGGAGATTTCTCGACGTAGCCTTCCATCTACGTTCGGGAGTCAGTTTTTGAGGTTGAACTTGAGCCGGAGTTTTGGCGTTTGGTTTGCTCTTGTCTTGTGGTGCCTCGCTGTGATCCTAGGGATCATCCACCCTCTTCCAAGGGTTGTGGGCATCACGTTTCGGTCAAAGCTTTTGGGGGTTGATTGTTGGGACGAAGGCCAAAGTTTCGAGAGAAATTTTTAGGTTCCCATTCACCCCCTCTGGTCGCCTTGCTTTTGCATTCTCGGTCCTTCAAACAGAACTCCTTTTGAATTAAAACAAATGAATTTCGTAGTATATCTGCGCAATATGGACGATGGGTCCTATTACCGTAAACTACAGAGGCTTAAGTGAATGAAAACAACGTGTTTTATAACTAGAAAGGACCGTGGGTTGATTCTGGAAAAGCCGGAGGGCCTTTCCGCAAAACAAAAACTGCGCATGCTGGGACGGTTGGACCAGGGTCGCTGGCTAAATGGCTACCACGGGCGCGCTGTTGGCGCAGTCGCCACGTGGACGTGGATCGGCGAGCACGGTGGCGGTGGACCGAGTCCACAATTGAGCCGGTGGACCGTTATGAGCCAAACAGGTATCTTCTAAACTCGGCCGTCCAGGGAGAGATTGTCGCACCCGATTTTGGAGATCAAAACCAAGTACTCATATACGTGCGCCCAGGATGTCCAAACACACGTATAATCTCAAATTGTATTAAGTATCAAAGTAAAGTACTTATTACATCGCATAGTCTTCACATTATTACAAGTCTTTGCCAAAGGCATAACATAGCGGAAACGTAAAGCAAACGAGCCACCACGGGGACTCCAACTGGGGGGGTGATCAACTAGTAGTCCTGAACATCTTCTGGAAACTCCTCAAATCCGTCATCTGGTACCCATCCGGGATTTTTATAAAATTACAACAAGTGTAAGCGCACCATGCTTAGCAAGAATAACAAAGGGATCTATGAGGCTCAAAAGGCTTGACCGGGTCTGACTGCGGTTAGCAATTTTAGTTGGTCAAGTTTTATTATACCTGTAACACTACTTTAGTGATAAACCAACCAAGTTGAAAATAATAATTAATCAAATTAAACCCATCCATCTATAACCAGTGCCACAAGTGTGAAGGATCCAAGCCGCTCGTGTCTGTGAGCACGGCTGTAATAACAGGTTTTAGATATCTGCAGATATTGTACAACTTTACCCCCAAAATGTGATTCCCATATGTCGGGGTTTGCAAGGCCCACATCGCCTCTACCAAGGAAGCGCGACAGGGTTTCACTACGTAACCCTTCACAAGACATCCTAACAAGTTAGTAGCCGCTAAGGATTCAGTGGCAAGTGTGTTATAGGTGTCCCCCTTCGTGAGGCACACATGAACGCCGCATAGCACACACCAGGACAGAGGAACAACTATACACCACGAGGCACTCCCCTCTTGCGCCTTTCGATAACGACTAACAAGCTAGAGACGTACAAGTTATATGATTAAGGTCAGAGCCATATGACACTTGGGGTTGCACGTGTCCTCCTGGGTTGCCGCTTCACATGAAACCCAAGCACAAACCGGCGCTTGAGCTTCCTAAACCATGTTTCTAAAAAGATTCATTTTACAATATTACATATAATCATTAGTCAAGATTAAACATTTGTTTTGGTTATGCGCGGTGGCAACTATCCAATAATGCATTCCCAACCATAGGTGACAAGGATTTGTGGTACAAGATAGCTAGGGATTACTCCTATGGTTATTCAATTTGGACACACACATATGAACAAGTTAATCTTAGTTCTTGGTACAAGGAGCCTTTGTTACACTTGCCTTCCTCAAAGCTATTTCCCTGATCCTGCTGGTCCACAACTTGTTCCTCAGCAACCTCGCGCTGCTCGCCCTCTAAACGCGATGCGAAATCACCAATCATACATCATACCAAGCCATTACATTCAAACAAAAGAGGTTTTAATTAGAACAGTACACCAAACAGTAAAAACAGAGAGTAAAAAGTTTATAAAACTAATCTATGCTTTACTACGAACACATGAGTGAAAGAATCACTCAAATCAGAGCTAAAACGTGAAAGATATGAGTAAAACAAGGTGCAATGGCATTGCTGTAAATAAACTGAACCCGAAATTGGATTTAAATAAATCTAATTCGAAAATCCGACGGGCTCTGGACTGCGGGTCCTATATTTGAAAAAGACAGGGGCCTGAACGAGTAAAAACAGGACTGAAAAGAAATGAAACTGAACTGATATGGACTGCGGGTTGATTTCGCTAAAACAGAAGGGCTTAAGTGCAAAAGTGCTCAGAGCTGTCAGCGCTGACCGCGTCGTTGCTGACGCGGCGGCCACGTGTCGTGCGCTGGTTGGCGCGGTGTGCCACGCCAGCGGCGGTCCAGCTAACTGGGCCGCGGTGCTCCGCGTCCACGGGTCCACGGTGGACCGGTTACACAGCCCCGAAGGGGTATCTAATCTTGGCCGTTCATCACGCGATCAACGGCCCAAGAGAAAGGGGAAAATCCCACCGCCAGCACAGTGCCCACAACGGCGGCGCCATGGCCGACGGCAGCTCGAACTCGCTGGAGTTTGCCGGTACGGCGCTTCCGACCGGGATTGGCCTAACCAACTACACCGGGAGGCTCTACGCGTGATTGCGAACTCGACTGGGCACAGAACAGAGGCGGGGGATCACGCCCGAGGGATGGCCCCCACGGCGGCGCCATAGCCGCGTGCTCGGTGCTCGACAGAAGACACCCTAGAGTGTTTGAAACTCAAAATTGGGGGCACGGGAGGACGTACGGCCATACCACGAACTCAAAGATGACGACCGTGGCGGCTCCAGTGGCTTCCCGAGCTCGCGCGACAGTGATGGCGACGCAAAAGGGAAAAAGGGTCGGTGAGCGCCAATTCGGCTTCAATCCGAGCCACAGACGAGTGGAGAAGGCACCAACGGTCGCGGCGAAGAGCGGCGAAGCTCCAAGGCCACACGCACGGCTCTGGAAGTGCTCGGAAACGACGAATTGGATTGGCCGTGTGTGGTGTGAGAGGCAGAGAGCGAAAGGGAGGGAGTGAGGGACTCGGGTCAGGGTTTTATAGGGCGCCAGGGGTAGCCGAGGGGCCTTGGCTGCCGCGGCCGTTGCAGCCGGGCTTGATGGCCGTCAAGGCCGGTGGTGAAGAGAGCATTGAAGAGAGGGGAGGGAATCGCGGGCTCGGCGAGGGCTAGGTGGGAGACGAGCCCGGGCTGACGTGGCGGGTCCCCCGAGGCAGTGAGGGAAGGGAGCGGCGCAGCGCGGCGTTAAGCGTCTGACGCGCGGGGCCGCGGTGCAGAGGGAGAGAGGAGGGCGGGCGCGCGCGTGCGGGCTGCGCGCTGGCGCGGACGAGTGCGTCGGCAGGCCGCGGAGCGGGCCGCCAAGCGGGCCGGCGCGCATGCTGGAGAGGGAGAGAGGTCAGCGGGCCTGCGGGACGGCGAGCGGCCCAAGGCCGGTTCAGCGGGGAGAGGTGAGGAGAGAGAGCGGGCCGGTTCCGGTGGTTGGGCTGAAAGGAGGGAAAACAAAGAGGGAGAAAAGAAAACTTTTCTATTTTTTGTTTTCGCAAAACTTGCCCAATTTCAAATTGGATTTGAAATCAAGTCAAACAATCTACCCCTACACCCAACCAAAATACTATGCACCAGCATGTATGCAACAAACATGTTTCTAGGTTTTAGGTTTATTTTATATTCCCCAAATTCTTATTAGTTGACCTATGTTTCATGCACAGAAAATATGTAAAAGCTCTGAATTAATTACTAATTTGCAAGGTTTTATCTTTAGGGTGTTACAAACCTACCCCCCTTAGGATGAATCTCGTCCTCGAGATTCGGATGACTCAAAGAGGTAAGGATATTGTGATCTTAGATCTTCCTCTCTTTCCCATGTTGCCTCATCCTCGGAGTGTCGGTTCCACTGAACTTTACACATTCTTATGACCTTACTCCGAGTAACTCTTTCTGCTGTTTCTAAAATACTTGTGGGGTGTTCCTTGTAAGAGAGATCCTCTCGAACATCGAGCTCATCCAAAGGTAATGTTCTTCTGGCACCCTTAAACACTTTTTAAGCTGTGAGACATGGAACACATCAAGCACACCTGACAACTTCTCAGGTAACTCCAGTTGATAAGCAACTTCTCCCCTTCTATTAATGACCTTAAATGGTCCCACATATCTAGGTGACAATTTCCCTTGGTATGAAACCTCTTAACTCCTCTCATCGGTGAGACTTTTAGATACACATAATCGCCTATCTTAAATTCCAAGTCCCTTCTTCTCGTATCAGCATAACTTTTCTATCGTGATTGTGCCACCTTGAGATTCTGCCTGACTGTTTGTACTTGTTTCTCTGCTTCCTTTATAACTTCTGGTCCAAACACTTGACTTTCTCCTGTTTGATTCTAGAATAGTGGTGTTCTGCATTTTCTGCCATACAAAACCTCAAACGGTGCCATATTGAGACTTTTCTGATAACTGTTATTATAAGAGAATTCAGCAAACGGTAAACTTTTATCCCAGCTTGTACCATATTGTAGAGCACATGCTCTCAACATATGTTCCAATATCGGATTTGTTCTTTCTGTCTGTCCATCTGTCTATGGGTGGTAAGCTGAACTGAAACTCAGTTTCGTGTCCATAGATTCATGTAACTTCTGCCAGAAATGAGATGTGAACTGTGTTCCTCTGTCAGAAACGACTCTCTTTGGTACCCCATGCAGACATACTATTCTTTCCATGTACAACTCTGCTAGTTTTGCCCCTGAATAGGTAGTCTTCACCAGAATAAAATGTGCCACTTTTGACAAACGATCTACTATAACCCAAATTGAGTCATATCCCTTCTGCGTTCGAGGTAAACCTACTATGAAATCCATTCCAACTTCATCCCATTTCCATTCAGGTATCTTCAAAGGTTGAAGTAACCCAGCTGGTCTTTGGTGTTCTGCTTTCATTTTGGCACGTATCACATATAGCCACATACTCCGCTACATCTCTTTTGAGACCATACCACCAATACCTTTCTCTAAGGTCGAGATACATCTTTGTGCTTCCTGGATGTATGGAGTATGCCGAGTCATGAGCTTCCCTCAAGATAGATTCCCGAATAGATTTTATTTCTGGCACACAGATTCTCTGACCAAACCACACTGTTCCATGTTTATCCATTCTGAAACCCGGTGCTTTACCGACCACAATACGCTCAACAATATCTTTTATTTTCTCGTCTTCCAGTTGTCCCTTACGGATCTCCCGTTCTAAGGTAGGTTCTATTTCTAATTCCATGGCATTGGCCACTATTCCCAGATTCAGATATGCAAACTCTTCACATAACTCTCGTGATAGTTGTGTAGCATAGGCCATATTCACATAACTTTTTCTGCTCAGTGCATCTGCTACCACATTAGCTTTACCCGGATGATAATGTACCTCCAGGTCATAATTTTAATAAGCTCTAACCACCTGCGCTGCCTCAAGTTCAGATCCGACTACGTGAATATATACTTTAGACTCTTATGATCCGTATATATGTCACACTTATGACTAATCAGGTAATGTCTCCAGATTTTAAGTGCGTGAACCACAACTGCTAACTCCAAATCATGTGTTGGATAATTCACCTCATGCTTCCGTAGTTGCCTAGATGCATACGCAACCACTTTACCCTCTTGCATAAGTACACAGCCCAGACCCAGCTGAGAGGCATCACAGAGAATATGGAAAAGCTTTTGGACAGATCTGGTAGAGTAAGCACTGGGGCTGAGGTCAACCTTCTTTTCAACTCTTCGAAACTGGCTTGACAATCTTCCGTCCACACAAACTTAACGTTCTTTTGTAACAAGGAAGTCATCAGTTTGGCTAGCTTTGAAAACCCTTCAATGAACCTCCTATAATATCCTGCCATTCCAAGGAAACTCCGAATCTCACTCGCATCCTGAGGCGGGTTCCAACTTAATACGTCAGAAACTTTTTTGGGATCCACTGCTACACCTCCATCAGAGATAACATGGCCAAGGAAGGATACCTCCTTTAACCAAAACTCACACTTGCTGAACTTAGCATATAGTTGGTGCTCTCTAAGCTTTTGCAAAACCAACCCCAAATGTTCCTCATGTTCTTCTTCAGTATGGGAGAAGACCAGTATATCATCAATAAACACTACTACAAACTTATCCAAGTATTCCATGAACACCTTATTCATAAGATACATGAAGTAAGCAGGTGCATTTGTCAGACCAAAGGACATGACTATGAATTCATATAGGCCATATCTAGTTACGAAAGCAGTTTTTGGGATATCAGACTGCCTTATCCTTAACTGGTGATAACCAGATCGGAGATCGATCTTAGAGAACACACAAGCTCCTTTTAACTGATCAACAAATCATCAATCCTGGGTAGCGGATACTTATTCTTTATTGTTACTTCATTCAGGGATCGGTAATCTATACACATCCTCTGTGTACCATCTTTCTTTTCTACAAACAACACGGTGCTCCCCAAGGTGAGGAACTAGGTCGGACATAACCCTTATCTTGCAACTCTCTTATTTGTTGTTTAAGTTCTGCTAACTCATTCACTCCCATCCTATATGGCCTCTTAGCTATAGGTGCAGTACCAGGTAAAAGTTCAATTATAAACTCTATATCTCGTTCAGGTGGCATACCTGGTAATTCATATGGGAAGACATCACGATACTCATTCACAACCCGTATATCCTCTATAGATGCACCCTTCAGCTGATTTACTTTGCAGTTATGTTCAACTGTCATCGAGACTGCTACTTCAATTTGTTCCCCATCAGGTGTCATTAACTGTACTGTTCTGCTATCACACTGTATAACTGCTTTTGCCTGTTTCAGCCAATCCATACCCAAAATAACATCAATTCCAGATGTTTCAGAACTATAGGACTAGCTGTGAACTCTACCCCCCTTAAAATTATCTTTACTAAAGGACATGATAGTGAGGTTTGTATTTCAGCTCCTGGTGAGCTAACTATCAAGGGGGTTTCATAGCTATCATGGGATTTTATTCTTCTTGACAAATGAATGAGCAATAAATGAATGCGAAGCGCCTGAATCAAACAGAACTGTAGCAAAACTAGAGTTGACTGGGAACATACCGATCATGACATCTGGCGCCTCCTGAGCTGCTTTAGCAGTCACATGATTCACCCTGCCTCGGACATTGTTCTGCTGCACTTTTTGGGACATTTGTTGGAGTAATGTCCCGGTTCTCCACAACTGTAGCATTTATTATCATTGGTGGGTGCCCTCTGTGCACCATTCTTTGGTGGAGCATTCTGAACATTTGCCCTTGCCGGAGCATTGGTGACCTGTTGCTGGCGCTGAGCTGGTGCTCTGTACTGTGCTTGCTGCTGCTGCTGCTGAGGTGCCCGCTGTGCTTGCTGGTTTCTATTTCATAACCAACCTGACCCTGTTGACGCTGCTGAGGATAAGATTGCTGATTGTTGGTACGGAAGCGAGTGTTGCTTCCGGACGACTGTCCCTGAAACTTCCTCTTCTTTTCTTCCATCTCCCTGCGTTTGTTTTCAATCACTAAGGCCTTGTCCACCAGAGACTGAAAGTTGGTAAAGGTATGAGACAACAACTGATATTGTAGTCCATCATTCAATCCTTCGATGAAGAGCTCCTGACATTGTTATCATCCTCCACTTCAGTAGGTGCATACCTTGACAAAAGTACAAACTTGTCGCGGTATTCGGCTACAGACATACCCCCTTGCTTGAGAGCTAGGAATTCCTTCTTCTTGATCTTCATCAGCCCAGCTGGTACATGGTGGGAACGGAAAAGTAGTACGAAATTCTTGCCACAGAATAGGGTTGGCCTCATTACGACCAAAGCGGAAAGCATCCCACCAATCTAGGGCTGCCCCTTGCAGTTGACCAGATGCATACAACACTTTCTCCCTGTCATCACATTGAGCAATCTCCAGTTGCCTTTCAATTGCACGAAGCCAATCATCAGCTTGTAGTGGATCAGTTGAGTGCTTGAAGACTGGTGGATGACCTTTCAGAATTCACCCCTCTTGTCACGGACTTGAGGAGGTGGGTTCACATTACCATTACCATTAGCGTTGTTCTGAAGGTTCTGAATATTTTGAGCCATCTGCTGCATGAGTTGAGTTTGCATGGCTAACAGTTGTTCAATGCTCACTGGCGGTGGCGGTGGTGGCGGCAAGTTCTCATTGCCAGCGTTCCTCCTTGTGTTCACCATCTGTCACATGTTTAAGGTTTATGAGCTTCTCACATTTAGGACATATAAAGTTTGAGAGGATCACATATTTTGTATGAATATAACATAAAAAACACAACGGGTATATGACATAAAAGTTGACAGTTAACTGATAAGTCTGCTGATTGGTGCTGCAGACAGCAGTGCAGTAAAATGACCATATCTCGCTTTCTGTTTAACCTCTGGCTGCAAATCAGATCTTTCTGGAAAGCTAAGAAATTCTCTACAACTTTCATTCAGAACACAATCCCAGATTCTGAAGTTAAAATAGTCAAAAACAGACCAGAAACTGTACTATTTTCGTTTCCTGACAGCATGTTATCACCAACTTGTAACAGGTATATCTCACAAACCATAACAGATTTTACAGTGCTTCCAGTTGGAGATGAAAGATACTGAAGTCTACTCTTTACCATAAAATTTTCATGAATTTTGAATATTCATAGAGTGTGATATGAACTGATTAAGACAGACTGCTTCAGGATAACAAGATTTTGGACAGCAAAGTAGAGAAACCCATCTAACAAGGGTTTTTATTAACTTAATTTAGATGATTGTGGACATGCCCCACAATTCATCTCAATCATCCAAAGATCCAAATCATGTATTATCACAATTACAAAAAGTGAAGCAACAAAGACAATTGTTCAACCATTACAACTGAAAAGTAAACACTCTCGCTCTAGCGCTTTTTATTCTAGTAAAGGTAGGACTTCGTAGAAATCGAGGTAGGTGGTGGTGTCGGGGTTTCCTGGGGTGCCTCTATATCTGGGAGGAGACTCTGCTGGTGCTCTTGGATCGGCCATTGGTGGACCTCCAAGCAGACGCTTCATGATGGCATTCTCTGGCAAAGGTGCAGATATGACCTCCTTAGAGCATGCATCTCATCCAGAGCTTGGTCCAAGTCAGTGTTGGTATGGGCCAAGTACTCCAGAACGGGGCGAAGCCTGGCGTTCTCCTCTCCTATGGGTGCAGCAATGTTGCAGACGGACTGACCACTCCGCCGGCGGGGAAGATAACGGTCCTGCTCCACCTCAGATGATGGAAGCATCGGTCGCGGTTGACCAACAGAGCCTGTCGAGCTGCATCTGCAATGGCTGCAGCCCTGTTGAGCCTGGCTGTGACTGCCTTGTGAATGTAGCACACCGGCTTCCCTCCCGGATCATCACCTCTGTGCTACAGAACCAACCATAGTTAGGATGGGTGCAATGCTCAGACCTGTACTGCACGGTGCACCTGGGGTGGTAACGGCGCACAAGATCTAACAGTCGATGATGGTAGTAGGTATCTCCATGAAGATCATAGTAGAGGTGCACGGTCCATCCATCAGCACGGAGAGCAGCGTAGAAGTCATCTCCACCGCCCGCTCCATTAGGACCATCACCATCGTCACCGTCGCCTTCATCACCATCATCTCCATCAGAGTCATCTGAGCCATCTCCATCATCAGGATCACCTGCAGCAACCTGATCTTCTTGTTGTTCTCCTCCATGGGTTCTTCCTCATTGACTGGTTCCACTTCTTCATCTTCAACTGGTTCAACCTCTTGGTTCTTCTTCCATGACATTCATCCAGATTCTCCTCAACTAGTGGAACAACCTCTTCGGGTTCCTCCTCCTGGTTCCTAAGCATCTCCACCAGATGCCCCGGAACACGCTTCCCTGCATAGAACCTGGTCCTCTTCGGAAGCCTGATGACGCTCTTGCGAGGTGTGCACTTGGTGCGGGCCATCTACAAGAGTTTGAAATAGTTGAGGATTAGACAAAAATAATTGCAATAGATAAAGAACAGAATATAAGCATGATTTTATAACAAAATAATATGTAATAAAATAAAGAGTTGACAACTAAGGTACGCCCGTTTCTACTGGTTGATCGACCTACTACAGTCAGTTTCGCTTTGATACCAATTTGTCGCACCCGGTTTTGGAGTTCAAAACCAAGTACTCATATACGTGCGCCCAGGATGTCCAAACACATGTATAATCTCAAATTGTATTAAGTATCAAAGTAAAGTACTTAAAACATCGCATAGTCTTCACATTTATTACAAGTCTTTGCTCAAAGCATAACATAGCGGAAACGTAAAGCAAACGAGCCACCACGGGGACTCCAACTGGGAGGGGTGATCAACTAGTAGTCCTGAACATCTTCTGGAAACTCCTCAAATCCGTCATCTGGTACCCATCCGGGATTTTTATAAAATTACAACAAGTGTAAGCGCACCATGCTTAGCAAGAATAACAAAGGGATCTATGAGGCTCAAAAGGCTTGACCGGGTTTGACTGCGGTTAGCAATTTTAGTTGGTCAAGTTTTATTATACCTGTAACACTACTTTAGTGATAAACCAACCCAAGTTGAAAATAATAATTAATCAAATTAAACCCATCCATCCATAACCAGTGCCACAAGTGTGAAGGATCCAGGCCGCTCGTGTCCGTGAGCACGGCTGTTATAACAGGTTTTAGATATCTGCATATTGTACAACTTTACCCCAAAATGTGATTCCCATATGTCGGGGTTTGCAAGGCCCACATCGCCTCTACCAAGGAAGCGCGACAGGGTTTCACTACGTAACCCTTCACAAGACACCCTAACAAGTTAGTAGCCGCTAAGGATTCAGTGGCAAGTGTGTTATAGGTGTCCCCCTTCGTGAGGCACACATGAACGCCGCATAGCACACACCAGGACAGAGGAACAGCTATACACCACGAGGCACTCCCCTCTTGCGCCTTTCGGTAACCACTAACAAGCTAGAGACGTACAAGTTTATATGATTAAGGTCAGAGCCATATGACACTTGGGGTTGCACGTGTCCTCCTGGGTTGCCGCTTCACATGAAAACCCAAGCACAAACCGGCGCTTGAGCTTCCTAAACCATGTTTCTAAAAAGATTCATTTTACAATATTACATATAATCATTAGTCAAGATTAAACATTTGTTTTGGTTATGCGTGGTGGCAACTATCCAATAATGCATTTCCAACCATAGGTGACAAGGATTTGTGGTACAAGATAGCTAGGGATTACTCCTATGGTTATTCAATTTGGACACATGCATATGAACAAGTTAATCTTAGTTCTTAGGTACAAGGAGCCTTTGTTACACTTGCCTTCCTCAAAGCTATTTCCCTGATCCTGCTGGTCCTCAACTTGTTCCTCAGCAACCTCGCTGCTGCGCCCTCTAAACGCGATGCGAAATCACCAATCATACATCATACCAAGCCATTACATGCAAACAAAAGAGGTTTTAATTAGAACAGTACATCAAACAGTAAAACAGAGAGTAAAAAGTTTATAAACTAATTTATGCTTTACTATGAACACATGAGGGAAAGAATGACTCAAATCGAAGCTAAAACGTGAAATATGAGTAAAACAAGGTGCAATGGCATTGCTGTAAATAAACTGAACCCGGAAAAAATTGGGATTTAAATAATCTAATTCAAAATCCGACGGGCTCTGGACTTGCGGGTCCTATATTTGAAAAAGACAGGGGCCTAAACGAGTAAAACAGGACTGAAAAGAAATGAAACTGAACTGATATGGACTGCGGGTTGATTTCGCTAAAACAGAAGGGCTTAAGTGCAAAAGTGCTCAGAGCTGTCAGCGCTGACCGCGTCGTTGCTGACGCGGCGGCCACGTGTCGTGCGCTGGTTGGCGCGGTGTGCCACGCCAGCGGTGGTCCAGCTGACTGGGCCGCGGTGCTCCGCGTCCACGGGTCCACGGTGGACCGGTTACACAGCCCCGAAGGGGTATCTAATCTTGGCCGTTCATCACGCGATCAACGGCCCTGGAGAAAGGGGAAAATCCCGCCGCCAGCACAGTGCCCACAACGGCGGCGCCATGGCCGACGGCGGCTCGAACTCGCCGGAGTTTGCCGGTACGGCGCTTCCGACCGGGATTGGCCTAACCAACTACACCGGGAGGCTCTACGCGTGATTGCGAACTCGACTGGGCACAGAACGGAGGCGGGGGATCACGCCCGAGGGACGGCCCCCACGGCGGCGCCATAGCCGCGTGCTCGGTGCTCGAC
Organism: Coix lacryma-jobi var. lacryma-jobi; assembly: GCA_009763385.1. NCBI lineage: Eukaryota > Viridiplantae > Streptophyta > Magnoliopsida > Poales > Poaceae > Coix > Coix lacryma-jobi. The sequence continues at coordinate 83,275,597 of CM019830.1, forward strand.
AGAAGACACCCTAGAGTGTTTGAAACTCAAAATTGGGGGCACGGGAGGACGTAGGGCCATACCACGAACTCGAAGATGACGACCGTGGCGGCTCCAGTGGCTTCCCGAGCTCGCGCGACAGTGATGGCGACTGCAAAGGGGAAAAAGGGTCGGTGAGCGCCAATTCGGCTTCAATCCGAGCCACAGACGAGTGGAGAAGGCACCAACGGTCGCGGCGAAGAGCGGCGAAGCTCCAGGCCGCACGCACGGCTCCGGAAGTGCTCGGAAACGACGAATTGGAGTGGCCGTGTGTGGTGTGAGAGGCAGAGAGCGAAAGGGAGGGAGTGAGGGACTCGGGTCAGGGTTTTTATAGGGCGCCAGGGGTAGCCGAGGGGCCTTGGCTGCCGCGGCCATTGCAGCCGGGGCTTGAAGGCCTGGCTTGATGGCCATCAAGGCCGGTGGTGAAGAGAGCAGTGAAGAGAGGGGAGGAATCGCGGGCGGCGGAGTCGGCGGGGCGAGGTGGGAGACGAGCCCGGGCTGACGTGTGGGTCCCCGAGGCAGTGAGGGCAGTGCGAGCGCGCAGCGCGGCGTCAGCGTCTGACGCGCGGGGCCGCGGTGCAGAGGAGAGCGGCGGGCGCGCGCGTGCGGGCTGCGGCTGGCGCGGGCGAGTGCGTCGGCAGGCCGCGGAGCGGGCCGCCAAGCGGGCCGGCGCGCATGCTGAGAGGGAGAGAGGTCAGCGGGCCTGCGGGAGGGCGAGCGGCCCAAGGCCTTTGGCGGGGAGAGGTGAGGAGAGAGAGCGGGCCGGTTCCGGTGGTTGGGCTGAAAGGAGGGAAAACAAAGAGGGAGAAAAGAAAACTTTTCTATTTTCTGTTTTCACAAAACTTGCCCAATTTCAAATTGGATTTGAAATCAAGTCAAACAATCTACCCCTACACCCAACCAAAACACTATGCACCAGCATGTATGCAACAAACATGTTTCTAGGTTTTAGGTTTATTTTATATTCCCCAAATCTTATTAGTTGACCTATGTTTCATGCACAGAAAATATGTAAAAGCTCAGAATTAATTACTAATTTGCAAGGTTTTATTTTTAGGGTGTTACAGAGATCAACGGTTCTGGGAGATTGGGGAGAGAGATGGCCCACCGGGCGGTGCTCCTACGGCGGCGGGTCCATGAATCCGGCCGGAATACGGTGGAGACCTCGCCGAATTCGTCCCGGGCCCAGGACTCAACCAAGACCATCAGAGGGGTCAACTAGAGCTTGTGAACACGCTAGTGTGGTCTAAAGTGGGTGGGGGTCACCGGAGCTATGCTCCCGAGCGGCGGTGCCATGGCCGGCGATCTGAAGCTTGCGGGTGAAGCGATACAGGGCACCAAACTTAAAGATAAGAACATGGGGAAGAAGAGAATGTTACCCCGAGCTCGAATGTGGGGTTCGCGATGCAAGGGAGGGCTCAACGGAGGCCAGCGATGGGATCGGGCGGACTGCAGAGGGAGAGAACGAAAAGGGGGAGGAAAATCTTAGCGGGGGGGGGGGGGGGGGGCTTTTATTGAAGGACCAAGAAAGCACTAGCAAGGCGACCAGAGGGGGGGGGGTGAATGGGAGCTCAAAAATTTCTCTCGAAACTTTGGCCAAATGTCCCGAAAATCAACCCCAAGAAGCTATGATGAAAACCGTGATGCCCACGACCCTTGGAAGAGGGTGGATGATCTCTAGGATCACAGCGAGGCACCACAAAGCGATAGCAAACCGAACGACAAAAGAACCGGCACAAGTTCGGCCCTCAAAAACCAAGTCTCGAACGTAGATAGACGACTACATTGAGAAATCCCCAAATACCGATGCTAACAAGTTGCAAAGATACCTAGAGTGGTTTCTTGGTAACCTACGAGGCTAAACAAAAGGTCCGAAAACCAAGCGAGAGAGCCGGGAGAGCAAACGCACCAAAACGCAACCTTCAGGCAAATCCCGGACTGTCCGGACCTGGAGTCCCGGACTGTCCGCCCAAGGCCGGCTGTCCGCGGTCACTGGCGGACTGTCCGCCGCAGAAAATGCAAAACAGCACAGTTGCTGCAAACTCCCTGGACAGTCCCGGACTGTCCGCGGTTTTACACCGGCGGACTGTCCCCGGTCAACCGAGACCCAAAACGCAGAGACTCGCGGCCACTGCTCTGGCCAAGTCCCCGACGCGCGGACTGTCCGCGCCTAGGGTGGCGGACGGTCCGCCAACACCCAGTGAGGGCGATTTCGGTCGCCCTTCACCCAAATCTTCTCCAAATCAATTCAAACCAAAATCCCACGTTCCCAAACTTGGAGGAGATGATCACGGAGTAGTTAGGAGACTATCCCCAAGAATCATCCGCTCAAATTTGTTCAAACACCGGGAATCAAAACAGGAGGAGATGAACCAAAAAGCGCCATGAAAACGAAATCAACCCGATCTACTTTTCGTGAGGAGTTCGAAAATTCCTTCAGTGGAAATGAGCTCCTTTCAAATACGAACAAGTTGATTCAAATGGATTTCGCAAAGACACACGAGAGAGGGAGATCGAGTGACGGGAAAATCGCGGAGAAACGAAGAACGCAAAGAACATGAACCAAAACGCGAATCAAGTCATCGATCTGCAACCGTGTGGCTACCACACGCTACAACAGTGAGGTTACAGCCTCACTTCCTCAAAATCTCTAGTACACAGAGGTATGATTCTCTGCGGATCTCAGCTAGCTACAGCAGGGGATTGGGAGAGCTGGAAACCCTAGAAGCAAAGAGCAAATGAACTGAGATAAATGGGGAGGTGGGTGTCTCCCCCTACTTATCCTAATTCTAACTATTCATAATTCCCACTCTACCCCTAACTACTTACAGAGCGAACCAGCTAAACCCTATGGTTATTCTGGACCAACTCGGTGGTAGGTGGATCCGACGGCCATGCCCGCACAACTCGTAGCGTTGCCTCGACGCAACCTCCCGATTGCCGCCACGTTCCGCCGTCGCTCTGCACCCCCGGTTTTGTGGCCCAAAACGGGAGGAAACCAGCCTTTCCATCCAACCCCGGTTTTGAGGCCCAAACCGGGAAACCAGCCCACCAGCATCTGAGTTTTGAGGCCCAAACTCAGCAAACCCGCAGTGCCCAGGTTTTGAGGCCCAAACCTGGAATCCGTCGACCCGATGGTTTTTCTCTGGCTCTACCACCAAACCGACGCCGTAGAGGGGATGCACCGCCCGTGCACCCCGTCCACCGACACGTGTCCCCAAGTCCATGACTCAGGCAACACATGACCGCAAGTCTTCGCTCGTCGCTGTCCCAGGCTGTCAGCCACCACAGCTGATCCTCGGGCCTCCGGTCCCTCAGTCCAAGCCTCACGTCCGCCCTTCGCCACTCCCGGTCCCTTGGCACGGCACGTCTCTACTTGACCTTCACCTTGCCTCTGATCACTGTATCCGTGCTCGACACCTGCACAACACAAGCCAAAGAACATGCGCATCATCCCAGTTGACAATCACTCATCACTCAGAGACTCGGCATACACCCATGTATCCGCAATCTCCCCCTTGATGAGTGCATTGTCAACTACCAACACAAATCATAATGGAAGCAGAAGAAAGGAAGAAGGAGAAGAGAGAGAGAACTCAACCAAATGACCCAAAAGCATAGCAAAGCCGAAGAAGGTCAAGTGGAAAGAGCGAAACAACTTGGTTCCCAAAGACATGGTCAACGGCTCGACGCAACCAAGCAAAGCAAAGCTAGCCATCAAGAAGAGGTAGAACAGGCTCAACACCACTAGCAAATACCAATTAAGAAATCGAAGCAAAAATGCTAGTCCCTCAAGATAGAGGCACAGAGGCTCAACACAACTAGAAAAGAAAGCTCGATACCAAAACCTTACGGCCAACAGGAAGCAGCAAAGACTCCCCTTGAATAGTGCAAACAACGAGGAAAGCTCCCCCTTAGTTCAAATGGAGGGTAATGATTTGCAATTTCCCCCCCTTAGTTGAAAATGCACTTATCAAGAACAATGCTCCCCCTCAGAAAATGCACCAACAAAAAGTGCCAACACGCAGATTTCTCCCCTTCCAAAATGCATACGAGTCAAAGTGCAAGTTAGGAGTTTCAGGAGTGTACTCAAAAGAGTGCAAAGATGGTCTACAGAGTTCTGATCCGATGACTCAGAAAATGCACAGAATGCGAGCAAAGGCTCAAACTGATCACTAAGTCTGAAATGAGAGCAAAAAGAGCAGTTTTCTGCAAAAAGGTATTCACCATCAAATTAGCACAAGACATGTATAGACAGGAAGTCAAACAAGTGCTAAACATGTATACAAGGTGAACTACCCCTAGCACAGTTCAAACATCATGCTGATACAATTGAAAAATGAAGCATATACTTGTGATTTCAAAATTTAATCGGAGAGTTGCAGCGGTGAAATTACACAAGTTCAGAATCAGCATGTGACTGCGAGAGGTTGAATGCTTGTTAATGCCTAACTTTCCAACTGTGCGAAGCCTATGCATAAGCAATCAGAAGCTTAAAGCAACAGTTTCGGTCATACACTACACAGCTCAAGTTTAACTCAAAGTGCAATGAGAAACAGTCTCGAAACTGTGAGGTGCTAACAAGCAAACCCATCTCGATCTTTTCAATTCACTTAACTTGGTTCAGATTTTCAACAAAATATGACATACCAAGCAAGTGAATGACTCAACACTAGAGACATAGCAACCTAGCATATATAAATAGCATAAGTGACTTCTACACACTCTACACATACTAGTTGCATATCTCAATGGTGAATATTTTCATGTTTTAAGTTCATTAATCAAATTCACCATTCAAAAATAGCTCAGCTCACAGTATATATCAGTGATCAGAAAGAGCATAAGCTACAGCATCAACATAAAGCATCGGAGCAAAGACTACACAGAGCATAGTTACATTCTTCAGACTATATTCATGAAGCTCAGAATGTAAAAGCGTATGCTAAAATGCAAAGATGCATGAATAAACCAAAAAGAAGCAATACCAACTGAAAAACACAAAGTCAGTGTATCATACAAGAGTGAAAAATGTTTCCCCCATCTAAAAGGGGAAACACACACCAAGCTCATCTCTCAACCGATTAAAAGTTGATTGGTCCAAAGGCTTGGTGAAAATTAGCCAACTGATGATGAGTATCGACATGGCGAAGGTCGATATCACCCTTCTCATAGTGGTCTCACAGAAAATGAAAGCGCACATCAATGTGTTTGGTCTTCGAGTGCAGCACGGGGTTCTTAGCAACGCTAATCGCACTCGTGCTATCACAAAGCAAAGGAACACGAGAAAAGCTCAGACCAAAATCACGCAAAGTGGCCATCATCCAGAGTAACTGGGAACAGCAGCTAGCCACAGCAACATACTCAGCCTCCGTGGTAGACTGGGCGACGCTAGACTGCTTGCGAGAGGACCACGATACAAGAGAAGAACCAATAAACTGGCAAGTCCCAGAAGTGGACTTGCGCTCAATCCGGCAACCAGCAAAATCAGCATCGGAATAACCGCAAAGGGAAAGGTTGGAGGAAGCAGAATACCAAATCCTGAATTTTGGAGTGAAGGATAAGTACCTCATAATGCGCTTAACTGCCTGACGGTGAGAGGTGCGCGGCGAAGACTGAAAACGCGCGCAAAGACACACCGCGAACTGGATGTCCGGGCGTGTCGCCGTCAGGTACAGCAGCGACCCGATCATACTCCGGTACTGCTTCTGGTACACTGCTTCTCCTTCCTTGTCCGCATCCAGGGCCGTCGTGGTCGCCATGGGTGTTGGAAGAGGCTTGGCCTCACCCATGTCGAATTTCTTCAAAATGTCTCGGGTGTACTTGCCGTGGTGCACAAACGTTCCCTCTCGGGATTGCTTGATTTGCAACCCGAGGAAAAACGCCAACTCGCCCATCATGCTCATCTTGAACTCCCTGCTCATAGTATCTACGAACTTGGCAACCAAAGCATGAGAAGAACCACCGAAAATGATATCATCCACGTAAATTTGGACCAAGAGTGTATCAGTGCCCTGCTTGAGGAAAAAGAGCGTTTTATCTACACATCCCATTTTAAAACCCTTAGCAAGCAAAAAGGTTTTCAACCTATCATACCAGGCTCTAGGGTCTTGTTTCAAACCATACAAATCTTCTATGTAGCCGTTTAAGAAGGCACTCTTGACATCTATTTGAAAAAGTTTGAAACCTTTGGATGCAGCAAAAGCCAAGAGTATCCTAATAGCCTCCAAACGAACTACAGGAGCAAACGTCTCCTCATAGTCTATCCCCTCCTTCTGACTATATCCCTGGGCTACGAGTCTGGCCTTGTTTCTCACAACATGGCCATCTTCTCCCTGTTTGTTTTTGAAAACCCATTTTGTCCCATTGGGTGACACTCAGAAGGTGGAGACACTAGAACCCAAACCCGATTTCTCTCAAAGTTTCTAACTCCTCATGCATGGCATTGACCCAATCCGGATCCGTCAAAGTGTGTCCAACATCCCGGGTTCAAAATCAGCAACAAATGCAGAATGAGCAAAGTGAGAGATTTGCTTGACCGGGTGACGCGTTCGTCGATGCTGCCGATCATCTACTGAGGCGGGTGCGGGCGCTGAATGTGTCGTGGCACCTCCCTTGCCGAAGTGGCCTCCCCCTCAACAGCAGCTGGTGCCTCCCCGGGTACAAAGGGTACCTCTCGGGGTGGCGGATCCCACGGCCCCCAGGAAGAAGAAGTGTCAGGGGGCGTGAGTCGTCGTAGAAGCCGCTCCTTGCGGCACAGCAGGTGGAGGGGGTGCTGGATCATCCATACCTTCAGCACCCTCGTCCTCGTCATCAAAAAGAGGCTCACAACCTCATGATCACCTGCACACTCAAAACGAGAAGAAGGACAAACCATGGTCTCGTCGAAGGTGACATCGGATGTCTCCATGACTCGGTTAGTGTCAAGGTTAAGTACACGATAAGCACGAGTATGAGTGCCATAACCCAAAAACACACCGTCAGAAGAACGAGACTCAAATTTGTCTAGGTTGCCCTTTTTGAGTATAAAACAATGGCAACCAAAAACTCTAAAATAACTCACCTTGGGGAGTTTTCCAAAATACAACTCATAAGAGGTCTTTTTCAAGAAAGCTCGAAGAAAAATGCGATTGGAAATATAGCATGCAGTGCTCATAGCTTCGGCCCAATATCGCCTAGGAGTCCTATGCTCATCGAGCATCGTCCTGGCCACCTCTACAAGGGTCCGATTCTTCCTCTCTACAACACCATTTTGTGGTAGTGTGTAGGGAGAAGAAAACTGATGCTCTAAACCCAAAGAGTTGCAAAACTTCTCAAAATCCGAATTCTTGAATTCGGAACCATTATCACTCCTAATAGCTCGCATCGAGTTCAAAGGGAACTCGTTCTGAAGACGCAAACTCAGATTGCGAGCAAAGGAGAAAGTCTCGGTCTTCTCAGCTAAAAAGAAGACCCACGAATATCTCGAAAAGTCATCAACAACAACAAGCACATACCACTTCCCCCGAACCGAGCTCACCCGAGCCGGACCAACAAGGTCCATATGCAAAAGCTCTCCAGGGCGCTTAGTCATGACCTGAGTCACTGGATGGTGGGGAGCGGCAACCATCTTCCCATGTCTAGAAGAATGGCAAACAAGATCCTTCTCCATGGATAACTTGGGCAATCCTCGGATTAGGCCAAGTGAACTAAGTCTTGCAAGCAAGTCGAAGCTCAAATGTCCTAGTCTCCTATGCCACTTCCAAAGATCAGAAGAAGAAGGTCCGGTCACAAGACAACGAGAAATGCCAAAAGACTCCGAGAAATCCGCACGAAAGACTTTCCCAAAGGGCGAAATCACACAAACAAGATTGCCCTGAGGGTCCAAAATACGACTGAGATTCGGTTTAAAACGAATCTCATAGTCATCATCGAAAAGTTATGAAACAGAAAGAAGGTTAAAATGCAAGTTAGAAACAAGAGCAACATCGCGCAACACAAAGTGTTCATTAACTCGCACAGACCCACGAGACAGCACCTTACCTTTACTATTGTCGCCGAAGGTGATATACTCCTTTCCGGCGACCGGACTAAGACTGGAGAACCACTTGGCGTTTCCGGTCATGTGCCTCGAACACCCGGAATCCACCGACCAAACGTTCTCCAATCATTTTACCTACATCAATAAAAAGACATAGGGTGAGCATACGGTCCCACACTGGGGTTAGTGAAGTAGGAAGAATACCAGTGTTGGGCCGGTTGCTCAAAAGAACAGTTAGCAGAAAAACCATTCCTAGCACGCCTACGGGGAAAGCGATCACCACGCAGAGGAAAACGTGGTCCGCTGGGGAAGGAGCACTCACCGCGATACTCAAAACGCGGTGGAGGAAAGCGCTCAACTACAAAGCCACCGCCACGGGGTCCATAGCCTACAACTGCAGGCTCCCGCTGGGCACGCTCTCTACGAGGCCTAGGCCTAGGAACTTGAGGCACTTCACCTCTAGGCCTAGCAGCTCTCATCGGAGCTCTCCTCTGAACATTCGGCGCATGTACATCATGGAAAGGATGGTACATGTTCGGATTGTTCATCTCCCGAGCACGGCGCGCCTCTCTCTTGCGCCGAAAGCAGAACTCGCTCAAGTGTCCATCTCTCCCACAATGCTCACAATGGTACCTCACCGCTCTCAAAGGGGGTTGTTGATACACAAGGTTGTGGGTGTGGATCACCTTGCCCTTCTGTGGCAACAGCTCCTCGTGAATAGGTGGCATCGTGTCAAGCTTATTCTTCAAGTGGTTGGGTTTGGGATGCCATACTTGGTTCTTGGGTGGAGCTCGTGGGGGTTCTTCAAACACCCCATCCTTGGTGGTAGGCTTGAGTGGCTCTTTGGGTGGAAGCTTGGTAAGTTTGGGAGTAGTGGTGGAGTTGGGCTTCTCACTCGGGTTCAGACCACTAGACTCTCCAATCTTCCCAAAAGCTGAAACATCAACACCCGGAGCAAAACCTACACCAGGACCTCTAGCAGCTTGCTTAAATTGGGAGATCATCATCCCGAGCTGTGGCTCACCACAAGACACCCATGACAAGATGGTCCGAAGGTATGTTTTTCCTCCTCGGTTTGCATCTTGTCATGCTTCACATTCGCAATCTCCATCTCCAAACCCTCGCACAAAGCACACCTAGTCACACAAGTGCTACCCGAGCTGGCCTTCTCAAGAGACACAATCTTGGCATTCTTCTCTGCCAACTCGGATTGCAAGACAGGACAAGTCTTGCACGCACCCAACAGTGAGGGTCTAGCCTTCAGCTCATCCACCTCTCCTATCAACGCAGCATAATTACCTCTCAAAGTGAGAAGGTCAGTCATGTGTGTGGTGCACATCTCACACTCCTCCTCATTGGTAACAACCACGGTGGACTTGACAGACTCAAGTTCCTTCACCGTATCCTCCCACTTCTGCCTAAACTCCTTGCGCTCTCTAGCGGCACGCCTCAGCAGCTTATCTTGACTAAGAAGCTCGGCAGTAAGTTTCTCGACCTCAGCGGAAAGCTCGTCGTGGGTCAGAGACACCTGGGGGGTGTCGTCGTCGTCGTCGTCGTTCTGAGGAGTGTCCACCAGCTCGCCGTTGACCTCCTTGCCGAGGGCCATGGTGCAGAGGCCGTCGTCGTCAGCGAAGAAGCAGAGGCCGTTGAGCTTGTCCTCGATCCTCTTCTTCATCTCGAGCTCGTCGTCGCTTGAGGAAGCGGAGTCGTCGTCCGAGTCGTCAACGTCGCTGAGCGTGGCAAAGAACGCACGCTGCTCAGCCTGGGCCTTCTCTAAGTACTTGGTCTTGATGTACTCCTAGCTTGTTGAAGCCGCCCTTCCGCTTGTGCCTTGCGATGACGTACTTCTCCTTGCGCTTGCCGGAGTCATACTTGTGCCCATGATCGCCCTTCCCAGATGAGTGCTTCTTCTTGGGACAGTTGGCGATGAAGTGGTCGGGGTCGCCACACTCATAGCATCCTGAGCGACCTCCTCCGCGGCGACGGTTCATGCGATTGTTGTGGAACAGCGAGAACCGGTTGGCGAGCAAAGCCAACTCGTCATCCCCCAAAGACTCAAGCTGGTCCTCTGTGATAGAAAAGAGTGAAGAGAGTGCAAATCCTCCAGAGGGGTTAGCAGAAGAGCCAGAAAGCAAAGCCATCGACGGGCCAGAAGGATTTAAATAAGAAGCCCTCGCCATGGATTCGATCTCACTGGACTTGAGCTTACTGAAGAGCTCGTCACACGTGAGGGTCTCATAGTTAGGCGATTCGATGATCACCTGAACCTTGGAATCCCACACCGACCGATCAAGGGTATGTAAAAGCTTGAGAGCCCTCTCATGATCGTCGAAAGGCAACAGCTCCTTGTTAGCCCTCATCCTGTTGACAATCACCTGAAAGCGAGCGAATAAACTTTCTATGCTCTCGCCAGGCATATGTTGAAAGTTCTCATACTCTCGCTTGAATGACTCGTAGAGATGGGTTTTGACTTGAGAGGTTCCCTCATGAAAGTGCATGAGGGTAGCCCAAATCTCCCGAGCCGTAGCGAGGTGAGAAACACGATCGAACTCACTCATGCTCAAACATGAGAAAAGAGCATTACGTGCTCGGCTATTGGCATCGTGCTCATCGATCTGATGCTGAGTCACACGAGCAGCCAAGACAACGTAATCGGCAGAGTTGCAAATATCCCAAATGGAAGCACCCAAACTCTGCAAATAGGCTGACATGCGTATCTTCCAATACGCATAGTTAGTCCCATCGAAAAACGGCGGTTTGCCCACGCCGCGATCCATGTCGCCTTCTGTGGACCTGGAACCGGCTAAGGTGGAAGATCCTTAACCGGCTCTGATACCAATTGAAGGACCGAGAAAGCACTAGCAAGGCGACCAGAGGGGGGGTGAATGGGAGCTCAAAAATTTCTCTCGAAACTTTGGCCAAATGTCCCAAAATCAACCCCCAAGAGCTATGACCAAAACCGTGATGCCCACGACCCTTGGAAGAGGGTGGATGATCTCTAGGATCACAGCGAGGCACCACAAAGCGATAGCAAACCAAAAGGCAAAAGAACCGGCACAAGATCGGCCCTCAAAAACCAAGTCTCGAACGTAGATAGATGGCTACGTTGAGAAATCCCCAAATACCGATGCTAACAAGTAGCAAAGATACCTAGAGAGGTTTCTTGGTCAACTACGAGGCCAAATGAAAGGTCCAGAAACCAAGCGAGAGAGCCGGGAGAGCAAACGCACCAAAACGCAACCTTCAGGCAAATCCCGGACTGTCCGGACCTGGAGTCCCGGACTGTCCGCCAAGGCCGGACTGTCCGCGGTTCACTGGCGGACTATCCGCCGGCAGAAAACGCAAAACAGCAGAGTTGCTGCAAACTCCCTGGACAGTCCCGGACTGTCCGCGGTTTACACCGGTGGACTGTCCGCCGGTCAACCGAGACCCAAAACACAGAGACTCGCGGCCACTGCTCTGGCCAAGTCCCCGACGCGCGGACTGTCCGCGCCTAGGGTGGCGGATTGTCCGCCAACACCCAGTGAGGGCGATTTCGGTCGCCCTTCACCCAAATCTTCTCCAAATCGATTCAAACCAAAATCCCATGTTCCCAAACTTGGAGGAGATGATCACGGAGTAGTTAGGAGACTATCCCCAAGAAATCATCCGCTCAAATGGTTCAAACACCGGGAAATCAAAATGGGAGGAAGATGAACCGAAAAGCGCCACAAAAACGAAATCAACCCGATCTACTTGTTCGTGAGGAGTTAGATAAATTCCTTCGGTGGAAATGATCTCCTTTCAAATACGAACAAGTTGATTCAAATGGATTTCGCAAAGATGCACGAGAGAGGGAGATCGAGTGACGGGAAAATCGTGGAGAAACGAACAACGCGAAGAACACGAACCAAAACGCGAATCAAGTCATCGATCTGCAACCGTGAGGCTACCACACGCTACAACAGTGAGGTTACGGCCTCACTTCTTCAAAATCTCCAGTACACAGAGGTATGGTTCTCTGCGGACCTCAGCTAGCTACAGCAGGGGATTGGGAGAGCAGGAAACCCTAGAAGCAAAGAGCAAATGAACTGAGATAAATGGGGAGGTGGGTGTCTCCCCCTACTTATCCTAATTCTAACTATTCCTAATTCCCACTCTACCCCTAACTACTTACAGAGTGAACCAGCTAACCCTAAGGTTATTCTGGACCAACTCGGTGGTAGGTGGATCCGACGCCACGCCCGCACAACTCGTAGCGTTGCCTCGACGCAACCTCCTGACTGCCGCCACGTGCCGCCCTCGCTCTGCACCCCTAGTTTTGTGGCCAAAACCTGGAAACCAGCCTTTCCAGCCAACCCCCGGTTTTGAGGCCCAAACCAGGAAACCAGCCCACCAGCATCTGAGTTTTGAGGCCCAAACTCAGCAAACCCGCAGCGCCCAGGTTTTGAGGCCCAAACCTGGAAACCGTCCACCTGATGGTTTTTCTCTGGCTCTACCACCAAACCGATGCCGTAGAGGGGATGCACCGCCCGTGCACCCCGTCCACCGACACGTGTCCCCAAGTCCATGACTCAGGCAACACATGACCGCAAGTCTTCGCTCGTCGCTGTCCCAGGCTGTCAGCCACCACAGCTGATCCTCGGGCCACCGGTCCCTCAGTCCAAGCCTCACGTCCGCCCTTCGCCACTCTCGGTCCCTCGACACGGCACGTCTCTACTTGACCTTCACCTTGCCTCTGATCACTGTATCTGTGCTCGACACCTGCACAACACAAGCCAAAGAACATGCGCATCATCCCAGTTGACAATCACTCATCACTCAGAGACTCGGCATACACCCATGTATCCGCATTTATAGGGCCTTGGGGCTCGGTAGGGGAGGGGTCGTGAGCGGCAGTTACGACCCTGGCGTCAAGACGAGGCTTGAAGGCCTCCTTGATGGCCGTCAACGCCTTGCGGGAGTAATGGCGCCGGCTTTACTGAGCTCTGCATCATGGTTCATCGAGTAAGAAAGGAGAGGAGCGGCTGACGGTTGGGGGCCACTGCGCAGAGAGAGGAAAAGAGAGCGCGGGCGGAGTTGTGGTGACTGATGTGCGGGCCCTGTTGGGGTGTGTGGGGGCGAGTCGCAGGCTGCCAGTCGGGCCGGTGCACGGGCCTGCGCGCGCGGTGAATGAGGGAGGATGGATGTCGAGCGGGCCGCGGGTGCTAGGCCGGCCCAAGAGGAAAAGAGGAGAGGAGGAAGAGAGGTTGGCCAGATCTGTTGTTGGGCTGAAAAGGAGGAAGGGAGTGAGAGATAAAAAGAAACGCTTGTTATTTTCTAAAAGCTCAAACTTTGTTCAAATTCAAGTTTGCATTTCAATTTGAACACAACCAACCTATCCTTCACTCAAAACAAAATATTATGCACCGACATGAATGCAACAAAAATTTTTCTAAGCCCTAGGGTTTATTTTAATTATTCGAAAATATTATTTGACCTCGCTTAAATGCTCAGAAAATTAGATAAATGCTCAAATTAATTCTAAATTAGGAAAATAAATTTAGGGTGCTACAAGACCTAAAAATCATGTTCAGATGCCTTCGAGCCAAGAGCATCAAGCTCAACCCTGAGAAGTGTGCCTTTAGCGTGCCTCGAGGCATGCTCCTAGGATACATCATCTCTCAGCGCGGTATCGAGGCCAACCCCAAGAAGGTCACGACCGTCACAAGGATGGGGCCGATCCGAGACTTGATGGGCGTACAAAAGGTCACGGGCTATCTCGTCGCCCTCAGTCGCTTCATCTCGCGGCTAGGGGAGAAAGCTCTTCCCTTGTACCTCCTCTTGAAGAAATCCGAGCACTTCACAAGGACTGAAGAGGCCGAATTGGCCCTCGGCAAGCTTAAAAGCATACTGACCTCTGCTCCGATCCTCGTCCCACCTTGACCCGCCACGTCGACCGAGCCGCCCGAACCACTCCTCCTCTATGTCGCCGCGAGTACCCAGGTAGTCAGCCCGGTCATAGTGGTCGAGAGGCAAGAAGAGGGACACACGCTACTTGTCCAACGACCGGTTTACTTTGTCAGTGAGGTGCTCTCGGAGACCAAAATTCGCTACCCACACATCCAAAAACTACTGAATGCCATCGTCCTTACGCGCCGCAAGCTCCATACTACTTCCTCAGCCACCCGGTTATGGTGGTCTCATCTTTCACACTGGAGGAGATCATCCAAAACCGGGAGGCAGCAGGAAGAATCGCAAAGTGGTCAGCCGAGCTTATGAGCGAAGCTATCACCTACGTGCCTCGTATGGCGATCAAGTCTCAAGTGTTGGCAGATTTTGTCGCGGAATGGACCGACACCCAGCTACCGCTAGTACAGTTCCAAGCCGAGCTTTGGACGATGTACTTCGATGGGTCTCTCATGAAATCAGGAGGCGGCGTGGGCTTGCTTTTCATCTCTGCGGATACATGGGTGTATGCCGAGTCTCAAGTGATGAGTGATTGTCAATGGGTTTGATCGCATGTTCTTTGGCATGTGTTGTGCAGGTGTCGAGCACGGAGATAGTGATCGGAGGCAAGGTGAAGGTCAAGTAGAGACGTGCCATGCCGATGGATCGGGGCGGTGTGAGGGCGGACTTGAGGCTTGGACTGAGGGACCGGTGGCCTGAGGATCAGCTGTGGTGGCTGACAGCCTGGGACAGCGACGAGCGGAGACTTGCGGGACATGGTGTTGCTCGGGTCGAGGACTTGGAGACACGTGTCGGTGGACAGGGTGCACGGACGTTCTATACAGCTCCGGTTTGGTGGTTGAGCCACAGAAAAACCACCGGGTGGACGGTTTCTAGGTTTGGGCAAAAAACCTGGAGATGCTGCAGGTTTGCCGAGTTTGGGCCACAAAACTCGGGCTGAGGATGGTTTCTAGGTTTGGGCCTCAAAACCTGGGTGCTGGCGGGTTTCTGAGTTTGGGCCACAAAACTCAGGCGATGGGCGGCTGGTTTCCCAGTTTGTGCCTCAAAACCGGGGGTTGGTCGTGAAGGCCTGGTTTCCCGGTTTCGGCCAAAAAACCGGGGGGCGGAGTCCGGGAAAAGGACAAGCAAAGCGGCGGCGGCACGTGGCGGCAATCGGTGAGGTTGCGTCGAGGCAATGCTACCAGTTGTGCGGCGTGGCCGTCGGATCAGCATCATCTTCGGGTTGGTCCAAGATAGCCTTAGGGTTTGGCTGGGTCGCTTTGTAAATACTTAGGGGTAGAGTGGGAATTAGAATTAGGATAAGTAGGGGGAGACACCCACCTCCCAAACGATCTCAGTTATTTGCTCTTTTGCTTCTAGGGTTTCCTGCTCTCACTATTCCTTGCTATAGCAAACTGAGATCCACAGAGAAGACAATCATACCTCTATGTCCATGAGATTTTGAGGAAGTGTGACCGTAATCTCACTATTGTAGCGTGTGGTAGCCACACGGTTGCAAATTTGTGGTTGTGATTCGCGTTTTGTTCTTGTTCTTCGCGGGTTGCTTTTCTCCACGTTTTTCTCGTTGATCGATCTCTCTACTCGGTGCATCTTCTGCAAATCCGTTTGAACCAAGTTGTTCTAGATCACGAGGCACTTCTTTCCACCGAAGGAATTTACCTCTAACCTCACGAGCTAGTAGATCGATCAATTTTTGTTTCGGTTTGGTTTTCGCCGCCCCTCCCCCGAATTTGTTGGATTCGTCGATTTGGAGATAGGTTCGAGCCATGATCTCCTAGGAGTAGCTCACTATCCTCCTTGTGATTCATCTCTTCATGTTTGAACCCTAGAGGTTTCGTTTTGGGAGAGATCGAGTTGAATCGGTGAACGAACGGCGCTGTCTCGGGGTGACCGGACGCACGGTCTGGAGTCCGGTCGATGAATGTTTTCTTCGTGCTTTCCTGCGACTTGACCGGACGCTGGTTCCTGTGAATGACCGGACTTGCTCATTCCACTATTCACTGCTTTGTCACCCTCTGACCAGACGCTGGACACCTGACCGGACGCACATCCTCTGAGTGTCCGATCAGAAACAGTAAGGTCCCAAATCGGTTTTTGCTCGACAGGACGCGTCCGGTGGGTCTTGATCGGACGCTGGCAGAGTCCGGTCAATGTTGTTTCTGCGATGTTTCGTTCGCGGTCCGTTCGTCCATTGTCGGTTTTGATTTTCGGCTTTTGCATTGGGTTTCTATAGTTGTGTAGTGTCCCGCTGTGCTTCTTGGAAGCATCCACCCTACATCTAGGGTCGTGGACACTTGCAAGCTCTAGGATTGCTTTTGGGGTTGATTCTCGGGATAGTAGCAATAAGTTTCTGAAAAGAAATTTGAAGTTCCCATTCACCCCCCCTGTGGTCGCTTTCTGATAGCACTTTCGGTCCTTCAATTGGTATCGGAGCGGGTTAAGGATCTTCCACCTTAGCCGGTTCTAGATCCACAGAAGGCGACATGGATCGCGGCGTTGGCAAACCGCCGTTTTTAATGGGACGAACTATGCGTACTGTAAGATACGCATGTCAGCCTATCTCCAGAGCATGGGCTCTTCTGTTTGGGAGATTTGCAACAAGGCTGATTACGTTGTCTTGGCTGCTCGTGTTACTCAGCTTCAGATCGATGAGCACGATGTCAATAGCCGAGCACGTAACGCTCTTTTCTCCTGTTTGAGCATGTTTGAGTTTGATCGCGTTTCTCACCTCCCCATGGCTCGTGAGATTTGGGCGAACCTCATGCGCTTCCATGAGGGAACCACTCAAGTCAAATCCCATCTCTACGAGTCGCACCAGCGGGAGTATGAGAACTTTCGACACATGCCTGGTGAGAGCATAGAAAGTTTGTTCGCTCGCCTTTAGGTCATTGTCAACAAGATGAGAGCTATCAAGGAGCTGTTTCCTTTCGACGATCATGAGAGAGCTTTGAAGCTTTTGCATACTCTCGATCGGTCGGTGTGGGACTCAAAGGTCCAGGCGATCATCGAATCATCTAACTATGAGATGCTCACCTGCGACGAGCTCTTTAGCAAGCTTAAGTCTAGTGAGATGGACGCCATGTCAAGGGCTTCTTATGAAAATCCTTCTGGCCCGACTATGGCTTTGGTTTCTGGCTCTTCTGCTAACCCCTCTGGAGGATTTGCACTCTCTTCACTTCTTTCTGTCACAGAGGAGCAGCTGGAGTCTTTGGGGGATGACGAGTTGGCTTTGCTTGCAAACGGTTCTCGTGGTTTCACAAACAACCGCATGAACCGCCATCGCGGACGCTTGTTTTTTTTTGGGAGGACGCTCAAGATGTTTGAGTGCGGCAACCCGACCACTTCATCGCCAACTGTCCAAAGAAGAACAAGCACACATCTGGAAGGGCGATCATGGGCAAAAGTTACGACTCCGGCAAGCGCAAGGAGAAGTACGTCCCCGCGAGGCACAAGCGAAGGGGCGGCTTCGACAAGGAGTACATCAAGAAGAAGTACTTCGAGAAGGCCCAGGCTGAGCAGCGTGCATTCTTCGCCACGCTCAGCAACGTTGACGGCTCGGATGACAACTCCGCTATTTCAAGCGATGACGAGTCCGAGAAGAAGAAGAGGATCAAGGACAAGCTGAACGGCCTCTGCTTCTTCGCCGACGATGAGGGCTTCTGCACCATGGCCCTTGGTGATGAGGTCGACGGCAAGCTGGAGGATATCCCTCAGAACGACGATGACGACGACGACTCCCAGGTATCTCAGACCGCCGATGAGCTTTCTGATGAGGTTGAGAAACTTACTGCCGCGTTTCTTAGTCAAGACAAGCTGCTTAGGCGTGCTGCTAGAGAGCGCAAGGAGTTTAGGCAGAAGTGGGAGGACACGGTGAAGGAGCTTGAGTTTGCTAGGTCCACCGTGGTTGTTTCTGAGGAGGCTGAGTGTGAGATGTGCACCAAGCACATGACTGACCTTCTCACTTTGAGAGGTAAGTATGCTACTTTGGTTGGAGAGGTGGATGAGCTCCAGGCTAGACCCGTGTTGTTGGGTGCGTGCAAGTCTTGTGCTGGCTTGCAATCTTAGTTGGCAGAGAAGAATGCCAAGATTGAGTCTCTTAAGAAGGCCAGCTCGGGTAGCACTTGTGTGTCTAGGTGCGCTTTGTGCGAGGGTTTGAAGATGGAGATTGCTAATGTGAAGCATGGAAAGATGCAAACCGAGGAAGAAAACACATACCTTCGGACCATCTTGTCATGGGTGTTGATGGTCCTTAAACACCTGTTTTACCATCAACATTTGACCCTAAAATCCACCAAAAAGGCATGAAATGTAGTCAAATAGGTTTCAAACTAACCAAATTCCACATGTCCATAGATTCTTATTTGAATGCAGGAATTTGAACCAAATTTGGACATATGGACCCACCAGAGGCCAAGCCGACTCAGCAGGGCCCCAATGGGCCTAAGGGGGGTGGCGCCCGCCACCACTAGGTGGCGCCCGCCACCTCTAAGTGGCGCTCGCCACTTGGGTTGGCCCAAGTTCCACTCCCTGCCATGTCACCGATTCGTGTGACCTCCCCAAGGTCAAATCTTGGCCCTTGGTCACTAGATCAGTGGCATCGGACGGCTTAGGATGAAGTGGCGTGGATCAAGGCTGAATGGCGGTTACTCAGACATGCAACCGACCTCCAAACCGCCTTGGAGAACCACCTGGAGGCCGTAGGATCAACGACGAAGCATCCAACGGCCAGGGGACTGGCGGCCGCCAGTAGGGGGTGGCGCCCACCACCTGACCCAACCCTAGGTCGGCTGGCTGCCCCCTATAAGTACCCCCCTCACTCCTGAAGACTATAAATACCCCCTGGTGGCATCACTTCATTCACATCTAGTACCATCCCAAGCCAAGTAACACCAAGCAAGAGAAGCAAGTGAGAGTTAGGTTAGAAGGTCATAGAGCTTAGGCAAGTAGGTAGCTAGTAGAGCAAGGCATCTTTGCCCTCGCGGTAGCGCTGCTCAAGGCTTAGCTCAAGAGTAGAGGCGTGCGAGTGATCGGTCCTGGAGCTGGGAAGAGTCTTCCTTCATCTCTAGTTAGGTTTGCTCTTGTACTCAAGCACTTTACATATTCTATTTCATCATTTCAACTATTACTTATTCTACTTATCAGTATTGAGTGGTATACTGATTGATTGCTGAGTGCCTAGCTATCCTACAGTTCAATGCACTAGCCATAGTAGTTAATCTCTAGTGAGCTTAGTGTTTGATCTGCCAATAGGGTGGCTTAGTTAGTTTAGGTTATCTTATTAAGTCAAGTATTTGCTCTGACGTCCGCAGAGGGTGTCTCTATTCAAAGCTAGGGTAGAGATAGTTAGAATATAGTTAAGCGTGGTGCTTAGTTATAGACTTACCTTCAGATACGGCTGGACCCCCCGGATAGCTGTGGTAGCAAGCAGGTGGTGACAGCCCTGTGCGCCTTGAATTCCACCACGTAGTTGGCCCAGTTTAATAGTAAGGCTCGTTGTGCTAAGGTTCAACCTATGTAAGTGGTAAAGGCTAGTACGTCTGGGTACTTGACAAGACACGAATAAAACTATACTCAACTTAGTTGCTTTATTGACTTTTGCCTGCCTTGCTTCGTAACTATCTTGCTTCGTAGTTATCGTGCTTTCTAGTTATCTAGGAGTAGTTATTAGTTAGTAGTTAGTTACCTTTAGTTATCCTATTCCCTTTATCTACCTATCCATCCACCTTACCTTAGCCATCCACTTCATCCTTACCTATCCACCCATATACTCTTTCTAGCCTTTCATCCCATCTCTTCCCTTCTCTCTCCTTTCCCCTTTTCTCTTTTCTTCGACTCTCATCCCATCGTTGACTCAACTCATACACCACCCTAGCCTTCCCTTGGGATCAAATAAATCGACACCTGGTACTCTCCAGGCCAGTGCTACTACGATAGTTTTTGGCCTTGCAGAATCTCCTCCTGGTAGATTGCATTGTCTCTTGCTAGCTCCTACTAGTGTCGGGATTGACACCCCGCTTGGCATTAGTAGATAGCTGCTTTAGCTCCACTCCTTTAGGTATAGTGACCGGTCTTACTTCAAGCATTTTGACGCCGTTGCCGGGATAGACTCCATAGTCTACTCCTAGTAACAATGTTAGCAAGTGCCAACAAGCATTCTTGGGCCGTTACCGGGGATAGTTGCCTAGCACTATCTTTAGTGAAGCTAAGAACTACCAACAAGCATTCTGGCGCCTTGCCGGGGAAGGCAATCGGTGTATCGGTTGAGTCCGTGTCAAATTTATCTTCGCTTAAGCTCCCGCTTAGCGAATCCCATCTTACCCCATTCTTTCTTTCCTTAGTTCTTCTTATCTTTTTCCTTCATCTCTTCAACTCTTTCTTCTTTCTTATCTCGTTCTATCTTCACACGATGGCCAACAAGACCATTCGTGAGTTTTCTCTGCTCCTTCTGCCGCTAATGTAGCGATAGGACCAGACGTGATCGATGCCAACCCTCAATTTTGAGTTGAAACCAGCTCTGATCACGATGGTCCAAGCTAGCCGTTTGTGGCAAGGCTCATGAGGATGCCAATGCTCACCTCCAACAATTTTTGGAGATTTGCGGCACCTTCACCATTAAGGGGATAACCCAGGAAGCCATCCGTCTTCGTCTTTTTCCCTTTTCTCTTCTAGGAAAAGCGAAGCAATGGTTCTATACCGATCGCAATGATGTATACACATGGGACAAGTTTTCCAATGCTTTTCTCGCCAAATTCTTTCCGATGGGCAAGACGAATGCTCTTCGCAACAAAATCTCCAGCTTTACGCAACAAGCCAAGGAATCTATTCCCGAGGCTTGGGAGAGGTTGCAAGAGTATGTCGTTGCTTGTCCCCACCATGGTATGGAGGACTGGCTATTGATCCAGAACTTCTACCATGGCCTATCCCCACTCTCTAGAAGCCATTTGGGTGCTGCAGCCGGCGGTGCATTCTTTTCTTTGAATGTATTTGTCGGGGGACCACAAAAGAGGTACCCCCAATCAACGCAAAAAAAATAAGTTAAACCTAGAGCACCAATTAATAAGAGACCTAACTAGTCTAACCCCCTAAAAACCACCCTTCGAGGCCTACAACGCCGGCCCCACCGCCAGCCGGAAGCCCGGCCCGCCAAAGCCTACCGACCGCCTCATGGTAGCCTACCTCTCGAGCCCCGGCACATAGGCCTTGAGCCACTACTACAGCCGTACCCCGTTCCTCGAGACCCCACGTGGGGACCTCGAGCCTCTCTAACATGGGTACCTATCCCTCGAGACACAACAGACCTCCCTCGAGCAGCGCCAGACGCCCGAGAGCGCAGCCAGACATTGGATACCAGCCCCATACTGCGCATTTAATGCGTCCACCTACTCCGGTCACATCCTCTGGTACACGACGTATGCCACAGTGAACCGGGGCCAGAGTCAAACCTCGTTTTCACCACAAGCATGGGCAAAAAGGCACAAGTACAGCACTGTTAGGCCATACCCTGCACTGTAGCACACTCGAGCCACATCTCGAGACCTGGATTCCCGCTGTACGGCCGGGTTTTCCGGGACTTGCCCATACCTGCGGGGGCTCGAGCCCCCCGTAGGCGCCACCTCGAGGCCGGCCCTGCGCCCCTCGAGCCCTGACTGCTTTCATGCTATTGGAGGACAGGTACCCCAAGACCCGGAGGGACCCTGCCACGTCCTGTACGTGCCGGAATGGGCGCTGCACGGCCTCCACGTCGCCACGCCTCCACGTCCGCGCCCGGGATGGAAGCCACGCTTCAAGGACGCCTCAACAGCAACCCCCACGCCGGCTCCAGTGACCTCGACAAGACAGAATTCCAACCCTTCGCCGTATTGGGCATTGTACATGTCACTCCTGTGTAACCCTGGCCTCCTCTTGTTCTATAAAAGAGGACACCAGGGCCCTTCACGCACACGGGTCCACATGACACACACACGAGTCCAGACTCTCGTCCACGCTCGTTGAGCTTGTATTGCCCCTGTACAAGCACTTAGGTGCAAGTAATACAAGAACCTCCTCCCCCGCTGGACGTAGGGCCTTCTTTGCCCGAACCAGGATAAACCCTTGTGTCATCTTGCATCACCATCCAGGAAGGGAGCACGCGATCATATTACTAGTTGGTGTCATACCCCCGGGGTCGAAACACCGACAGTTGGCGCGCCAGGTAGGGGCCTTCGCGTGTCAGAGTCGATTTCTCGTTGTTTTCTGGATGGCTTCTTCCACTCCTTCGTTCTCTGCGGTGCCGTCATCTGGTTCGGGAGCCTCGAGTTCCTGGCCACCGGCAGCGGCAACGAGCTGACCCTGCTCTCCACGGAGAGCCCGAGCGGAGGGCGTGTCACGCCACCCCGCGCGGGGGGCGTGGCGCGTCGCCCGCACCCACGCGTCGCCACCTCGTGAGCGGCGCCGTCGTCATCACATCGTCGCCAGGCACAGGCGGTGCCCGCGGCGTACACCCACTTCCCCGCGGCCGGCGCAGAGTCCCCGAGGAGAAACCTGCCCGGCGCGCGGCCGGAGACTTCTAGGGCGCGCGCGCACTCTCCCAGCGAGTTCGCGTTCGTCATGCGCACGGACCGGGAGCCTGGGCAGAGGCCCCCGAGCCGTGCTCCGTCGACACCACCTGGCTTCCTCCCGCACGGGGTGTACCGCGCTCGACGCCAGCGGCCCCCGTTCGGCCTCAACAACTCCGCAGCTGTCTACGCCCACCACCTCGACGAGCGCCGTCAGGACCGGGCGGCGGCAGAGCGGGAGGAACGTCCGGGCGTATCCTACGAGCCACCACCGACCTGGAGATCGTCTACCCCGCGCACGTCGACCGCGGCTTCTCACGAGTCGTCGAGCCACCCCGGCGAGCCACCATCGGAGAGTGGTACCGCGAGCTGCAGTCCCAGCACGAGCCAGGGCGGCGCGACATCAACAGCTCCGACTCCGACGAGTACGACTACCACGACCCTGACCTCTGGGATCCCACCAGGGAGTGCTTCCAGCTCGAGGGGGTCGCGGCGATGCTGAGGACGACGGACGACGCCAGGCCGGCGCTCAACCTCGAAGAGCCCAACGACGTGGCTGCGGCGGGGGACCACACGTTCAGGGGAGGAACGAACCCCCGGCACCGGATGCACCACCTCAGCACAACGACGACCGGGCGGCGCAGCTCGCGCAGCTGCGGGAGGCGATCACCAAGGCTGAGGAGGACCGACAACGCCTGCTGCAGCTCGAGCAAACTCTTGTGCAGGAACAAGCCCAGCCTCGAGGCGCCGGCGCTCGTGGCCGCGCTCGAGAGGTCCACCGGGCAGATCCTCGAGGATGGGGCACCAGCACGCCCCGAGGTGCGCTTCCCGCGAGCCGGGCAGAACGTGGTGGCGGCCGCGATGCTGCTCCGCGATCTACCCGCCATCTCCAACCCTGACGCCAGGCGCATGCTCGGGAAAATGAAGAACCTCCTCGAGACAGCCGCTCTGCAGCAGGCCGAGAGCTCAGCCTCGCGCCGGCGCGGAGCGGCCTCGGGGAAGCCAGCAGCAGCAGACACGCCCGCAACGAGCGTGAGACATCCGTCCACCAGCCGGACGCCTCTCGAGCCAGGCCAGTCCGGGAGCGGATCGTCGACAACCGGCCACCTCGAGACCCAATGACGCCCGCAACAACATCAACCGCCGGCGCAAGGACAAAGGGGCCGAGGAGCGTGGCTATAATGCCCATCGAGGGGGGCGCTACGACAGTGACGAGGACCGGCAAGCCCTCGAGCCCCGGGCCCCAGGGTCTTCAGCCGGGCCATCCGCAGCTCAACCCTCCCCGACCGCTTTCGACCACCGACCAACATCGTGAAGTATGACGGGGAGGTCGAGCCCAAGCTATGGCTCTCCGACTTCCGCCTGGGCTGCCAACTGGGCGGGGCGAAGAGCGACGACCGCGTGATCATACGCCAGCTCCCACTCTACCTCTCGGACACCGCCCGTCGGTGGCTCGAGGGGCTCCCGCCGGATCAGATCCACGACTGGGCCGACCTAGTCAGGGTCTTCGATGGGAATTTCAAGGGGACTTGCGTGCGCCCAGGCAACCCCTGGGATCTACGACGTTGCAGGAAGACAGCGGACGAGCCCCTCCGCGACTTCGCTCGGCGATTCTCGAAGCAGCGCCTCGAGCTCCCCCACGTGCCTGATGAGGATGTCATCTCAGCGTTCCTCGCGGGCACGACATGCCAAGAGCTAGTCCACGAGCTAGGGCGCTACCGTCCCAGGACGGTCGAGGATCTAATGGATCGTGTCACCAGCTTTGCCTCAGGCGACGAGGCAGTGGGGGCCTTCTTTGGCCGCTCCACGGACAAAGGCAAGGCGGTGGCCACGCCGGAGGGCTCGAGCAAGGGCAACAACGTCAAGAACCGCAACAACAAAAACAAAAAGAAGAACAAAGGCAAAGGTCAGAAGGCGAAGCGCGACGCCGATGACGACGACGATGAAGAAGTGCTCGTGGGCGCCCTCGAGCATAAGAAGCCTCGAGGCCCCCCTGACGGGGCTGTCTTCGACAAAATGCTCGAGGACCCCTGCCCTTATCACAAGGGTCCCACGAATCACAAGTTGAAGGACTGCCGAATGATGAAGGGCTTCTACTCCAAGCTCGGCGACAAGAAGGAAGACGCGCCTAAGGGCAAGGACAACAATCGACGCGACGACGGGGACGCGGACGGCGACTTCCCCCGGTGCGCGACTGCTTCATGATCTACGGGGGCCCAACCGTCGGGCTCTCAGCTCGAGAGAGAAAGAAAGGAGCGCCGGGAGGTCTTTGCACTCTGCCACGACGCCCCCCGGTATCTTGACTGGTCTGATGCGCCGATCACGTTCGACCGTGACGACCATCCGGACCATGTCGTGAATCCGGGGGCGTACCCCTCGTCGTCGACCCCGTCATCGTCGACGTACGGTTCTCCAAGGTGTTGATGGATGGGGGCTCGAGCCTCAACATCATATACCTCGAGACCCTCGACCTCCTGGGGATTTCGAGGGACCAGCTCCGACCCAGCGTCGGGGGGTTCCACGGAGTCGTACCAGGGAAGAAGGCCCCCCCCTCGGGCGCATCGACCTACCTGTTTGCTTTGGCACGCCGGCCAACTTCCGCCGGGAGACGCTCACCTTCGAGGTGGTTGGGTTCCAAGGGACCTACCACGCCATCATCGGCAGGCCTGGCTACGCCAAGTTCATGGCGGTCCCCAACTACACATACTTGAAGCTCAAGATGCCGGGGCCGAAAGGGGTCATCACCGTCGACACCTCCTACGAACACGCGTACCACTGCGACGTGGAGTGCGTCGAGCGTGGGGAGGCCAACGTCCAAGTCGACTCGCTCGAGGCCCTGGCTGCCCTGGCCACCGAGGCCCCTGAAGCAAAGCGCCACGCCGGCACCTTCGAGCCGGCAGAGCACACCAAGCAGATACCCGTCGACCCGACCTCGACCGACGGCAAGACGCTGGCCATCAGTGCCAGCCTCGAGCCTAAATAGGAAGCAGTGCTCGTCGACTTTTCCCGCGCGAACATCGACATGTTTGCGTGGAGCCCCTCGGACATGCCAGGCATACCGAGGGGAGTCGCCGAGCACGCCTTGGAGATCCAGGCCGGGTCCAGACGGGTGAAGCAACGCCTGCGCCGCTTCGACGAGGAGAAGCGTAGGATCATCGGCGAGGAGGTGCACAAGCTTTTGGCGGCTGGATTATCAAGGAGGTATTTCACCGGAGTGGCTAGCTAACCCTGTACTAGTTAGGAAAAAGAATGGAAAAATGCGGATGTGTGTAGACTACACTGGTTTGAATAAAGCATGTCCAAAAGTTCCATTTCCTTTACCTAGAATTGATCAGATTGTCGATTCCACTGCGGGGTGTGAAGTACTTTCATTTCTCGATGCGTATTCCGGCTACCACCAGATTAAGATGAAAGAATCCGACGAGCTCGCTACCTCTTTTATTACGCCTTTTGGTATGTATTGCTATGTTACAATGCCCTTCGGCCTTCGAAACGCCGGGGCAACATATCAGCGTTGTATGCAGCATGTCTTTGGCGAACACATAGGCAAAACCGTCGAGGCCTACGTCGATGACATCGTGGTTAAGACCAAGAAAGTCGGGGACCTCATCAGCGATCTCGAGACCACGTTCGAGTGCCTCCGGGCCAAGAATGTGAAACTCAACCCCGAGAAATGTGTCTTTGGTGTGCCTCGAGGCATGCTACTTGGCTACATTGTCTCACAACGGGGGATCGAGGCAAACCCGAAAAGATCTCAGCAGTCACGAGGATGGGCCCAATTCGAGACCTCAAGGGCGTACAGAAAGTGACAGGCTGTCTAGCCGCTCTCAGCAGGTTCATCTCGAGGCTAGGGAAAAGGCGCTACCCCTCTACCGCCTGCTGAAGAAAACGGAACGCTTTGCGTGGACCGTCGAAGCCGAGGAGGCCCTAACCAAGTTGAAGGGGTTGCTGACTTCCGCGCCAATTCTCGTGCCACCACGACCAGCCCAGGGTGACGATCCCCCCGAGCCTCTCCTCCTCTACGTGGCCGCAACCACCCAGGTGGTCAGCGCGGTCGTAGTCGTCGAGAGACACGAGGAGGGTCACGCGCTACCAGTCCAACGGCCGGTGTACTTCATCAGTGAGGTGCTCTCCGAGGCCAAGGTCCGGTACCCACACATCCAGAAGCTGCTCTACGGCATCATCATCACGAGGCGCAAGCTCCAGCATTATTTCCTCGCTCATCCCGTGACGGTGGTATCGTCCTTCCCCCTCGGAGAGATCATCAACAACCGGGAGGCCACGGGGCGCATCGCCAAGTGGTCTGCCGAGCTGATGGGGGAGGCCATCACCTACGCTCCACGAAAAGCCATCAAGTCGCAAGCGTTGGCGGACTTCGTTGCTGAGTGGACCGACACCCAGCTCCCGCTGGCACAAATCCAAGCCGAGCTCTGGACTATGTACTTCGACGGGTCCCTCATGAAGACAGGGGCAGGCGTAGGCCTGCTCTTCATCTCACCCTCGGAGTCCACATGCGCTACCTGCTGCGCTTGCACTTCCCCGCCTCCAACAACGTCGCTGAGTACGAGGCCCTCGTCAACGGGCTGCGTATCGCCCTCGAGCTTGGGGTCCGACGCCTCGACGTTCGAGGGGACTCGCAGCTCGTCATCAACCAGGTCATGAAGGCCTCGAGCTGCATCGATCCCAAGATGGAAGCATACTGCGGAGAAGTGCGCAAGCTAGAAGACAAGTTCTACGGCCTCGAGCTCAACCACATCGCTCGAAAGTACAACGAGGCCGCAGACGAGCTGGCTAAGTTAGCATCCACGCGCGGCACCGTCCCACCAGATGTCTTCTCGAGGGACATTTTCGAGCCATCCGTCAAAATCGGCCCGGGGGCTGGCCCCTCGACGCCACCCCTCGAGCCGGACACGGGGGCTCGACCTTCAACGCCACCCCTCGAGAACGACCCCTCGACATCCGCTGAGGCAATGCAGATCGACGCACCGCCTCTTCTTCATCACGACCCTCGACTGGCGGACGCCCTTCCTCGACTACCTGACGCAAGGCGTGCTACCAGAAGACAAGACGGAGGCCCGACGCATCGCTCGAAGGGCCAAGACCTACGTCATCTACGGCGACGAACGAGAGCTGTACCGTCGAAGCCCATCAGGAATCCTTCAGCGCTGCATCCCCCTCGAGGAAGGACGCAGGCTCCTCGACGACATGCACTCGGGGGCTTGCGGCCATCACGCAGCGCCAAGGACCTTGGTGGGGAACGCCTTCCGCCAAGGCTTCTACTGGCCAACCGCCATTGGAGACGCCAAGCGCCTGGTTCGAGCCTGCCAAGGGTGTCAGTTCTACGCCAAGCAAACGCACCAGCCCGCGCACGCCCTGCAGATGATCCCCATCACTTGGCCGTTTGCCGTCTGGGGGCTCGACCTCGTGGGTCCCCTCAAGATGACAAATGGAAAGTACACGCATGTGCTCGTGGCCGTCGACAAATTCACCAAGTGGATCGAGGCTAAGCCTATAGGCAACCCCACCTCCGAGAAGGCCGTCGTTCATCTCCGACATCATGTACCGGTTTGGGGTGCCTAACGTCATCATCACCGACAATGGCACACAATTCGCGGGCAAAAAGTTCATCAACTTCTGCGACGACAACAACATCCGCGTGAACTGGGCCTCGGTCGCATACCCTCAATGCAACGGGCAGGTCGAGCGCGCCAACGGCATGATACTCCACGGGCTGAAGCCGAGGCGTGTTCAAGACCCTCAAGAATTTGGAAAGAGGTGGGCTGCAGAGCTCCCCTCGGTGCTGTGGGGCCTCAGGACTACGCCGAGTCGAGCCACCGGGTTCACTCCGTTCTTCCTAACCTACGGCGCCGAGGCTGTCTTGCCTACGGACCTCGAGTACGGCTCCCCTCGACTTCGAGCCTACAACGAGCAAACCAACGACGAGAGGCTCGCCAACGCCAAGGACCAGCTCGAGGAGGCTCGAGACGTGGCGCTCATCAACTCCGCGCGCTACCAGCAAACACTTCGACGCTACCACGACAAGCACGTGCGCAAAAGGGACCTGGCGGTGGGGGACCTCGTGCTTCGACGGCTGCAAGATAATCGAGGGCGCCACAAGCTCACCCCTCCATGGGAGGGCCCATACACCGTAGCTGAGGTGCTCAAGCCAGGAACATACAAGCTCTACGACGGTCAAGGCAGGATCCTGGCGAATGCGTGGAACATATCTCAGCTACGTCGCTTCTACCCTTAAGGGCCTCGAGGCCTTGTACATTTTGTTGCTTTGTACAAACACGTCAAATATGAATGAACAAACTCGTGCACTGTCTTTCATTTTACTTAGCAACTTAAGGTAGCCTCGACCCTGCCTTGCTCAGGGTCGAGCCTCCCTCGGGGGCTGACAGGGGGGACCCCCCCAGACTCGGAAAAAACGCGCTTTTCTTTTCAAAAAATCGACCCTTATCTCGATTCGTATCTCGAGCGTACTAGCAACGTCTAAGTCCGTAGATACCTCGAGCCTCCAAGAGGCGGGGGGCGTCGACGTAGACGGCCACCCACGCCCCCGGGCTACGGTACCCTACCTACGCCTCCCCTCGAGGAACTCGTGACGCGTATCGAAAGAACATAGACAAGCCGGTAAGGTAGAAACTCGAGCTAGCGACAAAGAGAAATGATCGAATAAATTGAAAAGAAAACAACTTCTTTAAAAAATAAGTCATACGATATGTTGGCCTCGACGGGCCATAAGTCATGACATGAATTTTTACAAAGGCCTCGACGCCCAAATTTGGCACGCAGGCCTCATTCCTCATCAGTCTGGAACTCCTCCTCAAGATCTTCTGCCGGGCTCAGCCTCGACGTCCGGCCAGGAGGAGGGGGAGCCATCTACACCACTGTCTGCAACGGGAGGCAGCACGTCCCTCGAAGAGCTTGCGAGCGCCGCCCCCGGCCTCTCCACCTTCTCCAGGATCTTGTCGACGCGGCGATCGTTCCACTCTTTGTCCTTCCCCTCGATCTCGACGAAGCCCTTGGCGACGACGTTGACCGGGTAGCGGAAGCGGAAGCCGGAGCGGGACGACGCGCGAGCGCCTGCTTTACGCCGTGGTGGAGAGCGCTCTTGACGCGGGTCCGCGCGGCCATGTCGAGGAAGCACAGGGCATCGACCAGGGCGTCGCCTCGAGCCACGCGCCCTCTGCCGTGGCAACTGGGTCGGCACCCCACGTGGAGCAAAGCCTGTCGAGGGTGCCGCCGCGCCCGCTCCGCCACCATGGTCTCACCCTGGAGTTGCTCCACGAGAGTCTGATTCATCTCGCGGAGCCTTGGCGGTCTTCTCCAGATCTGTGCAACAAACAGAAAAGAGTAAGCGCGGCGTGGCAAGAATCTCGAAATCAAAGCAAGACAAAGCCTGAAGATACGATAGTACCTTGGCAGCGCACGCCCAGAGCGTCAAAGTCGCTGGTAAGGACCCTGACGCGCTCCTCGACCAGCTTGCCCATCTGCGCAAGGCCCAGATCCTTCTTGATCACCCGTGCCGAGCGGCCTCGAGCTTGAGCGACAGGTCATTAGCTCTGCTGAGAGCCTGATCCATGTTGATCTCGAGGCCTTGGATCCTCGAGCGCGCGGCAGTTAAGGCCTCCTGGGCCTCCTTCCGCGCTGCCTCCGCCGCAGCCAGGGCGGTGGCGGCCTTGCTCTTGGCCTCCTCGGCCTCCTTCCTTGCCGCCTCCGCTGCAGACCGGGCGGTGGGGGGGCCTCGCTCGGGCGTCGGCAGCCTCATCCTCGACGCCTCCGCCGCGGACAGAGCGGTGGTGGTCTCCCTCTTAGCTTGGGCGGCCTCATCTCGAGCCGCATGGGTCTCCGCCTGAGCATCATTGAGCCGGCCCGCCATCTGCGCATTCCGGCCCAGCTCAGCGCGGAGCTCCTGGAGCTCCCCCTCCTCCCTCACGAGGGCAGCCGCCACCCGCGCGGACTTGTCCGCCTCCTCCACGAAGGCCCTCTCTGCCTGCGCCACGAGCTCGGTCACCTCCTTGAAGATCGACCGCGCCTCCCGCGGAACCCCTTATTGAGTCGACCGCTCGACGAGATAACGACGCCGGACGAGCCCTCCCCCACGGGCTCACAAGCGTCAGGGTATGGCCACACCGATCGACCGGTCTCGACGATGAGCAGGTCCTCCTCCTCCGACTCGAGCAGCACCAGCTGCGGCCCACCAACCGGCGGCACTGGTTGCGGCTCTCTTCGCCCCTCACCGTCATCGTGCGGCCCCTCAGCCATCTCCTCCTGCTGCTCCGTCCCCTCCCGAGGCGACGGTGCGGCATCGCGTAGAGGCGGGGGCTCAAGCAGTAGCGGATCGCTCGAGGGGTGGCTCGTCCGAGGGTGTGGCTCGTCTCCAACTCTCCTCCGCGTCGACCGAGGACGTCCGTCCCCTCCGCCTCGTTCCCGGCCGGCCCCTCGAGCCTCTCCTCCCTCACTAGGTCTTCGGCATCTTGTCGTCCCCGCCGGTGCCTCGAGCGCCCCCTCCAGCGCTGAGCCCTTGACCGGGACAGCTCCTTCTCCAGCTCGTCCAGGAGCTCCTCCACCGTCGGTATCTTCTCCACCGACGCCTCCCCCTCCTTCTCCTTCTTCGCGGGCGCGCGAGGCTCCGTCGGTAGGGGATCCTGTCCAGCGGGCCGGCTCGCGTCGCCTGGGGTCTCGAGGGCCGCTGTCCCCTGAGCCCCAGATGCTGACAGAGCCACACCTGTCTCGGGTGCTCCCCCCGAGATGGTCGTCATGATGGGGGGAGGAGTGGCCATCTCGGTAGGCGCCACCGGAGGAGGAGGAGGAGGAGGTGGTGGTGCTGCGATGGACGCAGTGGCGGCGGGCTTGGCTCCAGGAGCCGCGGTCCCTGCTGAAAAAGAGAACAACGTCGTCAGAATCAGGAAAAAGCCTCGACCCCCATGGTCGACGGCGTCGGCCTCACCAAGATCCGCGGCGGCCATCTGACTTCCCCGAGCCATGGCTGGTCGAGCCTTCACTAGCCAAGCGGCCATTTCAGCGGAAGAAGGAGCCATACCTCGAGGTGCTTGGTCCTCAGCAGAGCTCGAGGTCTTGACCCGCTTGGACACGCGGGGTCGCCTCCTGCCGGGAGCGCTTTTTCCCTGAAAAACCAAAACGACACACACACCAAAGGTAAAAAGGTAAAGCTTCACTACCAACGGAATGAGAAACGTTACTTCCCAAAGCGACGGCAAGACTTCTTCCCCGAGTTGCCGGACCTGCTCAGGGGCTTCGAGCCCGCCCCATGGTTCGAACCATGCCCCCGAGCCGTCTCCGTGTGGCTCGGATGGGGGGATTTCCCGGTGCTTCCCGTGGCTCGACCCCGACGGGGAGCTCTCCTTTTGTCTCTTGTCCCGAGGGGACGACCACGTCTCCTTCAAGCGGTCCTCTTGGCGCCTTTCTGTTGACGCAAAACGTGACGTCTCGTGTCAAGGGCACACAGCAAGCCGAACGAGGCTAGGTTCAATCGGGAGCCCGGGGTGTATCGAACCCAGAGACGTGCCAGTCGGTTTGACCTGAAAACCAACAAGGGATAAAAGTATGAGAATACCTTGGAACATGCTGGGTGAAACCAGACAGTTCCATATGTATGGCTTTGGAAGCCAATCACGATGGCACACAACTATAGAAGCTGTTTGTCGAAACAGGTTTAATATGTCATTTGGCAAGTATAAAGAGAAAGCATGTGAACATGTCGAATGCCGATTACATACGTGACAAAAGGATAAAAGAGGTAACTTGTAAATACAGATCTATTCAGATAACATATGCATAGGCCAATCCAACTAGTCTGCCGCACGTCCGCCTTCATAAACCCGTCAGGCATAAACTCAAGCAAAGCTAATCCACCGCAAGATACCACTGCTATAAATCTATCACTCCTTATAATTAGATTAATCCACCACATGATACAATCTAATTATAAGAACCTAAAAGCACACATACAGCTGAATAGATCTATACATACTCATTACTCATGTAAGCTTAACCAGAATCGGCAAACTAGCCGAACTGGGGTCCATGAAGAAGAAGAAACACACAGACAAAGCATGATTAAACTAATCTAAAACCTGCACCTGCCGCACGGCACCCAGTTCTATCAAAGCCTAAACATGATCGGCATGTATGAACCCGCAACATGTAACAACCTAGATTGAAAGTCGATTCGGCCATCATGATCTTATAATTAGCAAAGCACAAGCAAACTCGTGCGACAAGGCCGAACGAGGATCAATCTAGATTGGGCAAAAAAGTGTTGTACGAATTAAATGAATAAAACATATAACACGTGATAACTTGATGAATCTATTAGATCTACCAAATCTAACAGAGCCGATAACTATTTTTACTCATTACTCAATCCGCCACACGATACAAGTCATAGGTAAAAACTTCCCGTCATAAGCTTAAATCCGCCGCACGATACTAAGCTTAACGTATGAGACTACTTGCATCATATCTAAATCCACCGCATGATACTAGACATGATAGCAAGGTTGCCGGTACTTACGGAGTTCGACAGATCGATGATTCCTCTCAAAGAACTCGACGACACGACTATAAGTACTCGAAGATGGCACGGGGCCGGTTGTATTGATGTGGTTGTGAACAGTTTTACAATGGTCGAGGGCTTATATTTATACCCTGCACGAAACACGAATCTTAGACGATTACGACTCTAAAAATAAGGAAAGATATAAATCACATTCCTAAACCTTTCAGCATCTTCCATTGTCACGCGTCTTTTGCGCAAACGGCTTCGCCTGCATCATCCATCTCCGAATGAGGTCTTTGCTTCACGAAATAGCCGACCGCGCAGCTACTCACCAAAAGCCCTAAGGACCAAATATCCATCCGAATGCTTGCCGAATCCTTCTTTTCTCTGCTGGCTGTGTCGATCCGTCATATCCTTACATGTGCGAAAATCAGGTGTCAACACATGCCCCCTAATTTTGGGATAAATGTTTTATTCTAAAATTCTTTTCCTTTTCGCACTGACGTGGAAACCCCAGAAGCATCTGTCCTCTCATATCATCATTACCGTGTCTGTCGATTCGCTTCCCGATGCACTCGGGGTTTCTTAAACTCTCCCCTTTACTTCGTTTCGGCTCATGCATTTCGGACTCCTCCTTCCAACCTCCAAACCAGAGAAAACCCTCTTCTCCCTCGCTACTCTAAAAATCAGCCAGAAGATGTCTTCCCAAGCAAGCCGCCATAGCCTGGAGCTCGGTGCCTCCAGTTCTTCCAAAAGAAGGTTACTTTCCTCTTTTCTCCTCTCCAAAGAATCTGGCTTCATTCCATTATTTTTGCCTCAGGAGGACTAGCGACGATCTCACCAAGGATTTGACCCAGAAAATCATGAATCTTCAGCTTGACCTGGAAAGGAAGGATCAGGAAATTACCCAAATCTCCCAAGAGCGTGACGTCGCTCGAAAAAGAGCCACCAGTAAGTGTCTTCTTGCCATTTCATTATGTTCTCTCTTTTTCTGCTTTTACCGATCTCTTCTTTCTTCAGCCTTGGCGGCCAAACTCCATGATCTCGAGGCTGCCATCACCAAGCTTTCTCTCACGGCCGATGTAACGGGCACAACACCCTTGAAATGGGTAAACGAAGTCACCCGTGCCCTCCCCATCATCTCCAGAGCCGGCATGGGGTACGGCGCGACACTCGCTTTTTCCGCCGTGAAGATTCATTCCGGCGCCGATTTCCACAGATTTGACGTCTGTGAACAAGATCTAGAGGATAGAGTAGAGCGTTCCGCAGATGACATGAAGGAGCTGGATCAGATCTGGCCGACACTTCGATCATTTTCTCCCTATTAGACATAGAATGGAGTGGATAAATTAGCTCTCTGTAATCCTGTTTCCCCTTTTGTAAATATGAAGCTCCCTTGTTTGTCCATTTGAAATCAATCCATGACCGATCTTCTGAGATCACTGTGTGTTCTACTTTTTAGCATATTGACCACTGATTTTTGTCTTTCCGCTTCAATCGGCAATGCATACACATTAGTTACCGTGATGACCGTACCGGAAAACTTCACTTTGCAGACAACATTGAAACTGGCCATTTCAGATCTGAAGTTTCCAATCTTCTTCTTCAAATTTCCAATGACATCAGAACAACCTTCTTCAAGGAATCCTTTCGTCTCTGCTTTCATCGTTAATCGGCAATATGAGCTTCCAAATAGCTAATTAAAACTGAAAGAATCTTAGCCGAATCCCATTGGCCTCCTGATCCTGAAGCCACAACTTTCTCTAACCATCAAAAGATTCGGCTCGGCCCAACAACGGTCCATAAACTGTGCAAACCCTACCCCGACGCTTGGTCTCCAGTGTGCAGGCTTTGGTTATATAGAGATGACCGCATATAAGCTGTGACTCCAATCAAACAACTCATCTTGCAAAAACTCTCACCCTTCAACTTCCAGTTCAAGCCAGAGAGAAAAACAATGGCAGGGAATGGCGACCGTAGCAAGCATCCTACTGAAGGCAAAGCAGGAGGGAGCCGAACACGAATTCACCGGCGTCACAGGTAAGAAACCAATTCTCTGCCCCCTTGTGATAGCTCGCTCCTTGATTTGTTATTTATCCTCTCCCCAGGGTGGAGTCTTCCTCCAGCCATGCTCGGGTTCCCTCTTCAGAAACGGTAGATCTAAAAAGCTCTTCTTCAAATTTTCCTCAAACCATCAGATTTTGAGTTTAACGATTCACTTTAGCAGATCCGTTTGGATGCTCCCTGGCCCATCGAGGAAAAGGACAAAGCTCAGAAAGAACTGGAGGATGTACGTAAGAAGCATAGCACTGAGAAGGCCGAGTGGGCAGAAAAACGGAAGCACTTCTGCAGCATCATTGCAGGCTAGCAAAATCTCAGCTCTCCCCTTTCTCCTGATTGAATCTGCTTCTACTTATCACATCTTTGCTTCTTGTCAGCCTTGTCTGCGGAGAATGAGCGCTTGAAGACAGCAGCAGACAAAGTTGCTCTCAACGTAAATGCCCGTGGGGATTCTGTCGAAGCTCGTCTTGACGCTGTGAATGGCCGCATAAATCAGGCCGTCATCCAAGGTGTACGCGCCGGGGTTTCCTACGGACTAGCAGCAATGAGTTCTTGGACTAAAGAAGATTATTCTTCCCTACCAATTGGATTCGCATGCGATCCAGATGAGTTTGAAGATCTCGAAGTTTATGATGGTCATGCTGCTGCTATTGCTGAAATCACAGACCCGCAATCTATTATGAATGCATTATTCCGAGAGTAATGTACTAAGATAGACCTGTAAATGAAGTTGCAGCAGATGAACTTCTCCTCTCTAAATGATGCTCATTTCCGATTTTTTCAATGTCTTTTCCTGTTCGCAACATCCCTTCAGAAGAGCGCTTGCCAAATGTGTGACGTTATCTTAGCCGACTAGATCTCATCCTTAACATGTCATGTCACCCGGCATTGCATTTACTGCACTTTACCTTTCTCTTTCACCGACAAACCTACCAATTTGAATCTGCCAGGGTTACCAAGATCATAAATATCCTTGTACTAAAGGCGATATGTAAAAATATCGGCTATAACTTAATTCCTTGGAATATTTTTTCTGCTAAAGGCGATGTTTTTTTCACATCGGCTGTATACAAAATATCTCTCGAGTTACACGACCCCATGCGTTCGGCTTTAACAAGTAGTGCGAAGCTTCAACTAACAAGTACACAAACCAAAAGTCTTGTCACATCCGAATACCCCTCTCTTAGGTTTGACATTTTCGGCTAAAACAGATTGCTAATTATCTTTCCTAAACTCAAAAAAATAAGGGCCGACCCTATTAGGCTACCGGCCGTCACGTACAACTCGAAAATAATCAGCCAGATGTAGAAGCACTTTCACATATCTTAAACTCATCATAAAGCTTCTGTTGTACGTCACCTCGTAAGAATCTTCTCTGAGTTTCCACGAGCCCTGGTAATGAAGAAATAATCAGAACCCCTAAAGGCTTGCAGATTCTGAATCATATCAAGATCCCAACTTGCACACATTGATCCAACTTCGGCTTCATTATCGACACTTTATTCCTTGTCAGCCGATATGAGATTTTGGCTCTAGCTTTTCTCCATTACCATTAGTTAGATTTAAAAATTACTCTGAGAGCCGATTGTCTGAATTGGCTGTTGGTCCTTGTCGAAGACATTCACAGGACCTGCTTCCCAAACTCTTCCAGAGAAACACTCGACACCTTCATACTCCCAATAGATCGGTTCTGTATTAGCAACACTAACCGAATCATCAGCATGAACGATCTCAATATCATCTCCAATCCACTGTATGAGGAACTGATGCATAGTTGATGGCACACAACAGTTTGCATGTATCCAATCTCTTCCTACAGCAAACTGTATGCCCTTGCCCTCAATGACGAAGAAGTAGTAGTGACCAAGGTTTTAGACCCAATCATTAATTCCACATGGACTGCTCCTCAGTGTCAGAAGAATTTCCCGCAAAATCCCTCAATACCATGTCGGTCTTCAGCAGATCTTCACTTATCATGCCAAGCTTCCTGAAAGTGGTATATGGCATGATATTTATGGCAGCTCCTCCATCAATGAACATCTTGGTCAATGGCTTGCCATTGACATACCCCTCATATATAATGGCCTCAAGTGTCGGTGTCTGATTGGTTTGTCAAATACTGCCTTTTCAGCCAAGACGAGATAAGCCAATAAGTCCTGAAATTAACATTCATCGAAGTCTGAATATGTCTCGTCCTGGACATCTTGATTCTCCAGAGCTACAAACTCTGACGGTAGAAAGAACGTCATGCACGTATCAACCGAACAATTACCTCCATCCGGCTTCTCTTTAGACGCCAAACTTGTCTTGTCTAGTGCCTGCTTGCTCTAATTCTCTGTTCCTCAAGTGTTGCACTCTCCTTTTCTGGCTCTTCCTTAAACCTGGCGGACACCATTGCCTTTTGCCAGACATACTCACGGTATTCTTCCTCTTCGGTATGAGCCCAACCTTGATCGGCAAAATCTCCCTGCCGATTCTCAGATTATTTATTTTAAGCGTCGATCATCTCAGGGATTCGTGCCCCAAGACTTTCATGGACAGAACGGCGGGGCGGTGACTCGAGATTGCCTATACTCGGAGTACTGACTACTGCATTCAGGGGCAGTCGTTCTTAACAGGCAACTTCAAGCCTTCGTTCCAACAATACTGAAGAACGAGCATTCCCAATGAGACTGTTCCTGTTCCTCCAAATCTTCGCGTTCTCTTTTCGGTACATCTCTTCCTCGTACCTACTCTGCTCCTCCAGGAACTTCTGTTCTTCATAAAGCCTCCGCTTCTGGTACCGTTCCTGTTACCGACGCCACTTATTCAACAGAATGCGCGTCATGACCCTGGGCCTGGAGGCGTTACCCGTCTCAATTCGGCTATCTTGGAACCGAACTCTCCGCTGAAGCTCTCCTTTTGTAACCTACCGATCGGGATCAATAATGCCAGCTTCCCTCGCCCTATTAGAGGTTAAAACTTTCATCTTACCCTTACCCCTGGGATCGGCTACATTGATCATGTTAACAGAGAAAGACACAGTATTCTGCTCAAAAGGGCTACCATCAATCTTCATCTTTCCATCGAACCACAGATGTCCGCCTGAATAGCCTTCTGGATCCGATCTCTGAACACTCGGCAATCATTTATGGATGGAATGGGACTTAGTTTGTGGAAACCACAATACTTTGTCTTTGACGCCCCCAGGAAGCAGCATAGGATGACCTTCCGGCAACTTGATGCGTCCCTCCTTCCACAGTATTCAAATTTAATTTATCTGACTTGGACACATCAAAGTCTTAAGTACCTTTGTGTTGACTCAGCCACCGTTGGTTGACTTGAGTCAGCTCTTAGACCATGGTAATTTTGGCTGCAGCCACCTCATCCTCATCATGGATATTCATCTGCTTCCTCTAGGAAAGCCCTGATACATCTCGGCTAGCTACATCACCCTTCTGGAACTGACTGTTCCTCTTGAATCCCTGAGCTTGATTGCTCATCATCGCCAACCTTTGTGATAACTGCCCGAGGTCTTCAAATTCCATGCCGAATAGCTTTTCTTTGATACTCGGCAACATGCCAGCTATGGCTATCCCGGTAACTGGTCATCCGGCAAATTCAGAGAATAGCAGAGATTTTTGGTCTCCCTGAATCAGCGCAGATACTCTTGCGGTGTCTCACCGGGTCTCATCCTCAAACTCATGAGATCGACCAACTTCTTCTCACTGGTTCCCGTAAAGAAGTATGAGTGGAATTTCTGCTCCAACTCCGCCCATGTACTGATGGAATTCGTTGGCAGTGAGGCGAACCAAGAGAAGGCTGGTCCTGTCAACGACAACGGGAAGTATCGAATCCTCCAAGCTTCATCTGCCGATGCTTCACCAAGCTGCATCAAGTAACGGCTGATGTGTTCCCTCGTACTGGTATCATCTTGGCCCGAGAACTTGGTAAGGTCAGTAGGAGGTTTGACTCTTGGAGGGAAGAGCTACCCGATTGTACCATTCAGGGTAAGGAGACTTGTACGTGTATATTTGATTCTTCGGTTTTAGGCCGAACTGATTCTGCATCATATCAGCCATCTTATGCATGATGAGGTCGACATTTGAATCAGGAACTCTTTGCGTCTGCCCCCCAGCATGTAACCCTGCTGAACTCCTGTATCCGGGATTCGGAAGAGCGTTAATCGAGTTATAGTCCGTAATTCCCGATATCCGTCTCCAAACATATCTTTCTGGATCCTGTTTGCCACAGGAGATACTCTAGAAGCAGATGGTGGAACGTCCCTATTGTGCCGAATGTGAGCTGGCCATAGGTCTGGGGAAGTTGTTGTGTTTCTGAGAAACCATCCCACCCGTGCTTGGGCCGGCTCCACTGTTTTCGACAACTCTTCGGCGTTGAGGTACTTGGAACAACAATGGTCCCCGCACTGGACCAGCAGCTTCTTCAAAATACTTATCTGCGTTCGGACCGAAAGTATCAACCATGACCGCACGAAAGGTGTTCAGGAAAGCCGACTGATGACTGGTCACTGCTCCTGATACGATCCTATGCATCATATCTGCCATCTTCTGGAGAGCCGCTTCTTCGCTACCGTCAGGTAGCTCAAGTTGGTGATGAGGAACAACTTTCGGGAACATCTGCTTCTGATAGACTTTGCTGCTTTTATTCTTGCAGAAGGTCTCCAAGCACTTGCGCTGGAATTCATCACAAGCTCGCTGCAACAGATCTTTTGATTCTAGCAGCAAATCGTCCTTGGTCACCTCGAAGACTTGATCTTCGTTAATCTCAGGCATCTTGAAACGAAGTGGTCCCACCGGGCGTGCCAAAAAGTGTGTTGACGCAAAACGTGACGTCTCGCGTCAAGGGCACACAGCAAGCCGAACGAGGCTAGCTTCAATCGGGAGCCCGGGGTGTATCGAACCCGGAGACGTGCCAGTCGGTTTGACCTGAAAACCAACAAGGGATAAAAGTATGAGAATACCTTGGAACATGCTAGGTGAAACCAGACAGTTCCATATGTATGGCTTTGGAAGCCAATCACGACGGCACACAGCTATAGAAGCTATTTGTCGAAACAGGTTTAATATGTCATTCGGCAAGTATAAAGAGAAAGCATGTGAACATGTCGAATGTCGAATACATACGTGACAAAAGGATAAAAGAGGTAACTTGTAAATACAGATCTATTCAGATAACATATGCATAGGCCAATCCAGCTAGTCTGCCGCACGTCCAGCCTTCATAAACCCGTCAGGCATAAACTCAAGCAAAGCTAATCCACCGCATGAAACCACTTGCTATAAATATACGTCACTCCTTATAATTAGATTAATCCACCGCATGATACGATCTAATTATAAGAAGCTAAAAGCACACATACATCTGAACAGATCTATACAT
This sequence comes from Coix lacryma-jobi var. lacryma-jobi, assembly GCA_009763385.1. Taxonomy (NCBI): domain Eukaryota; kingdom Viridiplantae; phylum Streptophyta; class Magnoliopsida; order Poales; family Poaceae; genus Coix; species Coix lacryma-jobi. The sequence goes on from CM019830.1 coordinate 83,316,068, forward strand.
ACTCATTACTCATGTAAGCTTAACCAGAATCGGCAAACTAGCCGAACTGGGGTCCATGAAGAAGAAACACACAGGCAAAGCATGTTAAACTAATCTAAAACCTGCACCTGCCGCACGGCACCCAGCTCTATCAAAGCCTAAACATGATCGGCATGTATGAACCCGCAACATGTAACAACCTAGATTGAAAGTCGATTCGGCCATCATGATCTTATAATTAGCAAAGCACAAGCAAACTCGTGCACAAGGCCGAACAGAACAATCTAGATTGGGCAAAAAGTGTTGTACGAATTAAATGAAATAAAACATATAACACGTGATAACTTGATGAATCTATTAGATCTGCCAAATCTAACAGAGCCGATAACTATTTTACTCATGACTCAATCCGCCGCACGATACAAGTCATAGGTAAAACTTCCCGTCATAAGCTTAAATCCGCCGCACGATACTAAGCTTAACGTACGAGACTACTTGCATCAATCTAAATCCACCGCATGATACTAGACATGATAGCAAGGTTGCCGGTACTTACGGAGGTCGACGGATCGATGATTCCTCTCGAAGAACTCGACGACACGACTATAAGGACTCGAAGATGGCACGGAGTCGATTGTATTGATGTGGTTGTGAACAGTTTTACAATGGTCGAGGGCTTATATTTATACCCTGGACGAAACACGAATCCTAGACGATTACGACTCTAAAAATAAGGAAAGATATAAATCACATTCCTAAACCTTTCGGCATCTTCCATTGTCAAGCGTCTTTTTGCGCAAACCGGCTTCGCCTGCATCATCCATCTCCCGAATGAGGTCTTTGCTTCATGAAATAGCCGACCGCGCAGCTACTCACCGAAAGCCCGAAGGACAAAATATCCGTCCGAATGCTTGCCGAATCCTTCTTTTCTCTGCTGGCTGTGCCGATCCGTCATATCCTTACATGTGCAAAAATCCGGTGTCAACACTTTCCTTGCGCGGGCTCCGGGACCTTGCTCCGGCGCTCGTGCCGGCGGTCGCGCCCCCCGCGTCGCCTCCTTCTCCGACGACGGTGCGGAGATGGGCCTGGGATCGCTCGCGACTCCCGTCACGAGGACGACCGGGAGCCTCCCCCCCGACGGTCATGTGGCGGGGGATCGACGCCCCCTCATGTTTGCCACGCTCTCCGGGCTCGATGTCGTCCTCGACGACTTGCGGCGGTCGGGCCGGAGTCCCTTCGGCGGTTGACGTCCGAGGTCCGACCCTTCTCGAGACCCCCCGCCTTGGTCGACGCGGTCGTGGCCTCCTTTGCGCCGCGGTGATGGCGCCCCGTGTTCGAGGCCTTTCACGTCAGGGGGCACGTCCAGCACGTAGCTCGACGGCCCTGAGCCTCTGACGAGTCGGGGCCTTGGCATGGCCTTCCGCTGCTGCGTCCCGCGCGATCCCTTCGCCGGGGGGATCTCCAGGATATTCTCCTGCATAGAAGAGCAGTCAGTCAGCCTGATGTCGACGACCCCGCGCGCCTCAGACGCGCATCCATCCCTTCATCATCGCTCTCCTCCTCATTGTCATCCTCCTCCTCTGAGCTCGTGTAGTTGAGCTCGGAGGAGTCCTCTCCAGGCTGCCGGTTACGACGAGCCTTCGCTAGCCTATGATCCCGGTCCACCCGACGCAAGTTCTTCTCTTTCTCTTTCTTCTTCTTTGCATCCTTACTCTCCTTATCTTTCTGAGCAGAGAGGTGCCTCACCTGTCTTTCCGCAGCGTCCTCCTTCACCGGGGGCCTCGACGCGTGATATGTGAACGCCCCCTGCAAAAAGAAACTTGATGAGAAAAACCACAAGGAGAGTAAACAAGGTTCGAAGAAAGAGAAAGGAGGGGAGGCTCGAAACAGCCTAGCTTGAGGAAGGCTTACCGGGTCAAGACGCCCCGCGTCGGGTGCCATGGCGATCAGGTTGATCTCCTCAGGGCGGAATGGCCCGTGGATCGTGACCGTCACCCGGGAGGCACCCTCGTTCCGAGGCAGCCTCTCCTCGGCCATCCTCGACCTGTTAAGCGCCTCGAGCGGGGCATTTGGCCCCATCTCGTACATGAGAAGGGGCGGTCTGCCAGGGGAAGGACCCTCCGCTGATGGAACGCCCAAATGACCGCCTGGACGGTCAGTCCCTTCTCCTCCACCAGCGACCACATCGTATTCATCAGCGGCATCAGGTGGCGCTGCTTGTCCGCCACAATGCCCCAATTCCACTTCTCAGGGCGCTTGGTGATGATCCTGCCGGTGTACTGCGGAAGGAGCCCGTCCTCGTTCCGCAGGTAGAACCAGTGGTCGTCCCACCCCGCCTGGTTGGAGGAAAGCTTGTAGTGGAGGTAGTGACGGGGGACGTTGGCCGACGAGGGACCGGTCCTCGCGGTGATGGTGAGGGAGCCCGCGCGCGCGAGCCTCCTCCCGCTCGGCTTCACGGCCTTATGAAAGAGCTCGCCCCGAAAGAGGTGGACGAACATCTCCCAATGAGGCTCGATCTTCAGGTATCCCTCGCACACCACGGCGTAGATGGCGGCGTGCGAGATTGAGTTGGGGGAGAAGTGCTGCAATTCCACCTCGAAGTGGTGAGCCAGCCCCCGCATAAAGCGGCTTGGCAGAACGCCAAGCCCCATGCGGTGGTAGCGCGTGAAGCTCACCACATACCCCTCCGGCGGGTGCGGCTCCTGGTGGTCCGCTGACGGGACAATCCACCATGCGGGCCCCTCCCACGGACTGGGGCGGAGAAGCCCCTGGTCCACCAGCGACTCCAGCTCAAGCTGCGACGTCTTCGTCGGGCACCAGTCTTCGGGCGGCAGCACCTGGGTCTGGGCGGCCATGGCGGTGACGGCGCGGATCTGAGTGGCGGACGGACGGCCGGGAAGATTACCAATCGCTAGCTTGGGGAGAAAGCGTGTGGGAGCCACGGCGGTTGTGAAGGTAAAGGCAAAGTAAAGAGTCCCTCACCCCTCACTCGATATTTATAAAAGAAAAACCCCAACGGGCGGGGTCTCCCACGGCAGAGAAAGGTAACCGCACACATTTAATGCGCCCACCTAACCACGTCTCGAGCGGGTTGACAGGTACACGCGGCAACTCCCCATTCGCTCCACTACTAGGGCCCACCACGACCGCCGCTCCGACTTCATGTCCGTCGCCCTGGCGCCGCGATCTCCACTCCCTGACAGTTTCCGCCCAAAAAGCCGCGCCCAATGGGCAGAAGGATTCCAAACGACGGAGGCTTCTTCAAGAAGGTAAAAACGGGCCCCGGCCCTTCCAAGTCTCGAGGCAGCGAAGGCTGGCCCTCGAAGAGGGTTCGACAGCCGGCTTCGAGCACCCAAGTCAGGGAAACCAACGGGCGCCACTCGCAGCATCGCTCGAGGGCCATGCCCTCGAGGCCCCTCACGTGTATCCAAGGCAGGGCGCACGACATGCAGTGAGATCCCCTCGGAGGGAGGCATCGAGCCACTAGGTCCTATCGAATGGACCTGGCATTCCTACAGACCGAGCGCCCATGCTTTATGAGATCGCCTCCGGGCTTCAGTCGACCCTATCGAACGGGGAACGAGGTCTCACTTGGATTCCGCCGTAACCAGCTCACCGGGAACCTCGATACTCGCCCGCTCGTGGTAGTACGAGGCATCCCCCCTCGCATCCGATCGAAAGGTCTCGCGGGATGACAAGCCAGGGCAACTAGCGTGCCGGACAGCTTGAAGAGCCGGCTGGTCGGTTCAGCCTGGCACCCCTCGACGAAAGAGGGTCGAAGAACTCGGGGGCTCGACACTCCCGAACCTAAAAAACGTAACTAACACTCACACTCGTGAAAAAGCCCACGAGGGAGTCCTAACCGCTCCCCCGTGGCCTCGGGGGCTACACCCGCGGGTGTCGCTCGAGCGACACCCACGGAATAAAAACAACCAAACCCTCGAGAACCAGTTAGCTAACCCTCGAGATCCCGGTAGGGAGCCCCTGCTCGAGTGCTAGCACTCGAACAAGGGCTCGGGGGCTACTGTCGGGGGACCACAAAAGGGGTGCCCCCAATCAACGCAAAACAAATAAGTTAAACCTAGAGCACCAATTAATAAGAGACCTAACTAGTCTAACCCCCTAAAAAACCAACCCCTTGAGGCCTACAACGTCGGCCCACCGCCAGGAAGCCCGGGCCCGCCAAAGCCTTACCGACCGCCTCATGGTAGCCTACCTCTCGAGCCCCGGCACATAGGCCTCGAGCCCACTACAGCCGTACACAGTTCCTCAAGACCCCACGTGGGGACCTCGAGCCTCTCTAACACGGTAACCTATCCCTCGAGACACATCATACCTCCCTCGAGCAGCGCCAGACATCGGATACCAGCCCCATACTGCGCATTTAATGCGTCCACCTACTCCCGTCACATCCTCTGGTACACGACGTATGCCACAGTGAACCGGGGCCAGAGTCAAACCTTGTTTTCACCACAAGCATGGGCAAAAAGGCACAAGTACAACACTGTTAGGCCATACTCTGCACTGTAGCACACTCGAGCCACATCTCGAGACCTAGATTCCCGCTGTACGGCCGGGTTTTCCGGGACTTGCCCATACCTGCGGGGGCTCGAGCCCCCCGTAGGCGCCACCTCGAGGCCGGCCCTGCGCCCCTCGAGCCCTGACTGCTCTCATGCTATTGGAGGACAGGTACCCCAAGACCCGGAGGGACCCTGCCACGTCCTGTACGTGCCAGAATGGGCGCTGCAAGGCCTCCACGTCACCACGCCTCCACGTCCGCGCCCGGGATGGAAGCCACGCTTAAAGGACGCCTCAACAGCAACCCCCACGCCGGCTCCAGTGACCTCGACAAGACAGAATTCCAACCCTTCGCCGTATTGGGCGTTGTACATGTCACTCCTGTGTAACCCTGGCCTCCTCTTGTTCTATAAAAGTGGACACCAGGGCCCTTCACGCACACGGGTCCACACGACACACACACGAGTCCAGACTCTCGTCCACGCTCGTTGAGTTTGTATTTCCCCTGTACAAGCACTTAGGTGCAAGTAATACAAGAACCTCCTCCCCCGCTAGACATAGGGCCTTCTTTGCCCGAACCAAGATAAACCCTTGTGTCATCTTG